>JAPQVW010000003.1:87245929-87983429 GCA_028535905.1 Quercus berberidifolia | reverse complement strand
GTTTTAATTTTGTATTTTTCAAAAAAAAAAAAAAATTGCTCTTTGTTTTTGTGGTTTTCAAAGATTTTTGGTTGTGTATGTCATGAGCAAGATTCAATTAAGCTTGAAAAATTCATAACATGATTGAATAAGTGATCTTCCAGCTTAGAATTAATTGGTCTAGTTATTTTCCTTGAGAATGGTAGTGACTAAATTTAGTAGACAAAAGTTGGTGAGATTTGAAGTCTTTAGACTGACACATCCATATCAATCTCATTATTCTTTTATGTAAGATATTCTTCCATGGATTTGTTTATCTATAAATTGCCTTGATTCTATTCGAGATCATATTGACACATGCATGCATGAAAATGATTAAGGCCCTCGTTGTTATAAGCTACATAAGCCAAATAGCCTACCTTGTAATTAATTTTTTCCTTTGTTGAACCCCTTTGAGCTTTATTGGTTTTTTTCCGTTCATTGTGAACCCATGTTATAAGCTTTAAACCCTAAAAACAATGCTTTTACCCAAGCCGTAGAGCTAGTGGAGCATTGGTCATCATTATGATATGTATGGGTGTGCAAGAAATAAGTGTTGGGGTGTCTGGATTTGTGGTATGGCTATGACTGGTGAAATGGAACATGTTTTCATTCTCAATTCGTGAGTTCCATTGTTGATGAAATTCTAGAGAAAAAAAAAAAAAAAAGGGAAGTGATAGAGGAAATTGTTTTTAATGTTACAAACTATCCATGTTCATAATTCCTCCTAAAATTCCAAGAAAGGGGTCTGCTTATATGTGATATATACAAAGGTGGAAGCTATAGAATGGCATGATTGGTTTTACATGTCTTATATATTCGAGCTTGAGTTGATTCATTTTTGCTCCACTAGTTTTGATAGCTTTTGAGCTACATCCCTAAATATTTCCCACCTTGATCCTAAACCTCGTTACAACCCTTGAAAAGTCCTTATGATTCGTGTTATGCATATGATCCCAATGGTGGAGAATGAGAAGATATGCAAGCCTATGGTAGATCATTTCCATTGTAATGAATTTAAGCGAAACACATACCCTTTAAACACATGAGAGTCGAGTGTTTATTTTCGTGAGGGTCTATATATTTAGTTTACTCCATATTCAAGTGAAAATTCTTACTAAGTAATTGTAAGTTGTTTAAGAATGCTTGTTCATGATATGTTATGAGTTTTGAAGAGAATGGTCGTTCTTCACTGATGGTGTTGCAACCTTGGTGTTTTTGGGAAAGTGAATTTGAGTTTTGCCTGAGGACGAGCAAAAGTTAAGTGTGGCACTGCCAGTAGTCACAAAGTCATCTCCAGGATTTATCCAGAAGGGAATCCCTGTCCTCCCTGCCATTCAAGGTTTTGATCCTCTAGTCCTACCAAGGTCTTTCTAAGGAATCTTTAGGGCTCCTAACCCTAGAGCTTTAGAAGCTACTCTGCGTAGCCAAGTCATCATCAGTCCAAAGATGTTCTCCCTAGTGCCTAATCTTCATACTCAAGAGGGTGTGGTCATTCATATGCCAAAGCCCTTCCCTTACAAATATAGCCATCGTGTCCCATGGAAGTATGATGTGACTTTTATTTCTACTTGAACTAGTAAGGAATAGATTTTCTCTAATATCTCTTCAGGCCTAGCTAAACTTACTAGGAGTGGTCAAAGTGACACTTCTAAAGAACTAGAAAAAAGGAGGAAAAAGATTAGTAAGAGCACAGCCAAGACAGTTAGGAAAGAGATTAGTCCTGTTGTTATCTTCCATGGTCCATCGTGAAGTTCTATTAAAGGTGTTGAAGGAAATGCATGTTCTTACCGATATTATAGACTCCTCATTTGAGGGTATGGTGTCATTGGTGTTGGCCACCAACCAGGTTTCCTTTTCAAATGATGAGTTGTCTCCAGATGTTAGAGATTATACCTTGGCCATGCATATTGTAGTCAAGTGTGAAGACATGATTGTTGCAAGGGTACTATTCGCAATGGATCAGCCATGAATGTTTGCCCGATGGCTACCCTTGAGCACCTAAAAGTGGATATGTCTCTTATTAATTCTAGCACTATGATCATCGGAGCCTTTGATGGCACATGTTATGAAGTGTAAGGCGTAATTTAACTAATGATTGAGATCGGCCCAAGATCCTTCATGGTGAACTTCCAAGTGATTAAGGTTGACTCACCATATAACATGCTTCTAGGGAGGCCTTGGTTACATACAGCAAGTGAAATCACATCTACCCTTCATTGGAGACTCAAGTTCATCTACAAGAATCAGTTGATCACCATTATGGCTGAAGAACCTATGGCTATCTTCCAGGAGACGTCTAACCCCTACATCGATGCTAACTGTTTCCTTGAAGCATCTTTCCATAACTTTGAACTAGTCTCCATGATTCATAATGCCTCAAAGCTTGAGTCCAATTGGCCTACAACAGTTTTGATGGCGACGAAGGAAATTCTCAAGTTTGGTTACAAATTAGGCCAAGGCCTCGCATTTGTAGGACATGGGAGCCCTGCTTTCATTGAGCTCTCAAATAACAAAGGAAGATTTAGTTTGGGGTATGAACCCACTCATGAAGAATTCTTTCAAGCTTCCAAACGCAAGAAAAGGGAGTGCGACACTTCGAGGATGTCCATTCCCTATATCAAAACCACTTTTCTGGCTCTAGCCGAGGTCATTATGCCGGAACCTTTCAAGGAATTAGAAGATGAAGAGCCAGATCTGACTTGCATTGTTCGGCTTCGTCCTAAAGATTTCTCCTTGAACACTATCATATCTCCCGAACATAAACTGACTTCTACTATTCAAACAAGGATGCCAAGCGAGGTGGCAGGCCTTTGGACTATTAAGCCTTGCGTTGTGATTACACCGGCTGAGTAAGGAGTATTCCGTCATCGAGTGATTAGGTCTCACAATCACCCGAGAGAGTCGGAATAGCATATCTAGTTTGTTTTGCATGCTTATATTATTTCCTGCTTTATTTGTATTCCCTGTTCATTTCCTCAATTTGTTTTCCCATAAAAAAAAATAAAAAATAAAAAAAGGCATTTCCCTTTTATCATTATCAGGCATGAACTTTGTTTTCCCCTACCTATAATCCATTAATAAAAATATCCAGCGTATTATTCAAGAAATTCTAGCATCTCTCTTTATTTTCTTTCCTATGAATATGTGTGTGCAAATTATCTTATGTTTCTCTGTATGTGTTCCGCTCTATAGGATCAGTTCTGATTCCTAAGTGGGTACATCGTCCCTTTGCCATAACGAAGGTGTAGATGATGTGAATAAGACAACAGAGTTGGATCATGATGTTGAAGGAATGGAAGAGGTCTTGAACTTACCTCGAGACATCCTAGAAGCTTTGAACAGAGAGAGTGAAAGGTCCAAGACCAATACAGAGGAGACAGAGGTGATAAACCTAGTCGATGAAGGTGAGACAGAAAAACCAGTCAAGATTAGGGTGAACTTTCCTAATGACTTGAAGGATGGGGTCATAGCTCTCTTGAAGGAATTCAAGGAAATCTTTGCTTGGTCTTATCAAGATATGTGCTAGGACTAGATACTAAGATCATCATCTGTAGTATTCCAGTTAAATCTAAATGCCCCCCAGTACGGCAAGCTCCTCGATGGATGAAATCAGAGGTTATCCTAAAAATCAAAGAAGAAGTAGAAAAGCAGTTGAATACCGGTTCTCTTACTGCCATAGCTTACTTTGATTGGATTGCCAACATTGTTCCCATGCCAAAGAAAGATGAAAAAGTACACATTTGTGTCAATTATAGAGATCCAAATTGAGCTAGCCTAAAGGATAATTTCTCCTTGCGACATATCAATACCCTAATTGATAGCACCACGACCAACATGTTCTTCTCCTTTATGGACAGGTTCTTGGGTTATAATCAGATCATGATGTCTGAAGAAGACAAAGACAAAATAGCATTCACCACTCATTAGGGAACTTATGCCTACGATGTCATGCTGTTTGGCTTAACGAATAATAGGGTGAACCACCAGTGAGCCGTGGTAATCCTGTTCCATGATATAATGCACAAGGAGATCGTAGTCTACATAAATGATATGATCACCAAGTCTGAAAGTTCAAAAACATGTACAAAAACACCTTTGAACGTTTAGACCCCCAAATAACAACTTAATCAATTCAAGCAATATGTCAAACAACTAGTGTGCGGAAACTCAACATATGCTATCAAACGAAATTGATTAAATACTATCTAAGCCATAACAGATTAATATCCACAGCAGATAAATAAAAAGGCAAAGATAGAGAGGAAGGAAGATGCAAACACAAAGACAACACGCGATGTGTTATCGAAGAGGAAACCGAAGCCCTTGGCGAAAAACCTCTCCGCCGCCCTCCAAGCGGTAATCAATCCACTAGAAAATATAGTTGGGATACAAGGACAGCAATAGACCCTCCAAGCCTAATCTACCCAGTGCACCTAAGCCCTCCAAGCTTCTTGCTCCAACGAGGTTACGCCGAACCTTTTTCTTTTCTAGCTTCCCGGATTCCGCTACTAGACCGTAGCATCAACCAATGAAGATTGGTTCCTTCCTAACTGCTTCCCAGAAATCCAAACAGCAGTCTCACAATGATGATGATGGTGATAACCTGGTTTGGTATAAAGCCTCTCAAGGATTTGACAATGGAGAGGAAGAGAGTTGAGGAATTTGAAGAGTCTCTAAGGTATAGATTGTGTGTGAATCAATCTAGTTTTTCTCTAGGGTTTCTCTCTCAAAATTCTCTCTGGAAGCTCTCTTTCAATTGTGGGTAATAGGGGTATTTATACTGGAGTGGAGAGGAATGTGAAACGTCAGGTTTTTACAAAACAGGGGTGGCTCGCGGCTTGACCTCGCGGCTTGACTAAGTCGCGAGATCCAGTCGCGAGATAACCGTATGGCCAGTTGTCCTGTTTTGTCCTGTAGTGCTCCAGCTAGCATGACTGTTCATCTTCCAGCATGCTTGGCACGTGTGCAGCTTCTGGCGGCTTGCAGCCGCGAGTCACCCGCGAGTCCCAGCCGCGACACTCTGTTTTCTTGCACACTCTTGAGCAAACTTCACTCTATCTCACTCACTACCCTTACATCAAACCCACCTAAATACAGGGTTACTAAATGCTGAATTACAAGCAAATTTGGCACGGAATAAAGCCAATAAGATGGTTGAATAAATTCAACCTTACAATCTCCCCCTTTGGCTATTCCGTGACAAAACCCTAAAACAGACTCTAGACTTAACATGTGAGTTGGGAACAGTTGAACAAAACTCACTCACGCCTAACTCTAGAAGCTGTGAAGCACTTGAATCATATGAACATAATACTCCTGAAACACAACAATACACCATGATCATTGTAAGCAGAGAATTATAAAATGCATATAAAACAGGCAATAAGTGATCAAACAAAGATGGAGTTATGAAACAAACCATGGCTTGATCAACCAAGTGAACACCACAAGGTAGTGATCACAATGCTCATTCACACTTGGAATGAACACAAGGACATACAAGTTAACAAGCACAAGGCAAGACACTTGTATGCTCAACACTCAACCAATGCATATCACACAAGTCATATGCATCTAGGAACAATCCTACAAGGGCACAAGAGTGACAGTACATAAACCAAAAAGCATACCATTTAGATTAAAGTACTGATTTCAACATAGCATAAAGGCTGCATTAAGCAAGGTACATACCATAAAGCCTACAAATATGCATAAAAACATAACCCTAAAAGCTTACATAAGCACAAGGGTACAAAACATAAAACATCAACTTAAAGAGAAGAAGAATGTAAAGACACTCCCCCTTTGATCATGCCTATCTCTCCCCCTTTTTGTCATGGAATAGGCTAGTCATCCTCTTCCAGCTTTCTCTGAATTTGATCCAGTTGAGTTTGAAGAGAAGTAAACTTCATATCCCACCGAGTGTTTTGATGGTGAAGAGAAGCAGTGAGTCCAGACATCTTTGTATTCAACTCGTGGACAGAGGAGACAATGCGATCAAGTTTCTCATCCAGGGAGAGAGTGCCAAACTGAGAGTCATTGTGAGATGCAGAAGTTTCTGGTTTGGCTCTCTTCCGACTATGTCCAATGCTGGCATTGAATGTACGCATGTTGATTGGACTTGGTTTGGGCATAGGGGATTCATCAGCCATTGGATAAATTCCCTTGAGCTTCAAGATCCGGGAAATGAGACTGCAGAAAGGAACGCATATCCGAGACTCAGTTCGAAGAACCGTTTTGCGCAGAACATGAAAGATATGAGCACAGATGTCTATTTCCACATCAGAGATTAGATCATGAAGAAATAAAGCCCGTCCAAGGTTCATATACCCAGTGCTTGACAAAGGGTACAAATTGTGAAACATTACAATTGTAAGCACTCTCAGCTTTGGAGAGAGAGAGGAAACACTGATGGATTTGCCATTTGGCGAGAACTCCAAGTCTTGACCAAGACTTTCTTTAAGAAGCTCCTCATCAGGACAGAGATCATCGTAAACCGGCGAATGTCGGAAAATGGGTCTGTTGATGTGAAGAATTTCTGCCAGATATGCAGGAGAGACAGAAAAGCTCTTTTTCCGAACCCAGCACTTAAGTTCATCTCCTTCCACAATAGCGTTGGCATAAAATTCTTTTAACAACTCTTCATAATCGTCATTCGGATCAGAGAGAAGGTAATTCCAATCCTTGTGAGCAAACCATTTCGGAATGTCAGTGTCATGAAGTGATGGCTGATCCAAAGCTCTTTCTAGTAGAGGTTTGGCATGAAGAAAGAAATTCTCATAAGTCTGATAGGCTGCATATGATCTGAACCTGTCGGGATCGAATCTCTTTGATGAAGAGCGAGTCCCTTTTGGTTGAGGAGAGAGATCATCAACATCTATTACCGGTTCCTTCCCTTTGGAACTACCTCCTTTTACAGCAGCCTTTTTGAATGGTGACATGACCAGTCTGCATTATGAACAGGGGAAACGACAGAACACAATCCAACAAACTTTATTAGCAGTGGGTTAGGGGAAATGTAGGGACAATGTAGAAACCCTAATAGCTGGATGAACATGGACAGAAAATAGTAATGAGGGACACAAATTGCTCAAATTGAACTACACAGAATAAGGAGTCCAAAGAGAACCACATAATCAGCTGAAAAAGGACTCACATTCAACAACACAACAACAGGATACTACACAGGATCATAGAGAAACACGTCATTAACAGCAGATCAGACAAAATATTAGCTAACCCTAGCTAAGCACATGATGAAGAACAAAATCACCCAAAATAAACTAGCTCAAAAATAGAAACACAAGCTACCAAAGGCTAAACAAGGACAAAGAGTAAAAGTTGAGCTAAAACCCATCACAAAATCACAATAAAATGTGAAAAATCCAGAGGGAAAACCATCACACCAAGTGAAATAGAGTTCAAGACAGAACAAACATACCTGTTAGTCGACGATTTTGAGCTGACAAGAGGCAAACAACGGAGATCGAAAATGGAGGCACGGTGAGAAAGGGTAAGAGCAAATGAGAAAGACAATGAACAGTCACAAAAAGATCGAGGGAAAAACAAAAAGTTTAAAAAAAAAAAAAAAACTGCCCCTGTATGTCTAAAACACGCGATTTTCGCGACTGAGACGAGTCGCTAAAAAGCCGCCAGATCGAGCCGCCAAAACACCCTAGGACGAAAATTTGAAAATTTTTCTAAGTGTTTTTCGCGACTGGAAGGTCTACCCGCGAGTAAGTCGCGAGCTGAGCCGCGAAAATCTCTGAGTGAACCTCGCGACTGGACCTTCCACTCACGAACAAGTCGTCAAAAATGACCAGCGAAGATGCGACTGAGGCTCGCGACTTGACATACCCGCGACTGAGCCGCCAAAACAGGGCAAAACTGGAATTTTGAAAGTTTCAGATTTTTCAAACAAAATACTTTCCAAAATCACCTAAAACACTCAAAAATCTTTTTGTGCTTGAAATAACAAAGATTGAGCATGTGAAAACACATTTCATCAAGTACAATCACACAAATGAATATGGCATTTATTGAACATAAACTTGTGTGTTGTGTGTGGATAACAACAATGAGATAGTCCGTCGTCTAATATGAAGCTTCAATGATCAATTCAACCAAGGCATACACAATTAGCACTAGATCATGTGACCTATCTCAATTATAGAAGTATGTATATATGACCTCCCACAAAACTTGATAACATGATTTGGAGCTTTACATTTGACTCCACTTTCAAACATAACAATTGACCTTTTTGATCTTTTGAGTCAATCACCTCTCATTGTGAGAGTGATATAGGATATTTCACTTTAATGAATAAGCCTTTGGCTTTTTGAATGAACAATCACTTCAATATAAGGTCGCTTACCCTTTTTCCTAGTCAAATACTAGAGTGTGCGACAGGCTTTTGCAGCTCAATATCTCTTTTCATTTGGAGATTTACATTTGGAGAGCTCTTTTTAGCAAAACAAAAATAAAGAGTGGGAAGATATATAGACACAAGTCTATGCAAGTCTCAAGATCAACAAAACCA
Source organism: Quercus berberidifolia (assembly GCA_028535905.1). Lineage (NCBI taxonomy): Eukaryota > Viridiplantae > Streptophyta > Magnoliopsida > Fagales > Fagaceae > Quercus > Quercus berberidifolia. Next base: position 87,974,866 of record JAPQVW010000003.1, on the reverse strand, counting down.
TTCACTAATCATTCATGACAAGTTTGAAGATCTATTTACAACAATCACAAAGATTTCAAGATTTTTCCCACAGTGATATAAGTGCATAAAGACAAGCAATGCTCGAAAATGCACAAAGCCATTAGCACAAAGGTACAAGGCAAAACAAGTTTTGAGACAAAAGCTCAACAAAGTCAATCAAGCTTTTTGATTTTCTATTTTTTTTTTTTTTATGTGATTTTTGGATTTTTGACAAAAAATAAGAAATATGATATAACAATCAAAGAAAGGAACCGACAGAATTAATCAGAAGGACAAACAAACAATAAACATGTTGCACAAAAGGCTAACAAAGAAGTGTGTGCCACATCACAAGCAAACATATCAAATTATAAATATGTGAAGCACACAACACACAAGAGGATCAAGGAATTGTACCGACACCAATGGTCTTACGGAGTGATTCAAACCGTGGACCATCGAGAGGCTTGGTGAAGATGTCCGCCTTTTGATTGTCGGTGTGTATGAACTCAAGACACACAACTCTTTCCTCTACCAAATCCCGAATGAAATGATAGCGTATCTCTATGTGTTTAGACTTTGAATGCTGGACAGGATTCTTGGAGAGATTGATGGCACTGGTGTTGTCACAGAAGACACACATCGTTTCTTGAGGAATTCCATAGTCATGAAGTAATTTCTTCATCCAAAGAAGCTGAGTGCAGCAACTTCCAGCAGCGATGTATTCTGCTTCTGCAGTAGATAGAGACACTGAATTCTGCTTCTTGCTCATCCACGAGACAAGGTTGTTACCAAGATAAAAACAGCCGCCTGAAGTGCTTTTCCGATCGTCTACACTGCCAGCCCAATCAGCATCTGAATACCCAGCAAGACAATCATTTGAGTCTTTTGAATACCACAGACCATAGTTTGCAGTACCATTCACATATCGAATGATTCTCTTAGCAGCAGTCAGATGAGATTCTTTCGGATTAGCTTGGTACCTGGCACATACGCCCACACTGAAGGCAATGTCCGGTCTACTGGCTGTAAGGTAGAGCAAACTTCCTATGATGCTCCTATACAATGTAGGACTTACTTCAACTCCCGACGAATCCACATTCAGTTTAGTGGAAGAGCTCATGGGGGTGGAGGCGTGTTTTTTGGAATTTAGTCCAAACTTCTTGACAATGTTTCTGGCATACTTTTCTTGAGATACAAAAATACCCTCCTTCTGTTGTTTGACTTGAAGACCCAAGAAAAATGTGAGCTCCCCCACCATACTCATCTCAAACTCCTTCTTCATCTCTTCAGAAAATTCAGTAGCACGATCTTCGATGGTTGCCCCAAACACTATGTCATCAACATAGACTTGTGCCACAAGGAGATAATCTTCATCATTTTTGACAAACAGAGTTCGATCTGCATACCCTCTCTTGAAACCTCTGTCTAGAAGATAATGTGTAAGACGATCGTACCAGGCTCTAGGCGCTTGTTTTAAGCCATAAAGGGCTTTCTTCAATCTTAGTACATGATCTGGAAAATGAGGATCTTCAAATCCTTTTGGTTGCTCAACAAATACTTCTTCATTTAGATATCCATTCAGGAACGCGCACTTTACATCCATTTGATAAAGTTTGAAATTCAAGGTGCACGCAATGGACATGAGGATACGAATGGATTCGAGTCTTGCCACCGGAGCAAAAGATTCATCAAAATCCACTCCTTCAACTTGAGTGTATCCTTGGGCTACTAACCGAGATTTGTTTCGAATTATTTCTCCATCTTCATCAGTTTTGTTTTTAAAAATCCATTTTGTGCCTATAACATGAACGTTCTCGGGCCGTGGAGCAAGTTCCCACACATCATTCCTCACAAACTGATTCAGCTCTTCATGCATTGACTCGACCCAATTCTCATCTTGAAGAGCCTCTTCAACCCTTTTAGGTTCAAATTGTGCAAGATAACAGTGATATGTTACATGATTGGCTAGCAGAACGTTTCCTTTCCTGAGGCGAAGACCGTCATCAAGAGATCCTATGATATTACTTTCCGGATGATTCTTGATAACTCTTGAAGATGGCCTTTTTGAAGTGGAAACTTCATCACTACGAGAGATAGGAGGATGGACTTCCGGAGGAGTAAGAGGGCTTGATGTTCTAGACATCGATCTCGTTTCCATTCTTGGGTTGATGGGAGTCGTTTCTACTTCTAGTATAGGTTCTTCTCCTTCTATATCTAAAGCTTCTACCTCAACATCGGCCTCTTTGGTGCTTGGCCCTTCTACATCATCAATCATTTCCACCTTAGGTAAGGCATCATCAATCTTGACATTTATGGATTCCATCACAGTTTTTTTTCTCTTGTTAAACACTCTATACGCTCGACTTGTAGTAGAGTAGCCAAGAAAAATACCCTCATCACTTCTCGCATCAAACTTCCTAAGATTCTCTCGATCATTTAGGATATAGCATTTACTTCCAAACACCCGGAAATACTTCACTTTTGGCTTCTTCCCATTCCATATCTCATAGGCAGTCTTCTTTGTACCAACTCGAAAGAAAATCCTATTGCCAATGTGACACGAGGTGTTGACAGCTTCTCCCCAAAATCTTTGAGGTATTTGCTTGTTAAGCAACATGACTCTTGCCATCTCCTGAATCACACGATTTTTTCTCTCTACCACTCCGTTTTGTTGTGGAGTTTTGGGAGCTGAAAATTCTCTTTTAACTCCATTCTTCTCACAGAAGGACTCGAATTTTGCATTCTCAAATTCCCTCCCATGATCACTTCTAACTTTGGCTATCGGAATCCCTTTTTCGTTTTGTAGTTTCTTGCACAGAATCTCCAACCTCTCACAAGCCTCTGATTTTTCTCTAAGGAAATCAACCCAAGTGTATCTTGAGTAGTCGTCCACAACAACCATAATGTATCTCTTACCCCCTAGGCTTTCTGTTCTGGTAGGCCCCATTAGATCAACATGAAGTAACTCCAAGCACCGAGAGGTGGCTATCACATTCACCTTGTGATGACTTGCCTTAGTTTGCTTCCCCATTTGACACGCACCACAAACGGTCTTCTTCACTTTTCCAAACTTAGGAAGTCCCTCGACTGCTTCAAGTTTTGAAACTTTCGCTACTTGTTTGAAGTTGGCATGCCCAAATCTGTGATGCCACAACTCCAACGTATCCACACGAGCACTTCTACACGATATGGGTGCCGTGGGAACAATTCCATAGCAGTTATCAGTAGTCCGATTTCCTTCCAAAACCTGAATCCCTTCTTCATTGATGATCAAACATCCCTTCTTAGAGAATTGTACCAGAAAATCATCATCACAAATTTGAGTGATGCTCAGCAAATTCGCCTTCAGCCCTTTTATGTACAACACATCTTTCAAAAGCGGCAAACCAGGTATCTCAATGGTTCCTTTGCCTAGGACTTGAGCATGGCTTCCATCACCAAAGGTCACATAGTCACCGACCTTTTCTTTGAGTGTCTTGAACAGAGACTTATCCCCTGTCATATGGCGAGAGCACCCACTGTCAAGATACCACAAACACGCATTAAACACCTTCAAAGAGGTATGCACAAATAGGTTCACATGTGATAGACATTCTTGACCTTCAAACACAAACTCATCATCAGTTTTTATGCTTCTTTCAGTTTGATTTTTCATTTTCAGATTCTCAATCATCTCACACAACATTCTATTCTTTCTTTTATATTTCTTAATCAATGATTTAGATTCAGATATGCTACTGTGTAAGACATAATTCTGATTTTCTAGATATTCCAGCATGTGAACAAAAGCTCTAGCATGTTTCTTAGTTTTTAACAACTCTACAAACACATCAGTAAGACACCTTTCAGACATATGCATAGAGTCATTTTCACAAACACTTAAGCTACAATTCAGCATGGTATAAACCAAAACAATCAATCACAACACAGGGGTCTAGGATCACACTAAGGTAATAAAACCACAACAAGTGTACCTGCTCTGATACCAATTGAAAGTTCAAAAACGTGTACAAAAACACCTTTGAACGTTTAGACCCCCAAATAACAACTTAATCAATTCAAGCAATATGTCAAACAACTAGTGTGCGGAAACTCAACATATGCTATCAAACGAAATTGATTAAATACTATCTAAGCCATAACAGATTAATATCCACAGCAGATAAATAAAAAGGCAAAGATAGAGAGGAAGGAAGATGCAAACACAAAGACAACACGCGATGTGTTATCGAAGAGGAAACCGAAGCCCTCGGCGAAAAACCTCTCCGCCGCCCTCCAAGCGGTAATCAATCCACTAGAAAATATAGTTGGGATACAAGGACAGCAATAGACCCTCCAAGCCTAATCTACCCAGTGCACCTAAGCCCTCCAAGCTTCTTGCTCCAACGAGGTTACGCCGAACCTTTTTCTTTTCTAGCTTCCCGGATTCCGCTACTAGACCGTAGCATCAACCAATGAAGATTGGTTCCTTCCTAACTGCTTCCCAGAAATCCAAACAGCAGTCTCACAATGATGATGATGGTGATAACCTGGTTTGGTATAAAGCCTCTCAAGGATTTGACAATGGAGAGGAAGAGAGTTGAGGAATTTGAAGAGTCTCTAAGGTATAGATTGTGTGTGAATCAATCTAGTTTTTCTCTAGGGTTTCTCTCTCAAAATTCTCTCTGGAAGCTCTCTTTCAATTGTGGGTAATAGGGGTATTTATACTGGAGTGGAGAGGAATGTGAAACGTCAGGTTTTTACAAAACAGGGGTGGCTCGCGGCTTGACCTCGCGGCTTGACTAAGTCGCGAGATCCAGTCGCGAGATAACCGTATGGCCAGTTGTCCTGTTTTGTCCTGTAGTGCTCCAGCTAGCATGACTGTTCATCTTCCAGCATGCTTGGCACGTGTGCAGCTTCTGGCGGCTTGCAGCCGCGAGTCACCCGCGAGTCCCAGCCGCGACACTCTGTTTTCTTGCACACTCTTGAGCAAACTTCACTCTATCTCACTCACTACCCTTACATCAAACCCACCTAAATACAGGGTTACTAAATGCTGAATTACAAGCAAATTTGGCACGGAATAAAGCCAATAAGATGGTTGAATAAATTCAACCTTACAAAGTCGAGCACTGCTAGAGATCATTTGATAGATTTGAGAAAGCTATTCAAGCGCCTTGTCAAGTATAAGTTGAGTCTTAACCCTAACAACTGCATCTTCTGAGCCAGTTCAAGGAAATTGCTCAGCTTCATAGTCAGCCAAAGAGGAATTGACATGGACCAAGCAAAAGTCTAGGCCATTAGGACATGCCTATGATGAAAACTAAGAAGCAAGTTTAAGGCTTCTTAGGAAGGATCAATTACATAGCACGCTTCATAGTGAAATTAACCACCATGTGTGATCCCTTGTTCAAGCTCTTGAAGAAGGATATGAAGATAGAATGGATAGATGAATGACAAGTGGCCTTTGACAAGATTAAGTAGTATTTTTTAAACCCTCCAATTTTGGTTCCCTCGACACCGGGACATCTATTGATTCTCTATCTAGTAGTTCAAAAGGCACCCATGGGTTACATGTTAGGCCAGCTAAATGAACCCGATCAAAAAGAAAAGGAAATTTACTACCTGAGTAGGAAAATTCACTAGTTGTGAGATCAATTATATCATCCTTAAGAACACGTGTGCGTCCTAGTATGGGCCTCATGAAAGTTGCGGCAGTACATGCTTTACTACACCACGCAGTTGATTTCTCACATGGACCCTATCAAGTACATCTTTGAAAAGCCTGACCTCACAAGAGAGATCTTCCATTGGCAGATGTTGCTATTTGAGTTTGGCATCATACTTGTGATGAGAAAGGCCATCAAAGGCCAAGCCATAGCCAATTACCTGGCAGACCAACTATTGAACGATCTAGATTTCTCAGAATCCATCTTCCCAGATGAGGATGTTTTGGAAATAAAGCTAGAACCAAGCAATGTAGAACCATGGCGTTGGAGGCTTTATTTTGATGGAGCAACCAATAGCACTAGAAATGGAGTAGGAGCAATTTTAGTATCCCCGAAAAGGCCAGCAAATCCCTATTTTAGTCAAGCTAAATTTCAATTGCAACAACAACATTGCAGAGTACGAGGTGAGCATAGTAGGCTTGTAGGTTGCCTTAGAGTTTATCACGTATGATCTAAAGCATCTTTGGAGATTCCTTATTGATCATCTCCCAAATAGAGGGAAAGTGGCAAGCTCGAGACACCAAGTTGATTTTGTATTAGAAGTGTGTCAGCTGCTAATCCCAAAGTTCTAAAACATTACCTTCGCTTATTTTCCTTGAGCACACAACCAGTTTGCAGATGCTTTAGTGACCCTAGCTAGCATGGTTAAGTTGGCAGAAGGAGATGATATGCAACAATTGTTCATAGAGGTCCACGGCGTGCCGGCCTATTGCATGAATATCAAAGAATGCATAAATGTTAAAGCGAAACTTGACGGGAAGCCATGGTACCATGATATCAAGGCTTATATCATGAATGGTGAATACCTATCCAGAGCCATGGATAGTGAGAGAAAATTTATCAAAAGCATAATGTGCCAACTCTTCTTGAGTGGGGAAGTCTTGTACAAAAGGAGCCATGATACAACTTTGCTTCAATGCATAGATGCCCTTGAGACTTGCCATTTAATGGAAGAGATGCATGAAAGCTTGCTTGGAGCCCCTGCCAGTGGACCCCTGTTGGCCCGAAAAATCATGAGAGCTGGCTACTATTGGCTCACCATGGAAAGTGTCTGCATCAAGCTACCATTGCCAAGTTTATCAAAATAGAAATAATGTTCCTTCTCAGCCTCTACACTCTCTAGCAGTGCCATGGCCTTTTTCAGCTTGGGGAATGGATGTCATCAGACCAGTGATTCCGAAAGCCTCCAATGGGTATAAGTATATCTTGGTGGCTATCGATTACTTCACCAAGTGAAAGCCGCTTCCTACAAAAGTGTCACCCAAGTTGTGGTGGCTCGATTCTTGAAACATAACATCATTTACCGCTATGGTGTACCAAGATAGTTCATTAAAGATAACAAAAAGAATTTGAATGGGAAAATAATCGAACAACTCTATCAACAGTTCAAGAATGAACACCAGAATTTGGTTCCCTACTGTCCTTAGATGAATGGTGCAGTAGAAGCTACCAAAAAGAACATAAAGAAGATCCTAGAAAAGATGATAGACACCTATAAGGATTGGCACAAGTTCTTGCCATTTGCCTTGTGCACCTATCGAACTTCTGTTTGTACTTCCACGGGTGCGACCTCGTATTCCTTGGTCTACGGCATCGAAGCCATTCTCCCCACAGAGGTAGAGATCCTATCTCTTATAATCTTATTACAGACAGAGCTATCAGAAGCTGAATGTGCTAGTTCTCGATATGAGTAATTGAACATGATAGACGAGAAGTGCATGACCAGGATGTGCCATGGATATCTGTACCAATGCCTTGTCGAGCGAGCATTCAACAAGAAAGCTAGACCCAGAGTCTTTGAAGAAGGTGACCTAGTCTTAAAAGACCACAACTAGGCCATGCCTGATCATAGAGGAAAAATTTCCCTGACATACAAGGGCCCATATGTGGTGAAGAAGGCCTTTTCTGGAGGAGCCTTGATTCTAGCCCACATGGATGGGCACGACTTCAATATGCCCACCAATTCTAATGCTATCGTACAGTACTTTGCATGAGGGAGCTTCCAAGTGCAACCTCTTTTTCTACATTCCTATGTAAACAGACAAAAAAAAAAAAAAAAAAAAAAAAAAGGTGGATTGAAATCCTAAAAGGGTGGTCTATGTAAAAGGAGAGCAAAAGAAAGAGCATAAGAGAGCTTGTTAGATTGAAAACCCGAAAGGGCGGTCTAGGCAAAAATTAAGGCAATCAAAAATGTTAGTTGAACTACATGATGATCTGATCCTTCCTAGTGGAGGTACGAAGGCAACCGCCTTGGCCTAGTCACATGAAAAATCAGTCAGTTGAATTCGCTTGCATTTTTTATCAAGATCAATGGAAAAAAGCATGCACCCTCTTAGGTTGCTTTATGTTTGCAACAGGCATGGCCTGCTGTGGTTTTATTCAAAGATTTTATGGCCTATGCCAACAGAAGATGTACCCTAATGGGAAAGGAAAAGATCTGTCTAGAACAAGACGTATCCTTTGGAACCTAAGATATTGATATGCATAGACTTACATTTACCATTTTATTTGTATGATCTTGTATTTTCAAAGCATTTACGCATATATTCATTAAACATGCCTATTTTGTGTGTTTCTGACCCTTTCATGCATTCATCATTATGGATCTAAACACAAATCTCATAGATAAATATTTCCTGATAATCAATATATGCAAAAATTAAGGCAATCAAAAATGTTAGTTGAACTACATGATGATCTGATCCTTCCTAGTGGAGGTACGAAGGCAACCGCCTTGGCCTAGTCACATGAAAAATCAGTCAGTTGAATTCGCTTGCATTTTTTATCAAGATCAATGGAAAAAAGCATGCACCCTCTTAGGTTGCTTTATGTTTGCAACAGGCATGGCCTGCTGTGGTTTTATTCAAAGATTTTATGGCCTATGCCAACAGAAGATGTACCCTAATGGGAAAGGAAAAGATCTGTCTAGAACAAGACGTATCCTTTGGAACCTAAGATATTGATATGCATAGACTTACATTTACCATTTTATTTGTATGATCTTGTATTTTCAAAGCATTTACGCATATATTCATTAAACATGCCTATTTTGTGTGTTTCTGACCCTTTCATGCATTCATCATTATGGATCTAAACACAAATCTCATAGATAAATATTTCCTGATAATCAATATATGCAAAAACATCTTTCTTTCCACTACTAGACTATGCATTAAAAACCCAAAAGTGGAAGGCCAAGCGCAATTTCCTAGCAATTTACGACAGACCTGGCAAGTCAATCATGGCCCAAATGATCTGACACCGCCTTGCATTGCACCTTGAAACCAGTAAGAAGAATCAAATTATTTGAGGAATGGGTAATGCTGAATCAAAGCCCAAATCTCTGGCAATCTCCCTAAGTTGGCCATATGAATGTGTAAGATGAACTAGCTCCCTCTCCAAACTGGGACTCAAGGTGTAACCCTACCTCTTTGTATCAAGCAAAGCCTACAAGGTGCCAAACTTTGTAGTAACAACTCTCAACACCTCCTCCTTCTCAGCTACCTCAGCTAGAAGGTGACAAAAAGCCAACTGTAGCTCGCTAGGCTTATCAACTAGCCCATATTCCAAGCTCAAAGTGGAATGGAGGAAGGATCTAGCCTCCAATAGCCTCCAAGCTAAATCACCAGCTCTGTTACTTGCCTCAACATGACTGGCCTCCACTATGGCCGTCTCCTTATCTCTGGTCTAGCCCAAAACAATGAATCTCTGAGTAAGATCTACCAGCTCACTCTCCAAGCTAGTGAATTAGGATCTCAGCTGAATACACTCCTATGGACTCAAGGGGGTGTCGAAATGGAGTCGCCACCTAGTTTTTGCAATGGTCTAGGAATCATATATGTAGCCTACTTTTGAGGAAGGACCTTTCGATCTTACTACCAGACATATGAATTTGGAGTTAAGGTAAAGTCTTAGGAAGGTGTTAGGCACCCAAAACTGCTCAATCCTAAGGTTAGCTTACCATCATTGTGTCTTATGTCTTAACCCTATTAAAGGCATACTCAAAATTGTTATCTAACTCACACACACACTAAACATACATCTAGCAATCAACATGACATCAAACATCCCTAACCATACATATATCATGCTCACAAACAAAGCCTACTATACATCTAATCCTAGCACAACATATCATCATAGACCCTAGCATTCATCTAATCATGGCATCTCCTAACATACATCAGGCATGCTTCATCACAAATCATATCACATCATAGCATACCTTAACATACATCTCATCACATCATCCCAGCATTCATCTAGCATGGCATCATATCATATTCAAGGCAGCAACACGTAACATTAAAGATCAAAAAGGAGGAATAAAGCCAAACCAAAGAATGTTATCATCGAAGGCATCAAGATCACAATTTTCATCAAAGCTAAGCATGATCATATGAAATGCATAAACATTACAAATGCATGACTTACCCTTCACTTACCTTGCAGCAACTCGGCACCTATGGCATTTATGCATGGGCATGTGAATGCATGTTCATGTTATTAAAACAATAAAAAAACAAGATAAACCCTAATTCTAACATATGACAGTAAACCAAGCAATTAAACGTGAAATATAGGCATTAAAAGCATAAAAACATGAAAAATGAAACTAAACAAACAAACATGTGAAAGCAGAAGCAAATTAAACCAAAAAAAAAATAATAATAATAAGAGTTTCTAAGTAGTGACTTGGGCATGCAAGAACAACCTTGCGTCTGCATAATGAAGTTTGCATACACTAAAAACACCAAAAACAAGGCAGAACCTCAAAACAAAAATTCTAACAACCTAACATGAATTTTAAACGTAAAAAACATAAACCTAGACTAGAAAAGCATATCAAATCATGTTATAACCAAAAAAAAAAAAAAAGACAAACAAAAGAATTAAAATCAGAAAATAAATTAAATGGAAAAGAAAGGTTTAAAACTAATACCTCAAAGAAAAGCTCTTCAAGCTTATTTTTGACCGTTCCCCTTAACCAAATTTGTTTACAATTGTATAAAGAAGTGTTTAGTAAAGATTAAACTCAAAGATCTAGGCCTGAAAAGGACCTAATCAAAAGAAAATTGACTTGAGGGTGTTTTGTGAAAAACTCCCTTTTGATTCACTATTTCTAGTGAATTTTAGTATTTTCTCATGGGATTTCTGTGTGTTTTGAAAATATACCATGTAAGGCTTTTTATAGTGTGAAAAAAAGGGTTTAAAATGACTCCTAAACAATATGGGATTTGTTCCAAACCTCTCATTGGTTAGTCACGTACTGAGATCCACGCAAAAAAGGGTGGCATTCATATATTGAAGAGTTCAAAGGTTTTGAAGCGTTAGAAGGTTTCTGTTGTAAGTTCATCTACGGGGATTGTAAAGTCAAGGGACAAAAGTTTTGTACAAGATCTAAAACTTCTCTTTACTATAGTGAAATTGCTTTTCAGGAAGGTTTCCCCCAAGTTTTTTACTGTGAAACTAGTTTGTTTCATTGGTTTTCCTCGTTCATCATATCTTGTCTTATTTACTTTTTCGCTACATGATTTTGACATGATATTGATGTTTGTTTGTTTTAACAAGTTTTATTCATAATAAATCTAATTAACAACTTGGGTTTAAAACTTGTTAATTCTATCAACCAAGGTCTAAATTTCCCAACAAGTGGTATTAGAGCGAGTACACTTTGATTAGATTAATTTCCTAAGTGTGATCCTTGACCCCTGTTGTCATGGAAGCTCTTGATTGTTTTAATTTGCATGATCTTGTGTTGAATGATGATGATGATATTCAAGATGCCTATTGCAAGCTTTATAATTTTTTTATGAAATCTCTTGAATGTTCTAGAAAATTAAAAGCTAATTTTAAAAAGGTCAAACTTGAAAGAGATGATTTGGTTGCAAAATTGGATGTAGCAAATAATTTGAATAAGAAATTTAAAATTCAAATTTCATCTCAAGTGGACAAAATTAAGAGTTTGGAATAGCAACTAGTTGAATTTAAAACTGAAGTTGAAAATTTATCTAGTGCCAAACTTGTTGTTGAGCCTAACTCAAAAGAAAAAGATTTTTATATTCCTCCATTTAAAAGGAATAATCAAGAGTTGAAGGCTAATATTGATAGGATAGAGAAAGGTAAACAATCCGATGTTAACACTGAAGTTTCTAAATCTATGTCTAAAACTCCTCCTAGGTTGAATAAAAATTCTAAATTTGTCCCCACTTGTCATCATTGTCATATTGTTGGTCATATTAGGCCAAATTTTCCTAAGTTGAGGTCTCTGTCAACCTCTAAAGTTAGACCTCCTTCTAGGAAGCTGAGTAGCTCTAAAACTACTTATGTTTGTCACCATTATGGTGTTCCTAGACACATTCATCCTAATTGCTTTAAGTTGTATCCTTAAAAGCAAGTGTCCAAACGATTACAGGTTTCCACTCAAGGACCTACACCTTTGTTTAGAGAGTTATTAAAAGCCTTTAGCTTTTTAACTCAATTTCAGGAGAATTTTAATTCTTCTATGTCCTTTAGTAGACATACTAGGACACATGTCTTTTTTATCTTCACGGCCAAAGACTCGTGCTGTGTGGGTGAGAAAGGAGCCTAAGACTTAATTGTCTTTTCTTTTTATCCTCTACTTTAATTCTTTCTATCTAAAGTAGGACTTTCTTTGCCTGTTTTCTTATCTACTTTTGGAATCATGCTTTCATGCATCTGCATCTTTCTTTCATGCTTTCATGTTGTTTGTTTTTGTTTGGTTGTTTAGTCTTTGTTTTGTTTTGTTTTTTGTTTTTTTTTCCAAAATAAAAAGAATAAGATAAAAAAAAAATACAAAAACAGTGTGTGTTTGTGTACATTGGTAATTGTGTACCTTGGATGGCCATTGAAACAAAATTTTCTAAACTTTGTATCTTTTGTAGCTTAGATGAGCATCTATATGCACAACTAAATAAGTGAGCTTTATGGCTCTTATTTGTTATGAGCAAGATTAAGTTATCTCTTGTACTTAACACTTGTATCACTTTTTTTGACCGGAAAGACTAAAAAGATCCTAAGAGAAAAGCATAAATAATCATCTCACCACTGTTGCCCCCCAATCATGAAATGACATTTGTGTGCTTTGACATAGCAAAAATGAAATGTCAAATGCTTAACATAATTAGGTATTTCTTTTCTATCTCTTATATGCCCATGCATGGTTTGCTTAAAATAAAGATATGCAAAGAAAAATCAAAAGCAAAAAGATCAAAATGCTTTTAAATATGCTTGCAAGCGTGTATTCTAAGAGATATGAGAACTATAGGATACACCTCGAAGGTGATAGTCCCCATCAAACAGTTAAGATTGTGTGTGAGTTAAAGTGATTTTCTCATATCTCAAATCATCATAACTTGTTGACACTTTTGCAATCTTACGATGTTTTTTCACACACAACATGCAATATTCTTTACTACTCTTGATACATGTGCAGGTACAATATGATTTGGTCATCACAAGGTTTACACGTGTTAATATTCTTTGCTACTCTTGATAAATGTGCAGGTACAATATGATTTAGCCATCACAAAGTTTACACGTATTAATGTACGCTTACTAAACTGTTTTGACTTGTTTTTTAAATATAAAATTGGTTAGACTTGTTTTTTTTTTTTTTTTTTTTTTGTGTGTTTTGGGATCTATGTGCTTAAAATTTTTTTGTTGAGAGTTGTTTTTGAGAGATCAAAATGTTGTTTGGATCCTTGGTTGAGTTGCACGTTTGATTGCATTCATGTTTGTGTTTTTCTCTTCTTTGAAAAACTAGTTTTGCTCATCTCGACACATCTCGATAGCTAGGCTGTCTATCGAGCTCTTCGACTTCTTTTTATTGCATTCTCGATAGCTTCTCGATAGATTCTCGATCCATTGAGAAACTTTCTGTCTGCTTGATAGATGCTAGATAGCTGGTCAATCCATCGAGGTTGGATCCTACTTGATAGCAGCTCAACACCTCTCGATCCATCAAGATTCTCTTGCATGCATTTTTTTTTTTACATGTTTTGCACCTTTTTTTTATCTTGTCATCCATAGCATCTTGTTTCATCACATTCATGCATTTATATGGATTCTTTGTACCCCCTTGATCATCTTTATATTTCTCGGGTGAAGCTTTCTAGCTTCTTGTACCCTTTGTCAATCATGACAAAAAATGGGAGAAATTGTGGAGAATATGTGGTTTCTTTTTAAGATTCTACATGTCAGGGGGAGAAACACATGCCCTTGTATTTGTTTCTTTTCTCACAATCCTAGACATATATAAGGCTAATTTTAGAGGCCGTCACATAAGAGAATACAAGGAGAATACATGCAAAAGGCGATTGCTGCCTTATTTTCTCTAAAAGAAGCTACAGTGTTTTTGTGCCTTAGGGTTTTGTAACTAAGTGCTTCTTAATCTTCATTGTCAATGAAGTGCAGAACTTTGCAGCCAACAATCTTCTTCAAGTTGGTGTGTTAGTCACATACTGGGAGTCATGCATCATTGGTTAGTCACGTACTGGGATCAGTGCAAAAAGGGTGGCATTTATATATTGAAGAGTTTAGAGGTTTTGAACCGGTAGAAGGTTTCTGCTATAAGTTCATTTATGAGGATTGTAGAGTTTAGGGACAAAGGTTTTGTACTAGATCTGAAACTTCTCTTTACTATAGTAAATTACTTTTTAGGAAGGTTTCCCCAGGTTTTTTACTGTGAAACTAGTTTGTTTCATTGGTTTTCCTAGGTCATCATATCTTGTCTTATTTACTTTCCTGCTGCATGATCTTGACATGATATTGATGTTTGTTTGTTTTAACAAGTTTTATTCATAATAAATCTAATTAACAACTTGGGTTTAAAACTTGTTAATTCTATCAACTGGGGTCAAAATTTCCCAACAGTCTTTGTGGTTGAATGATGAACTCTGTGCATACCTCACTATCTATAAAAATATTCTTGGTATTTCTCCTTATAGACTTGTTTATGGTAAAGCTTGTCACTTACTTGTGGAATTGGAACAGAAATCATATTGGGCAATAAAGATGTTTAACTTTAACTTAGACAAGGCTAGTTCTTTGAGAAAATTGCAATTGAATGAGTTGGAAGAAATTTGGCATGATGCATATGAGAATTCTAGGATTTCTAAAGAAAGAATGAAGGTTTTTCATGACAAACAAATTTTAAGGAAATCTTTTGAATCATCTCAAAAAGTTCTTTTATATAATTCTCGGTTACATTTGTTCCTCGGAAATTTGGGATTTAGATGGACTGGACCTTTCATTGTTAAAAATGTTTCCCCCACAGTGCCATAGAAATTGAAAATCCTAAGAATGGTAACATATTTAAGGTGAATGTACAATGTCTTAAGCCATTTCTTGAGAATTTTTCACAAGAGGAGGAATCCATTAATTTGGAGGATCCCATTTTTCAAGACTTGCCAAGCAATTAGCATTAGTGTTTGTGTTGTATTTTAGATTTTTTTTTTCTTTTTATTATTTTTTTATTTTGTTTTCTAACTCCTTTTGCTGGTGTTAAAAAAACAAGAAGTGTTGCTTTAGCAAGAGTTTTAAGTAAGAGTTCTTTATGCTACTTCTACCTAAAGAATTCCACTATTTTTCATGCTCAACTATTATGCACATGAACTTTAGCCACATGAACATGTCTCTTGGTTGAGAGATAGAGATGACTTTGAAAATCTTGAAAATAAAATGTAGAGACTATAACCCAAGTGTGTTCTTAAGCATTCATTTCTTTAGAGGGTTATTTTCTATTGATCTCATTTTTCTTTTGGAAGCACATAACTTTGTTGGTGCTAAGTCTCATTATTCTTTGATTTTGTTGAATGCTAAGAATTCATCAATCATATGTCACACTTGAATATGTTAAAGTCATGGATTTTGAATAACTATCACAATCTTTAAGAGATTATTTTAGGTCATCTTGTTAATTTTAAGCCTTTATTATTTTCTTTCTTGATATTACCTCTAGTCACCCATTTGAGCCTATTATTTTAGCCATTCTTTCTCAAACCTTTTCCTAAAGTGTTCCAAGAATGAATGCAATCAAATTGTCTTATTGCGGTAAATTTGTGGTGAAATATTTGGAAGAAAAGGAGGATTCACTCAAAAAAAAAAAAAAGAGTCATAAATAGAAAAGGAAAAATGTTGAAAAAAAAAGGAATGTGAAAGAGGAAGAAATAGAGAATGAATTTGTTGATGAAATTTTGAAGAAAAAAGAGAGAAAGTGAAAGTGCAATATTCAACAAACTTCAAACGATAAATCAATTGTCATATACTCAAAAGAAGTTGTCTCCCTAATTATACTTGGGAACACTTCTTATTTTTACCTATACCCATTGTTCAAAGTTCCTCCTCTTTACCCTACATTATATCCCAATGAAAGTCCTATTTGATCTTAAGGAAAGTATGGTTTGGATCTTGACATGACTAATCAATGTGTGTGGTGTAATATTCTTAGTGTTTGGCATCCTGTCATGAGATATTAGTCTTTATTCTACATTATTCTGCTCACATATGTTTGAGAGTGTTACACCCTTTTTGAAGTGATTTAATTTGTTGAGTATTAACAACTGTGAGATTTGAGTTGAAGCATAACTTTGGATAGAAATTCAAGCCATGTTTTATCTTAAGACTATGGTTGTGTTTATGCTAGGTAAACTATTCACACACTAAGCATTAATGGCATGTGGAATATTTTTTGTGGTTGTTAGTGTTTTGACCTTTGATTAACTATTTCTACTAAAGTAATAATTTTTTGTTACTTTGTGTCTCTGTCTCAAGTCGCTTAAATTGCTAGGGACCAGCAATGAGCTAGTTGGGAAGTGTGATAATAGCTTAATTTTACATATTTATATCATTATTAGAAAGAATTATCTTACTTATTTTGAGTTAATTCATGCATTTTATACTTGGTTTTGGAATAAAACTAAATTGTGCTTAATTGAATTTTAATGCATGAATTTGTCTGTTGTAGGATAATGAAATTAAATAAGTGGATTTGTGCAAAGAAGAAAGCTAATGAACTTTACTTTTACAAGGGCCAAGATGAAGTCAAAAAAGGCCAACCCAATTAAATTCAAGTCCAATTGGAGTAAGGAATCAAAGTAATTTTGCACCAAATCCAAGTCCAATTCAAATTAGGATTCTAGCCTGTGCACTAGTTAGTATTTGGAGCATAACTTTCGAATCAAATGTCCAATCGAGATGATTCAAGTTGTTATGGAAAGCTAATTTGAAAGGATACAAATTTATAGTTTACCAAAAGTCATAATTCTGAAGTTGAGCCAAAAACGTTGGTTAAGTGAAGCCTAAAAACCTGGGATTTTCTCCAAATGGGAATTCAACTTATAATAAAATTCCTTGACCTATTTAAAAGCTCTTTAGGACAAAATTCAGGAGAGAGTTGCTGTGGAACGTAATTTAGGTTTTCTTAAAGTTTCTTTATAGTTCTTAGAGTTTTATTTGTGTTATGGCTTGCTAGAAGCTTTGCTAAGATAAGGAGTGAAACCCAACCATTTATTGGTATATTCTTAACAATTATTTTATGATTTTAATGTTTATGTTATTATATTTTTGATTTATTTACTCTTCTAGAAAAGTTTTTAGTTCTGTATAATTCTTTGATTTATCGTAGACTCTAGGCACGTTAAATGCTTAGTATTCCTTGCGAACTAATTCACTAGTTTTGTTTTGCCTAAAATCAATCAATTTCATAAAACTACCTTAGACAATTAATTCTTGAGTTCTTATTGTTAAATTATCTGATTAAGATCATCCTTTGTATGAATTTTAGTTGAGTTATAAAATAAATATTGTTAAGACTACCAATAAATGTGTTGTGTGTGGATCCCTAAACCTTAGTGCCTTAATATATTTTTATTTTTTAAATTACCTTTACTAAACTATCAAAAATCTCTTCAATTAAACTTTATTATTATATTTTTATCCTCTTGTGGTTTGCTAATCAATTCTCTTTTCCTTGTGAATTCGACCTTGGACTTACCAAGTTATTACTTCGCAATAATCCTACACTTGGGAGCATTATTTAAGTCGCAATATTGGACCTAAGATAACAAGTATGCTATGGACTTAGCATCCAAGATCCTACAAAGTCAATATGGATTTCCCTAATCTTGGGCCTCTTTGTTGTATTCCTAGGCCGAACTTGATGAGTACTTCATGGACCTTGAAAGGAAGGCTACAATATATTCTAGTTAGAGAGATACATCAAAAAAATAATAATAATGATAATGAAATGAAAAGAGAAGTGCCCAAAGGTGATGAATATATTTTAAGCCCATATTTGAGATAAAGGGTTGAAAATCTCTAAGTACATTCTAATGAAAACCCGCGAGAGTAAGATGAGAGCATTGTTGTAAATGGACCAAAGCCCAATGAAACAAGGGGTAAGATTCATTAGAGGAAAGGGAGTGATTTTGTAATTGGACCTTCATTAAAATAGACTTAAAGATTTTCTAAGAACATCTAAAAATAAAAGAAACCTTTTAAATGGGACGTGGACTTAATAAAAATGAGACTTCTTTTCAGGCACCATTGCACACAAAATCCAAGATTAAGTTCCCACTCAAATACAAGTCCAATGGAAGGCAAGACGTTCCAAGAAGGGACGAATGCTTCAATAGAAGAAGCCTCCATGCAAGAGATATTCGACCAAGTGGAGGTGCGAGGCAAAGCCATTGAGAAGATAATAAGTCACCTTTCCAAGATAGAAGAGGCACTCAAGGAAGGAGAAGAAGAGGATGAAGGAGACAAGGCTAACTATAAACAAAGCAAGCTCACTCGAGGGGACATCAATAGAATGATGACAGAAGGAAAGGTCCACCTGCTTCTACCCAAATTTATGCCACAATTCAAGAACACTCCTAGACAATGGACTTTCAAGAGGGACCATGTCAATGACTTCTCTGAATCGGGAGATGTAGGATCTTGGGAAGATCATGACTAGTTAGAATGGACCTTGAAGGTAGGGACAACTCAATCACCCCAGCTCGCTTCATGCTTGAACACAACATGGACCCCTCTTCTAACAATGATCAATACCTCATACTAACTCAGGATGAAGAAGAAGAGGAAGGAGATGATGAAGTGATTAGCTATTGGAGTGAAGATGACAGCAACTTGTTCTTTGACAAGGTAGGAAGAGATTTCCCCAAAGAGGGTGAGGTCCTGTATAACATAACCAAGGCTATGCACATATGGAAACCTCTGAAAGATGAGGACTAGTCTGCTGAGCTGAAGGATTTGTTTGAAAATGAGGACGAAGAGAAGAGCGACAAGCCTTAAAGAAGAAAGAAGAAAGAATTCTTTGTGCCTGTTGTGGGGCTACTTAATAATTGGATTTAGGTTGGGTTTTCTAAAAATGTGGGAAAGAAAGTCTATAATGCAAGTCCCAATGTACTTTTCAACATTTTTAATAAGATAAATTATGATTTGGCTTATTTTTTTGTGTCCCATAATATTGAAATTCTGCACTTAAATGATTCAAATGAATTAAAAATAAAATCAATAAACAATTGGAAGAGAAAAATGAACCTATGAAACCAACTTTTGAAACTCTTAATTTGGGCAATGATGAGAATCCACGTTTAATTAAAATTGACTCAACCCGAAATAAAAAAGAAAGAAAAGATATCAAAGAGTTGCTCACCGAATTTTAAGAGGTCTTTGCATGGTCCTATAATGAAATGCTTGGCATTGATCCGAAGATAGCTCAAAATCACATTGACACTCATGCTCACATAGTGCCCGTCAAGCAAAAGTTAAGGTGTATAAGAACCGAATGGCTTCTAAAGATCAAATAAGAGGTCACCAGGCAATTAAAGGTAGGGTTCATCAAACTCATACACCAAGCCAAGTGGATTGCCAATTTTGTTCCCATACCCAAGAAAGATGGGAAGGTAAGAATGTGTGTGGATTTTAGGGATTCGAACAAAGCTTGCCCTAAGTGGATAATATCACTGATAGTGCCTTGATGTCTTTCATGAATGGTTTCTCGGGATACAAAAAAATCAAGATGGCTCCTAGAGATATGACCAAGACTACCTTCACCACAGAATGGGGAATTTATTGTTACACCATAATGCCATTCGGACTCAAGTATGTGGGTGCGACCTACCAAAGAATGGCCACAACCTTATTACTTGATATGATGCACAATGAGGTAGAAGTGCATGTCAATGATATGATTGTGAAATCCAAGGAGAGAGAAGGTCACATCATTAACTTAAGGAAGTTCTTTAAAAGGATCAAGGAGTATAGGCTGAGATTGCTGAAATGCACCTTTGGAGTAACCACAGGAAAGTTGTTAGGCTTTTTAGTAAGTGATAGAAGGATAGAAGTTGACCCATCAAAGATCAAAACCATATTAGAAATGCCTCCACCCAAAAGCAAGAAGTAGATAAGGGGATTTTTGGGTCGATTGCAATACATCAGCCAATTCATTGCCATACTTATTTCCACTTGTAAGCCCTTTTTCAAACTCCTAAGGAAGAATGAACCTTATGAATGGAATGATGAATGTCAGAAAGCTTTCAAGCTCATTAAGGAATATCCCCTCCATCCACCTATCTTGGTATCCCTAATGCACGGAAAACCACTACTCCTCTTTCTCTATATCATAAAGTATGCGGTTTGAAGTATGCTTGACAAGAAGACGATGATAAGAACAAGAGGGTCGTGTACTATTTGAGCAAGAGATTCCATGATTATGAGACTAAATACACACCCATAGAAAAATTGTACTTCGCTTTTGTATGGGTCGTACAAAAGTTGAGACACATTATCCTACCTTTCCAAATATAGGTAACAACCAGAATGGATCCATTAATGTACTTGTTTGAGAAGCCCACTTTGAGTGGAAGACTATCAAGGTGGTTGATCCTATTAGCCGAATTTAATCTGAAGTATGTGCAAGGAAAACTATCAAAGGGAGTATCATATCAGATTTTTTGTGCCGAGAACCTCGTGGAGGGAAAGGATGGTAGAGAAGATTTTTTGGATGAGGATTGTTTTGATATTAAGCTAGAGGCATGGAAGATGTATTTTGATGAAGCCATGAACCAATATGGAAATGGGATAGGAGACCTCTTGATCACTCCCGAAGGATCTCACCTACCCTTAGCAGTCAAGTTGAACTTCAAGGCAACCAATAACATGGCAGAATATGAGGCTTTTATCACCGTAATGGAAGATTTCTGAGAATTACTAGTAAAAAAGGCTAAGGTCTTTAGAAATTCGACTTTGGTTATAGCTCAAGCACAAAGGTTGCGGAAAGTGAAGAAAGAGCACTTAAAGCCTTATCAGCGATATCTAGAGGATTTAACCAAAACTTTTGACGAAATTGAGCACACAATCATCCCTAGAGCTTAGAATCAGTTTGTAGATGCCTTGGCTACCTTAGCTTCTATGGTTGAAATACCTAAAGGAGTGTGGAAAAAACCCTAGAGAAATTATGGGAAGGTACATAAAGAGAAGGCTGAAGCTTCAGTCTTGGTTATAGAAGAAGAAGAGATTCCTTGGTATTATGACATAATGAAATTCTTGGAGTTAGGGGTATATCCGGATGGTGCTAACAAGAGAGAGCATCATTTGATTAGAATGATGGCAATGCAATACATCTTATGTGGAGGTCAGCTGTATATGAGATCCTATGATGGTATACACCTTTGTTGCCTAAAGAAAGAAGAAGCTAAGAAAGTTATAGGAGAAATTCATCAAGGGATTCGGGGTCTTCATATGAATGGAAGAATGTTAGCCAAGAAAATCTTAAGGATGTGGTACTATTGGAATACAATGGAAATTGATTGTGTAGACTTTGTGAAGAGTTGCCAAGGAAACCCTCAGCTTGTGTATGTAGGTCTGATGCACACGTATGGAGACACAGAACTGCACATGTAGCTAGGGTCCCAAAAACTACGAAAGGCAAGTTTTTTGCATTAATGTTGAGGTTTGGAACGAATCCCACATCGTTTGGGAGCCATTCTAAGCCCCTATTTGCTCACTATATAAAGCCATACATGACACATTTTCAAAACACACAGAAAATCCTATGGGAAAACCTAGGATTCACTAGAAATAGTGGATCAAAGAGGGAATTCATGGTTAGGGTTCTTCTGGGCATGTTTGTGTGTGCATGTGTATGCATGCTCGAAGTATGCGTACGTATACAATTGGTCTGCATACGTAGGCCTATGTATGCACACACATACTCGTGCCCAGAAACCTTAATTTGGGTTTTTCTACTTTTGTTTCTTTCATATCATATGCTTATTTTTTGTTCTTCTTTATGCTTTCTAAGTCTCTGTTCCTCTGTTTAGTTGTTTATTTGTCTTTAACATGCTAGATTAGGGTTTTCTCTTTGTTTCTTGCTTTGATACCATGAAAATGCATTAATATGATCATGCATCGATGCCATGGGTGTTATGATGCAGTGAGGTAAGTGAGGTAAGACATGCATTGGTATGAATTTGCAATTTAATAATGAATATGTTTGTTTCATGCTTGATTTCATGTCTAGAAGTTTGAAATATATTTGATGATTCATACTTTGTTGCCATGCCTACCTATCTGCCATGATTTGTTTGCTACCTTGGATTGAATAATATGACATGTCTAGTTAAAGTATGATAGGGTTTATGATGTGATGAGATGATTGCCATGATAGATGTATGCTAGGGTCAGTTGATGAGTATGATAGATGAATGTAAGGTTTTGGGACGTTCAATGCCATGTTGTATACTTAGATGTATGCTAGTGTGTGTGTGTGTGTGTATTTAGGATACAATATTAAGTGTGCCTTTAATAGGATTAAGATGTAAGATATAATGAGTGGAAGCCAACCCACAGGTCAAGCGGTTTTGGGTGTCTAACACCTTTCCAAGACTGTACCTAAACTCTGAACCCATACTCTGGTAGTAAGATCAAGTCCTTCCACATAAGGGCATTATATTCATGGTCCCTAGACCATAAAAATAGGCAGCAACTCCTTTTCTCCACCTCGATCCACTCGGCCAAGGTGTACTCCCCCAACAAGCAATGCGTGGTGTCCATAGTGGTGACTCCACTAGGGATAGAGATTTTGATTCCAATGTGTCCTGTTTCTTAATCCTAATAAAGGTTTGTTCAACACTTGTTTGCACGCACTTTCACTTGGTTCTTTTGTCCCTTTACCTTGGTTGGTGACAAGTGGGAAGATGAGTACACTCCATTCAGGTCAAATTATTTTAAAGTTCATCCCACCAACTCACAATGTGTGCCATTGCCTATGATGGGCTTTGAGTACATTAATGGTTTGCCACTAATCCACAAAGGTCCACTTAGTCCCTTGGTTGGAATCATGGCCCATCTAGTTGTGAGTGACCTACTTATCTATCCTTTTAGCTCTAGGGAGCCTACCCACACTTAGAAAGATCCTAGATCCCATCAAAAGGAGGGTACCTTTTATATCTCTTGTTTGTTCAACCATATATCTTATGTTCACCTATTTCTAAAGGACAAATAAAAGGTATAGAATTGAAGGATGACCCAAACGTTATGGCATACCTTAAGATGTTTTGGGATAAAAGAAAAGAAGTTCTCACATATAAGAGACTTATCCCAAAGTCGAAAGGTATATCTTAACTTGAAAGGTTTGTAAGACCATAGCCTAATTGCTATCATAAGCTCAAATCAAAAAGGTCTTTTGAAAAAGAGAACCTTGGGTTTAAGGTAACAAGTATGCTATGGACTTAGCATCCAATATCCTACAAGTCAACATGAAATTCCCTAATCTTGAGCCTCTTTGTTATACGCCTAGGCCCAAAATGATGAAAAATTCATGGACTTTGAAGGAGAGGCTACAATATATTCTAGCTAGAAGGTTACTTAAAAAAAAAAAAAAAAAAAAAAAAAGTTGATGATAATGAAATTAAAATGAGAAGAGCCCAAAGGTGATGAATACATTGTAAGCCCATATTTGAGACAAAGGGTTGAAAATCTCTAAGTACGTTCTAATGAAATCCCACGAGAATAAGGTGAGAGCATTTTTTGTAAGTGAACTAAGGCCCAAATGAAACGAGCGACAAAATCCACGAGAGGAGAGGGGGTGGTTTTGTAATTGGACCTTTATTAAGATGGACTTAAAGACTTTCTAAAAACATCTAAAGTTAAAAAGGATTTTTTAAATGAGACATGGACTTGATAGAAATGGGACTTCTTTTCAAGCACCATTGCACCACCAAGATCAAGTAAACACATCCTCACTCCTATTTAGGTTCAAGAAAAGCATGGAAGACACTTGGTCAAGATTGAGGACACATATCAAGAAGAAGTATTTCAAGAAGGAGAATCATCTCAAGTAATAGTGGCCACTTCAATAGATGATGAGACCGCACAAAGGATATTCAGGGCAATGGAAGAGCAAAGTGATGTTCTCAACATGATGGGGAGTCACCTCATCAAACTAGAAGAAGCCAAGCTAAAAAGACCGCACATGTAGAAATTGCTAATGATGAAAAAGGGGAAGGTTCGGATGAAAGAAATAAGGCCGATTATGAAAGGAACAAACAATTTGAGAATCTCACCATGAAGACCATGGATATGAAATAGAAGATGGAGAAGATGCAACTAGCCTTTTACAAGGCCCAAGGGATGGATGATTGCCTCTATAACAAAGGAGGCATAAGTTCAAAGACTCCATTTGCATTGCCTCCAAAATTTAAGATTTCTGATGCGAAAAAATTTGATGGAATTAGAGATCCAAAGCAACATGTTAGGAGGTACCTAAGCATTGTTGAAATGAAAGGGTTGGATGAGAAGCAAACTTTGCATGCATTCCCTCTTTCACTCATGGGAGGTGCATCAAGGTGGTACTATAGCTTAGATCCGAGCAAGACTAAAGTGTGGAATGAGCTAGTGGAATTGTTTGGAGATCAATTCATTTTCAACACCATGATCGATGTGGCCTTAAGATCATTGGAGACCACTAAGAAAGGAGTAAAGGAAACATTCTCCAAATATATGACAAGGTGAAAGGGAAAGGCATCAAGGATGGTTAATATGCCAATGAGAAAGACCAAATCAACATGATTATCAAGAATTTGCTTCCAGCATATAACAGTAGGCTCTTGTCCTCACCTATAAGTTCTTTTGGGGAATTGTGATTGTAGGACCAGGGTTGAAGATACTATCGATAATAGGCAATTGGAGAAAGGTGAAAGCAAACCTCCAATCAAGAAGACATATGGGGGAGGAGTAGCTACTTCTAAAGCACCTAATCCTATGGATGTAAGTGCCATCATACCTCAACAAACCATAGCCTACCCAAGGTTCATAAAGAAAGCCCGCCGAGAATTTTCCAACCTAGGAATGACCCTCACCCAAGCATATGAAAATTTTTCCTCTAAAGGATTCATCAAACCTCTAGATCCCACACCTATGCCCAACCTCGTACCTCCCACTTAGAACCTCAATGAATATTTCCACTTCCACCAAAAATCCGACCATAAAACAGACAATGGCTTATGCCTCAAATACGAAATACAGGATGTCATAGACAATGGAACTCTTCCAAATCCCAACATCATCACCAAGCCTAGCCTTAGGAAGAACCCCTTGTCCAATTACCATCAAGCTGCTCCTCCATATCAAATTGGATGCAAATAGATTAGATCAAATGGGATTGTGCAAAGTTGATAGAGACCGTAGAAGTTAATGCCGTAGAAGCTTAAGGGATATAGTATGATGAGGATGAGATTTTTAAAAATGCAGTGGCTATGTGGGGGATACTTCCCAAAGGGATAACTGAGTTAAAGAAAAGGGTCATGGAAGACAATGTGGTAAACATTACTAGAAGTGGAAAACACTACAAGAGCGAGATTCAAACTCTAGCGAAGGTAGAACATTTGAATCTGGTCAAGTTTTATGGATATTTGGAGCAAGGAGACGAAAAGATTGTTGTTTTGGAGTATGTTCCCAATGGAACCCTTAGAGAACGTTTGGATTGTGGGTTCTTTTAGTGTGGCTTTACTTTCATTCACTCTATGTGTGCTTAAGTTCCTGAAATCTGATCAGAGAACTACTGCAGGTATTCATGACAATAATCTGAGCCTTCCTTCACGGCTAGGTATTGGAATAGATGTGGCCCATGCCATCGCCTATCTTCATATGTATACGGGTATACACCTCTGGGGTAACTTAATTCATTTGTCCTGTCAAAATTAAAAAGTAGTTTGCGTTTGAGAAAGTAGAATCTATTTTGCTCTTTTGGGACCTCGTACCTGAAAGTTCATTCACTGACTTTCTACTCATAGAAGCTTCTTCCTTAAGAAAAATCCAGATTCTCCTCTGAGGCCAATATTCCATGATCTCCTTCCAAGGCTTTAAAAGGACATTTTGAAGGTCTTGGGACCTTGATGCTAACTTCTCTTGGTTTGGCCTTTTTCCCAGAAATGGGATGGATTCCTCCTTGCAATGGACAGACTTGGAAAGCCTTAAAACATCCTTCTTCTTACTCCATGTCCTCTGCCTTGCCCGAGATCCCTCAGTTCCTGCACTAGGTCTTGATCCTGAAGCCATCACTTGTCCCTATCATTTTTTTCTGCCTTACAAGAGCTTGACTTTGACAATACTTCCAACTGCTTCTTTCCCTTTTCCATTTTTCAAAATATGCATTACTCATTCCCAGACCGTCCTTTGGACTGTCCATATCCTACTTAGCATTTTTAGATTTTTTCCAAGGGACCCACTTCCTAGGGTTGGAGGACCCATCCATAGACTAAGTTTAGGTTCTCTTCCTTTCCGTAGTTCTTTGATTTTCTTCACTCGTTGGGCCTTTGGGCCCTCATGGCCCTTCTTATCTTTACAAACTAGGCTTGCTCTTGTTACAGCCCATGACCTCCTTCCTTGTCTTCATGGGCTAGACTTCCTTGTCACATTTTGGACCTCAACAAAGGGCATATGAGTAAATTTATACAAGCTCTCTATTTTCTATCCCTCCATTTTTCTTCTTAATCAAACAAATTTTTTATTTTTCATCCATCCACTTTTCACCCTCCCAACCAAACACAAATGAGAAAAACTAAAATCTTATATCCTCCCACTATCCTATCCCCTCCCTATTGTATATCCTCCCACTTTCCATCCTCCAAACCAAATGGACCTTAAGTGGAAACCCTATTGTATATCCTCCCACTTTCCATCCTCCAAACCAAATGGACCTTAAGTGGAAAAAAAGTGGGCTCCTAGATCATGGAGTAATTCCCTGTGATATTTCCATATTGGTAAGTTTCATTATTTTTGGATGTTGTGTAGCTTTTCCTTAACTACTTTTGTTTGCAAATATTTTTGTAAACTCCATATGTTTGTTGGTTTAATTCCATGCCAAATTTATTTGTATTTATTCTCTTATTTTAATGTTTCTTTCTAGGCTTTATTGTATTTGGGATCGAAAGTACTTGAATTCTTCTGTATTTTGTCAAATCTGCATTCAAAGTCATCTTGTGGCCTTAGGCGACTTGAACTACCCACAAATGACACATGGTAGAAGATCCAGAGAAACTGTTGATTAGGCAAGTCATAACCTTTTCGAGACTAGACAACCCGCGACAAGGTCACGAAATATCTGCTAGTAGAATGCTCTATTCTTATCCTTATTTGTTTTTCTGTCCACATCATATAAGTCAAAACTCACACCCTTTGCATGTGTGAATAGGAAATGAGTGAGTTGAGCTTATAAAAACAAATGAGAGCATTTTGTTCACCCCAACCCTTTTTGCGTGAGAAAGAGGTACCCACTCCTTTAGGGAGAAACTCATAGTCAAGGGAGTAAATTTCGTACCGAAAGCCATTTTGGTTTAATCAAGAAAAAAATATATTTCGGTACTAGACGATACCGATGTACCAAAATATATTTTCTTGGTAATGGAGTTGATCTCCTTTGTCTGAGGCCTTGGTGATTGCTCTTTTCCTCATTCTCTCTTACTTTAGCCTCTTGGGAACCTATGTCTGAAAGTGTCATGGTTGGTTTTCCACTCACAGAAGGCATCTTCTTTGGGCAAGTCAGATCCTCCTCTGGGGTCAAAGAGGCATAACCTTCTCCCAAGGCTTAAATAGGGACATTTTGAAGGTTCTGTGGTCTTGATATTGACCCTTCCTTATTGGGCCTTTTCTTAAAAGTAGCATAGATTCCCCCTCGTGATGGGTGAACTTGGAAAGTCTTTGAACACCCTTCCTCTTATTGCATATTTCTTCTCTGATTGAGGTCCCTTGGTCTCTCCATGTTGAATTCTGGATTTCAAAACATCAATTGTCCCTTTCACCTTTTCCTTCCTCTGAGGATTTTGATTTTGATGAATCCTCTCGTGTTTTCTCTTCCTTTTTCTTCATGAGCTTTCTTGAGGACCCACTCTTAAGCTATTCTTGGGTCATCTGTACCTTTTTTAGGACTTCTCTATTATTTTCATGGGTTTTCCCGAAGACCATCTCTTAGGCTATTCTTAGGTCATCTGCACCCTTTTTGGGACTTCTTTGTTATTTTTGTGGGTTTTCCTAAGGACCCATTTTTACTTTTTAGGCTATTCTTGTACCCTTTCTAATATATATAAATATATAAATATATATATATATATATATATATTATAATATTTTTGCTCCTTTCATTCATTGGGCTCCTCTTCCCATCTTATTTTTCCCTGAACTTTCTCCTTCTCTTTGTCTTGTAAGAGCATTCCCATTGGCAATTGTAAATGGGAAATGTAGGGGAAATTTAGCATCAAGGCACAAAAAGAGCCCAGTAGCTGGACTTATAAAATCTGAGAATTGTAAAAATTATAATATATTTTAATTCCAAAAGATCACTGTAGTAGTAGCATAAAAATTATATATTATATTATTTTAGTAGGTAATATATATTATTTTAATGAGTAGAATAGGGAAATAAAAGTTGGGATGTTGGTTGTGTTATAAAATGGTATGGTCTAATTGATAAAGTAACTTTTTGAGATGATAAAATAGAATAGGATAGAAGTTGCAGATGCGAATGCTCTAAGCCCCTTTTTTGCTAGGCCTTCTAGCTCTTCCAAGGCCCACGTCCCTCTTATCTCTATGGGCTAGATCTCCTTGTTGCACATTTTGGATCTCAACAACAACTAATGCATTTAATCATATGATATATACATAGTTCATTCTATATCATTAGAAATTTTAATCAAGACATTGATTGATGCAAATAATTTGGTACTATTGTAAAGATTATCTTATATGCTTTCTAACAATACCTTATTAGCACAAATTCAAGGTCGGTGGCAAGAAACTATAGAAGATCATTATAAAATAGGAACAAATGTGCATTTTTTTTTTTGATTAATAAAATGGGAAAAAAAATGTAGAAAATCATTATACTAGTGGTGCTTTGCACTTTAGCTTTGTGGGGTGGGCAGTGAAACGGCCGAAGTTCAAGTATCTAGGAGGGAGTTTCATATACTTACATTTAGATTATGCTAAAGTAGAATTTCTATCTTATATAAAAATAAATAAAAAATCAATTAAAAACTAGCTAATACATTTAATAATGATAATGGTTGCTATCACCCTCAATAAGATTATTATTATTATTTTCTAAAAAAATAGATTATTATTATGAGATAGAAAAAGTTTAGCTAGAAACTTGGCGGTAGCTTTAGGTTACAACTTTACTCAATATCTTTTTATTGGAGGTGAATTTTAATAAATCCATCATTGGATTACATCTTATTCTATATCCTCCATACTTGCAAAATTTCAAGAAAATTAAAGATCAATAGTTATGTTATTAATAAATTACCTAAATTGCAAGTTTTTTATAGCTTAAAATTATGCATAAAATATAAGTTTATAAATTATATAGTAAATAATATTCAATTGACACAAAATTTGACAAGTGCATTAAAAACGTAAAGAATGTGCAATTCAACGATTAGATTTTCAAAATATGTACTAATGTTTATTTTATTGAATAAGGTTGTAACCTTAAGCTATAACCAATTTTGTACCTAAACTTTGTCCGAAATGGGATACGACTCAAACACATTGATTGGAGGATTAGTAGAAAATTTCTGAGATGCTTCTCTATCCGCATTCCACACTGTATAGTTTTTTCAATCACTGTGTTTGACAAAAATTACTTTTTGTCATACTTTTGACTAAGCCTCAATTTGGATATAGATTATAAATAAAATTATTTCACTATTTAGCTTATTTTTGCTACTATTCATGGGTTTCATTGCACTTTTTGGTACTATTCGTGGACCTTACTGTACTATTTCAACTAACTTTTATCTTTATTTACAGTATTTTTAGCAATAAGTTTTTAGTTTCTGCAAAATAAGCGGTATCCAAACAGACCCTAAGTGTGCATTTTGCTTTAAATTAAAAGTCAGCTTATTTTACTATTCAACTTATTTTTGCTACTATTTATGGGTCTCACTGCACTTTTTGATACTATTTATGGATCTCATTGTATTATTTCAACTAACTCTTACTTTTATTTATAGTACTTTCAACTTTATCTATAATACTTTTAACAAAAAGTTTTCAGTTTTAATAAAATAAATGAATCTCTCTCAAACAAACGCTTAATAAAGTTAAAGTATTGCTAGTTAAAAGCAAAAAATTGTTCACGCCGAGACACAACGAAATGGTGAGCGGAACATTTACATTAATAGTTTAATACCAAATACTTAGACATTGACGGGGACAAAAGCTGATTGGCTGGGAGGACAAGTCGAAATTGTTGAGAAGGTTCTCTATACCCACCGAATAATTGTATCAAAGGCAGTGTGTTGAGTGTGTTTGACCTCAATCAGAGCATAGGAGCATTTGCGTTGACTCCTTAAAACTTTTATTTTAACCTAATAACTTACTTCTTCTTTTTCTTTTTTCCTTTTTCTCTGTTTTTTTTTTTTTTACAAAATCACTTTTCAAAACACCCTATATTAAATTATCTATTTTACACTATATATCATTAAAATATTATTTATTTATCAATTTTTATTCTCTTCGCTCTCTCTCTCTGTCTAGTGGTAAAGAGGTATTAAAAAATAAATTTTCATGTAAGTAGTACTCATGTTTATTGGGTCATTTACAGGCTTAAATGTGCAAATTTGACAATTTATACTATTTTACACATCCTGATGTGAGTGCCCTAAGAGAAATAAAGTTAGCATCTAATTAAACAAAGAAAATAGTAGTAATTAAGTCACTTTTGTTCATATTTTTCACAATTAACCAACCTTATCATATATAATTATATAATTGGAATTGATTCAAAATAAATTGTGAATCTAGAATTTTTCACCAACATTTCCTTAAATAAATAAATAAATAAAATAAAAAATTTCACCACCACCTCGTCATAATATCTATGTTACCATCATGGTTTTAAAAACCGAACCAGGCATCAAACCGTTTTTTTTTTAATTTCCGGTTCAACCCCAGTTTTTGACCGGTTGTTGACTGGTTTTTTTAACTGGACCAAACTGGCTCCCGGTTCCCGATTAAACTGGTCGAACCTGTTGATCTGGTTTGTTTTTAAAACTATAATTACCATAGACTCCACCAACTTTTGATGGCACTTGTTCAAATATTAATAGAGGGGAAACTTCCTCTTCTTTCTTTTATTTCTTCATGGAAAGCACCCTCACGTGGAAATGTCAAATGTCAGTATTTTTGGTGAATTCTTTTTAAAACTTGCAAATTCTTATAAATTATTACTACCAACACACCATTTTGAGATGCAATTCTCTCTCTCTCCCTCTCTCTCTCTCTCAATTATGTCAATCTCCCAATATTATTTGTCCAAGGTTGGTATGCAAAAGCACCAAGTTGATCTAGGTAATTAAGATTCAATGAATTTTGAGTTAGACAAGAAAATTTTAGTGACAGAATACTATATAAGTCATTGCAATTTTTACCATCTTTATTTGTAATTTTTGGTTGCTGGTTTTTTTGGCAACAACAACTCAGACCCTGGTAGTCTAACAGATAGTGAAGAAAGAAGTGAATCACCAATAGAGTTAGTTTCCATTCAATCACTCTTTCCGGCTAACAAATTTGACACTAATGGAAGTTCAGAATCCAACGAAATATCTCCAATATTCACTCATTATCCCAATTCCATAGTGTCATTCTTCTCACCGGCCAGGTCTAGTAGTGTTTCCGAAATTCATTATGAAATAATATTTCCAAATCCTTCCATACCAACCAACAGACCAACAAGTCTTTCCATTTCATTACTCTTCCCACCCACCATATCTGAGACTGAAACATATGGCAGTTCTTCAGAATCCAACGAAACATAATTCTTTTATTCCATAATGTCATTCTTCCCACCAGCCAAGGTTCAATCAGACATTTCTGAAAATTTTACAATGATTTCGACTGATCCTTCCATATTAGCTAGCCCAATACACACAACCGAAACAGCAACCTTCTTAGAATATTTGGCTTTGTAGATGCTACTTAAAGCCACTAACAACTTCTCAGAAGATCACAAAATTCGAACAAGTAGCTTTGGCTCAGTCTACCGTGCAACTTTAGATGATGGCCAAGAAGTGGCTATAAAGCATGCTGAAATTTCAATGTCTAAACCATATGTGAGCAAGCACTACAGTGACAATGCTTTCCTAAATGAATTGAAAGCTTTGTCCCTCCTTAATCACAAGAATCTTGTTTGCTTATTGGGATTTTTTGAGGATAGTAATGAGCGCATATTGGTCTACGATAACATGAAAAATGGTACCCTTCATGACCAACTTCACAAGCTTCAAAGTACTCCTCTAATGTCATGGGCTGCCCGGATTAAAGTGGCACTAGACGTGGCTAGTGGCATTGAGTACCTACACAATGTAGTACCACCAATCATACACCGTGATATCAAGTCATCTAACATAATACTAGATGCCACATGGATAGCCAAGGTGTATGATTTCAGCCTATCCGTGAATGCCCCCGTGGACATTGAGTCATACCAATGGTCTGATCTAGCGAGCACCATAGGCTACATAGAGCCCGAGTACATATGGCATCAACGTTTGACAACCAAAAGTGATGTGTACAGCTTTGGAATAATATTGCTAGAAATGTTGTCCAGGTACAAGGCACTTCATAAAGATGAAAATCGCATGTGTTGACATATAGTTGATTTAGTAGTGCCATACATTGCCAAAAATGAAATTCACAGGGTTTTGGACCCAAAGTACCACCACCTACCCTATTTGAAATGGAGGCACTAGCATATCTTGGATCCCTAGTAGCGGATTGTGTAAGTAAATAAGGTCGAAATCGTCCCTCAATGACCAAAATTGTAAAAGGTCTACAAAGAGCCTTCAAGGTGTGCGTGGATCTGAATGGTGAACTTGAAGAGTGTGGTAGTTGGATATGGTATAAAACAAATCCAAACTTTCCTCTTAAGGATAAGATAAAATTTCCTTTCAAAATGCTACTTAAAGCCTCTAACAACTTCTCACAAGATCACAAGATTGAAACAGATAGTTTTGGCTTGGTCTATCGTGCCACTTTAGATGATCACCAAATTGTGGTTGTTAAGTGTGCTGAAGGATCTTACATGACCTAGCGCGACGAAGACTATGACAATGCTTTCCTAATTGAATTGGAAGCATTGTCCAACCTCAATCACAAGAATGTTGTTCACTTATTGGGATTTTGTGATGATAGCAACGTGCGTGTAGTCATCTATGATTACATGGAAAATGGTACCCTCCGTGACCATCTTCACAAGCATCAAAGTACCCCTCTAATGTCATGGGCTACCCAGATTGAAATGGGACTAGACGCAGCTAGAGGCATTAATTATCTACACGTATATGCAGTACCACCAATCATACACCGTGATATCAAGTCAACTAACATATTACTAGATGCCACTTTGATTGCCAATTAAGCTGTCTAATTTCAGCCTATATATGAAGGCCCCCATGGATGATGAGTTACACCAATGGTTTGATTTGAGAGTAGTGGACACCCTAGGTTACATTGACCCCGAGTACATATGGCATCAATAGTTGACAACCAAAAGTGATGTATACAGCTTTGGAGTAGTTTTCCTAGAAATGTTGTCCGGGTAAGGTGATTCATAAAAATGAAAATGGGTTGCCACAGAATGTAATTGATTTCATAGTGCCATACATTGCCCAAGATGACATTCACAGGGTTTTGGACCCAAAAGTACCATCACCTACCCCATTTGAAAGAAAGGCAGTTGCACATGTTGGGTCCCTAGTAATGGCTTGTGTAAGTCTAAAAGGTCAAGATCGCCCCTCAATGACTGATATTGTAAACAGCCTACAAAGAGCCTTAGATGCATCTGTGGATCCGGATCTTGAAGAGTGTTTATTTTAAGGATTAGATTAATTCTGATTAGACCATAAACTGTGCAGTCTTGTTATGATGAAAAATGAGTTGGTGGAAAGGGAATTTTGTTCTCCAATTATTTAAGGGGCATTAGATGCCCATGGGGATACCATTATGTTTAATGGGGCATGAATGTTTAATGGAGCATTGAGAGAATTTCTCTATGCTTCAGTCAGTATTTGAATTTTTTTGCATTTGCATTATACCATGTTTTATATATAGAGAGAACCACTTGTTGCATGACTTCAACTTCCAGGATAGGGGTTGAATGCTCTAGAGTGGATTTGGTATGAAATCGCTCATAGGTTCATGGGGTATGTTATCAGGTTCTAGGGTTTGTGGGTTAGGGATTTGGGAACAGGTTCAATTTGGGTGACACAGTGTCAGGGTTTTGATTTGTAAGTTGTGTTTTCCATTTCGATGAAACAGTGTCATAAGAAACTTGGAATTTGTGTTTTGATTGTTGGGCGAAACGATGTTGTTTTGGAGATGCCAGCTATTCTCTATGTTTTAAGTGAAACAACATCATTTAAGGGTTGATTTGCAACCAAAAAAATAAAATATTATTAGCACAATGACGTTTTACTTAATGGCTAAAACTAATCTATGATATGTTTTTGTTAACAAAACCAAACTTCAAGTGTAAAATCTAAGCAATCCTAAACTTCAAAGGTATACTTTGCAAAATATGTTTTTTATAGGGTTTGGCTTACCTTTAGAACTTTTTTAACTAGATATGTCGTTTTGTTTTAAATATACAATAGCAAGTGGTAATGCGTTTTAATCCCCATATTTTATTTAGTTAATGAGTGATGTGACAACCTCTCATTAAAACAAAAGGAAATTCCTTTTAAAAAAATATTAGAGGTAAAGCGAACCATTTTTTTTTTATAATATATATAAATTGAACCGCAGATCCTACTTTGGAGACAGAATTTGGCCTATCAATGGAATCTTATCATCCATACATAAAAAAGTTAAACAGATGGCTGAGATCCCAATTTAAAATTTTAACCTTTTTTGCTAGTCAAGTTGATGCAATTGCATTATTGCACCCTCATGCAATGCAATATCTACCAAATCCTGAAAGCGACATTTATGTCAATGGCCCCGATCAATGGTGCAGTCAATAAATGTAAAGACTCTTCTTCTATAAAATATGGACACTTTATTTGAGATATTATATCTACTTTGTATTTGTGTTGGACACTTAATATGTCTGGGACACATCTATATACGTGTCCCAGCTGGGTTTTTATTTTTTATTTTTATTTTTAATTACGCAAGACACAACTAGGACACAAGAACAAAAGAAATTAAATACCCTTTTACAAAATAAAGAAAGCATTCATACTTTGAATAGTAATAGTACATTTGAAAATTAATAAATATCTACAATCTTGGTTTGTATTCTAATTTCTAAACATCCTTCAATGATTGTGGATTTAATTTATTATCCATTATTAATCTTAATGTGATATATATTTAATATTAAATAAAAAAATCTTAATAAATTATAGAAAAAATGTATATCTAATAATTATTTAATAGGCATGTCCCGCTGTATCCATGCCTTATTTTTTCAAAAATTTCTATCATTCCTTTCCTATACCAGTACCTGTGTTCATACATCCTAGTCCCTCTTCCATGAAGTTTTCGTAATTCAATGTTGTAAGGTTGAATTTAATCAACCATGTGTTGGCTTTATTCCGTGACAAATTTGCTTGTAATATAGCACTTAGAAACCCTGTATTTAGGTGGGAATCATGTAAGGGTAGTGTGTGAGAGAGTGTGAAGAAATGCTTAAGACTGTACAGTGAAGCAGGGACTCGCGGCTAGATCTCGCAGAAGGCTGGCGCGAGTCCCTCATCCAAACATTCAAGGGTGTTTATACACATATTTGAACTTTCAATCTCTGATACCAATTGAAAGTTCAAATATGTGTATAAACACTCTTGAACGTTTGGACCCCCAATTTACAAATTAACCAATTCAAGCTATATGTCAAACAACTATTGTGCAGAAAATGAACATAAGCTATAATATAGAATTGGATAAACTATCTGAGCCAAATTAAAATCAAAACCCGTAGCAGATAATAAAAAGCAAAGATAAAAGGGAAGGAAGATGCAAATACAAAGACAACACGCGATGTATTATCGCAGAGGAAACCGAAGCTCTCAGCGTAAAACCTCTCCGACACCCTCCAAGCGGTAAACAATCCGCTAGAAAATGTAGTTGGGATACATGGACAGCAATAGACCCTCCAAGCCTAATTTACCCAGTGCACCTAAGCCCTCCGAGCTTCTTGCTCCAACGAGGTTGCGCCGATCCTTTTTCTTTTCTAGCTTCCCGAATTCCGCTACTAGACCGTAGCATCAACCAATGTAGATTGGTTCCTTCCTAACTGCTTCCCAGAAAACCAAACAGCCCTCTCATAGTGATGAATATGGTAAGAACAAGGTTTTGGTAAAATGTCTCTCAAGGATTTGACAATGGAGAGGAAGAGAGTTGAGGAATTTGAAGAGACTCTAATGTATAGATTGTAGGTGAATCAATCTTGTTTTTCTTTAGGGTTTCTCTCTCAAAATTCTCTCTGAAAGCTCTCTTTCATTTGTGGGTATAAGGGGTATTTATACTGGGGTGAGATGAGAATGTGAAACATCAAGTTTTCCAAAATAGGGGTGGCTCGCAACTTGCCCTCGCAACTTGACTGAGTCGCGAGATCCAGTCGCAAGATAACCGTATGGCCAGTTGTCCTATTTTGTCCTGTAGTGCTCCAACTAGCATGACTGTTCACCTTCTGGCACGCTTGGCACATGTGCTGTGTCTGGCGGCTTGCAGCCGCGAGCCACCCGCGAGATCAAGCCGCGAGTCTCTGTTTTCTTGCACACTCTTGAGCAATCAACACTCTATCTCACTCACTACCCTTACATCAAAACCCACCTAAATACAGGGTTACTAAATGCTGAAATACAAGTAAATTTGGCACGGAATAAAGCCAATAAGATGGTTGATTAAATTCAACCTTACAATCTCCCCCTTTGGCTATTCCGTGACAAAACCCTAAAACAGACTCTAGACTTAACATGTGAGTTGGGAACAGTTGAGCAAAACTCACTCACACCTAACTCTAGAAGCTGCGAAGCACTTGAATCATAAGAACATGAAACTCCTGAAACACAACAATACACCATGATCATTGTATGCAGAAAAGTATAAAATGCATATGAAACAGGCTTAAGGTGATCAAGCAAAGTTAAAGTGAAGTTTCAAATCATGGCTTAATCAACCAAGTAATCACCACAAGGTAGTGATCATAGTGCTCATTCACACTTGGAATGAACACTGGAAGATACAAGTTAACAAGAACAAAGTAAGATACTTGTATGCCCAACACTCAACCAATGCATAATACACTAAGTATATACATCTAGAAACAATCCTACAAGGGCACAAGAGTGACAATACTTAAAAATAAAATGCAAGACATTTAGATAGAAGTACTGATTTAAACAAAGCACAAAAAGCTGCATTAAGCAAGGTACAAACCATAAAGCCTACAAATATGCATAAAAACACAACTCTAAAAGCTTACATAAGCAACATGGGTACAAAGCACAATATATACTGAATAACATCAACATTATATATAACAGAGTAAACCAAGATTATAAGTTATGAGTTAGAAACAAGAATACACCAAAACCACAGTGTATCAAACCCATAAAAAAAAAAAAAAAAAAAAAAAAAAAAAAAAAAAAAAACTAAATATCCAAAAACATAACCACAGATAGACAATGTCTGATTGTGACTGCTCCCCCTCTGTAAGGTTGAATTTATTCAACCATCTAATTGGCTTTATTCCGTACCAAATTTGCTTGTAATTCAGCATTTAGTAACACTGTATTTAGGTGGGTTTGATGTAAGGGTAGTGAGTGAGATAGAGTGAAGATTGCTTAAGAGTGTGCAAGAAAACAAAGACTCGCGGCTGGGACTCGCGGGTGACTCGCGGCTGCAAGCCGCCAGAGGCTGCACACGTGTCAAGCATGCTGGAAGATGAATAGTCATGCTAGCTGGAGCACTACAGGACAAAACAGAACAACTGGCCATACGGTTATCTCGCGACTGGATCTCGCGACTTGGTCAAGCCGCGAGGTCAAGCCACGAGGTCAAGCCGCGAGCCACCCCTGTTTTGTAAAAACCTGACGTTTCACATTCCTCTCCACTCCAGTATAAATACCCCTTTTACCTACGATTGAAAGAGAGCTTCTAGAGAGAATTTTGAGAGAGAAACCCTAAAGAAAAACAAGATTGTTTCACCCACAATCTATACCTTAGAGTCTCTACAAATTCCTCAACTCTCTTCCTCTCCATTGTCAAATCCTTGAGAGGTATTATACCAAACCTGGTTCTCACCATCATCATCACTGTGAGACAGTTGTTTGGATTTCTGGGAAGCAGTTAGGAAGGAACCAATCTTCATTGGTTGATGCTACGGTCTAGTAGCGGAATCCGGGAAGCTAGAAAAGAAAAAGGTTCGGCGCAACCTCGTTGGAGCAAGAAGCTTGGAGGGCTTAGGTGCACTGGGTAGATTAGGCTTGGAGGGTCTATTGCTGTCCTTGTATCCCAACTGTATTTTCTAGTGGATTGTTTACCGCTTAGAGCGCGGCGGAGAGGTTTTACGCCGAGGGCTTCGGTTTCCTCTTCGATAACACATCACGTGTTGTCTTTGTGTTTGCATCTTCCTTCCTCTCTATCTTTGCCTTTATATTATCTGCTGTGGATTTTATTTTGTTATGGCTTAGATAGGTTTTAACCAATTTAGTATTATAGCATGTGTTAAGTTTCCGCACACTAGTTGTTTGACATATTGCTTGAATTGGTTAAGTTGTAATTTGGGGGTCTAAACGTTCAAAGGTGTTTTTGTACACGTTTTTGAACTTTCATTTGGTATCAGAGCGGGTACACTGCTATTGGTTTCATTACCGTTGTGTGATCCTTGACTCCCTTTTGAGATGGATAGGTCTCAATCCCTAAATGCACCTCCATATTTTGATGGTAGTAATTATACTTTTTGGAAGGTTCGCATGAGAGCTTTTCTGTGTTCTATTGATGAATCCGTTTGGGATGCTGTTGAGATTGGTTGGACCAAACCTGAGGCAGCCAAATCCACATGGGATAAGGCAGCACTTGCTGCATCTAATGCTAACAGTAAAGCACTCAATGCTATTTTCTGTGGTGTGTCTCCAGATGAATTTCACAGGATTTCTCATATTACCGTTGCCAAAGAAGCATGGGAGATTTTGGAAACCACCTATGAAGGCACGAAGAAAGTGAAAGACACCAAGTTACAAATGCTGACCACTCGGTTTGAGGAGCTCAAAATGAGTGAGGATGAGTCTTTTGACTCTTTCTATGGGAAGCTAAATGAAGTGGTTGTCAGCAAGTTCAACTTGGGGGAGAAAACGGAGGACTCAAAGATTGTAAGGAAGATCCTTCGATCATTGCCGGAAAGTTTTTGTGCTAAAGTGATAGCAATTGAAGAGAGCAAGGACCTTGATGATATCAAAGTACAGGAGCTGGTTGGTTCTCTGCAGACTTATGAGATGTCGCTGCCCAATCAACGGAAGAGTAAATCTCTTGCTCTAAAGACTATTAATGAGAAGGTAGAAGATCAAGACTCATCGGGAGAAGATGGGGTTGACAAAGATGTTGCTTACCTTGTCAAGAATTTCAGAAAGTTCTTGAAATTCAAAAATAATGGCAAATTTGATGATAAAAGAAAATTCCAAAGTTCTGGAAGGGAGAAAAGAGAATTCAAAAAGAAAGATGGAAAAGAATCCCAACCTACACAAGGTGTCACCTGTTTCGAATGTAACGGGCATGGACACTTTAAGAAGGAATGTCCGAATTATTTGAAATCGAAAGGTAAATTGTATGCCACGACCTTGAGTGACTCGGATTCGTCTGACTCAGAATCTGAAGAGAGCTGTGATGGAGAGGGGAACTATTCAGCTTTTATGACTATTGCTCATGTTGAGTCTTCAGAAGAGTTGAATCTGCTTGTACGAGACCTTGGAGAACATAGTGATGATGAATCACTAGGGATTGTTGAAGAATCGGATGCTGAAGAAGATGGAAGCACAGCAAATCTTCAGGAGAATTATAACTCACTCTTGGAGAAGTCGGGGGAGTACACAAGGGTGGTCAAGGCTGCTATGAGAAAAATGAAGAAGGCTGAGGAGGACTACAAAAGTCTCCTAATCCGATATAGGGAGGCCAAATGTGAGATAGAAACACTGAATGGTGAGTTGTCCGAAACTTACACAAAAGTGAGATTTCTTGAGAATGAGGTTGTGCAAGCAAATGCTAAAATAGAAAGAGTCACCACCAAGAAGCTAGATGATGTCATCTCATCTCAAAAGAGCTTTTCAGACAAATCCGGATTGGGATATACCGGAGGAAGTAGTTCATCTGGAAATGTCACTAAAGAAGTGAAGTTTGTAAAGGCCAAAGATCCAGTTGTAGCTAACCTTACTGGTGAGAAGCTCGAGGTGGAGGAGAAGAAGAATGTGGTGAACCAACGGATGTTAAATCCCCGTAATCAGTCTGTAGGCAGGTCTGAATCTCGTGCCAAGTCACGTTCACGACCACAAAGAGGTCCTAGAGGAACTTATGTGTGCCATTATTGCGGACTTCAAGGGCATACTCAACCAAATTGCCAAAAGCTGAGAGCAAAGAACAGTGCAACTCCTCAAAGGTCAGGAGGACCCAGAAATGATAGGAGAATTTGGGCAGGTGATCAATCTAGAGATCAAAATGGAGATCCCGGAATGATGAATGTGATGAAGATGATTGGTGCATTCACCAACTGCTTGGAAAGCTTCTCACGAAGGTTTGAAAGCCCTAAC
This sequence comes from Quercus berberidifolia, assembly GCA_028535905.1. NCBI lineage: Eukaryota > Viridiplantae > Streptophyta > Magnoliopsida > Fagales > Fagaceae > Quercus > Quercus berberidifolia. The sequence continues at coordinate 87,933,825 of JAPQVW010000003.1, read as the reverse complement.
TCCCGTACCCAATCCTATAAGGAAATCACCCCAAACGCAAGTGACGTGTGGGTGAAAAGGGGTACTCATGCATAAGCATTACAACATGTCCATGCATTAATACTTCCTATGCTTTGTGACAATGTTTGTTTGTTTTGCTTGCTGTGTTTGCTGTTGGTTGTTTGTTTGTCTACTTGTGCATATTTTTATTTTTGTCTTATCAATCTTTTTGTTTCTTTGTCAAAATCCAAAAATCACATAAAAATTAGAAAATCAAAAAGCTTGATTGACATTGTTGAGTCTTTGTCTCAAAACTTGTTTTGCCTTGTACCTTTGTGCTAATGGCTTTGTGCATTTTCGAGCATTGCTTGTTTTCATGCACTCATATCACTGTGGGAAAAATCTTGAAATCTATGTGATTGTTGTAAATAGATCTTCAAACTTGTCATGAATGATTAGTGAATGGTTATGTTGATCTTGAGACATGCATAGACTTGTGTCTATATATCTTCCCACTCTTTATTTTTGTTTTGCTAAAAGAGCTAACCAAATGTAAATCTCCAAATGAAAAGAGATATTGAGCTGCAAAAGCCTGTCGCACATTCTAGTATTTGACTAGGAAAAAGGGTAAGCGACCTTATATTAAAGTGAATGTTTATTCAAAAAGCCAAAGGCTTATTCATTAAAGTGAAATATCAAATATTACTCTCACAATGAGAAGTGATTGACTCAAAAGATCAAAAAGATCAAATGTTATGATTGAAAGTGGAGTCAAATGTAAAGCTCCAACTCATGTTATCAAGTTTTGTGGGAGGTCATATATACATATTTCTATAATTGAGATGGGTCACATGATCTAGTGCTAATTGTGTATGTCTTGGTTGAATTGATCATTGAAGCTTCACATTAGACTAAGGACTATCTCATTGTTGATATCCACACACAACACACAAGTTTATGTTCAATAAATGCCATATTCATTTGTGTGATTGTACTTGATGAAATGTGTTTTCACATGCTCAATCTTTGTTAATTCAAGCACATAAAGATTTTTAAGTGTTTTAAGTGTTTTTGGAAAGTATTTTGTTTGAAAAATCTGAAAATTTCAAAAACCCTGTTTTGCCCTGTTTTGGCGGCTCAGTCGCGGGTATGTCAAGTCGCGAGCATGTCAAGTCGCGAGCCTCAGTCTCAGTCGCTACTTCGCTGGTCATTTTTGGCGACTTGTTCGCGAGTGGATGGTCCAGTCGCGAGGTTCACTCAGAGATTTTCGCGGCTCAGCTCGCGACTCACTCGCGGGTAGACCTTCCAGTCGCGAAAAACACTTAGAAAATTTTTTCAAATTTTTGGTCTTGAGTGCTTTGGCGGCTTGAGCTGGCGACTGTGTGGCGACTTAATCAAGTCGCGAAAAACGCGTGTTTTGCAGAAACAGGAGCAGTTTTTAAATCTTTTTCAGTTTTCCCTCGAACTTTTGTGACTGTTCATCTTCTCTCTAAACTATCTCCCTTTCCAAACACTCCGTGAATCCATTTTCAAACCTCATTGGTGTTTCATTTCTTATCCAAATCATCAAGAAAAGGTATGGGTTTTTGCTTTCTCAGTCTCATTTTCCTTTTCCTGGATATTTCTGTTACAGTTTGGATTGATATTGTGTTCGATATACTTATCTCTTTGTGAAATGGGTATGGCGTGTCTTGTTTGGTATTGTTCTCATATGTTTTCATGTTGAGCGGTCACAATGTTTTTTTTTTCTTTTCATTGTTCTGATATTTGCCTGTTGTTGAGTGTGCAAATTTTTTCTTGAATAGGTTTGGTGTTTATTTGACTTGCTCATTTCACTTGCTTGAGTATTGATGTTCGTTTTCGGTGTTGGTTACTGAGTTGTTTTGAGAACATAATGTGTGTCTCTCAACCGTGTGCACTTGTTTGAATGATGTGTTACTTCATGCTGAAATTTTTTCCCATGTTCATATCTCTTGTGGAGTGTTTTATGTTATCTGCTCTAAGTGTTCGTATGCCGTATCTGTTTGCATATCATGGTCATGATAACCTGTCTCATTGACAGTTTTGTCATTTGTTTAGTTTTTCTATGTCTTTGTGCACTATCACCATTTTGCTGCACTATCTATGATATTGTTGGAAAGTTTTGTTTGGGTCTGCACTATCTTCAGTTTGTATTTATATATTGAAATTTTTTATTGAATCTTGTTGACATTTATCTTGTGTGGTACTGTTGTTTGGTTCTTTGCTGTGGGCTTATTTTTCTTGCAGATGTCTCGTCGATCATCCAGGGGTAAAGACATTGTTGCTGACGAACCAGCAACACCAGTTGCTAAAAGGACTCGACTATCATCTCAGGCATCTCAAGACCCCAATGAGGATAGGTTCAGACTTCCGCTTAACTCACATGCCTACTCAAACGTTTTTGACAAGTCAACAACTATAGTGGAACGGGTGGTGGAGTTTAACACCTTAGGGACCACTTTTATCCCTCGTATCTTTGAGAAACGAGATTGGGCAAACTTGTTCGGGAACTTTGATGATCCAATGGATGAGCTGGTCAAAGAATGCTTCTCCAATGCAACTGATCTTGGAGTTCAACTCATTTTCTGGGTCAGAGGAACAGAGTTTAGTGTTTCCCCAGACTCCATCGCAGAACTTCTCGGCATCACCAGACCTCAGAATGTAAATCTAACTCCTTATGATGAACGAACTCCAGAAGTTGGAGAAATTCTTCAAATCCTAGGATCCGATCATGAAGTATCCAGTGCTGGAACATCCATCAACACCGCAAAGTTTGCACCTGAGCTGACCACACTGAAGTTGATCATGTTCACTAATCTCTACCCACTGTCCAACACTACATTCATCAATCTTGGGAGAGCTCTATTTCTTTGTGACCTTATTACAGGAGCCCCCATTGATATATGTGCTCACATCTACTACACCTTGAGGAAGACCGCGTGTAGAACTACAGCTCGAGGAATTATTCCATTTTGCAGTCTCATCATGAAGCTCATTCTTCGTGAAGGCATTATTCCTCCTACAGATGGAAAAATGTTGACCCGTCAGCGTCCCATTTCCATGTTCACTCTTCAAGCCAGCAGAAGTCACTCCTCTAAATCACCAAGGAGTGCTCACATCTCTCCGGTAACTCCATCTGCCCCTGAATCAGAAACACCTGAACATACCACATCGACATCACGTGCTGTTCCTGAAGCTTCACTGGGTAATATTCTGCAAGCACAGACTGCTCCTCATACTGATAGAGTCAGCAGTATACTTGAGCATATTCAGAAACGCGTTGATGAGCTTGTGGCACTTCTCTACTCCACAAACAACCATGTCCAAATGCGTCTCGAGACTATGGAGAATCAGCTAGATGATATTCAACGAAAGTTGGACGAGAGCCTTTAGCTATTCGTGACAAAAAGGGGGAGAGCATTCAACAAGGGGGAGGAAGTTTCAAAGGGAAGTGTGCATAGTGATAGGGGGAGTATACACACACACATACTTTTGTTTTTAGTCTTATCCTCTAAACTTATGGTTTTAGATTTATGTTTGTTGGACTATTTAATGTTTTTATGGGATTGATACACTATGTTTTGGTGTATAGTTGTTTCTAACTTTTTACTTATACTCTTGGTTTAAACTTTAATATATTTTGATGATGTTATTCAGGATGTTTTTGTATTTGTACCCATGTGCTTTTGTAAGCTTTTAGGGTTAATGTTTTATGCATAGTTTGTAGGCTATATGGTTTGTACCTTGCTTAGTGCAGCCTTTATGCTATGTTGAAATCAGTACTTTAATCTAAATGTTCTGCATTTTGGTTTATGTACTGTCACTCTTGTGCCCTTGTAGGATTGTTCCTAGATGCATATACCTTGTGTGTTATGCATTGGTTGAGTGTTGAACATACAAGTGTCTTGCCTTGTGCTTGTTAACTTGTATGTCCTTGTGTTCATTTCAAGTGTGAATGAGCACTGTGATCACTACCTTGTGGTGTTCACTTGGTTGATCAAGCTATGGTTTGTTTCTTAACTCCATCTTTGCTTGATCACATATTGCCTGTTTCATATGCATTCTATGATTTTCTGCTTACAATGATCATGGTGTATTGTTGTGTTTCAGGAGTATTATGTTCATATGATTCAAGTGCTTCACAGCTTCTAGAGTTAGGTGTGAGTGAGTTTTGTTCAACTGTTCCCAACTCACATGTTAAGTCTAGAGTCTGTTTTAGGGTTTTGTCACGGAATAGCCAAAGGGGGAGATTGTAAGGTTGAATTTATTCAACCATCTAATTGGCTTTATTCCGTGCCAAATTTGCTTGTAATTTAGTAACCCTGTATTTAGGTGGGTTTGATGTAAGGGTAGTGAGTGAGATAGAGTGAAGATTACTCAAGAGTGTGACTCGCGGCTGCAAGCCGCCAGAAGCTGCACACGTGCCAAGCATGCTGGAAGATGAACAGTCATGCTAGCTGGAGCACTACAGGACAAAACAGAACAACTGGCCATACGGTTATCTCGTGACTGGATCTCGCGACTTGGTCAAGCCGCGAGGTCAAGCCGCGAGCCACTCCTGTTTTGTAAAAACCTGACGTTTCACATTCCTCTCCACTCCAGTATAAATACCCCTTTTACCCACGATTGAAAGAGAGCTTCTAGAGAGAATTTTGAGAGAGAAACCCTAAAGAAAAACAAGATTGTTTCACCCACAATCTATACCTTAGAGTCTCTACAAATTCCTCAACTCTCTTCCTCTCCATTGTCAAATCCTTGAGAGGTATTATACCAAACCTGGTTCTCACCATCATCATCACTGTGAGACAGTTGTTTGGATTTCTGGGAAGCAGTTAGGAAGGAACCAATCTTCATTGGTTGATGCTACGGTCTAGTAGCGGAATCCGGGAAGCTAGAAAAGAAAAAGGTTCGGCGCAACCTCGTTGGAGCAAGAAGCTTGGAGGGCTTAGGTGCACTGGGTAGATTAGGCTTGGAGGGTCTATTGCTGTCCTTGTATCCCAACTGTATTTTCTAGTGGATTGTTTACCGCTTGGAGGGCGGCGGAGAGGTTTTACGCCGAGGGCTTCGGTTTCCTCTTCAATAACACATCGCGTGTTGTCTTTGTGTTTGCATCTTCCTTTCTCTCTATCTTTGCCTTTATATTATCTGCTGTGGATTTTATTTTGTTATGGCTTAGATAGGTTTTAACCAATTTAGTATTATAGCATGTGTTAAGTTTCCGCACACTAGTTGTTTGACATATTGCTTGAATTGGTTAAGTTGTAATTTGGGGGTCTAAACGTTCAAAGGTGTTTTTGTACACGTTTTTGAACTTTCACCCTCAACATATTATTCCCCCATAAGAGCTGCTTTTCTGCTTTTCATCAACAAAAATCTCCTCCTTTTTGACCAGAATGGCCAAAGGGTCACTGTCCATGCTGAGTGGTGAAGCTGTCAAGTTTTGCAGACAAAATGTCAATCTGGTCCTGCATGGCTGCCATCCTCTCAGAGTGCTCAGTCTGGACCCCTCTGATCCCATCAAGTCGTTCCAGAAGGACTTGAAATGCATTTGGAGGTGTATCTGAAGAGGTTGATGCTCTAGTCCTTTTGCCACTCCTCCTGGGTGTTGAGGTTGATGCATGCCCTGCTGCCTCTGCCTCAGTCTCCATAGGGACGCCCTCTCCTTCATCACCTTCATCTTCTTTACCTGGAAGTGGAACACTTATCCTTTTGAAAGTTAGTTTGTTAATGCCTCTAAAGGTTTTTGCTCCAAGTTGAAAAGGGAACAAAACAATGTTGCTAGATCTCTTCCCAAAAAACCTAGTAGACCTAAACACATTGTTTATCACCATTGTGGTGCCTTTGGTCATCTAAGACCTCAATGCTCTAAGTTTCATGCTTTTAAAAGAATCAAAAGAAAAGAAAAACTTGAGCTTTTTGGAAGTTGTGCTTAAAAGAATAAACCTATTTTGAGTGAAAATAGCATGTTGTTAAAGAAAATGTTTAATGCTCTTAACTCCTTGACTATGTATATCTCCGGTTCTCATTCTTCCAACCATTGTCTCACTTCTCTTGAGACACTCATTCCAAACAATCGTTCCGTTTGGATAAGGAAGGGTTCCTATGGTTGAGCTTTTGCTATTTTGGTCATTGATCTAATTCTTTCGATCTTTGTAGGACCCTTCATGCATTAAATGTCATATCATCATGCATTTTGTGCATCTTGCATTTATTTGTATACATTGTTTTGTTCTTGATCTTACTTTTATGTTTCTGCTTTGTGTGAGTAAAAATCCAAAACCACATAAAAAGTGAAAAATTCAAAAAGTTTGATCGTATATGTTTGAGCACATATCACATGTGAGTTTGGCCTTGTACCTTTGTACAAATGGCTTTGTGCATTTACGAGCTTAGCATGTTATTTTTGCACTTATATCTTTGTGGGAAAAATCTTGACATCTTCGTGTGATTGTTGTAAATCGATCTTCAAGCTTGTCATGAATAATTAGTCAATAGTCATGTTGGTTTTGATACTTGCGTAGACTTGTGCTTATATCTCTTCCCACTCTTTTATTTTTATTACTTAAAGAGCTCAATAAATGTAAATCTCAAAATGAAAAGAGATAATGAGCTGCAAAAGCCGTCGCATATACTAGTATTCGACTGGGAAAAAGGGAAAGCGACTTATATGAAAATGTATGATGCCCAAAAAGCCAAAGGCTTGTTCATCAAATTGAAATATCACAAATCTCAGGCATCGATCTCAAAATGAGATCTTTTGATTCAAAATGATCAGATGTTATGAATTGTAAAGAAGCCAAATGAAAAGCTTCATCGTATGTAATCATTTTCTTGTGGGAGGTCATATATGTTCATTTCTATAATTGAGAAAAACCACTTGACTTAGCACTAGTTGTGTATGACTTAATTGAATTGATCATTGAAGTTTCACTCTAGACTAAGGACTATTCCACATTTGATACACACACACAACACACATGCCTAATATTCAATGAATGTCTTATTCATTTGTTAAGATTGTACTTGTCTAAATGTGATGTGTGTGTGCTCTATCATATATTGATTAATCCAAAAAGATTTTTGATCATTTTATATGTTTTTGGAAGTAATTTTTATCATTTTTTTGTGTTCATATTTAGTGCTTATTTTGTTTTTCAATGTTTAAACATGTTCTGTCTTGAAAAACAAGTGTCAGAATTTTTGACTACTTATTTTGGCTACATGCGTGAGCTGCCAACAAGCTGCCAATTTTGGCTACTCGTTTTGGCGACTTCCAAGCTGCGAGTTCATACAAAGGGGTTTCGCGGCTCACTCGCGACTCGCTAGTCGTGGAACACCTAGAATCAACTTTTTAAAGAGCTTTTTCGTGAGAAATTTGTTTTAAACCTCTTCCATCCTCTCTAAAACCCATCTTTCAATATTTTTACATCAAAACCCAACCAATTTGAATGGTTTTTCAATCCATTAACATTTCTAAGGTAATTATAAACTCTTTTCATTAATTTTGATCTTTAGATTGTGTTTTAGAGAGTTTTTGTTCTCTTGGTTGGGATTTTTATCATAGGGGTTGGGAAAACTTAATTTTTGTCATATTTCTTCATGAGATTGGTTTCTTTTGATGATTTTCATTGAATGTTGGCCTCTTGTGGCAGAAAGAACATGTATTAAGGGTGGATTTCATGATATTCTTGCATTGTTTCACATTATTGTTCATAGTGTGCATGCTAGGTGTTTGATAAAATGTCTCTTAGACATTTTCTCGCTTGTTTGAACTCCGATGAGTACCAAACTTTGGGGTTTCTTATGTTTCCTCATTAGGAACATGTTTCGTTCATTGGTTATGTATTTAACACACCTTGCCCTACATGTGCATTTTTCATATATTGGTCATGCATTGCACACAGTCACCTCTTGCACACACCTTTGCTACCCTTGTCATGCATTGGTCTAGACCTTGCTTCTTCATCCTAGCATGTCATGTCTACCTTATGCTCTATAGCATTTTACATTGTCTTAGGTTTGAGCTTCATTTTCTCATTCATCTCGCACCCTTCATGCCTCATTTGCATTGTGCGTACCTTCATCTCTTGCCCTCGTTTCTTTTTGACCCTTTGTCTATTCCTAACAAAAAGGAGGAGAGTATACTCTAGAGATATACTGGACTGTTTTGTCATTCTTATATGACTCTTGTGCACAACCTTAGGGGGAGAAATTCTATTTCTCATGCACATTTGTAAGGAGAGAGATATTCTATAGGGGAGATGCATATACCCAGGGGGAGAAGACATTGAGATAATAAGAAAAATTTGTTCTGTATGTTTTCTTGATTGGCTTTATGGTACTTTAAGTTATGTTTTGTGGTTCTCATCGCATCATGTTTTTATTTTGGACATGCATATATCCCTATGCTGTTGTGCTCCATTGAATGCATGTTAGGATGATCATTTGCTTTGTTATGTGATCATTGTAGTCATTTCTATATGACTGTTTTGGTGTATGATCAAGTTGCTCACATGTTTCACATCATGTTTACTTGATCGCAATTTACTTGTTATATTATACTTGTCCTTTTATTACTTACTTTACCTTGAGAGTCTAATGTGTTTTGTGCAAGTATCTCAGGTTACAAGTATATATGTTCCAAGTGCATCACAGCTTTTCATCATTTTGAAGGGAAGAAACTTTAAGCACTTTTAACTTATATTGTTTAAGTTTTTATTTAGTATTTTGTGGTTTGTACCCATGTTACTTTTGTAAGATTTTGGGATTATGTTTTATGCATATTTGTAGGCTTTATGGTTTGTACCATGCTTTATGCAGCCTTTTGTGCTTTGTTCTAATCAGCACTTCTATCTAAATGTCTTGCATTTTGTTTTAAGTACTGTCACTCTTGTGCCCTTGTAGGATTGTTCCTAGATGCATATACTTAGTGTATTGTGCATTGGTTGAGTGTAGAACATGCAAGTGACTTGCATTGAGCTTGTTTACTTGTTTGTTCAAGTGTTCATTCCAAGTGTGAATGAGCATTGTGGTCATTACCTTGTAGTGATTGCTTTGTTGATCTAGTCATGGTTTGTTTCTTAACTCCATTTGTGCTTGATTACATATAGCTTGCTTCATATGCATTTCATGCTTTTCTGCATACAATGATCATGGTGTATTGTTGTGTTTCAGGAGATTCATGTTCATATGATTCAAGAGCTTCACAGCTTCTAAATTTAGGTGTGAGTGAGTTTTGCCATTGTTTCTAAACTCACGTTTAAGTCTAGAGTCTGTTTTAGGGTGTTTTGTCACAGAATAGCCAAAGGGGGAGATTGTAAGGTTGAATTTAATCAACCATGTGTTAGCTTTATTCCGTGACAAATTTGCTTGTAATATAGCACTTAGAAACCCTGTATTTAGGTAGGAATCATGTAAGGGTAGTGTGTGAGAGAATGTGAAGAAATGCTCAAGACTGTACAATGAAACAGGGACTCACGGCTTGCAAGTTGCCAAAAGTTGCACATGTGCAAAGCATGCAAGGGAGCTGAACAGTCACACCAGCTGGAGCACTACAGGACAAAAATCCAGACTGGCCATTCAGTTAATTCGCGGCTTGAACTCGCGACTCAGTCAAGTCGCGAGGTCAAGTCGCCAGCCAGCCCTGTTTTGGAAAAACTGACTCTTTGCATTCCATTTTCACACTAGTATAAATACCCCTCATTCCCATAAAATATGGGTGACCATTCAGAAAGAAAAACCCTAAGAGAGGTTTCTTCAAAACACCGCCCAATTAGAGAGAGCTACTCATTCTTAGATAGAAATCTTTGTAGTCTCTTCTCATTCCCTCTCTCATTGTCATACCTATTGAGAGGAGATTTCTATCCAAACACTACCCACACTCATTTAGAGTGTTGAGTGTTTTTGGAGCTATGGGAAGCATTGGAAGATGCCAAGGATGGCGGATGCTATGGATTATAGCGGAATTCGGTAAGCTAGAAAAGAAAAAAGTTCGACGCAACCTCGTTGGAGTAAGAAGCTTGGAGGGCTTAGGTAAATCGGGTAGATTAGGCTTGGAGGGTCTATTGCTGTTCATGTATCCCAACTACATTTTCAAGTGGATTATTGACCGCTTAGAGGGCGGCGGAGAGGTTTTACGCCGAGGGCTTCGGTTTCCTCTTTGATAACACATCGTGTGTTGTCCTTGTGTTTGCATCTCTCTTCCCTTTATCTTTACCTTTTATTTTCTGCTGTGGATGTGTTTTTAATTGGTTTAGATTGTTTACCAATTCTGTTTATAACTTTTATTCATTTTCCGCACACTAGTTGTTTGTCATAAAGCTTGAATTGGTTATTTTGTATTTTGGGGTCTAAACTTTCAAGGGTGTTTTATACACATATTTGAACTTTCAAATTCCAACGAGGGTGTCCCACACGTTTTGACAGCAATTGAGCCTAAGGAAGATGTGGATTCAAGTCATCTGTTCTGTTGTACTCAAATTTTAAAGACTTGAGATGTAAAACAGAAATTTTAATGAAGAAAAGATGGGATTGCATCTAATCAATGAAGATAAAATAAGAATAATAAATAAATAAATAAGGTAAATAGATTGCTAAGAAAATAATTTAAAATTTCAATCTTTGCCCTCAACCATTTGATGCAATAGCACCTCCATGCAATGCAATACCTATATTGGGTCCCAATAGATACCTAAAGAGACGTAATGTCAATGGCCCCGATCCATGGTGCAGCAATAAAGTGTCACTAGACTAACTACTCAGCGTCGGCAGTAGTCAATAAAAGTAGAGGTTCCTCTTGCAGTCTTGCATGAATTTTCCACAATACAATCCTCCAATTGGGTGTCACACCTTATCACAATTAAGTCTTTCTAACATGTTTTTAAAATAAAAATAAGCCATTCTGACATAAGTTTTCACTCTAACCAAATTTAGTTATAAAATTAGATGTAACTTAAGATTACAACCTTACTTACTAAAATAAATATTATTACATATTTTGAAAATCTAATCCTTGAATTGTATATTCTTTACGCTTATAATACATATGTCAAATTTTGTGTTAATCAGATATTATTTACCTTATGATCTATAAGCTTATAATTTATGCATAATTTTACACTACAAAAACTTGCAATTTAAACAATTTATTGATGACATAACTATCGGAAAGTACCCTCACATGGAAATGTCATATGTTAGTATTTTCGCTGAATTCTTTTTAAGACTTCCAAATTCCTATAAATTATTAATACCAACACACCATAACAAAGTCCCATAAATTATTAAACAGCCTTAGATTTAGTATGTAAATTAGTATAAATTCATATTTACACAAACAGGATCTAAGAAGTCCTAAAGTCAACCAATGAAAGAAGTTATGGTCCATACATCTGCTCAATCATATCAAGAATAACAGAGAAACAGAAAACAGATCAGCTTAGAATAACACAAATGTATACCTTGATTGCACTTTGCACAGCACTTGCCACCTCAAATTCCACAAAGCCAAAACAAAATCCCTATTGAATTGATACATGGAGAATAATTATATGCTCAGGGAACATCTAACAATGAATAACATAAACTTGATTAACATATGAAATACCTTTTGGCTTCTAACTTGAATACCACCATTCTTAATAGGTCCAAACTTCTTGAACTCATTCTCTAACAAGGAAGGTGTGACATTCAAAGGGAGGCCTTTTTTGTAGATGGAATAACCTTTGGCTGGCCATAAAACGTGAAGTATACATATAAACTAGATTAATACACCCATACATAGTTAACAACAACAACCATGATGCAGATCATAATGTGAGTTAACTAGCAGAAATAAAAGTCAACAATAACAAACTACACACCTTCATAATCCTCATTACTACTGTTTTCATTAGCATTTGTGCTGGAAACCAGTGTCCCAAACAGTAGAGGAGGAGGAGGAGGAGGTCCATCAATTACTAGTTGCTCTTGGCTCTTAGAAACAGACCTCCGAGGAGCATAATTTGGGGCAGAAAAATTAGTTGGACTCTCCTTCATAACCTTAACCTACAACAACAAATTGAAGTAAAAGATATCACTTCTACCCACATCCAAGATAGAGAAATTACAAGAATTGTAACTGCCAATGAAACCACAATGAATGAGCAAGTCAAAAGGATAAAATATTGACTGATGAATGCTTACAATAGAGGCATATGACTTTTTTTTGGAGTTTTAACTAATGCAGAAAACAAATTTTATGAATGCAGTAAGCAGATTTGAATACACAGTAAAATGATGTGCAGAGAGAAAATTTTATTAATGTAGAAATAGATTTTATCAATGCAGAAAAAAAAATTCGATTATTGTGAAATTCAAACATGAAAAAGCATTCAGATTTGGCTTTTAAATTTAGAAAACACGATTTCACTAGGTGTTTTATGAGAAAACAGTGAACAATTTATGCAGTGAACAGAGAATAATTTATGCAAAAAAGAGAGTGAACAATTTTTTAAATAATGCTAAACAGAAAATAATTTTATGCAAAATCCTAGAAATAGTTTATGCAAAAACAGTGAACATTTTAAAAAGAAAACAATGAACAGTTTTAATTAATGCAGAAAACAGATTTTATGAATACAGTAAGCAGATTTCAATATACAGTAAACATGATGAGCAGAGAGCAAATTTTATTAATGTGGAAATAGATTTTATCAATGCAAAAAAATAGATTCGATTATTGTGAAATTCAAACATGAAAAAGCATTCAAATTTGGCTTTTAAATTTAGAAAACACGATTTCACTAGGTGTGTTATGAGAGAATAGTGAACAATTTATGCAATGAACATAGAATAATTTACGCGAAAAAGAAAGTGAACAATTTTTTAAATAACGCTAAACATAAAATAATTTTATGCAAAATCCTAGAAATAGTTTATGCAGAAAACAATGAACATTTTTATGAGAAAACAATGAACAGTTTTAATTAATGCAAAAAATAGATTTTATAAATGCAGTAAGCAGATTTGAATATACAGTAAACATGATGTGTAGAGAGCAAATTTTATTAATGTAGAAATAGATTTTATCAATGTAGGAAAACAGATTCGATTATTGTGAAATTTAAATATGAAAAAGCATATAGATTTGGCTTTTAAATTTAGAGAGCACAATTTCAGGAGGTGTTTTATGAGAAAACAGTGAACAATATCTAACCATAGGGTGCTACAACTCGCCAAGAAAAAAAGTTGCCAGAGCGACTTTCACATCATCAGCCAAACATTTAGATATACATTAAAAAAAAAAGTTCCACATTCCTCTTAGAAACACTGCAAATGAAGAACTTACATATCCAAATGTGGCAAAGCTTAAGTTTTTCTTTATATCCAAGTGGTCCACTCTTTCTGCAATACTTATCAATCATTTGACCATACGATAATTCGAAACAGGATTAGTAAATTAACAATATGTAGCTTAAACTTCTTTCGGTTTGCCCATGGCTAAAAATGGAGTGAGATTTTTCTTTTACATGTTGTTCTAATTTCTAATTGTAACCCCAATATTTTAACTAATTTGACTATAACGCTTCCAAGAAGTAAGAAATTGATGAGTATATTAAAAATGAATGAACAAGGGGTATGAGTGGCCTAAAAATTCATATTTTGAAATTAAAATCTCTATATTTTACAATGCTTCTGTTTAAATAAATAAAAACATAAACAAACTATTTATTTTTAAGTTTATGCTTATTTGTCAATTATCCCCAAAAAAAAAAAAAAAAGTTATAAGGAACTCGAGTTTACCAAGCTCGAGTTCCATAAAATATAAAAAACTACTTATTTTTAAGTTTATAGTGTTTATGTTTATTTGTTGATTATCCAAAAAAAAAAAAAAAAAAAAAAACTATAAGGAACTCGAGTTTACCAAGCTTGAGTCCCATATTACAAGGACTCGAGCTTGGTGAGCTCGTGTACCTTAGAAAAAAAAAATAACGACCAATTTATTTACAAAGAACTCGAGCTTGGTATGCTTGAGTATTGTGTTGCATGGAACTTGAGTTTACCAAGTTCAAGTACTACATTATTTTTTTTAATTGCACATATTCCAAGTCAGCACTGCCACAGTGGAATGAAACTAAGAACTCGAGTTTAGTAAATTTAAGTACAATTTAGAACTCGAGTTTAGTGAGCTCGAGTACATAAAAAGTGGTACTTTCCTATTTAGTTCCAAAACAATACTTTTTTGCTACAAATTTTTAAAAATAGTGATATTTGGTCATTTTCACCTATAAATTAAACTACAAATCCTATTTTGGAGATAAAATTTAGCCTATCAATGGAATCTCATCATCCATTAAAAAAAAAAAATTCTAAATAGATGGCTGAGATCCCAATATAAGATTTTAACTTTTTCTGTCAGTCAATTTGAAGCAATTGCTTTATTGCACCCTCATGCCTACCAGATCCTGAAAGAGACATTTTTGTCAATGGCCCCAATGAATGGTGCCGTCAATAAATGTAAAGCTCCCTTTTCTAGAAAGCACGAACTGTTTATTTGCGAGGACCCGTTTTGTATTTATGTCAGACCCTTGACATATCTGAGACACGACTACATGCGTGTCATAGTTGTGTTTATTTTTTTTATTTAAAAAAATAAAAATAAACAATGCATGCATGGTCTGGACACAAGAACAAAAAGAATTAAATACCATTTTACAAAACAAGTGGAGTATTCATGCTCTAAATAGAAATAGTGTATTTAAAAATTAATAAATATCTTTATTCTTGGTTTGTATTCTAGTTTCTAAATATCCTTCAATAGTCGTAGAGTTGCATTACTATCCATTATTAATTTTAATATGATACATATTTAATATTATATAAAAAAATTCTTTATAATATAAAAAAATATATTTAATAAACATGTCTCGCTATATACATATCTTATTTTTTCAAAAATTTCTGTGTCATTCCTATACTAGTACCGCGTTGATGCTTCTTAGTCCCTCTTCCATGAAGTTTTCGTAGTACGATGTTCCAACAAGGGTGTCCCACAAGTTTTGACAGCAATTGAGCCCTACGAAGATGCAGATTCAAGTCATCTGTTGTACTCAAATTTTAAAGACTTGAGATGTAAAACAAAAATTGTAATGAATAAAAGATAGGATTGCATCTAGTAGATGAAGATAAAATAATAATAATAAATAAATAACGTAAATAGACTGCTAAGAAGATAATTTAAAATTTCTACAAAAATAGCCAAATACCACTATTTTTTGAAATTATTAATGTTTTACTTCTGTTTGAGAAATATCTAGCAATCTACCACTTTTTTGAAACTCGAGTTTCAAAAACTCAAATTTGACATGGAACTCGAGTTTACGAAAAATGAGTTACTTAAAAAGTCCACTTAGAACTTGAGTTTATGAAACTCTAGTTTCTTGTGATAAAACTATTTGCCTATGTTTAAACAATTAGAAAAAAAAAAATTAGATAAGTCAACAATTGTGGCCTCCCATCCCACGTGAGCTTGACAAAAGAAAGAAAAAAGAGAAACCCACACCTGGAAGAATAAGAAACAAAACTGAAAGCCAATGAGAAAACTATTTGCCTGTGTTTAAACAATGAAAAAAAAAAGTCAACAATTGTGGCCTCCCATCCCACGCGACCGTGACAAAAGAAAGAAAAAAGAGAAACCCACACTCGGAAGAATAAGAAACAAAACTGAAAGTTAATGAGGGAAAAAAAATTAGATAAGTCAACAATTGTGGCTGTGTGAGTGCTATGTTCCTTACATGGTACTCGAGTGTATAAACTCGAGTAACACATTGCAGCAAACTCGAGTTTCACATAATTGAGTTCTATGTGGCATTTTTAATAGAACTCAATTTTTTTAAACTCGAGTTCTATGTCAAACTCAAATTTTTAAAACTCAAGTTTTAAAAAAGTACTATATTTCTAGATATTTCTCAAATAATAGTAAAACACTAATAATTTCAAAAAATAATGATATTTAGCTATTTTTGCCTTAAAATTTCAATTTTTCCCCAACCATTTGATGCAATAGCACCCCCATGCAATGCAATACCTATATTGGGTCCCAATAGGTACCTAAAGAGACATAATGTCAATGGTGCAGCAATAAAGTGTCACTGGACTAACTATTCAGCGTTGGCAGTAGTCAATAAAAGTAGAGGTCTTTCCTGCAATCTTGCTTGAAGTTTCCGCGATACAGTCCTCCCATTGGGTGTCACACTTCATCACAATTAAGTCTTTCTAACATGTTTCTAAAATAAAATTAAGTCTTTCTAACATAAATTTTCACTCAAATAAAAATAAGTCTTTCTGACATAAATTTTCACTTAAACAAAATTTAACTATAAAATTAGTTGTAGCCTAAAGTTACAACATTACTCAGTAAAATAAATATTATTATATATTTTGAAAATCTAATCATTAAATTGTATGTTCTTTATGCTCATAATACACATGTAAAATTTTGCATCAACCGGATACTATTTTCCATATGATCTATAAGTTTATATTTTATGCATAATTTTACACTACAAAAACTTGCAATTAAACAATTTATTGGTGACATAATTATTGATTTTTAATTTATTAGAAATTTTACAAAAATGGAGGATATAAGTAGAAGGTGTAATCCAACAGTGGATTTGTCAAGATTCACCTTCAATAAAAAGATATTAAGGTTGCAGCTTAAGGTTACAACCAATTTTATAGCTAAACTTTTGTCCTTTTCACAATATATTTCACAATAATGACAATTTATATATAATAGAAAATAAAGTGATATAAACGATGTACCAAAATAAAAATCAATAAAAACTTATCAACTTATCTATTGTGGAAGATATTGTAAAAAAGTGTTTGTGGTATATATGTAACATATATTGGTCTTTGAATCTTCCATAAACATGGAAAATGGGAATCATGTTGTTAATCACGCTAGGAAGTTAAAATTCTAGGCCAGGGATATTAGTCTGGAAGGAAATTCAACGATTCAAGGCCCTTGTTTAACTTGTCAGACGGTAATGGAACTATTATCTTGGTTTGATGCCATCTTTTGTTGACAGCATACAAAGATTCTTACCTTGGTCTCAGGTGTGGGACCTTGGGTTGCTGAAAAAGAGGTTGGATTGATGTTGGGTGAACTGGGCTTGGTTTACTGCGGCCAATTTGGGCCGCTATACGAACCAATCTGTGCATAAGACAAATGAACTCCATAAAATATGTATGTATTGGTTGAGTAAAAGGAAGAAAGAACAAGTACACAACATAAAAATGAGCAATGATGATTATGAATGCTTCAAGAAAGTAATATTTGATCAAGTCAAGTGTTAGAGTACATTTGGTCCTACCTTGCAAGGGTATTCCACAAGCTCCAATAAGCCTCAAGGATCACAGACTTGGCTAATCCCTTTTGGGTTCCTAAGACTTGTGAAATTTGAGGCTGGTGTGCTGTCACAGGCAACAAAAAATAAAACCTACTCCTAAAAATATATGTAGTAGTGCGAGTAAGGATCATTCCCACAGAGAGTATCTAGCCTAGTTTTATGCTACGTGAATAGGGGGGGTGGTTTGAGTATAATGAAAACAATTTTAAGAAATACAACCAAGGAACAATTCAAATTGAAGTATCAAAATCAATCAAAAGAACAAACCTTGGTCTAAGTCAACATCCACAATCAAAATTTTACAACTGATCATTTATGCAAGTATATATCAATTCACACTTTGAATATTCACCGTTGGAACAATTTTCCTATCTCTCCTTGGTCGTAGTTAATTAGAAAACAAGCGATCTAATAAACTCAAACTACTAAACAACCTAAGACAAGTGTTAAAGGTTTAATTTAGTAGCACCCTTAAGAACTAGAGAGATTGATGAAGCTAAACAACAGAAACACAAGCGGTTGCATTTAATTTAGTCAAGCATTCTTCCAAAGATCTAATAATTTCTGATGCAGCAAATCATTAAATCTTGGTTACTTCACAAATTAGAGAGATAGAAAAATTATCGATTTGATATCTAACCTAGCAGTAGATTGCAACGAATAATAAACTAGTAGGTCTCCTAGTAATTAAACGAGACAATCATGAAAATAGGCACAAAAGAACATCTGATATTCAAAGCATAAATTGAACAATAAAAACAAACTAAATCTCACAATTTTATTGATTCTGAGGCTTCAATTTCCTTCGACCAAGTGTAAAAGTTTTAGCCACGTAGAGCCATGACAGAAACTCAAAGGAAAAAATTAGAGAAGAGGGAAGAGAGAGGCATGTGTGTGTCCAATCTGATTTCTCCTCCCCCTTTTACACATTAATTCCCCCTTTCCCATGCCTACAAAATCTCCTAAAAGTATTCTAAATAATAATATCTAAGAGCATCTCCAACAGCACTAGGCATATCTAAAATTTGGAGAAAAAAACCACTATTCACGCCCAAAACGAAGTCCAGCAGCCTCTCTATCTCTATTTTTTTTTTTTAGATTTGCTACAGTGACTCTCCAGGTCTGGAGAGCACTGTAGCAATCACTGTAGCGTTTGCAAAAAATATTTCTCATTAAACTAATACCGGTTGAATTAAAAAAATAGTTTTTTCTCTTTCCTTCCTTTCTCTTTCTTCTTCACTCCGTCTCTCTCTTGCTTCTCTTTAGAAAAAAACTCTCTCTTTGCTTCTCATCAGAAAACGACGGTGAAGCATAAAATCGACGAAGCTCTCTCTCACAAAACGATCTGCCCAGATATTTTGAAGCCCAAATCGTGGCTCAACCACCAGTGAGGAAGAACGAAAATCTGAGAACATCGGTCAACAATGGAAATCTGAGAATATCGGTCAACAACGGAAATCGGTACCAAAAATTTGATTTCATGGTTTTTTTTGAATAATGTTTGAATTTATTGGTGGTTTTGCATGATTTGCTATTGCTACTGTCTGGATTTAGTTTTGGATTTATGGGTTTTTTCTATGTATCTCTGATTTGTGTTTTTCTTTTCACTCTGTTTCTTGATCTCATCTATAGCTATTTAATCAATCTTATTTAGAGTCAATAAGCTAATCTGATTCCTTTTAGTTTCTTATTTTTTAATAAATTTTTTGGCTTCATCTCTATTTTTGCATGCCAACTGTTCGACTTAAGGCCTTCCCTGATACAGAGCTTAATCCCTTTCTTTCTTCCTTCCTTCTTCTTGTTCTTTTATTTTTTTTCAATGCATTTTGATTCATGTGTTACAGTAATATGATTGAAATCTTGCTCTGAGGAAAACAGAGAAGGCAGGGGGAACTTGGGAAATTTTTTCTTAGACAGTAGTTGTTGAATATATATATATAGACACACACCAACAGAGAGGTTTCTGAGAGAAGCAATGGACGGGAATAAGAAAACGGCGTCATCTTCTTCCTTGACTTCTGAACTTTTTAGGTCCAATTAAAGAATCTTCTTCGTCATCTGGGATTTTTGGGTCTATCTTTGTGCCTTCAACCAAAGTATTGGCTTTAATCTCAGTTCAATTTTGTTGTTTTGAGCTAATGTTTAGAATCTATAAATATGTGATGTATTTTCTTTGATTGTTTCAATTTGATTTTCATTGATTTTATTTTGTTATGTTCGTCTGTTTTCAATAAATCTCCTCTCAAGTAACAAATGTGTCATGCCCAACAAAAAAACAAGTGCATATCTTTGTGTGGAGCAATGAAATTGTTCGTTCAGTATTAGGTTCGAGAGGCTTGAGGGCAAGCTTTTTGGGTTAAGACTAAAGATAGCCCCAAAATGGAAGTACCCAGCCTAGGGTAGTTGAGAGCAGGCCAAGGACAGGGCCTAAAATAACCAACCAACATGAATGCAAGAAGTTATTTAGGTTTCAGTGGAGAGGATCTTTCTAAAACCAGAACTCAGTTTCTAAACTGTAGGGAAACCATTGTTTTTTGCAGTGTGAGTATCCTGGACGCCATATAAGGGAGTTCTTAATCTTCTACAAAGAACTCCCTGTGGTAAAAACATTTATTTAGACCTAGGCCTGAAGTATGGTGTTGATTTGTGATTTATCATTCATTCCTCTGGAGTTTGTTTCTTGTTTTGCTAGAGATTAGAAGTTTAAATGCTTTGCTAAGTAAACCTTTTGAATGCTTTTTTAGATACTTGTGCTCATATCATGGTTAATTACTTGCCTAAACAATATTTCCTCCTTCAGTATAACTTAATAGATGTTCAAGCTACATGTATCAAGAGGTTGTATTGTCCAAAATTTTTTTTTTTTCCTACAGGACTAGTAACAACATGCCTTTTCATGATGTATTCTTTGCTTTTAAGTATCAATATGTGAATTATTCACACAGGCTGCAATAATTGTGTGTTTTTTTGGTGGCAGCAACTTGGGAAATTTTGTCCATGGGTCGTAATACAAATTATGCACGTAATATGCTTCTAAATGACTCTGATTCCGATGATGATTTTGAGATAATTGCGCTTCTTGCATTGGAAGAAGAAAGATTAGAAAAAGAAAGGGCATCAACATCACGTCGTGGTTCTGTTCCAGGCCGTAGGTGTATCCAACGTGATCATGAGCAAGGCCACCAAAGACTTTTTCAAGACTATTTTGCAGAATCACCAGTATATCCTCCTAACATATTTCGGAGGAGGTTTCGAATGAGTCGTTCTCTTTTTTTACGTATTAAATCTAATCTAGAAGAGAAAGATGAATATTTTGTTCAAAAAAGAAATGCTACCGGATTGCTTGGTTTGTCTTCCCTTCAGAAGATGACTGCCGCACTAAGGATGCTTGCGTGTGGAGTAGCGGCAGATTTTACAGATGAATATGTGAGAATTGGAGAAAGCACTGCAATAGAGAGTCTCAAAAAATTTGTTGAAGCCATAGTCGATATTTATTCTACAGAGTACTTGAGGTCTCCAAATAGCAATGACATTGCTAGGTTGCTAAGAGTTGGTGAAAGGCGTGGATTTCCAGGGATGCTAGGAAGCATTGATTGCATGCACTGGAAATGGAAGAATTGCCCATCGGGGTGGAAAGGTCAGTATACTGGTCATAGTCGTGAGCCAATAATTATTTTGGAAGGAGTAGCATCATATGATCTTTGGATATGGCATGCATTTTTTGGGTTACCTGGGTCTCATAATGACATCAACGTGCTAGACCGTTCTTTTATATTTACCAACCTTGCTCAAGGTCGTGCACCTTCGGTGAATTACTCAATCAACGGACATGATTATACAATGGGATATTATCTTGCTGATGGTATATATCCTTCATGGTCCACTTTTGTAAAGACAATCTCCGTTCCACTGGGTAGAAAGAATAGTCTTTTTGCTACAACTCAGGAGTCAACAAGGAAGGATGTAGAGCGTGCGTTTGGAGTACTTCAAGCACGATTTGCAATCATTCGTGGGCCTGCACGTCTTTGGAAAACAGAGGCTCTTGATTACATTATGAAGGCATGCATAATATTGCATAACATGATAATTGAAGATGAACGTGATACTAATGGAGCAGAAGACTTTGATTATGAACAATTGCCTGAAAGCATCCCTACAACAGTGTCCCATGAGCCTGCAGAAGAATTTAGTCAATTTACGGCATTCATTGCAGCCCATGAAAAAATTAGAGATACAGAAACTCATTTTCAACTCCAATTGGATCTCATTGAGCACTTGTGGCAACGATATAGTGATTCGATGTAATTTGAAATTTCTCTTCATTTATGTTAGTTTTCTATAGGTAAAATTCGATGTAATTTGAAATTTATCATATCTATGTTAATTTTGAAATTTATCAAGTCTTTTTGAAAAGTATGACTATTGAAAAATATTACCATTTGAAAAAAATAACCCTTTAAAAAAAAGGCTATTGAGAAAATATAATTGTTGGAAAATTTGAAAATGTTACCGTTGGGAAATTTAAAAATATAGCTGTTAGGAATTTGAAAAATATAGTTGTTGGGAATGAATAAAAAAATAATAAAGAAAGATTAAAGAAATAATAAAGAATGAATGAAGAAATAATATTTAAATGAGATAGAGAAAGAATAGAGAGTCTGTTGGAAAGTGTATTTTAAAAAGTGGATAGCTAAAAGCTAAATGTCACTGTTCATTCTCCAAACAGGCAAAAATTAGGTAAAAATTTGGAGCGGCTGCTGAAGATGCTCTAAATGCGACTAATTAAGGAAAAATATTAAAAATAAAACAAAGTCCTAATATAACTAGGAAAGTGGTATTTTTCAACTGGAAATTTCATGCACCAGATCTGGAAACTTCCAAAAATAAACCGCATCAGGTCTGCGTATTAGAATTGCAGTCTAAGGGATGTTCCAAAACGTCAACAGTGCAGGTGCATCAAATTCAAGCCCAATTTCGACATTGATACAGCCCGTATCTCTCAAAACTCGAAAGTTGTAGAGCTTTGTCTTGGCGTTCCATAGCATCTTGAATCATCTCAATCAGAGCTCAGATGAGAGAGTTATTCCCAGATTATGAAGCAAGGTCAAAGCTGTCTAGAATCACCTAATTAGCTACACTTTGCACTTAACGCCTCCATTTGCATCCTAAATCAAAATATAATAATAATGAGTAAATTTTGGCACCAAATAAGTATAAAATAATAAACATTAAGGGAGAAAAATATGACAATTTGCATTCTTATCAAAGGCCCTTGAATCCGAGTGATTTCTCGAATATTTTGCTACAGGACCTTTTACAATGCCTCTCTTTACTCAATGAACTCAACTTAAAGCTTAAAACTCTCTTCTTATATATATCTTGGTCTCTTCTACGTATAATGATGTCCTCCTTGTCTTCCTTGCTTCTCCCTTTTTATACTACTCTTGGAGGGCTTTCAAATTACTGTTCCCTCCCTTTGTTTTTTGGGTATCAGAGTCTGTCTGCTTTATCTGAAATGTTGGTGGTTGGTTATTTCCTTATTTCTTCTTATTTTGCTCTTCTAGGAACTCGTACCTGAAAGTTCATTCAATGACTTTCTACTCATCGAAGCTCCTTCCTTAAGAAAAATCCAGATTCTCCTCTAAGGTCAATATTCCATGATCTTCTTCCAAGGCTTTAAAAGGACATTTCAAAGGTCCTGGAACCTTGATGCTAACTTCTCTTGGTTTGGCCTTTTTCCCAGAAATGGGATGGATTCCTCCTTGCAATGGATGGACTTGGAGAGCCTCTGACCATCCTTCTTCTACTCCATGTCCTCTGCCTTACCCGAGGCCTCTCGATTCTTTCAGCAGGTCTTGATCCTGAAGCCATCACTTGTCCCTAACATTCTTTCTGCCTCACAGGAGCTTGACTTTGACAAGACTTCCAATGACTTCTTCCCCTTTTTCCCTTTTTCAAATTATGCATTGCTCGTTCTTAGACCATCCTCTGGACTATCCATGTCCTACTCAGCATTTTTAGATTTTTTCCAAGGGAGCCATTTCAGCTTAAGCTTGGGTTCTCTTCCTTTCCATACTTCTTTGATTTTCTTCACTCATGAGGCCTTTGGGCCTTCATGGCCCTTCTCATCTTTACAGACTAGGTTTTCTCTTGTTAAGGTCCACAACCTCCTTCCTTGTCTTCATGGGCTGGACTTCCTTGTCACATTTTGGACCTCAACAAAGGGCATATGAGTAAATACAAGCTCTGCATTTTCTACCCCCCCCCCCCCATTTTTCTTCTTATTTAAACAATTATTTTTTTTCTTCCATCCATTTTTCCACCCTCCTAACCAAACACAAATGAGGATGGAAAGTTGTAATTTACAACTATGTGTTTTGTTGGCTTTAATTCCGTGCCAAATTTGATTGTAATTTTGTTCACTCTTTTATACCCTGTATTTATTGTGGAATTTATTTGTAAGAGTTGTGTGTGAGAGAGAGTGTGTGAAGACTCAAGCAAATTGAAGCCTGAAGAGTTTTCGAAGGTAGCTCACAACTAAGCATCCCGAGAAGTAATGCATGTGCCTTACACATGACTAGAATGCGAAGAGTTAGGACAGATGGAGACAGTTGTGTTTCACGAGTGTCTCACGAGTAAGACATTTCCGTGATATACCCGCGAAACATTCTATTTTGCCAGATTATCCTATTTGATACACACTTTCTATACCTACACTATATATACCTCCATTATCCACAAATGTTGTGGAGTGCTTTTGAGAGAAAACCCTAGCCATAAACCTTGAGAGTTAGAGATTGTTATACCCATAATCCTCTACACATTTGCTTGTGGATTTCTTCAACTCCTACCTCTCAATTTCCATACCATTGAGAGGTTGATAGCCTAAACACTTACCACACCCTTTCAGAGTGTCAAGTGACGATTTGGTGCTGCTGGGAAGCATTTGAAGAAGCCAGGCTTTGGCGGATGCAATCGGGCGTATTGCTGGATCTGGAAAGCTAGACAAGAAATGGTTCCAAGAAGCCTTGTTGAAGTAGGAGCTTAGAGGGCTTACGTACATCGGGTAGATTAGGCTTGGAAGGTCTCTTGCTAACCCATGTATCCCAACTGATTGTCTAGTGGATCGATTACTGCTTAGAGGGTAGCGGAAAGGTTTTTCACTGAGTTCTTCAGTTTCCTCTTTGATAACACATCAGCGTGTTATCTTGTGTTTGCATTCTTCTTCCCTACTCTTTTTCCTTTCATTTTACTGCTATTTTATTATGAATATAAGTTAGAGTAGCTTGTTTGTTTATCCGCTCGCATTTGCTCTTTTCCACACTTAGTATAAGTTAGAGTAAAATCTATTAAGCTGTATTTTAATTTGGGGTCTAAATAGCTCTTGTGTTTTCACACATTTTAGAGCATTCAATTGGTATCAGAGCGGGTGCACTTGCAGTGG
Source organism: Quercus berberidifolia (assembly GCA_028535905.1). Taxonomy (NCBI): domain Eukaryota; kingdom Viridiplantae; phylum Streptophyta; class Magnoliopsida; order Fagales; family Fagaceae; genus Quercus; species Quercus berberidifolia. Next base: position 87,908,985 of record JAPQVW010000003.1, on the reverse strand, counting down.
TTTAATTACCTTAGTGCAATCCTTGACCACATTTGAGATGGACCGGTCTCAATCTTTAAATGCTACACCATATTTTGATGGTAGCAATTATGCCTTTTGGAAAGTCCGGATGAGGGCATTTTTGTGTTCAATTGATGAAAGAGTATGAGATGCGGTTGATGTTGGAAGGACCAGGCCAGAGGTAGCCAAATCCACATGGGATAAGGCAACCCTCGCGGCGACTAATGCAAATAGCAAAGCACTAAATGTTATGTTTTCTGTGGTGTGTCTCCAGATGAGATCCACAGGATTTCTCACATCACTATTGTCAAGGAGGCGTGGCAAATATTGGAGACCACATATGAAGGAACAAAGAAGGTGAAAGACACTAAGTTGCAAATGTTAACCACTCGGTTTGAAGAGCTGAAAATGAGTGAAGACAAGTCGTTCAACTCATTCTATAGCAAGTTGGATGAGGTGGTTATTGGCAAGTTTAACTAGGGTGAGAAAATGGAGGACTCAAAGATAGTGAGGAAAATCCTTTGATCATTGCCAGAGAGCTCCTGTGCAAAGGTTACAGCAATTGAAGAGAGTAAAGACCTTGATGATATCAAAGTTCAAGAACTAATTAGCTCATTTCAAACTTATGAGCTGTTGTTGCTATCACGAAGAAAGAGCAAATCCCTTGCTCTTAAGACGATTAATGAAAAGCTAGAAGCTCACAACCCATCGGATGAGGATGTTGTCAAGAAAGAAGTTGCATATCTTGCAAAGAATTCCTGGAAATTCTTGAAGTTCAAGAACAATGGAAAATTTGCTGAGAAAGGGAAATTTCCAAGTTTCAGAAAGGATAAAATGGACTTCAAAAGGAAAGATGGGAAGGGTCTTAATCTACTCAAGGAATCACTTGCTTCAAGTGCAACAGACATGGACATTTCAAGAAAAAAATGTCCCAATTATTTGAGAATGAAGGGTAAGGTGTATGCCAGAACTCTTAGTCATTTGGACTCTTCCAATTCAAATTCAAAAGAGAGCTGTGATGGAGAAGGGAATTACTCCGCTTTTATGACTATTGCTTATGTTGAGTCTTCGAAGGACTTAAGTTTGCTAGTGGAAGAGCTTGGGAAGCATATTAAGGTGGAATCAATGGGAGTAGTAGAAGAATCCGATGTTGAGGAAGATGAAAGTACAGTGGGACTTCAAGAGAACTACAATTCCCTACTTGAGAAATCAGGAGAATATGCAAGAGTGGCCAAGGCAACCGTTAAAAAGATGAAGAAGGCAGAGGTGGACTATAGAAGTCTTCTAGTACGATATACTGAGGCCAAGTGTGAAATAGAGACGTTGAATGGTGAGCTAACTGAAGCTTATACAAAGGTCAAATTTCTTGAGCTTGAAGTGGTTCAAGCGAATGCTAAAGTAGAGCGAGTCTCCTCCAAGAAGCTTGATGAAGTCCTTTCTCATCAAAAACCTTTCTCCGATAGAACCAGATTGAGATATACTGGAGAGGGTAGTTCGACTGTCAATATATCTAAGGAAGTAAAGTTTGTGAAAGCTAATGAGCCAATAGTAGTTACCACTACTATTGAGAAAGCAAGGGTGGAGAAGAATAAGAATGTGGCTGACCAACTGGTGTTGATAAAACCTCGTAATCAATCAATGGTCAAACCTGAAGCTAAATGGAAATCACTTCCAAAATCACAAAGAGGTCCTAGAACAAAACATTTCTGCCATCATTGTGGACTTCAAGGACACACCAGACCAAATTGTCATAAACTTAAAGCATTGAAGAATGCAAGGGATCAAAGGTCAAGAGGACCAAGATATGACAAAAGGAATTGGGCTGTTGAACAATCAAGAGGTTGAGATGGTGATTCCGGAGTGATGGATGTGATGAAGATGATTGAGGCATTCACCACCTGTTTGGCAAGCTTCAACAGAAGGTTTGAAAGCCACAACACTTGTACCGAATCCTATAGGGATATCACCCCAAACGCACGTGACGTGTGGGCGAAGAAGGGTACTTATGCATAAACATTACAATATGTCCATGCATTAATACTTCCAATGTTTAGGATCATAGGTTCATGCATCATGTCATGCATTGCTTCCGATTTCTAGCTTGTTTTCTGTTTCAAGTTCTATTTTGTACTTGTTTTTGTTGATCTTACTTTACTTGTCTTGTTTTTGAGTGTATTCAAAAATTCAAAAACCCATAAAAATTGAAAAATCTTCAAAAAGTTTGATCGCTTGTGTTGTGTATATCACATGTGAGTTTGGCCTAGTACCTTCGTACTAATGGCGTAGTGCATTTACGAGCTTAGCTTGTTATATATGCACATATGTCTTTGTGGGAGAAATCTTGAAATCTATTTGTGATTGTTGTAAATAAATCTTCAAGCTTGTCATGAATGATAGGTCAATAGTCCTGATGGTCTTGATACTTGCATAGACTTATGCCTATATATCTTCCCACCTTTATTTTTATGTTTTTGTTATAGAGCTCACCAAATGTAAATCTCAAAATGAAAAAGAGATTATGAGCTGCAAAAACCTGTCGCTCATACTAGTATTTGACTAGGAAAAAGGAAAAGCAACTTTTGTATTGAATTGTATGGTGCTGAAAAAGCCAAGGGCTAACTCTCAATGTTGAAATATAAAAAATTTCAAGCACCGATCTCAAAAAGAAATGTATTGTCCAAAAAGGATCAAATGTTATGATTTATGTAGAAGCCAAATGAAAAGCTTCTAAGATTTGTAATCATTCTCTTGTGGGAGGTCATATATGTTCATTTCTATAATTGAGATAGACCACTTGACTTAGTACTAGTTGTGTATGACTTGATTGAATCGATCATTGAAACTTCACTCTGGTCTAAGGACTATTCCACATTTGATACTCACCCACAACACACAAGACTTTGTTCAAATAATGCTTATCTTATTTGTGTGATTGTACATGTTCTCAAGTACTTGTCGATCAAACCCAAAAAGATTTTTGAGTGTTTTATATGTTTTTGAAAGTGATTTTATACTTTCATGCTTTTAGTTTTTGTTCAAAATGCATTTTTGTTTTTTTCTTCAAAAACTGGTTCAGAGGCAGTTTCACGAGAAGCTCGCGACTTAGAGCTTCCTGCGAAAAGTGTTTAAGGGAAATTAAAAAGTCACAATTTCATACAAAGAGTATTATGACTACCTCGCGAGAATTTTGCGACTAAACCCTTCTTGCGAAATGTTTTTAGACAAAAATAGGAAAAACACATGTTTCATACAGAGGCTATCGTGACTGTCTCGCAATTGTTTCGCGACTAAAAGCTTCTTGCAAGAGCTTCTGTGCTTCAGTGGTGTGTTTTGTGACTAATTTCGCGATTGCCTAACCCACAAAAAACGCGTGTTTTCAGTTTTATATAGTAGATGTGACAATTTTTCAAATACTTTATTTTTCCCTCGCCTTGCCTCTCTTGAACCCCTCTTAACCTAAAACCTCTTTTCACTTAAACCCCATCACTTTTCAAGCAAATCCCTGCAAAATCACTTCAAAGTACGTCTTCTTAACATTCTTTTCATCTTTTCTACTTAGATTTTGCAGAAATTTACTTAGGGTTTACAAAATTGGGGATTTTCGAAAAAGGGTTGGGATTGATTTTAAGCAAAATTTCTTCAAAATTTTGATCAGGCTAAGTCCCATTTGGTTTGTATGTATCTGAATTGGCCCCTTGTGGCATTCTTAGCATGTATTGAGGCAAATTTCATCATGTTCATGCATTGTTCATAGGTGTAGTTCACTGTTGCATGCTATGTGTTTGAAGAATGTTCATGTGACATTCTTGTGATGAATTGGACTCAAATGAGTTCCAATACTTGGGTTTACCCTTGATTAAACATGCTTGACATGTTTTGATCATTGGGTGTGTGTTTTGAACACTTTGCCCAAATTGTGCCTCAATGCCATGCCATGCCCCACCTAGGCACCCGCTAGGCACACACCATGCATCACTTGTTGCACACACAAAGGCAAGCTACCTTGTGATAAGGTGTTTTATGCCCATCATGCTCTTCCAAAAAGGGAAAGCATTGCTAGGAGAATGGTGAGACAGCCAATTGTCCTGAATCTTGTATTATGCCCTCAAAACCTTTATATAGAGACAATCCTTTCCAAATAGAATCCACCAGCCAAGTTTGAAGAGGAGAGCTTGGTTGAAATCCCATAATTTTCTGAATCCCAAGGAACTCTCCTTTTATGGCCAACAAAGAGAAGACCAAGACATCGAAGTCCAGTACGAACCCGCCTTTGATTTGGGGCTCCTCCAAAATTTGTGCATGGAAGCATCTAATTGATCATATAGACCTTTAGGGAATAGTATAGCTGACATAGAATAAGCCGAGATGGCTTGGGCCACCAATCTAATCAAAGTTGCTCTACTAGACCAAGATAGATTTTTACTTTTCCACCCACTGAGCTTACTATCCAATCTATCTTTAACAAATTTGAAATCTTAGGTTTTGCTCTTTGACAGGAAGAGAGGAACACCTAAATAGGTTGTACTTTGTGGACCCCAACAACACTTAACTTGATTCATAAATTGAGGGCTCACACCTTTGGAAGGGAAGCAGCCATATTTTTCCACACTAATAGTTTGGCCTAACCAAGAACAGAATGTCTCCAAGAAATTTCTAAGAATGACTAGTTTGGAGGACTTAGCTTTGCAAAACAATAAAATGTAATCAAAATAGCAGAGCTTAGAGATGGGGGGGACAATATTGAAAACTTTAACCCCGGTTAGGTTCTTTCAAGACACTTCCTTGTTTATCAGCCTCATGCGAACATCATTGCACAAAATAAATAAGTATGGAGACAAGAGGTCCCCCTGCCTAAGCCCTCTAGAGGGAGAGAAACTTGGTATAAGACCTCCATTTAAAAGCAGAGTGAACTCAATAGTGAAGAGGCACTGATGGATGAGATTTATAAAGTTGCTACCAAAACCAAAAGCTTTTAAGACAACAATCAAAAAATTCCATTCCATTATGTTGTAGGCCTTTTGGAAACCAAGCTTGATTCCAAGGAAACATTTCTTCTTCCCTATATATTTGCAGTTGTGAACAATTTCATGGGCCAAGACCACATCAGATTTTGCCAGCTTCCTCTTGTCTCCTCCTTTTATGGATAATCAATGTTTAGGTCAGAAAGAAGACTTTTTGTTGTATGGAGCCATCCTTTGTGACATGGTTTGGAAGCAAAAAAATCAATCCCTACTTGGAGACAACACTCTAAATATTGAAGGGGTTTCTACTAAAATTTCTTGTCTCTTCTTTGAGCACAAAATCTCCAATGCTTCTACCCCAAGACAGTAAGTTCCTTCTTCTGCTCAGACTTGGATCCTTCTCCCAGGTTTGTCATTTAAAATTAATGTTGATGCTGTTGTAGGGCCCCGCTTCTCTTCTATAGCCGCGGTGGTGAGAGACTAGAAAGGGTAGTTGGTATTCACTGGTACTATGAAAGTGAACACCACCATCCCTTTCCATGCTGTAGCAAAGGCCATTAAATGGGCCCTCTCTTTAGCTCTTGCCATGGGTAATGAGTGCATCATAGTGGAGTTGGACTACCAGTCTTGTGTGCAACTTCTCAATGATTTGGCCGAGCCCCCCTTGGACGATCAGGTCCTTGTGCTCTGATTTGAGGAATATGTTGATTGTTTTTGATAAGTTTTTTATGAAGTGGGTGCCTAGGTAGTGTAATGCAACAACCCACTCTTTAGCAAAATGGTCTCTAGCTTGCCATTTTTTTGGCCTTTTTGATATTGGTAATAGCCTTGCTTGTTTCTCTTCCATTATTTTGGAGGAGTCCAGTAGGGCCTTGTAGTTTGTTTTCTTTCTCTCAATAAAATTTCTGGTTCATCAAAAATATATATATAGCGGTAATTTCATGTTTATTTCTTTCCATACCATGCATAATATTAACCCAAGCCAATTCTTTTCCTTTTATAGAAAAAGAAGAAAAAGCTCAACACTTTTCTTATTCTAGTTTTTTCTTTCCTAGTCCCCACATTTATTTTATTCATTCATTTCTTTTTTCTACTGTTGCTCACCGGGAGCTAGTTGCCTGCCAACCTATCATTCCTATTTCCAAGTTCCAACATATCATAGCTTCACACGCTATCTCTTCCTCTTTCAAATTTATCTTGTCTTCACTCTTTAGTCTTTTACTTCATTTCTTCCCCATTAGTTACAGATCTATTTCTCTCTCTCTTTCTCTCTCTCTCTCGCTCTCTCTCACTCTCTCTGAGTATCACACCAGTCTAACTCTTTTAGCATCACTCCACTATCTTTTTTTCTTAACTTCAACCCGATTTTCAATGTATGAATCACCAATGCCTCTCCTCACTAGCAATCGGTATTTGGTTGTCACTGTTGTGAGAAGGAGAAGGAGGAGGCAAAGAGAGAGAGAGAGAAGTTTAGTGTGATGTGAAAAGAGGTACGAGTTTGGTATCCACTAACTGGTTGGAATTCAATATTTACCCCAGAATGGCCGAAACGGACTTGGTATGCCCAGTATTTGAACCGACACAAAACGTCAGTGTTTCTGTACTGGCCAAGGCACTACTGGCCAAGGCACTAGTACGGCAAATACTGGCCGTACCAGTTGAGATTGGCTCCCTCGCTCCTAGTTGCCTTTTCTTCTTCCTTTCCAATCTTACATATCATTGAGAGGAGATTTGTACCATCACTTCTAACACCGTTTTTGAGTGCTAGAGAGTTGTTTGGTTTGGAAACTATTGGACCTAATCTTAAATCCAAATCCATTGGTGGCTTTTCACTGGCAGTTCAATGGTGATGACTCTAGTAAAATAGGTGGAAAAAAGACTCGAGGAAGTCGATTGTTAGCTGGAGCTTGGAGTCTTCAATTACATAGGGATTTATAGGCTTAGAGGGTTTATAGCACATGCTTGCAATATGAAACTTGGCTAAACATGTATATTGTACTAATTTGTAATTTTACATTAAAAGTGTTGAAACTATAAAATTCTATTAACGGGTCTAAATACTTGCTCAGGCTATTTTAGCATCTTTCAATTTCAGTGCAATAGAGTAATTAGTTGCTAAGGAATAATGTTTATAAACTTATAGTTAAATCCATCTAGTGGTTTTTTTATTATCTTTTGGATAAATAAAATTATTTATTTATCTATTCATTATTCACAAGTTAGGTTAGATTATGATAGTATTTTCAAAATACTTTATTCAAAAAAATTTCTTCTATTTTTTTTCCCCTTTACAATTATCATGTATAAAACTAAAACCAATACTCTTGATTGGGATCAGCCACCAATTTCTATTGCATGGCTTTAAAGCCTTATTAAATATTTTGGATTTGATTATGCATTGGATATTTGGCTTGATCACATCATATTTGATATGTTTTACATATTCAGGAAAAAGAGTTTGATTTTGATGTGAGTTTTATTTTTTCAATTTTTTTTTTAACTTTTGAATTGTAGTTTTGTTGAATTTTATTAATTTTTGAGATATGTTTTCCAGTGTTTTGGATTGTAGGGTAGAAAAAATTGGGTTTGAGAAAGTTTGTTTAAAACTAAAAGAATAATTTCCAAATTCTACATACTTTTTTTTAATGATAGACAAAATGTTATAATTAACTTTTATTAAAAAATGAATATTTTCATTAACTTACATTTGAATTTCTGAGAAAAATTGTATTGTTTTCATTTTGGTATGACACAAATTATATATATTACATTTAGATAAGACTTGTCTACATATTGCGTGGGTTAGTGACTAGTATATTATAAAAGTTGAATCCCACTTATCAACTCTAGGACATTAACATTGTTTAACCATTGTATCCATTTTATGACTATTGACATGCATGAAGTATTGCTTTATGTTTTCCATGCTAATGCTAATATCCATTACTTTGGAATTAATAAATTCTCTCAATTGAAACATATACCTTGATGTGATCCCATTCTTAGGAAATCTTGCAACCTAATTCAAATCATGCTAGCCAATATATATATATATATACACATATGAGATGGGTTGAAGTTACACCTGGTGTAACTCCATAAGAGTTATACATTATTTAAACCATTGATTTCCATTAGATCTAATGGCTAAAAAAAGACTAGTGTCATATCATTAAATCATTAAATTGTCTTTCTAAACATTAAAAAAAAAAAAAGTCATTAAACTCTCTCTCTCTCTCTCTCTCTCATCTGCCTAGAACTCTATGAACTCCACCAATGGACGCACATAACTCAGTCCCAAATAGAAGCTCTTCCTCTCATAACCCAAAATAAAAAAAGGTGTTCTAAGGTTCCATATATACATTGTAATGGTGTTCCTGTGAGAACTAAATAACACCTTAACCTTTTTAGCCTAAAAACCTGAACACTAGTACCTAATTCCTTGTTTCTTAAATTTACTCTAATTTTCCTATAAAGTGGCGTTTATTGAAGACCCAAAAGAGCATGTAAAGGAACAGTCAATTTCTTCAAGGCAGTTTGTCTGGAAATATGAAAGACGGAATTTAGACATACAAGATGGTCCACAATCATTATAACCATCATGATGAAGAGGCTAATTACGTTCTAACTAGTTACATGTACAATGATTATTCAGAATCACTTGGCAAAAATTTGAAGGCCAATTGTTTATTTGCGAACCACCTGACGGATTACAAGATTGAAAAAGGCTAGGAAAAGTAAAGTAAATTTAAGAAATTAAAAAAGCCAATTCCATTTCATTTTTCATTTTTCATTTTTTTTTTTGGGTTATGGGAGGAGCTTCTATTTGGGACTGAGTCATGTTTGTCCATTGGAGGAGTTCATGGGTTCCACACAGAGAGAAAGAGAGAGAGAGAGAGAGAGAGAGAGAGAATTTAGTGACTTTTTGTTTATTTTAAGAAGAGAATCTAATGACTTAATGACATGACACTAGTCTTTTTTTAACCATTAGATTTAATGAAAATCAATGGTTTAAAAAATGTGTAACTCTAATGAAGTTACACCAAGTGTAACTTGAACTTATCTCATATGAAGTTACACATTTTTTATACTGTATATTTCTAAAAAATCCAATGGTTAAAAAAATATCATTAAATGTTACTATTACTTTCCATTTTTTGCCTAATTAATATTAGCATTTTTCTCTATTTCCTTAATTAATTGGTTTCCACTTTCTACTGGATTAGAAGATACACAACCATTTTCAGTACCTTGCAAATCATATTTATCTCTACTAAAGAGAACCCCACCATAACCAAACCTCCTGTTTTGGCAAAAATGTATATCAATACTTTTTAATTTCATGCAGATGGGTAGATCTGGATAGATTTTCATTTAAATGACTCAATCTTACTTCAAAAGAGAGAGAGAGGAGAAGCAAATCAAGTGACTCAATCTTACTTTCTTTTTATGCAGATACAAATAAATTTTCATTTTATGTTTTGAATTTTAGTGTTGATTGAAATAAATAAAATCATAGTAGTGATTATAGTGATTTGGTGAAGGTGGAACTGAGGATTATTTCCTCAGTTGATTGGCGTTGAGCATCTTTGACGTTGATCATACCCAAAGGTCCCAAATTTGGCTGCCAATCACTACTATGATTTTATTGGATAATATCCTTGATAGTTGATAGTATTGGGTCATAATATATCAAGGTCACAAACTGTTAAAAAAATATTTACACAGAGTTACTGATTTTTTTTCTTTTTTTTTTTTAGATAATCTCCACAGAGTTGCTTGATAGTATTGGATAATGTCCTGCAACTGTTTGCCACTGTCCTTAGTTTTTTACAAATTTCTATTCTACATGGGAGATACAAACCCAGGAGAGAAGAGAGAGAATATGAACACATTTTAGGAGTAGAGACAAATATGGAAATTCATAAATAAGGGATAGTAAATGGGATGGTGATCAATGAATTTAATTTTTTGACCGTTAGATTTAGTCTTTGGTTGAAAGCCTTGAGGAAACACTGTGTGAAACCAAAAAAAACAAAAAAAAGGTAGGAGTTTTCATATCGCATCACTTGATTCTTGATAGAAATTAAGATGATATTACCTATTATCGTCACATGGCATGATGTGAACTTGAGTATTGATGTAGATGTTCAACTCACCATTTCACCATGTTTAGGCATGAACAATTTTATAGTGTGTTAGTTTTATTATAAACTAGTAGGGGAAAAATTGACTCATATATATATATATATATATATAGAGAGAGAGAGAGAGAGAGAGAGAGGTTCAAGTTACATCAATTACATCAACATCAATTAGATTCATGGTGAAATGGTGAGTTGAACATCTACATCAATACTCAAGTTCACATCATGCCATGTGACGATAATAGGTAATATCATCTTAATTTCTATCAAGAATCAAGTGATGCGATATGAAAACTCCTACCTTTTTTTTGTTTTTTTTGGTTTCACACAGTGTTTCCTCAAGGCTTTCAACCAAAGACTAATCATTGCATGTCCTGGGTGGGCCCATGAAGGGGTAAGGCACTGGCCTAGGAAATTCTTTTCAAAGTGCAGGTAACAGGACTCGAACTAGGAAGCACACCTAGTCGAGCCCAGTACAAGCACTTTGAGACCAAGAGTCCAACCAACTTGGCCAACCCCATGGGTCATATGAAAACTCCTACCACCATGCCATAACCTGAATAATAATCCCAATCTTTATACTTTATATATTATTTAGCATTTTTGCATATATTATCCTGACTCTCACCATCTGTTCCAACAAGGGTGGCACTAAAGCATATTCAGGGGGTTTCTTCTATTAATGTTTCTTGAATGTTGGCTGAAAATAGGATTCCTATGGCTAGATTGTTGAATAATTATATTGCTTGAAATTCATACAGATTGTTAGATTGATCACTGCTCATTCTCTCACAATCGCGTGCTATAGTCCACCCCCTCAATCTTTGCCTTTTATCAACACCACTACCAAGGTTTGCTACTTTCCTCTAAATTTTTTATTTTTTATTTTAATTTTTCTAGCCTACTTATGTATAAAATATATGATAGTTGGCCATCATGAAACCTTCTTGAAGGTTGTCAAAAAAGGGTTCACTATTGGGTCCATGAATCTCTGTCAAAACTATTGAAAAAAGATGGAACTTTTCAATCAAATATTATTGGCCTTCTCTTTAAATATTGTTATAGCAAAGGACTGAGCACATATGCTGCTGATACAGTCAACTTCCAAGGAATGATTTATAATTTATTGGTGAATCTATCAAATATTTGCAAAATTTTCACAATAACTAAATCAGTTTTGCTTTCGACCATTATGTATCACATTTTATCCTTCAAAATAGTCAGCATTCATCACTAAGTTTACTTCCAATCAACAAAAAAGTTCATGCATACCTCATTATGAGACATTCATAGGAAACATAGATTAGTAGAACTCCCGTTTATTGCTATGAACAAAAAAATTTTCAGTAGAACATCTTTGTCCAAGTTTTACTTGAGTGTACAATTTGAAAAATATTACTTTTGTTAGGTGCTCGAAGAAGTCGTCCTTCCTGTGCAAATAAAAAATTTGAATGGAATAGAATTTGTTTTCCAAATACAACTAAATGACTATAATCTTAAGCATGGATGGGAATTCTACACTGTCAAGAAAGTTTTTGAATCTTTTGAAAATACTGACAAAGCAATTTAGCACAAAGCAATTTAGCTTGATGTTCAAAGCAATGTGCAACTCACACCAACTTTTGTACTCAAGGAAAACAAAAGGACATATTCAGTGACTATCATAAAAATAGAATACTTGTATTATATTTTTTGCCTCTTTACAAGAGAATTTACATCAATATATAGCTATACAAGAAGACGAATTATAGGAGTGTTTAATTACAGAATAGAGAGATTTTAGGGAGAGAGATTATAGGAGTAATTACATATTCAAATTCAAATTTAAATTAAAGAGAGATTTGAGGGAGAGATTTGTGGAACAGTTACTATTATAGCTCAAGTATGTGAGCTAGACTTGTGAGCTGTGATAGGCCCCCTCATGCTCAACGGTCTTGGTGAGACGATGAGCTTGTTGCGAAGAAGCGTGTGTCGCGCTATGCCAAGAGGTTTAGTCATGATGTCTGCAGTTTGATCCCGAGATGAGATGAAGCGAATATCAATGTCCTTATTGGCTACTTTTTCACATACAAAGTGAAAATCAATTTCAATATGTTTCATGCGAGCATGAAAGATGGGGTTGGCAGTGAGAGAATTAGCACCAAGATTGTCACACCATAAGATTGGTGGTTTGGCAAAAGAAACTTGGAGTTCTTTAAGGAGAGACTGTATCCATGTGACTTCAGCAGTAGCATAAGCAATACCATGGTATTCAAATTCTGTGCTAGACTTTGAAACAGTGGCTTGCTTTTTGGAGCTCCAAGAAATAAGATTTGGACCAAGGTAGAGACAATGGCCACTTTGAGAGCGGTAATCATCTGGACAACTAGCCCAATCAGCATCTGTGAATGCATAAAGTTTGATGTTGGTAGAAGGCTTAATGAGGATTCCATAATCAATAGTGAACTTTAAATATCGAAGGATTCGTTTGACTACCGTCCAATGAACATCAGTTGGCTGCTGCATATATTAACAAACTTTATTGACTGAAAACCTAATATCAGGTCTTGTGAAGGTGAGGTATTGGAGGGCGCCAACTGTGCTTTGATATAAAGTGACATATTGGAAAGGATCACCAACATTCTTGGACAATTTGAGATTGCTTGCCATGGGTGTGCGACATGGTTTGGCCTGGTCCATTTTGGTTTTGAGGAGCAGATCAAGAATGTACTTTTGTTGAGATAAGAAGAGCCCGTGGGGTCCTCTAGTGGCTTCAATTCCTAAGAAGTAATTAAGTGAGCCAAGGTCTTTGATAGAGAAGGCTTGATGAAGAGCTTGAATCATTTGTTGAATAAGCACAATAGAAGATCCTGTAAGTATAATATCATTTACATATACCAGTAGATAAAGAATACCACTAGATGATGCTTTGATGAAGAGAGATGTATCAGATTTAGCTCCACAAAATCCATACTGAACCAGAAAGGTGCGTAACTTATTGTACCAAGCACGAGGAGCTTGTTTGAGCCCATAGAGAGATTTGTGCAATCGACAGACATAATTAGGAGCATTGGGATCTACAAAGCCAGGTGGCTGCTACATGTAAACTTCTTCATTAAGTGTTCCCTGAAGAAATACATTTTGAACATCTAGTTGATATATGTGCCAACCATTTGAGATTGCCAAGGATAGAACAAGGTGAATAGTGCAAGGTTTGATAACAGAACTGAAAGTTTCTTGAAAATCAATACCTTCCCTTTGATGAAATCCTTTTGCAACAAGACGAGCTTTGTACCTCTCTATGGTTCCATCAGCCTTACGTTTGATACGAAAGACCCATTTGTATCCTACAATATTCTGATGAGAGTGGGGTGGGACCAATGACCAGGTCTTATTTTTTAACAATGCATTTATTTCTTCAACCATTGCATTCCTCCATTTTGGATCTCTGTTAGCAGTGGTGAAACATGTAGGCCTAATGTCTTGAGGTGGAAGAGGATGTTTGGTTGAGATGAGTGCTTTGGGTTTGGAAATTCCATTTTTGGAACGGGTAATCATAGGATGAACGAAAGTTGTTATAGGTGGGTGATGCTGGTTGAAGGATAGGCTGAGGTGGAGGAGGAGGAATCGGCGTAGGTAATAAGCCAGGTTCTTGTGAGGGTGGTAGAAGATGGTTGGTGAGAATAGGCTGGGAAGAAGGGACAAATGGTGTAGATGTGGTGGCTTGTGTATTTTGGTGGAAGGGAAATTTATTCTCATTAAGGATTGCATGTCGGAAAATGTAAATGTGACCTGTGGGAATGTGAAGGCATCTATACCCCTTGTGAGCTGCACTATAGCCAAGAAACACACATGAAAGTGAGCGATAAATAAGCTTATAAGCATTATAAGCACGAAGGTGAGGAAAACATTCACATCCAAACACTTTAAGAAACATATAATCTGGCTTTGTTTTGAAAAGAATTTCATGTGGGCTTTTGTTTTGAAGAACATGAGTTGGTAACCTATTGAGGAAATACACAGCTGTATGAAAGGCATCATCCCAATAAGAAAGTGGGACAGAGGCTGTGACCATGAGTGTAAGTCCGGTTTCAACTATATGACGGTGGCGTCTTTCAGTAAGTCCATTTTGTTCTTGTGTGTGTTGGCATGAAATGCAGTGTTCAATGCCATAATTTTCAAGTATGGATTTGAGTTTTTGGTATTCACCACCATCATCAATTTGAAGTCTTTTAATTTTATGGCCAAGCAGATTCTCAACTTTGGATTTAAAATGAAGAAAAACTTTTTGAACATCTGATTTTAATTTAAGATGAAAAATCCAAATGAAGTGACTGTAAACATCAAGAAAATGAATGTAATATCGAATTGATTATAAGAAATGATAGGAGATGGGCCCCAAATATCACTAACAACTAGTTCCAATGGGGTTTTGTAAACAGTGAAGCTAGATGGAAAAGATAACTTATGACTCTTTCCTAAGGGACAAAAAGAACAAAAAGACTCTCTTTTATTTTTAAGAGGTAGAGAATTGTGAGAGACAACTTGATGACTAGTACGCATCATGGGATGACCAAGTCTTCTATGCCAAGTATCAAAGGAAAAACTTGTTCCAATGAACAGAGGGGGAGTGGAGTGGCTATTAGTGTGCTTCAAGCAGTATAGTCCGCCTTTATTCGGTCTATGCAAAAGTTCCTTCCTTGACTGTATATCCTTAACAACAACAAAACTTGGGTGAAATTCAAAATAAACATTATTATCAAGAGTAAATTGAGAGACAGAGAGTAAATTTTGAGTAATAGATGGCACATACAAAATTTTGTTTAGGAGAAGAGATTTATGAGGAGTTTGGATTGAGGAAGAACCAATATCGAGGATACACAATGAGGATACGCAAACCTATCCCATCGCCTACTTTAATTGTGTTTGGTCCTTGATACTCACAATGAGAATTCAAGTTTTGGAGGTCAATAGTCACATGATTGGTAGTGCCAGAGTCTAGGTACCAATTTGGATCATAAAGGTGCTCTGTTATGGCTGCAAGAGCTGATGGTGTAGTGGAATTATTGTTGTTGTAGGAGTGATCAAAGCGATACCAGCATTGGGTAGCTTGGTGATTGGATTAATTGCGAAGCTGACATATGATTGATGAACGTGCACCTGATTGATTTGCAACAAGTTGATTTGGGCTCCTTGTGAACCCAGCACGTCCTCGTCCACGTCCACAGCCATGTCCCTTGCCACGTCCATTAAAATGAGAAGAGGAGTTGGCAATGTTAGCTTGAGGCTCAGGAGAAAAGGAGATCTGTGCATTGTTAATGCGCATCTCTTGGTTAAGAAGCATGGCATTAAGATCTTCCAAGGACAAATCATCTGATCTGGTTGTCACTGAGGTGACAAACGACTCATACTCGGGAGATAGACCACCAAGAATATGAAGAATGAGATCAGGTTCTAGTATTGGTTGAGCAGCGGCAGCTAAACTATCAGCGAAGGATTTGATTTTTTGAAAATAGTCTGTCATGGACAGATTACCTTTCTTGGTAGTTTGTAATTCAAGCTTGAGTTGCATGATGTGAGCTCTAGATTTTAAGGCAAACATACGGTCTAAAGCTTGCGATACAGAGGCTGAGGTTGAGAGACCAGTAACTTGAGCAAGTACTGGTTCAGTGATGGATGAAAGGATCCATCCAAGAAGAATGTTGTCTTTGTTTTTGCCAAGTAATGTATTTGGGATTGAGGGTGGTATCCGTTGATAAAAGGAATTTTCGAGGGCAAGGGAGTGCACCACTTACATATCCTTCCAATTCATAGCCTCTGAGAAGTGAAAGAAATTGGGCCCGCCAAAGAAGAAAATTTTGTCGGTCAAGTTTTAAAGAGACAAAATGATTGATATTGATAGGAGTGGAAGAATTTGTTGAGAAGGGATTGTTGGAAGAAGTGGCCATTGTACTGCTGGGTATACAAGGCTTTGATACCATATAAAAATAGAATACTTGTATTATATTTTCTACCTCTTTACAAGAGAATTTACATCAATATATAGCTATACAAGAAGAGGAATTATAGGAGTGGTTAATTACAGAAAAGAGAGATTTTAGGGAGAGAGATTATAGGAGTAATTACATATTCAAATTCAAATTTGAATTGAAGAGAGATTTGTGGAACGGTTACTATTACAGCTCAAGTATGTGAGCTGGACTTGTGAGCTGTGATAACTATTACAAAGTAACAAAGGAAGAAGATACAAAAAAAACTTTTTAAAGTTTTTTTTTTTTTCAATTTATTTGAAGTATTGATTAAGTAGTTCTTTAAATTTGTGTTTCATACATTTTATGGATAATTAAGGATGTTAAAGATTTAATTCTTCATTTTATTTAAAATTAAGTTTGATTTCTATTTTTCATTACGTAATTTAATGTTTCATATAAAAGATAGGAAACTATAAGACTGGAATTCTAATGTAGAATCAAAGAGGAAGAGAAAAAGAATAGTTTATATCTTTATACACAATAGCTTTCCCATGCATTCCATGGGTTAGCGACTAGTTATTATATATTTCGAAAATCTAACAATTAAATTGCATGTTTATTACATTCTTAATACACATGTCAAATTTTGTGCCAATCAAAAATTATTTACTACATAATCTATAAGATTATATTTTATGCATAATTTTTAACTACAAAAAATTGCAATTTAAACAATTTATTGACTGGTCTCAAAAAAAAAAAAAAAAAAAAACAGACAAATTATTGATGACATAACTATTAATCTTTAATTTTCTAGAAATTTTACAAGCATATAGAATATAACAAGAAAATGTAATTCAATAATGGATTTGTGAAATTTAATTTTTTTTATCCCTACACGTGTTAGACATGGAATTGGAGTAGTAAAAGAATCTTGGACAAAAAGACTTGAGAAATAACTTGACCAGGTAAAGACAAAAAATTAAAAAAACAAGGCAGGAGGAATGAGAAGATGAGAGACAAAGTAATTTAACATTGTTCAGCGCAGGAGGAATTTCCTCAAACTTCCTCTTCTTTCTTTTATTTCTTCTAGAAAGTGGACTTGGCCTCAGCTACGCGGAAACATGACTAGAGTGCGTGAGAAAGTAGAAAGTATATCTTTGCCCAAACTTTCAAATGGTTATAACCTATGAATGCTGAAGAGGAAGATACGCGGAAACATGACTAGAGTGCGTGAGAAAGTAGAAAGTATATCTTTGCTCAAACTTTCAAATGGTTATAACCTATGAATGCTGAAGAGGAAGAATGTTTAAGGTGACGGATAAGCAAATGGGCGGTCTGCTAAGCAAATGGGCTAGAAATAGACGGATCGTACATGGACGGACAAAAAGGGGTGGACAGACCAAAAGGCCATATGACACTTAGATGTTCATTGTGTGGGCCCCAAGAAATTCTAAATGGAAACAATTTGCACCCCACAGTTAACCTTGGTCCACAGAATCCTAATCCAAATGGAATTCTAGTACAAAGGAGATTTTGGAAGACAAGCTCATTAATGACGATCTTCCTTATAAGGAAAAGACTTGCTACACAAGCATAATAGTTCAACTCTACACGATTATAAAAACCCAAAGGCCCTCAGAAAACAGGTACAATCAATTGACCCACTTTGGCACTCTAGAGTTATGAGAAATTCTAACTTGACATTCGGAGGGCATTTGGCCAACACCACATCGATGCTCTCTATTAGGTCTTCTCTATTTATTGTGCAAGTATTGTTTCGAGTGCGCAAGGACTGTGTGGCTCACTGGTGAATTTTTGGCATCATCAATTAGTGCCGTCTACAGGGAAGACTGCGACTTGTAAGCCATACAAACGCTTCCCGAACAAAGAGTTGCGTGGTACTTACTCGCTCGATGGCAACCACCAACAACGTTTAAGGAGACGAGCCATTACCTACCGCCCTGGAGAGACAAGTCCAAACTCTCACAGCAATAGTAGAACGCCTTACCAAACAAAACCAAGTCCTAGAGGAACAGTTGCGACAGAAGAACGCAGCAATGAGAACCCAAGAAGAAAACCAATAAGGTACTAGTGCTGACTAAAGGAGCCAGGAGGATCTGGAGGGTAGTAACACCCCGAGTAGACTGAATAGACAAGACATGAGCCATCTATCCGTTATTGATACGGCCCTGCCCCACATTGTCGAGGAGATGCAGATGATGAAAGAACGGATGGAATGCATGATGAACGCGCTCAAGGGAAGAGTTTTCATTGATCTCGACGATCTGGTCCACCGAACAGATTCAACATTCACCATGTTCGTCAACTCTTTCCCCCTTCCTCCAAAGTTTCGTATACCGCAAGTGGAAAACTACGACAGAAACAAGGACCCATTGGATCACTTGAAGTCTTTCAAGACCCTGATGCACTTTTAGGGGATACCGAATGAGATCAAGTGTAGGGCCTTCCCTACCACACTGAAGGGCCCTACAAGGATCTGGTTCAGCAGGTTGACTCCCAACTCCATTAGTTGCTTCAAAGAGTTGAGTGCCCAATTCACATCACACTTCATCGGAGGACACAGGTATAAGAAGTCTACTGCATGCCTAATGAACATTAATCAACAGGAAGATGAGACGTTGAGGTCCTACATTACCCATTTTAATAAGGAAGCACTCTTAATCGACAAAACCATGTCAGATGTGCTTCACGAATGGGTTACGAAAGGGTAAATTTTTATTCTCCTTATACAAGAATAACCCCAAAACCATGTCAGATGTGCTTTACAGGGCCACCAAGCACATGAATGCTGAAGATGCGCTGCTGGCACGCGAAGAGAGACCTAAGAAGAGAGAGAGGCAAGAGGAGGCCCGACAGCATAGGGGTAGGAAGATGGCTAAAATAGGAGATAGAAGAGATGATTGACGATCCAGGCCCTCGACAGGGAGGTTCACAAACTTCACCCCCCTGAATACCACGATTGATCAGATCCTGATGCAGATCAAAGATGAAGAAGCCTTAACCTTCCCTGGCAAATTGAAGGGCAATCCCAGTAAGAGGCCCAGGGATAAATATTGTTGTTTCCACCGAGACCACAACCATAACACGTCTAATTGCTATGACTTGAAGCAACAAATAGAAGTCCTCATTAGGCAAGGAAAACTGAAAAAATTAGTTAGCAAGGAAGGAACAGAGCAAAACCAAAGTGCACCAGCCCGAAGAGAAACGAGCGACCTAAGCCACCTATGGGAGATATAAGGATGATCACAGGGGGCAGCGCTTCTAGTTCCTTTAAGAAGGCACATAAGGCATACCTACAGATGGTTCAGAATATTCAACTAACAGGGTACGCCCCCAAGATGACGCGGGTTGATAATCCTGTAATTGGGTTCACAGGAAGATGCCTGACGTCTCCACCACCCACACGATGATGCACTCGTAGTCAGCAAACAGTTAGGAGACTATAACACCTAAAAGGTGCTGGTAGACAACGGAAGCTCCGCTGATATTTTGTACTATCCAGCCTTTCAGCAAATGAGAATAAAGAAGGAACAATTGATCCCAACCAACGCCCTGCTCGTAGGGTTTAGAGGAACAAGGATGTACCCACTAGGTGCGGTCACCCTACTAGTGACAGTCAAAGATTACCCTCAGCAAATCATGAAGGACGTAACCTTCCTAGTCGTTGACTACTCGTCCACATACAATGCCATACTAGGGCGTCCTACTTTGAATTCATGGAAGGCTGTAACATCAACTTACCATCTGATGATCAAGTTCCCCACTGAGTATGGGGTAGGAAAAGCAAGAGGCGATCAGTTAGCAATGCATGAATGCTACATTGCGATGCTAGAAATGGATGACCACCAGCAAACCATGTGCATAGAAGAACAATGAACGGTAGAGCCTGTGGAAGAACTAGAGAAAGAAACCCTTGACAACTCCAAGCCTGAGCGGATGACTAGAGTGGGTACGTTGGCTAGTTAGTCGGTTCGTCACGCACTCACTATGTTTCTAAGAGAGAATCAAGACGTATTCACTTAGAGTCACGAGGACATGCCAGGGATTGACGCATCAGTCATAATTCACAAATTGAATGTATCGCCCTCATCCTCTCTTGTTTGACAGAAAAAGCAAGTGTTCGCTCAAGAGCAAGACAAAGCGATAGCGGAGGAGGTTCAGAAGTTATTAGAAGCAGATTTCATTCGAGAAGTATACTACCCAGACTGGTTGGCAAATGTAGTTATGGTCAAAAAGGCCAATGGAAGGTGGAGGATGTGCGTAGACTTCATGGACCTCAATAGAGCATGCACCAAGGACAGTTACCCGCTTCCACAAATAGATACCTTGGTAGACTCAACCACGAGACATCAGCTACTGAGCTTCATGGATGTGTTCTTTGGATATAACCAGATCATAATGGATGAGGCTGACCAAGAAAAGACTTCCTTTGTTACCAACCAAGGACTCTTCTGCTACAAAGTGATGCCATTCGAGCTCAAGAACGCCGGGGCAACATACCAAAGATTAAGAACAAGATGTTTGTACAATAGATAAGGAGGAATGTTGAAGTTTATGTAGATGACATGTTGGTGAAAAGCTTACTAGAAGACGAACACTTGTGCGACCTGCGAGAGAACTTCAACACCCCTCGGATGTACAACATGAAGTTAAATCCAAGCAAATGTGTATTTGGGGTTACAGCGGGCAAATTCTTGGGATTCATGTTATCCCAAAAGGGTATCGAAGTCAGTCCAGAGAAAGTACGAGCTATAATGGATTTAGCCCCACCGAAGACAGTCAAAGAGGTGCAAAACCTGAATAGTAAGATAGCGGCATTGAACAGGTTCATCTCAAAGACGACAGATAAATGCCTACCTTTCTTCCATGTATTGAAGAGATCGTTTGAATGGATAAATGAATGCTAGCAGGCGTTCGAAAATCTTAAGTTGTATCTTTCGACTCCTCCCTTACTCAATTTATCCAAACCAGGGGAAGAGCCTTATCTGTATTTAGCCATCTCACAAGCCGCGATCAACGCAACACTGGTAAGAGAAGAGGACGGGTTGCAGAAACCCATTTACTTTACAAGCTGAGGGTTTTGAGGAGCGGAGGAAAGGTATCCTCAAATGGAGAAGCTGGTGTTCATGTTGGTGACTGCAGCACGGAAACTCAAGCCGTATTTCTAAGCCCATACTATTGTTGTCTTGACAGATAGGCCTTTAAGGAGAGCCATGAGTAGCCCTAAAGCTGCAGGACAAATGGAATTTTGGGCAGTCAAGCTAAGCGAATTAGATTTACAATACCGTCCACATACTGCTATGAAGGGGCAGGTGGTAGCTGACTTCATCGTCGAGTTCACATCATGGAAGGCCAAGGGGTAGAAATAGTTCCACAATGGAGCGTCCATACAGACAGATGTTCAAATAGGCAAGTAGGAGGCACCGATGTGGTACTCTGCACCCCAGAAGGAGATAAGATCGAGTGCATGATCCATCTAAACTTTCCTACGACCAACAACAAAGTAGAATACGAAGCTTTAGTGGCAGGATTGGATCTCGCAAGAGCGACAGGAGCTAGAAACATAGTCGTATACTGTGACTATCAAGTCGTAACCAGTCAACTCAATGGTAATTATGAATGCAAGAGCGAAAGAATGAAGAAGTACCTTCAGGAGGTGAAGGACTGAATAAGTGGTCTTCAAGTCAAATTCATCCAAATCCCAAGGGAAGAGAACGAATGCGCCAATCGTTTAGCAATGGCAACTTCAGCAGAAGATATGCTCGTCCCCGATTAGGTACTATCCTTCGTTCAAACCTCTTCACTCATAGATGAAGTCATGAGTGTAGGAGATAGGTAATGAGAACAACTGGACCACGCCATTAGTCTCCTATCTAAGGGACGGCATGCTACTGGACGGGAAGGATGCCACTAGAAAATTGAAGGTCCAAGCATCACGCTTTATTCTAATAAAAGAAGTCCTATACAAAAGAGGTTTCTCCAGCCCGTACCTAAGGTGTTTAGGACTCGAGGAGGCAGACTATGTCATGAGAGATGTCCACGAGGGGATCTACGGAAACCACTCAAGGGCACGATCATTGGTAAACAAGCTGATTCAGGCGGGATACTACTAGCCTACTATGCAGAAGGACGCGCAGACTTATGTCAAAGCTTGCGACAAATGCCAATGATTCGGTAACATCATTAGACAACTGCCAGAGAAACTCACCCCTATGACAGCCCCGTGGCCGTTCGCTCAATGAGGATTAGATATCATGGGCCCCTTTCCAACAGTAGTCAAGCAACTTAAGTTCCTAGTAGTTGGCATCGATAACTTCACCAAATGGGTGGAAGTAGAAGCCCTAGCCACTATCACAGAGAAAAACATCTGAATTTTTTTCTAGAAGAACATCATTTGTAGATATGGGATACCCAGGATGCTTGTCTCTGACAACGGAAAGTAGTTCGACAACAATGCATTCAGGGATTTCTGCTCGGAGCTAGGGATCAAGAACCACTATTCATCACCTGCTCATCCACAAGCCAATGGACAGGTTGAAGTCACGAACCGATCCTTGCCCAAAATCATCAAGACTCGGCTCGAGAGGGCAAAGGGCATATGGCCGGAGGAACTACCAAGTGTTTTATGGGCATATCGAACAACAATAAGGATACCTACAAGGGAGACGCCATTTCGACTAGCATATAGGAGTGAGGTAGTCATCCCAACAGAGCTAGGGCTCGCAAGCTACCAAGTGGACAACTATGATGGAAATAAGAATGATAAAGCCCTTCACTTGCAACTAGACCTAGTGGACGAAGTGCGGGCAACAACATAGCAAAGGTTGGCACAATACCAGAACCTTATGGCAAAGAACTACAACTACAAAGTTAGGCACAAAGACTTCCAAGTCAGAGACCTAGTCTTGAGGAAGGTAATGGGTGCAGCCAAAGATCCTGCCCAAGGAAAGCTCATCCCCAACTAGAGGGGACCCTATAGAGTCACATCATGACAAAGGAAAGGAACCTACCATTTGGAGACATTAAATGGGTGACAATTGCAACATCCATGGAATACTGAGCACCTACAAAAGTACTACCAGTAAAGATGACGTCGTAGAAAGCAACATCCGATAGATTCTCAGTTTATTCAGATTATTCTAAGTTTTTAGGTTAATTATTACAACATTCTCCAGTTTCCTAGTTTTATTATCTAGACAGTTTATTTTTCCTTTAAAGAACTACTTTTGGTTTAATAATAAGAGGAATATTCAGATATGACTGATGTGTTTTCTATGAAACTTATTAAGTGCATAAAGTGGATGGTTCATCCAAGAAGGATGAAAATTTTATGAAGTCCATAAAGTGGATGTTTCATCCAAGAAGGATAGAAATTTTAGTCCATAAAGTGTACGATTCATCCAAGGAGGATGGAAATTTGTCCATAAAGTGGACGGATGAAAGTTTTATTATCCACAAGGTGGATGGATCATCCACCCATAAAATGGACGAATCCAATATAAAGACGGATCAATATTGCTAGTCCATTAGTGGACGGGTTCTGATTAGAATTCAAGCACTGAATAGGATAGGCTAGTCCATATGACGGACAGATCCAACTTAAGGACAGATCCAACTTAATAAATATTCATAGCCCACAAGTGGACGAACTCATCCAAAAATGAATGATAACCACCAATTCCATATAATGGATGAATACAACTTATGGTTTAATCAAAAGCTTCCAGTCCACAAATGGACGGACTTGTCTTATCATGTGAATACATCTGTATAAGATTAGGTAATAGTCCGTCATAGAGGACGGGCTCATTCTAAAGGATGGATCCCCAGTGAAGGTAGTTATAAAAATCTTTATAACAGGCTCAATGAAAAATTAAAATTGACAATTCACATTCACCAAAAGACGGATACATCTAAATAGATGGTCTTTAAATCACTAGCTACATATTCAAAGTCATGTTTTTACATGCCACAAAGTGACGGATAAAAAATTAAAAGATTGTTCCCAAAATAGTTACAATCTGAAAAATAATAATATTTTACTTCTGAGGGGAGGTGATTTCAACATTTTCTTCAACATTCATAGGCTGACGAACGTCACCATCAACGGGCTGGGCTTGGTTCTCGAGAGGAACTGACTCCCCGTCGCAAGGGGTTGCATTGTCAGCAAATAAGTCTTCCTTGCTCTCAGAGCTGACTGGTTAAGCGGTAGCTTGGGGTTGTGTGTCTATGTTAAGTTGAGAAAAATTGAGGTCAAGATAAGCTTTCTTTACCTGACGGATAGCATCGTCAAAGTCGTCCACATAAGAGGTCCTAAGCTCCTCCAGGAGGGCGTCGGAGTCGCGATATTCACGGATCGCTATCTCTTTTGATTGATGGAGTTGGTCCTTGGCATCCTTAATTTCTTTCTCTTTATCTTCCAAGACCTTCCTCAATGTTTCAACCTGCTAATCAAGCTCCTTCCAGACCTTTTCCAAGAGGGAGAGCTTCTTCTCTATACCAACTCTCTAAGTCTTAAGATTGTTCAACTCTTCCTCCATCTCATTAGCCTTTACCCTAACACGGTCCAGTGTCGTCTCGTGATTCAAACACTGCCCCATCAAGCCTTTCATCATTACCATAGCCTGAAAACTAAGGTTATTAGTGACAGAGGTAAAAGAACGGGAAAAATAGGAAGTGGATGGCATAACATACCTGGGCAATACTAAACAACCCCGTCTCCCCCATGGCCTCTATAGCATGATTGCCTAAGTCCTCATAGTCATCGGACGACATAATGGACGAAAGCTTCTTTAAAGCGTATTTGGAGTCCTTTCGAAGGAAGATGAGTGGCTTTTCTTGGGTGGTGGACGGGCCCTTTATCAAACCCTTCCCAACTCCATTCTTGGCAGGGGTAATCGTCTTCCTGCCCTCAGTGTCTAGTCCCACGACGGGCTCTAGGATTGTTTTGGGTTTCTTGGGGAGGCGACCTTGTTTTTTCGGCAATTTTCTTTTTGAGGACGGATTGGATGAACTCGTCTCCTTGGGTTGTTGACCTTCAACCTCTTTCTTTTTTGCTGCCTGTTACTTGTTGAAGGCTCTCCTTTTAGTAGCATCCATTTCTGCAAAATAGAGGACGAATATTGAAAACTGAGCAAGTATAATAGAAATTCAAAATGACGAACTTATGTTGACGAACTTGGGCTTCGTATCAAAGGGCGGCTCTGGTTGGCTTTGGTCCGTCACAATACCAGTACAATGTGTTTAGATTGACCAATCTAGCCCACATCCTTTCTTCAAGCTTGGTTTTGTTGAAAATCTTCTACAAAAAGACAGACAATTATGCATTGAAGAATAGTTAAAACATAAGCAAATATTTGTTGACGGACGCATACCTGACGGTGGCATTATGCCCCATGTTTTGTCAACGGGCATAAATTTATTGTCACCTGGGTGACACATCCATTCGTCACCCTCAAAAAAGAAATAACGACTCTTCCAATCCCTATTGGAGTCAAAATTCTTACAAATAAGCCTTAGCAACGAGCCCCTGGGCATGAAGTTGTACGTGCTCTTAGACTGAGAAACCTTGGTAGGATGGTAACAGTGGAAAAACTCTTCCACTGTCAACCTCCGTGCTCCATCCGACATAGCACCATATAGGACCTCCACACTAAGGAAGACCTTCCAAGCATTTGGGGAGATCTGGTTGACGGATAATCCTAGGTATTGACAGAGATGAAGGTGGAGGGTACTTAAGGGAAACCTGAGCCCTGCCTTTAGCATTTGCTCATAGATTCCTATGTCAAGACCCTCGTAGTAACACTTTTTTGATTTGTAGGATAGACGCATGGGTATATTGTCTGGTATTTGATACTTATCCCTAAGTGTTTTGAAGTATTTTTCTTTGATTTTGGAAATAAAATCATTGACCGTACATAAGGGAAGAAGAATGAATTCCCTAAGTCCATCTAGTCCTATGACGGATTGGATTGGGGGATCAACATCCATTAGACCGTCACTAGAGTCACCATTTAACTCCTCCGTCCTTGGATCCTCGTATATTGAAGAGGAAATTGACGGACTCCTCTCCTCACTGGGACTATCAGGGTCTTTGTGACCTGACGGGTACACTTCATCGTAGCCTGCTCCATCGCGGACAAACGACTGGTTACTTAACGCACTAGACATGACCTACACGTGATGGTAAATCCTAAGACTAAGTACTATAATGGTTGACAGATGTGTAAAGGTCTAGAGAAGTAAAAATGCATAAAAATTTGAAGTAAAAGGAAGAGGATGCTTACCAGGTCGAAGTCAAATGATGAAGAGGTAATAGTGACAAATGCAACAGTTGAATGGTACAGGCGTCTGACAAGGGTGACAGGTGCGCTTTGATCTTGAATTTTAGAAGAAAGTAAAGTAATGAACAGAAGAAGTCTTAGTTTATGTAGAGAGAACGGCATGGAAGACGAAGGGGCATTTCGATCCAAGAGAGCAACCATTCAGTAAATGCCACATGTCCATCATTAATGATCCCAGGCCAGCCTGTCCAAGCCAACCGTCACCCCGTGGGCCCATCCACTCAAAGAGCATGGACTCACGGGGCAAGTGGGCAACTGAAGAGGAAGAATGTTTAAGGTGACAGATAAGATTGAATGGACGGCCTGCTAAGCAAATGGGCTAGAAATAGATGAATTGTACATGGACGGACAAAAAGGGGTGGACGGACCAAAAGGCCATATGGCATTTGGATGTTCATTTTGTGGGCCCCAAGAAATTCTAAATGGAAACAACTTGCGCCCCACGGTTAACCCTAGTCCATAGAATCCCAATGCAAATAGAATTCTAGTACAAAGGAGATTCTGGAAGATACGCTCATTAATGAGGATCTTCCCTATAAGGAAAAGACTTGCTACGCAAGCATAATAGTTCAACTCTACACCACTATAAAAACCCAAAGACCCTAAAAAAAAAGGTACGCTCAATTGACCCACTCTGGCACTATAGAGTTGTGAGAAATTCTAACTTGACCTTTGGAGGATATTTTGCCGACACCACACTGGTGCTCTCTGTTAGGTCTTCTTTATTTATTGTGCAGGTATTGTTTCGAGCGAGCAAGGACTGTGTAGCTCACTGATGACTTTTCGGCATCATCAAATACCAACATACCATTTTGACACACAATTCTTTCAAACTCTCTCTCTTCCAATTCAATTATGTCAATCTCCCTGAGTTTCATGTCCTGGATCAATATGCAGAAGCCCTAAATTGATACAAGTAAGCTTCAACCTAACCATGAAGAAGCACTAAATTGCTAGAGGGTTGGTTGATGAGTTTTCTCCTCCGAATCCTAAGCCACTTAACCCGACCATGAAAACCACCAAATCTAGCAATATCTAAGTGTTTTTTAGTGACGATTTAGTGGGGATCCACTAGATCCAATGAGATTTTCACTAGATATGGATAAGGTGGAGATCTGAAACTTATCAACTTGAATTGGTTGGGTTAGTTTTAGTTTGGGCATAAACCCGACTTGAATTGATTTGTAGATACCCCTAGATAAAAAGGGTTATTTCACATCCAAATTATCAAAGTTTGGTGGCTTAAATATGTTTTTTCCTATTTTACCCTCTCTCTTTTTTTAATGTATTTGAATCTTTCAAAAACGAACTTAGTAGGAGTTTTTTTAGGTCAAACTATTGCTTTATAGGTAAGCATATTGGCAAGTGTGAAGTTATTGGAAAGAATGCAGAAGGATAAAACAAATCGTTGTTATCAAATGCCAAAATAATGAAAAAAAATGAAGTGTAATTCAACATTTTCAATGTATTTAAGTAAAGAATGAGTGAGAAAAAGTTCACAGTTTTTAGAATGCGCTCTAAGAATTTTATAGAATACTTATTAAGAAACTCAAATCATACAAAATCTAAAAATAGGAAAACTTGAATATATTGACATCACAAAAAACACACACACACACACAAATATGTGAAGTTTTACAATTTTCTTCTACTAAAGAATTTAAAACAAAAAGGACCAAATGAGAGATAAAGTGAGAATTAAAAATGTTGAGATGAGGGTAATAAAGTGAGAAAGAGTCTGAAATATGAGAGAGAGAGAGAGAGAGAGAGAGAGAGAGAGAGAGAGAGAGAGAGAGAGAGAGAGAGAGAGAGAGAGAGAGAGAGAGAGAGCTAAGCTACCAATGTCATTGAGGAAAACTTACAGCTGCAGTATCTCTATTGGTAATATTTTTTTTGGAAAAAAAAATTATGAATTATTTTTTATATAATGGGTTGAACTATCTAGGAATCTAAATGATTAAGAGGTTTTTTTTTTTTTTTTTTTTTTTTTTGGGTTTTTGAATGAATTTTTGTTGAATGTTTTGTTATTGGTTGACCTAATCTTGTTATTATTTATTCGATGTTTGTTGTTATTTGGACCAATTTTTATTATTGTTATTGGGGCTTTTAATTTTTTTTTTAAGGGTTTAAGGATTATGTTTAGTGAGCCAAAATTGTTTTTGTTATTAATGCTAGAAACACAACAAAATGTCATAACAATTTTACAATATTCAAAAAATTTTAATTAGAGATTGTGATGGCCCATGTGTGGATTGACATACTAATTTAGGAATGTTGTAAAATTGTTATGATATTTTGTTGTATCCATAACATTACTTTATTTTTGTTAAATGCAAATTATTGGGATTCTCAAGTAGTGTAATCAATTATTTTTTTTAAGATAGTCAAAATTGGTTAATTATAAAATAATTATTTACATGAATTTCTTTTGGCAAATATATATATATATATAGAGAGAGAGAGAGAGAGAGAGAGAGAGACCTTCATATAATCCTGTTCTTTGTATCACAAGCATAGCAAGTTTTCTTAACTCTCAAAAAAAAAATGTAAATAACTAAATATGGATACTTCAAAAATTATTATTATTATTATTAGGCCTGCATAGAATCTTGCTCTTTGTATCACAATCATAGCAAGTTTTGTTAACTCTAAAAAAAAATGTAAATAACTAAATATGGATTCTTCAAATAATAATAATAATAATAATAATAATAATATTATTATTATTATTATTATTGTTGTTGTTGTTGTTGTTATGTTGGGGTGATTTTAGATGGATGGAAAAGGGGAAGAGAAAACGAAATCTTTAATTATGTGGTTAGGAGAGAAAAGAGAAGAGATTTTAATAATGTAGTTTGATCTTAGCCTTATTCAGTCGTTTGTAACTTAGATGGGATAGACATAAACCACAAAAGCTAATGCAAAGCAACAATCCAACCATATAAACCTTCAAGAACTGAATATGATGAGGACTTATTACATGATCTCTCTCTCTCTCTCTCTCTTTTAAAAATCAAAATTTAATGAGATAAATGCAAAGCAACATAAACTTCTATTGTAATACTGTAGGTTTAAAGTTTGATGATCAATAAAGCACATAAGGGAACATTAGGTGCCTACCCCTTCAAAGTCGCTCCATGGAGGTTTTCCAGTGAGCATTTCAATAATAGTACAGCCCAAACTCCAAATATCTACAGCGAGAGCCAGATCAGAGTTGGAATCTCTCTGCATCACAGCTTGCATGAGGTGCAGAAAGACAATGATCTCAGCAGGGGAAGATACAGGCCTATGACACATTGATGTAGCAGCAAGAAAATACCTTTGGAGCCATCCAGTATGGACTTCCCTTTAAAGAAAGATCAGCTGCTTGTCCAGTAAGTTGTGCAACAATAAGTCCCAAATTACTTAAGCTCAATATTAGAAACATCAACTAGAATATCCCAGAAAGCAAATTATAATGGCAAGTTGGCAACAACAATTTATTTTATTTGTAAGTTTTCAAAAACAATTAAAGAGGTCAAGAATGGTTATAATGATGAACATGATGATACACCAATTTATAAAATTACGTATCACCACTAACCAGAGGTAATCACCCATATTTCTCTGAAAGATCCTCAGTTCATTACTGTGGCCAGGAGGTAATTAGCTACTGGCAATGATAACAATATCCTACCAAAGGATTCACAAGTCTAAAAGCAGGTACTTCAGCATCCAACTAAATGCTTGAATTATGGAATTGAATAAAACACACAGAGAAAGGCAATAATACTAATTATTGTAGGGAATTAACCCAAAATTCCCAAACCTATGAGAGACAAAAAATAGAGAAAACATATGCCAAAAAAAAATAATTACACGCACAAGATAGTATTTACGTGTTTCAGCAATTTGCTTACGTCCACGAAGTTGAGAGATTTCACTATTATCAGGGAAAAAAATACAAAGTGTGGCAGTACAATACTTCTATCTCTCAAAAACTACAACAAGAAACCCTAATCACCAAAACAACGGTTTCTACATCCTGCAGACAAGATTCATAATGGGCTACAAAACGGGCCAAAAATTTTTCCATTAAAAAACAGTGCAACATTATTTCGGGTTGGGTCATCATTTGGATCAAACACAACTAGGCTCCATAAAGCCCAACAATTATAATATTTTACAAGAGCATTATTCATACTAAGGATTATGCTACACTGATTCTGTTTTCTTGTAACAGGGGCCATGCTGTTATCACAACAATAGACTCAATCACAATGAACATTTGAGCATACAAATGTCAATTTATTTTCTTCTTCTTTTTTTCAAAAGAAAATTATCCACAAGTATTGATAATATTCATTAATGTAAAATAAGGAACAAGTAGGAGAAGTCAAAATATGTTTTCTCACCAAAAGTTCAAGAAGATGAGGGACTGTTAAGGTGAATCTATATACAGGAAGAAGAAGAAGACAAAGAAATATCATCTACTAAATGTAGACGGAAGAATGACTCCATCAAAGGAGAGCCATTATGTAAGATAAAAAAACAAAGCACAAGATGATACAGTAATAAAGGAGAAGAAAACGAACTCACATGTTTAGCCATCCCAAAATCAGCAAGCTTGACGACTCCAGATGAATCAACAAGGAAATTTGCCCCTTTGATGTCCCTATTGAAAGAAAAGAAAAAAAAATTCCAAATGTCACATTAAGCAAATTAGCCCCAAGACTACTACATTCATGCTGAAGAGATGCATAGACAATTTCACATACTTAAGTGTTTAAATTCTAATTTGCAACACTAAGTAGATTGTTTCAACAAATCAATCAAATGTGAATTATACCTGAGAATTGTCTTTGTGCTATGCAAGTAAGCCAACCCAGAGAGAATTTGGCAAGTAAAATCATGAACAACGAACTCTGTAATGGCTCCACAATGTTTACGAACATATTTATTGATAGAACCAGGATGAACATACTCCAGATATATAAAAAAGGGTCCTCAACCTACATATGTACAACGTCAATTTCATGCATTGCTTCAACGATATTATTGTAAACAACACTGAGAATGCCCAAACATGCAACTAGGAGGATACTCACTATTTCGCTACCATAATACTGCACAATACTAATACTACTAATAATAACAATATGTTTATTTAGGAAAGTTTTAAAGCTAAACATTTAAAAACATGTCATAAATACTCCCAACACAGAGAAACAAGACAGCAGGATATGGATAGCATTCATCAAACTAAACTACATAAAAAACTTCATTGACCAAATATCAACCAAAATACTTTTAGCCTCTAATGAATCACATAAGTTAGGATCATTCTGGATAATTACAATATCTAAGATCTAAAAGGTGCTTGTACCATATACAGCTACTCAAGAGGTTTAATCTATGAAGCATGGGTGCGTTTCCGGATTTAGGTGCGGGTGCAAGACTCGGCGATTTTTGAAAAAGTAGGGTGTGGGTGCGGCGATTAAAAAATTATTAAAAATATTTTTATTTATATTTTCTATATATTTTTACTATTAAAATATTCTTAAAAAACACATTACTATGCCTTGATTCACAAAACAAGAAAGAAGAAAGCAAGAAACGCAAAGCAAACACACAAAATGATTGTAGTTTAAATCAATTAGTACGTTGGATGGGGACGAAAGTTGTTGGATGGGGATGAAAGCTGAAGAATTGGGGGTTGAAATATATCCTGGCTTTGTTGCTAGTGAGGTACTCTTGTTTTTGCTCTCTTGTTACCAATCAACATACTAGTGGATAGTTTTTTAAATACAAGCTATGGAATTGATCAGATCTTATATGATGCAAAGGAAACAGTTATTGGCATTGCAACTAATGATGTTGGAGTTGCCAAAGATGGTTCAAAGAAGGACATTTTCCATCATGGTGTCGAATTGAATGGCATCTCTCTCTCTCTCTCTCTCTCAAACACATATTCACACGTTATATAAAATCTTTGAGTGGGAAATTTGTCCCCCAAAGCTGATTTCGGCTGTTCCAACTTGATTCAAGGCCGATTTCGGAATTTTTCAGCCGTTTTGGTCCCACATGTCGAGCCGCGTCAAACACGGGTTCGACAACCATTTTTTTGTGTCGATGCATCATAGGGTTTAACCACTACCTATTCATAAGAAACATTTGATAGACAAATCAACAATGCCAAAATTAGTATACTCATCTGTTACAAATGATCCAAATTACAATCTCAATCACACTTATTCCCCCCCACTGTCATGGGAGAGAGAGAGAGAGAGCAGTCCTTAGTGCAAGGATTGCAAGACTCAATACATCATTGTATGCAAAACACTAGCATAGGACAATCCTTAATTCATGGAAATCCTCAGCTGAACAAGGGGAAAGAAAGCTCAAGTATACAGGCATGCTCATCTATCATAGAGAACTCATGCAAAATCTTCAAAGCAAAAATACTAATCCAAGAAAACTAACAACAACTTACTAGCTATGATTTATTGTGAAAATATTGTAGATGTAGCACATCTCTATATATGAATAATTTAGTTGGTTTTGTTTTTTAAATAAAAAAGAAAAAATCTCATGTAAGAGATCATGAGGTTCTGTCATGTGGCGCAATTACACCATATAATAAATGTCAATAATATGGAATGGATTAAAATGCTTTTACCATTATTTAAATTACAATATTCCTATATTGTTCTTTAATCCTTTAATTGCTCTTTACTTTAAGTGAAAAATTGCAATTTTAAATTTCAAATTTTTACTTTTCATGATGAATTCATTACTTCAACTAATTTCCATGACATATTCTATTTCTTTTTCCTCTTGAGATTTTTAAAAAAATATATATTTATCCCCTTAATTTCGTATTACTTTAATTCAATAAAAACTTATTCATGTTTTTGCAACATTACTTCATTTTTTTTTATAGGT
The DNA here is from genome assembly GCA_028535905.1 of Quercus berberidifolia. Taxonomy (NCBI): domain Eukaryota; kingdom Viridiplantae; phylum Streptophyta; class Magnoliopsida; order Fagales; family Fagaceae; genus Quercus; species Quercus berberidifolia. The sequence continues at coordinate 87,875,635 of JAPQVW010000003.1, read as the reverse complement.
AATCAAAAGATTTATTGCATAAAAAAGAACATCATGTTGATGATGGTGAACACTCTAAACTTAAAATGGACATTACTTCATGTTATTTCTTTAACATATTTTGAACATTTTATATAATCTTTCACATGGAAATTTAAAGCATTATTTGCGCATCACGCAAGCCCTATGCTAGTATAATATAAAAGTTGGATCCAAAAACGGGTGAATACTTTTTGCAATGACACTATTCGTTTTCAAAGCATACTAAAATAACATATGACAAGTTCCTATATTTAATTAATATGATATGGTCAAACAATGACATGTGTCATAAAATTATTTGTATATGCCAATATGTTTGTCATAATACTAGACACAAGGCATATAATTTAAGATTTTGACTTAAGTAAATGTATTTCTTTCCTACGCTATTTATGTTTATGTTTTAATTCTTACTTATGACCATTAATTATTAAGAGCAAATTACAACATACTTACCTGTGATTTGACCAAAATTTAAGTTACCTACCTATGGTTTGAAATTTGACACTTTACCCGTAATAATCCAAATATTTTTTTTAAAGCAATTTTTCCAATGAGAATAATATCTAAATTGGACTTTATTTCTTAATTAGTGTGGTTAACTATTTTATGGAGGAGTTTTGAATATTTGGGCATGTGATAGTATTTAGTTAATTTTGGAATGGGCCAATTTAAATATGGGAAAACTTTAAGGGTAAAGTTGTAAATTTGATCCCAAGATATTTTGGAACAAGTGGTCCACAATGCTCCCATCAACACACCCCCTTTCTCTTATCACCATACGTTTGCCCCTTCTCTCTATTTGTCTATCTTTCTATCTTACCCACCCACCAAAGTCCACACACATACACACTCTAGCTCCCTCTATTTCTCTCACTTCCTCACCGGTAAACTAGCCATCCACCACCACTTTTGGCGGATTTCACCGAAGAACCCCATTAGAAACCCCATACACTCCATTCTCTCAAACTTTAAAGGTAAAACTCTTAATTGTTTCGTGGCTTTTCAAGTTTTTGTAAGATTTCATTCTAATTTAAGCTACATGAGTGGTATACATGTGATTGAGTACATGGGTTTTTGATTTGGTGGATTTATTTGTTAAATGGTTAAGGGCTTTTACAAATGATGATCATTTGGGGTTTCTTCATGGTTAAAAACTTGGGTTCCTTAAGCAAATCGTATGAGTTGATTTTGTGGAATTTTGGGGTTGATTTTGGAAGTGTTTTTCTTTGCATTCAAATGAACCTTTTTTTAAAAAAAAATGTGAGTGTGAGTGAAGTGCTAACTTTGAATTTCTGAAAGTGGAGTGTGAGCATGTGCTTTTTGCATACCTAGTGTTTGATAAGTTGTTTATATGAGATTTTGGGTTTGATTCCTTGTTTTTAATATGTTTTTAATATGCTCAAATAATTTGGGCTAGTCTTACAACTATAGCAATTTTCTAAAGCTGTCATGACAGATTTGAGTCAGCCGCAATGCATGATTTTTAATAAATTATAGAAAAATTGTTTTAGGCTGAATTTTCTGTGCTACATTGTATACATATAGGGGAATGTTCCCTTAAAGTTTTGAATTAATCAGATGAATTTTCAGTGACCAAACAATTTTTACAAAATGGTTGCCCTGCTATGTACTAAATCTAAAAGTAAGACCAAAACGCTGAGAAATTGTGGAATTAATCCCAAACCTTGGTTGATCTTATCTTAGCTTAAATATATTATTCAGTACCCAAAGAGATTCATGAGTATGCCATATTATCTTATGATGCACATTATTGTGGTAATGAATTTAAGATGTTTTGGTTGTGTCAGCACTATGAGTTTCTTGGAGGCTTGTTTGGTTCCTACTTGGGAAGGGTACTTGTCTTAGGACGGGCAAACTAGACTTTAGGGCCTTTGGTTTGATTTTAGGGTATCGTTACGATTTATGGAGATAAGTGTGATGGTACTTTGTGAAAGGCCTTGTTATTGATAGGTTTGATCATTGTGTTTCTAAGTTCCGATATTCTTGGTGATGGACCTAGTGACTGGATTAGTTGATTTTGTGATGCCCGGCTAAGGTAAAATTGGTTGGCCTTCCGAGGTAAGTAGCTTTTTAATGGGATTTTTGGAAAATAACCATGTTGCATAAACTTTGTTATTGGGTCAAACACATTTTGGAAAAATATTTGTGGAATTATGTTTTCTTGTAAAGTATTGTGTTGTGATCCTATTATATATGATTATATATGAAAAGCACATCATGTTTAATATTGCATATGGGGAAATGCATGATTTGTTAGTATGAAAGAAATAAGCATCTTTGATATAATTCTTTGGAATGGATTATATGGATTTATTGCATTCTTTGCAAATTCTAATGATGTTTATCTTGACTTGTGATATTTGGGAAATTGGCAGAAAATGTTATTGACAAGAAATGATTTGGGAAATTTGGGAACCCTGTGAATATTGGGTGTTTCAAAGGTTTTTTTTTTTGAAACTACTTGAAATTGAACCGTGTTTTGATTTCATGTAAACTATGAGTTCTTTATGTTTTTACCCTTAGGTCGTGACATGTGATTACCCAGCCAAATGCCGTAGACATTGGCATCTTGGCACCCCATCTTTGTGGCAGATTGACGTCTTTGTGGTATAACTGATGTCCATATGGCATAACTTGAGGTCTTTGTGGCATACCTAACGTCTTTATGGTGGCTTGTCATGTGGTCTTGGGTTGGATTTTCAAGTTTTAAAAGGATGTTTTGGTAGCTCACAGTCAATAGGATGTAGTTTCATGTTTAAATATTTTGAGAAAGCTTGGTGCTACATTCTTTTAGTCATTCTTGTCAGTTTATTAAAAAAAAATGGATCTGCTTGATTTTCATGGAAATTTCCAAATTATAATATGCTTTGTAAAATGTTCATTATCATGAAACTTGCATTTTCCCCACTCCCATTAATTATGCTATTTACTGGGCTTTAGCTCATCCCACTCTCCAATAGTTTTTCAGATAAATTTGCTATACCTTGGGCATGGAGCTTCTTTAATTGGTGGTGATTGGAGCATTATGCTAATTGAGAGATTTATGCTATGATTGGTTGGTGACTCAACTTACTAAATTTATTGAGGCCATAGCTAATTCTATCGGAGGTTGGGCTCTTGAGGTTTGTTAGTCTTGGGTATGGTAGGCCTAGATTATATCGTTGAGGTTGCCTATCCTAGGGAGGATTGTGATTTGATGTTGATCCATTTGGAGTTTTGGAATTTTGTGTATATTTGAAGACATTATTTGTAATTTGTATTGTTTGTAAATGTCTTATAGAGCTCTGACTTACATATGGAGAGATCAATATATTGAACCTCACATGAATAGTTTTATGGATTTTTTGGAGCTTTTTATAATTAAAATAAAAAAATAAAAAAACAACTCCTACTTTCTCACTCTTAATGGTTCTTCTCTCACACTTTGGACCGTTTTGGGTTTGGGGCGTGACATTACCCATCTGAGATTTAATCAAAATTTAAGTTTACTTATGGTTTGAAATCTCATGATGCAAGTGTTCCATTGGGTTATTTTTTCATCCTATTTGATCTTGTATTTTTATGTTTTTGTGTTTTTGGAGGAGAGAGACATAAAATTGGAGCAAAATTACATAGTTAACCATGTTTTATAATAGAAGTGGGTTACAAAATTTTAACTAGGCTAACCTCAAGTGGCTAAAGTGTCAAATTTCAAACTAAAGGTACGCAACTTAAATTTCAGTCAAATTTCAAGTGGGTAAGTTGTAATTTGCCCAATTATTAATTTTTTATTTGTTGAATAATTTTCCTAACCATTCCCCTTCCAACTATTCAATTATTTGTACAAGTCATTTGTCTTTAACTTTTGTATATTTAGTTTAAATATTAAAGCCACTAACATGTTTTATGTTTTGTTTCTAGATGGATTATATATATATATATATATATATATATATATATATATATATATATATATATATAAGGAATCGTTGATTTTTGTATATTTAGTTTAAATATTAAAGCCACATGATGATCTTCTCATAACATGTTTTATGTTTTGTTTCTAGATGGATTATGACATCTTTAAATAAGATAGACATTATCAACCTTGTCATTGTGAAGGAAAGTTCATCTAAAGAGTACATCCAAATTTTTCCAATTAATGGTTATAATTTTTGGTTCATGGGTTTTGCTTATTATCAAAAAGTAGTATAATCGGTGGTGGTGTATTAGAAGAGTGACAATAATTGTTAAACTTTTGTTTAGTATATTTCACAATTCTTTTTTTCTATTTATTATATTTCTTTTTGTTTGCTTTCCATTTTTGGACGATTTTTTTCTTTAAAATGAAGAATCATTAACCGATTTTTTTAAATATTAAGGAGGTAACTCTATTTCCGTTGTCATTTTTCTTTCAAATAAAAAATTCTCATGAATGAATGAGAAAGTTTTTTCTATCAAAAGTTATTTTCATGAATGAGGAATTATAAATATATATGTTAGTGAACAAACACTGTTTAGGAATAAATGATGTATACAAACTTACTGACTCAAAAAATAAAATGATAAATTATTATTATTACTTGGACAAGAGGGCCCAAGTCCCACATACCTAAAGCCGAACTCAATGTCTAACCTATAAGTATATATTTATAAACTCATTCTCTATCATTTACTATGTGACACTTAAGAATTCTCACTACTTTAATACCATGTTCAAGTGGATGCATTAGGAGTCAATTTCTTTTACATTCTATAATATTTTTCTAATAGATACATTACATCACAAACCCTTTTTTTAGCACTTCTACATAAAATAGTCTCTTCAAGTAAAGATAACTTAGACCTGAATAATTAAAAGGCTACCACGATCCCACTAATGATCCAAGAAACCACCAATAAACACTAAGCCACTTCAAAATCCTCTTATGCATTACAACTTTGTTCTTTAGCCTTTGGTTGGTGTCCAATTGTCCATTAATTACACTTTTGCTTCTTGGTGTGAATTCAGTATCATGTCACTCAAAAAACTGCATACATTATGATCTTGCACAACCAAATAATAATAATAATAATTTTTTAGTTTATGCGTAGCTTAGAAACCAAACACAACACTTAAAGTAAAACGAAAACAAACAAATGAACACCCCAAACCTAGTGCTTGCACCACTGGATTGAAAAAAGGAAAATTTTGTATCACTTGTCATGAAAATCAATTGCTCTACTCTTAGCTTTTCAGATCAAGAGATAAAGCCGAAATTTTCTATTATAAAACTAAAGAGTAGCAATCATCAACACTCCAATATTAGAAGTAAAGAAGTTATGGAAAACAAAATATATAATTGAATCAATGAAAAGATTCTACATATTTAAGAAAGAAGTAAGGACATAACAGTTTCTACATTTTGTCATCCTTATCTGGATGAGTCATAGGCTCATAGCATCAAATACTGGTTACATCACTAAATTGACATATTTAATCAATATAAAGATGAAGTAAACCATAAACCAATAAGGGAACATTTATAGTTTATTGTAAAAAAAATTCACAGATCAACAAACTTATGGACTATTGAAATTATCCTTTTCTTCTTCTCTGGAAATCAATCTAACAAAATCACCTCACCTGAACTACAAAAATGAAGAAAATTCGATAAAACAATGTAATATAATCACTGCTATTTCAAATTTTATTCTTCAATTCATTACTTTTGAACCATTAAAAGTAACTTGAAAATGTAATCTCCCACTAGAGAACAGAATCACCTCATCTAATATATTAGATGCTTAAAATTTTGTTTTTCATCACATGCTTGATTTTCATTTTCCTCCAACAGGCTAGAATTTTGGTTTGTCATCTCATGCTAATTTTTTTACTTTCCTCCAATATGCTCGGATTTTAGTTTTTCATCACATGTTAAAATTTTGAATTTCTTTTGCATGCTAGATCTTTAATCTTTCCTCTATATGCTGAAATTGTTCTCATGACACATGTTGATATTTTAACAAACATATGTGTTGAATTGATTTCTTGAATTACAATATGTTTTCACATGAAATGAATGTAATAACATTTATTAATCCTATGACACATGACATTTGAATTTTCTAATTTTCGGTGATATACTTAGATGAACATTTCTAGATATCTAATTAACATTTCTTTTACTTGCTTAGATGGACACTTCCCAGCTAATGCATAATTTTCACTTAAATACTTAGATAAACATATCTAGGTAATTGTTTTATTTTCCTTCACATGTTTAGATGAACATGTATAGGTAATTTTATGATTTTCTCTATGATACTTAGATGAATATGTCTCGGTGATTTTTCTTTGTTTTTCTCATAATTTCTTGGATGACTAGTATGCCTAAATATATATGTTTTTTCTTTGCAATTATGTAGATGAAAAATAACGTGACAATCTTTGTTTTCCTTCACATGCTTAGATGAACATGCCAAAGCTAGGAATTCTATGTTTTACATAAAATTCTTGTATGAACATGCCATTATTTTCAAACTTTCTTTACATTTGCCTTGTTATCAAACATATTTTACTTTTGTTTCTTTCTACATTAAATGCTCCAACGCATGTTTATTTAAAATTCTGGCAAATTGACATGTTTAAATAATATATTGTTTGTATTTGTTTGACACGACCTAATATTGGCCACCCTAACCTAAAAGACTAGTTTTTACCAGGCGAGATGGGTGCCTAATCCCTTCCTGTCTCGTAAATTAGCCTTCGAACCAAGATCAAGGGTTTCAGACTAGACACTTGTCCGTGTAAATTTTACTTCTTTTTAGAACGTAACTAGGAAAAAAAGGCAGTGTAATTAGTTTTCTTACATTGTAATTGTATCAAGACCAAAGCATTGTAAATTATTGTTACAAAATTTATGTAAATTCTCATATATATTAATACAACAAAAGCAATTTTCCAGATAAGGATTTCTTATTTTTCCATTCAATTAAATAATTGGTGAATCCACGTAAAACCCTCGATCTAGGAGAAATATATTTTACAATGAACTTGACATTTTGAGCATCAAAATCCCACCTGTTCAAGCAAGTTAGACTCCGTTTGAGAAAAGTTGGCAGGCCAAGGTCGTGGACGCTCACAAAGCACTTTATTTTTTTTTCTTCTAATTTGGCGATTTTGCTTTCTACCATAATTAGGTAAAATATAATCCATGTTCATATGATAAAATGTTAGGTGGACCTTTGAATCCCGAGTGTTTTTCTCCATTAATTTCTCTCAAATTTATTTTGCTATTTTCAATTGTAGTTTCAATTTTATGATGAAGATCTTTGGGTGGAAAAACAAACAAACAAATATTTTTATTTTTTGCTTAATAATAGAGGTTACATTAGTATCAATCATTCCCTGTTGACCTCTTTCTCACATATATATTATTACTTGTGATAATTTGCACTTCGGGTTTGCATTATTTTAATTGCAACAATGTACATAACAGTTTTTGGGCCTAAACTACATTCTTCACATGTCGGGTCTTCAATGATTTTTCTATAAAATAGATTCATCTTTGTTGGGATAATATTTTGAAACACTCTCCAACCAAATTTTCTACCCTTGAACTTGTACCTTCCAAATTTTCTTCCAAAGTCTTTTCATACCCAAAGAGTTTGAATTTTCCCCACCATATCTCATGTTCCCTCCCTAGCTAAGTGATATGGACTCTTCACACTAAATTTCCCATTAGCAGCTGCTGTCCATACTAGTTTGTTTTTCACTAGTAGCATTTTGCTTAGGGGATATGCTCAATATGGAGTCAACTTCATGTTCTAGAAAAATATCTTGAATCAAGTCAGCTTTCCATTCTCTGCTTTCTACATTCATGAATGCACATACCTTTGCAAAAATTGAAAGGAGCCTTGGTGGTGAGACAATCCGGTATGTGGTTGGGCTAGCAATCCACTCAGTCTTCCAAATTTGAATTTCGAGGCCATTTCCCACCTAGCATTGAACCCCATTTCTAATTAGAGATTACGAGCCCAAATACTACTCCATGCAAAAGATGAATGGTGACATTTATTTATTTATTTATTTATTTTTTTGCATGTATGAAGTCCTCATCAAGGAAGTATTTATTCTTAAAATCTCTACAGAAAAGAGAATTCCTCCCTTGTTTCAACCACCATCCCTCTTTAGCCAAGAGGGCAAGATTAAAAACCCTTAAATCTCTAAAGCCCATACCACCCCTCACCTTCGGCTCACATAGCTCGTCTCATTTCATCGATGCCATCTTCCTTTCACCCCTTTTCTACTCCCACCAACAATTCCAAACCATGTTTGTCATCTCATCACACAAGCTATTAGGCAGTATAAAACAACTCGTATGTGCACTAGAATAGCCTGTGCTATCGCTTTAATAAAACCTCGTGGCTCCTACTTTAGATAGGAGATTCTCCTTCCAATTAGATAATAGACTTGTATATGGTTGGAAGAGTTGTATGAAATAGCCATGGCTTCACTAGATTTTGTTGTTAGAGCATCTCCAACAGAAGAGCTAAACACAAAATACTTTGTATTTTAGAGAGTAAAAAAAAAAAAAAAAAAAACACAAATCCAACAGACTCTCTAGACCTCAAATTTTTTTTGCTCATCTACAATATCTTTCTAGCCCCAATGGGTTACTATATATTAGCAACTGAATTTCTTATATTAAAAAATTCTAGCAACTAATTATTATATCAATTCTTTCTCTTTCTTCTTTGATTTGTTTTTAGGTCTCACAATCTCTCTTCGTTTCTTCTCAAAGAACAAATCTTGTTCTCAGAAAACCAATTGAATTAGAACAACAAATCTAAAACCAGAACAACAATAGCAAATCAAGAACAAGGAAAAAAATAGAAGCCAATCTGAAAAATCTAAAATCAGAAACAACAACATATCGAGAACAAGAAAAACAATTAGGAGCGATCTGACCCTTGGTTGCATGCAATTGGCCACATGGTTTTAAAAACTGGAATGGCCAAAAAACTGTTTTCAGCCCTAGTTCTCGGTTCAACTCAGTTTTGACTAGTTTTACTGAACCAGACTAGTTCCCATTCCTGGTTAAGACCTAAACATTGACCAAATCTCCTCATTTAAAACTCAAAACATCTTTTATAGTTTCCATATTTTGTTTCTAATTCAAATTTGAATTAAACCTTAAAAGGAAATCTCTTGGCACCAATGACCTAACTTATTTGAGTCAACATATCCGATTTTAATGCATCTAAACTTGAATTAGGAAACATGCATTTAACCCAACAATCAAAGCCAATTTGATTTCCTTACACATATGACTAAATTTAAAGGCATTGGTTTCCCTAATTTACCAAAATTTAATGAAAAAGACATACTGTGTGCAATTAGACAAGTAATACACAAAGAAATGCAAAAGGAATATGAATTATACCCTTTAAAAAATAATTTCTTCTTGATCCAATAGTGAAGGTGTTTAATCATTAGTACTACCAGTTTAGCATTTTATTATATTTATAATTTTTTAGAGAGAAATAATAATGTGAAGCAGTGATATATGATGTATAAATTTCATTTTTTTAAGCTTTCTCCAAAAAAAAAAATAATAATAATTTTTTAGGTGTAAATTTGGTATATTTGATGTTATATACTTATATTCCTAATATAGTGTTCTAAAAAAACTTAAATTAATAATTTTATGGATCATTCAAAGTGAATGTAATAAATTAGTCATCATGATGATTATTAGCTAATCAATCATCTAAGAGTAATGCTACAGCCACAAACTATTTTACAACATTTTTACAAAATGTTGATGTAGTCAATCACTCATTAAAAACTTCCTAATAAAAATGTCAAATTAAATTTGAATTTAAAAGCTTAATTATTAGACTTTGCACGTATCGACATTTGAAACCATTACTAGACAAGTGGTGCACATAGAAATGCAAAAAGAATATGAATTACACCCTTAAAATTTTTTATTTTTATTTGGATAAATGATACCTGGCAAGCTTAAGGATCCAATGGTTAAAAATAAATCTTATCTTCTTTGCCTCTTTCCTTCTATGTTTTTTCTGCAACATCACCGGTAGTACGAGAGAAGCCCAATGGTTAAAAAAAAAAAAAAAAACAAAGCCGAGTCCTCTTCTCAGGTCTCATCACCCGCCACCACCAGAGCATGAAAAAAGTCTATCCCATCACAAAGTATGCACATACCTCACGAATAGACTGAATCAATTTGTGTCCTCCTTAAGGTCACCAATGCCATAAACAACGAATTTTCAAATCTCATTGCACACACTGAGAGTGAGAGTGAGAGAAGAAAAAGTGGTAACCATAAGGCTGTAAAGGCGAAACCCATTACTTTCAATATAAAATTCAGTACAAAAGGACCTCTGTGACTTGCTAGCTTGTTGACTTGCTTTCGTTTTTTAACCCTTGGATCATTTGCTTGCCAGGTGTCATATATCGAAATAAAAACCAGAGAAAAAATGGTGGGGGTTTAAGCGGAGATAAGAAGATCATTCTCAACGCAAACAGAGCCTTTCTTTTCTGTTAAGAAAAAAAAAAAAAAAAAAAAAAAAATATATATATATATATATATATATATATATATATGGCCATCTCACTCGTTCACACTACTCTCCTCTCCAGAACCTCACTCTTTCTCTCTAGAAATAGCAAAAGTCTCGCCTTTTGCACTCCTTTCTCTACTTCTTCTCTTCCTTCTGATAAGCTTCACCGCAACAAATGGAGGTCATCGGTGGCCTTAGTGCTCGAACTTGGTGGAGTCAAGATTGGTCGAGAAGGTAACTTTGATACCCAATTGAAAATTTTATCAACTGACAATTATGGTTTCCTGAAACTAAATTACAGAGTCTTGTTCCATCTGTTAAAACAGATTTTGCATCTTAGAGAAAATCTCTCCGAATCTTATTAGGGTTTATTATAACTTACAATTACAATGCTTGTGATGATAATAAAAATAATAATAGTGAAAGAAACTTGCTATCAATACTACACATAAATGGATTTAGAACAATGAATATATGGTCCATTGTTGTGAAAACCTGGAAACTAGAGGATGATTCTAGAGAAAACTAGAAGAACACACAGAGAGAAAGAGAATTTCTTTACACTGAAAATGAGAAAATGAAAGTAAGTGACTCTACAATGTACAAGCTCTGCGTTTCTATACAAGGACAAAACAGAGCAACAGATTTTAGGCGGGAAAAGAAACTAACTTCCCTTCAAACACGGAACCAATAACCTTATGACATCTGTCCCTAATTCTAACTAACATACACTCTAATCTCACGTGACATTCACATGCCTCGTTTAACTCCTCAAAACTACAAACAATCTATTTAATTGTTTAACCCAAAACGCTATCGTGCTACAGGTCTTCTTTCTTTCTTTAAACCTGTTGTTGTCGTTTAAGCTCTTCTTGTTCTTCAGCTTCACAGACTTCATACCTCTCTTCTTCATACCTTCCTTCTTTAATTCACTACATTTGCTTGGACCTGATTCATTCTTGACAGTGTGCTTCTCTACCCTTTTCTTAACAATTGTATCTAGGGTCTGTTTGGATACAGTTTATTTTGCTAAAAACTAAAAATTGAAAACTTAAAAACTGTAGCAAAATAATTTTTAAATGTGTAAATAGTGCTGTGGGACCCATTTTTAATGAAAAAGTTACTGAAAAATGAGGTTTGTGGGTCCCATAAACAGTGCATGGGACCCATTGGTGTGGCTGAAAAGTTGCTGAAAAAAGTCAAATATTACGGCTTGAAAAAAAAAAAAAAACAAAACATAGACGCTGGACACGCAAACGCGCAAGCCAAACACTGCTATAATATTAATCCAACAAAAAAAGAACTATTAATATTTTGGGATCACTAATTAAATATCTTTTTGAACTGTGTATTTCTTGGTACTGATACGCAAATGACCCATAATTAAGGCTGCATTTGTTTTGGTGTCTTGAAAGTGCTTCTCGGAAAACCTTTTTCAATATTTGGCTTGGATGTAAAATAAAAAATCATATAAAAACAAAAATAATATATACACACACATATATGTATATTTCATTTTTTCTTTTTTTTTAACAAGACTTCCTGTATAAATTCATAGATTACATCGTAAACCATGCAAGTTCATGTTCAAAACACATGCATCACTTAACTCCTGCTTAAAACATAAGCATTCATTATTCTCGTATTAACCTAATACTACACGTAACAATAAATTTATCAATTCCATATCCATCCAAGTTATAATACATATAACCATTCCAAAACTCAACAATTATTCCATACTAGCCTCATCACACGCGCTTTGCATGCAATGTGGCTTTATTTTTTTAGTGGTCATATTTTGTAGAAAAAAAATGTGTTTTTATATTTTATGTATATATTGGAAGGGCATGTTTTGGATCTTAAGCCCAAAGGGTAAAAAAATCTAGGCTCAAAGAGTCCAATACAATGAATTTGTAGAGAGTGGGTTAGAAAACTAGGCTTCAATGAGTTGGGTAAGAATCACAATAGATTCAGATGAAAAGAAAGTAAAGATAGACTGGTTTTATCTAAATAAAATTGTCCTTGGCACAGTCCAAGTAGATCAGTTCTTATATATATCTCTTAAATTTGATTACAGGCACAGTTCTTGTTGCTACAGTGTTTTCCTCTCAATTCTCCAATCTCTATTCTCAATGCATTCTTTCTCTTTTATACTGCCTCACTTCATTCATCTTCACCTTCCACGTGTAGATCAGATAATAGGTGTTAATCCTTGTCCCATTAGCACCTTTCCGAAGTCTCTGATAGTAGCTGTAAGGCTGAAAATTGTTGTTCAGGTATCACTTCCTCATTAATGCGGCCAAAGAGTTAGCTACAGAGCATTCAATGTGGTGGTAGCAGCTTTCTCTTAGATATTTCATAGCTCCCCTTTGTCCCATACTTCCATGATGTGCATCCATATTAATAGAAACTCCCAGAACGTTGCTTTGGATGGCAGACCACACCCTCTGGCCTCTGCTTTGCTCAGCCGAGGAAGCGTCCCTCCTTGGACCACTTTCTCAGATCATCATGGCCAAATTCCTTCCTTTATTCATTAATGCCAACCTCCATAACAACATTTACCCGTCCTCGGACTACTAGGCATCCTTGGACAGGGCCCCCGACCCAATATACACTACTGGGCCTATCACCCCTACAATAGCCCCTCAAAAATCTCATTTTTTTTCTCCTTCGGAAGAAAGGAGGATTTTGATATCACCACAATCACCTTGCTCTTATCATACATCAACTCTATCTGTGCAAGTGTCTTTTTAACTGCCCAACGCATGCTCCTGACACTTCGGCATTCGAGACGCGCCTTCATTAAATTTCTGCGACTCTATGTTACCCACGTTCTATGGTACAATGCAGATCCAATGGCTAAGGATTTCATTGGAACTCAGGCATGAATTTTCCTGCTTGTCTCTCTCTCTCATACAAATATCGCTTGAACGCTTCGTTTACTCCACTTTTGCACTCATTCACTTCACTTGCACACTTATTCACTTCACTTGTGCCCTCACAAAATACAAAGAGCTGGTTCGAGGAGAATATCTTTCTTTGCATAAGTCTTTTTAACCCTTTCTATTTATTTTTCCTTCTACTTTTCTTTACACAGAATCCTATTCTCCTCGACCCTCTTAATTTCCCTTCACCTTCTTCTCACCTTCACCTATTTCTGACAACAATGGGTAGATTTGCTTATTTGGTAGACTCCGTGGAGAGTATTGAGAGCTTTAAAGCTCAATACAAAATCCCGCCAGGAGTCTCCATTAGGTACTATAAGGAAGGGGATTGGCACACCGATAGGCAGGAAGGAGAAGTGGTAATCCTGATGATTGGCTTCATAGAGGGAGGGATGAGAATCCCTATAGGTATAGTCACTAGGGATCACCTAAGGGTTCATAGGTTAGCTCCCACCTAATGTGCCCCAAACATGTTTAGGATTTTAGGTAGTGTAGACGTCCTTAATAAGAAAATGGGCTTAAACCCTACCCACCACGATGTCAACTGAGTCTATAACGTTCACCACTTAAAAGGGCAGGGATATTACCTAAAAACGAAGGCATGAATAAAGACTTCCTAATCGTTTTAGGGGAGTGGCATGATGGCCTCCCCTACCCGACAAGAGAGGGGACACCAGGTGGGGTTTTAGGTCTAGGTTGATTATTTTAAAGTCACTCCCTTCTCCCTTTGACATACTCTATACTTGTTTTTCTCCGCTTATGTTGGTAATTGATTTTTCCTTTGATTTGTGCCATTTCATTTTTTGACCATGTTTTTTATTTATTTTCTTAATGGTTTTGCAGATAAGCATGCCTCTGTTCTAAACTTTAGTCTTGTCAACAAGCCAAGCCTAGACAGAATACTTAAACCTGAGGTATTTGTCCATAGCGACAGTTAGCTGTAAGCAGCACACCTAATCCTCAGCTACAACCCCCTATCATTAAGTTTCTAGGTGCCGAAGTGCGTGATCAAAGCAAAGGACCCGTGCTTGCGCTTGATCAATGTTGCTGTGCCGAGTTTCCTCAACCCAGGTCCAGGACCACAGGGCATATTGAAGGTGGAGCCACTCCCTTAGTACAAGGCCAAGGATGAAGCCACTCCCTCATAGCCAGTCACTAAAGAGGAAGAAGAAGAAAAAAAGGAAAAAGAAAAAGAAAAAGAAATAGTAGACGTCTCGAACTCAGAGGACGACTACGAGGTTTTCAATTAGCCTCAGTCCCCGAAAATCCTAACTGGTGATTTTGGCCATTTCCTTCTAGCCCAAGTCAGCCACAACCAAGAAGTCACTAATATCCTAGACGCCATGGGAATATAGCGAAGGTTGAGGTCAAGTCTCCAAGAGCTGCTAGAGTCCCAAACAGGTGGAAACGCGTCAGGGTGGGCAGCCCAAACCAAGCTTCCCACCCCTCCACCACCCCAATCTCTCTGACCTGAGCCCACCAACCATGAGAGGAAAAAGGAGCAAAAGGGCAAAAAGGTGGTGGAAGTAGGGAAAGGCCACCCCTCCTAGGAGGTTGAGCCCTAGAGAAGAGCCAAACAAGCCAGAGTGGCACAGACGGTGGCAGACAAGAGACAGATTCTCAAGTTGGACCTCTAGCTGAACCCCTGCCTTCGTGCTAGATGAAGCTCCCCTACCTGTTGACGCCTCTATTAGGGACTTCCAATAGGGGAGGGCTGGCTATGTGGCCGAAGCAGTGGAATAGGCATTGCTGCTTCCCTTTGACATGGCCAACCTCAGGTCAATGAGGAAGCATGAGGTGTTCCTCAACCTGAAGAGGGACCTCGCAATGGTAAGTCCTTCATCCAGTACCCTTTCTCCCCCCTTTTTTATTTAATTTTTTTTTTTTTTTTTAACTTTGCAACACTCTTCCCTTTTCTTTCTTTCCTCTTTTCAATTATGCTTCTTTCCTTGGCAAGTTGTTCAAGCCACATATAGTGCTGAAGCCGCCTTGGAATGAACTAAAAGACAAGTTAAAGGTCAACGAAGGCAACTTCGTCAAACCTAGGACCAGTTGGCCACCTTTAAAGAACAAATTACCTCCCTGAAGAAGAAACTTAAGGAGGCCGAGAAGGCTAAGGACCAAGCCGAGTAGGACAGCTATGATGTAGGGGTGGCAGAGACTGAGAAGGCCCTCAAGGCTGAGGTTTCAGAGGTATGTAGAAACTACTACCTCCAAGTGTGGAATGAGACCTTTAACCAAGCTGGGGTTAAGGCTTCTTCTGCATTTAGGAGGGCAGAGAGTGTATACTACCCTCCTGCCATCCGTGCACTAGGCTCTTCTAGCTCTAAGGCTAACACTGCCTCTAAGGTGGCAGAGCTTGGAAAGGACAGCCTGGCCAAGGTCCCTGTCTCTTCTGACAACCCTTCCGAGGAGGCTCGACAACTTAGGGTTGTTAAAAAGGAAGCTAATACAACCAAGGGAGTGGCCCTTGATGCCATCAAGCCCCCAATTGCTCCTTAAGACCTACCACAAGAGAAAGAGGTACCACCCAAGATGGATATTGTCCTGGCAATTCTCCCTGTGCCTGCCAAGGGGGACTTCAAGTCTCAACAAAGTATAATTTTCACTCCAAAAACATACCTTAAGCATAATTAAATCAAAGGATCCTACCTATCACTGCTAAGCAAAATTAAATCAAAGGATCCTACCTATCACTGCACTTCACCTTAGGAATCATAGATGACAATTAACTCATGAATTGATCCTAAAAACACTTGTAAATGCTTTGTCTAATGCTCAAAAGAGTCCCATTGACTAAGCTACTTCATTGAGAGTCTTGGTTACTCAGCACGGTAGGGCTGAGTATTAATTTATCCAAGGCATATGCTTCATTGAATCTATCATGGCCAAGACTCCATTTAGTACTTAGTCAAAGGATAAGAAGTATTAATTTACCCAAAGTATGTGGTCCGAAGAGCCAGACATGACTAAGGTTCTATTTAACACATAGAAAAAAAAAATGATATGAAGTATTAATATACCCAAAGCATGTGGGCCGAGAAGTCAGGCATAACTAAGGTTCTGTTTAACACTTTGAAAAATGATGTGAAGTATTAATTTACCCAAAGAGTCCCATTGACTAAGCTACTTCAATGAGAGTCTTGGTTACTCAGCATGGTAAGGCTGAGTATTAATTTTCTCAAGGCATGTGCTTCATTAAATCTATCATGGCCAAGACTCCATTTAGTACTTAGTCAAAGGATAAGAAGTACTAATTTTACCCAAAGTACGTGGTCTGAAGAGCCACATACTTTGGGTAAAAGGTTCTGTTTAACACGTAGAAAAAAAAATGATGTGAAGTATTAATATACTCCAAGCATGTGGGCCGAGGAGTCAGGCATGACTAAGGTTCTGTTTAACACTTAGAAGAATGATGTGAAGTATTAATTTACCCAAAGCATATGGTCCGAGGAGCCCAACATTACTAACGTTCTGTTTAACACTTAGAAAAATGATGTGAAGTATTAATTTACCCAAAGTATGTGGTCCGACGAGCCAGGCATGACTAAGGTTCTGTTTAAGACTTAAAAGAATGATGTGAAGTATTAATTTACCCAAAGCATGTGGTCCGAGGAGCCAGGCATGACTAAGGTTCTGTTTAACACTTTGAAAAATGATGTGAAGTATTCATTTACCCAAAGTATGTGGTCCGAGTAGCCAGGCATGACTAAGGTTCTGTTTAACACTTAAAAGAATGATGGGAAGTATTAATTTACTCAAAGTATATAGTCTGAGGAGCCAGGCATGACTAAGGTTCTGTTTAACACTTAAAAGAATGATGTGAAGTATTAATTTACCCAAAGTATGTGGTTTGAGAAGCCAGGCATGACTAAGGTTCTGTTTAACACTTAGAAAAATGATATAAAGTATTAATTTACCCAAAGTATGTGGTCCGAGTAGTCAGACATGACTAAGGTTCTGTTTAACACTTAAAAGAATGATGGGAAGTATTAATTTACCCAAAGTATATGGTCTGAAGAGCCAGGTATGACTAAGGTTCTGTTTAACACTTAAAAGAATAATGTGAAGTATTAATTTACCCAAAGTATGTGGTCTGAGAAGCCAGACATGACTAAGGTTCTGTTTAACACTTAGAAAAATGAGAAGTATAACGCATAATGTAATAAACAAAATATGGCAGAAAAGGCTTTCACTAATAATAATACCTTTGTAGGTTATTTACATTCCAAGGGCGTGGTACAACATTTTCATCTAGATTTTCAAGATAATATGCACCTATTCCAGCCACCGAGGTGATGCGATATAACCCTTCCCAATCAGGCCCTAACTTCTCCCATGCAAGGTTATTTGCAGTATCCAAAACCTTTCTTAATACCAAGTCTCCAGGCACTAATGGCCTTAACCTTATGTTGGCGTCATACCCTTACTTAAGCTTATGTTGATAATATGCCAATTGAACCATGACATTTTCTCTTCGCTCCTCAATTAGATCTAAGCTTTTCTCTAATAGCCCATAATTGTTGCTCGAAGTGAAAGAACTTATCCTCAGGGTTGGGAATCCAATCTCCAAAGGAATCACAACTTCGACTCCATAAGTCATTGAGAAGGAGGTCTCCCCTGTTGATCTACGAGTTGTAGTCTAATTTGTCCAAAAGACGTGTGACAGCTCTTCCACCCATTTTCCCTTTGTAACATCCAACCTCTTCTTGAGTCCATTTACTATGACCTTATTGACAGTCTTGGCCTGTCCATTCCCCTAAGGATAAGCCGGGGTGGAGTACCTGTTCGTAATGCCCAAGTCACAACAGTACCTTCTGAAGGTTTTGCTATCAAATTAAAGACCGTTGTCTGAGATGATGGTATGAGGGATCCCAAACCAAGTGACAATATTTTTCCAAAAAAATCTCTTTGTATCAACATCCCTACTATTTGCTAATGGTTCAGCTTCAACCCACTTGGTGAAGTAATCCGTGCCAACTAGCAGCCATCTCTTATTTGCTGTTGCCTTAGGGAAAGACCCTACAATATCCAAGCCACATTAAGCAAAAAGCCAAGGGCTAGACAAAGGATTAGAGACACCCCCTGGTTGATGAATGTTCGGGGCAAATATCTAGCATTGGTCACACTTTTTTATATACTTTTGTGCTTCCTTCTGCATGTTCTGCCACCAATATCCTTGAGTGAGAGCTCTATGAGATAAAGATCTACCTCCTATGTGTCTTCCACAAATCCCTTCATGTAACTCCTCTAAGAGTAGCTTTGATGCCTTAGGGTGTACGCATAGCAAATACGGTCTAGAAAAAGAGCGCTTGTACAACTTTTAGTCCTCAGACAGCCAAAAACGAAAGGCCCTTCTTCGCACTTTGTCAGCCTCAGACATCCCCTCAGGAAAGATATCCTCCTTAAGGAATAGCACAATAGAGTCCATCCAGCTAGGTCCCACTTTAATTTGATGAATATGGACCATCTTTCTCTTCATCTCAGTAGGTTTGCACAAGTCTTTAACAAGGATAACTCGAGACAAGCTCTGCACCAAGGAGGTTGCAAGAGTGGCCAAAGAATCAGCATGGGTGTTTCTGTTTCTAAGGATGTTTAATAAGTTGAAAAACTCAAACCCTGATTGTAAGTGCCTAACCTGATTTAAGTATTCTTGCATTCTCACATCCCTGGCCTCCAACTCTCCCTTCACCTGGCCTACAACCAACCTTGAATCAAAGAATATCTCAACTGTTTTTCCTCCCATCTTCTGAACCATAGTCATCACTACCAATAGAGAGCTTCATACTTGGCCTTATTGTTTATGGCCGAGAAACCCAACCTCAAGGATTTTTCAATAATGATCTTATCAGGAGAAATAACAACTAGCCTCACTCTAGATCCTTTTTGATTTGCCGCACCATCAACGTATACCCTCTAGGATAAAGGTTCTTGCAATGAGACCATGCCAACTAATTTTCCATCCATGTCTTTCTTCTCTACCTCTTCTTCCAATGGGGATTCAGCAAATTCGACCACCAAATACGTGAGGATCTGGCCCTTGATAGAGGTGCGAGGCATATACTTGATATCAAAGGTCCCTAGGATCGTATCTCACTTGGCAATCCTTCTTGTATAATTAGCACTCTGAAGTAGTGATCAAAGCAGAAGTTAGGTTAAAACAACAACTATGTGGGATTGGAAGTAGTGAGGAAGTTTACGTGTAGCCTATACTACTGCAAAAATGGCCTTCTCTAGCGGTAAATAACGAACCGGCTTCATGCAACAACTTGCTCACATAGTAAACTGGCCTCTTCACACCATTGTTAATTTGTATCAACACCAAACTCACAGCATGAGAAGCCACAGCAATGTAGGCAAACAAAACCTCATCCACTTCAGATCTGGATATAATGGGTGGCCGAGAAAGGTATTCCTTAAGCTTTTGGAAGGCAAAGACACACTCCTCGGTTCATTCAAATCCCTTCCACTTATTTAACAACTGGAAGAAAGGTCTGCACCTATCCGCTGACTGAGAGATAAATCGGTTCAAGGTGGCAGTCATTCCTGTTAATTTCTGTACTTCTTCGGGATTTTGAGGTGGATGTAAATTGTAAATTGCCTTAACCTGATCAGGGTTGACCTCAATTCCATGATGAGTGACCATATAGCCTAGAAATTTGCTTGATCCAATGCCAAAGGAGCACTTGGACACATTGAGGCACAACTTGTGTTTTCTCAGTATTTTGAAAATTTTCCCGAGGTTTCCCATGTGCTCAGTCACCACCTTACTCTTCACCAACATATCATTTATATAAACCTCAATATTTTTACCAAATTAGGGCTCAAACATCCTAGTCATCATCCTTTGATAGGTAGCCCTTGCATTCTTCAATTCAAAATGCATCACATTGTAGTGGTAATTTTCAGTAGATATGATAAAAGCTATCTTCTCCTGATCACCAAGAGCCAGTGGTATCTGGTGGTATCCCTAGAAGGCATCCAAAAAGCTCATCTGAGGATAGCCTACGGTTGCATCCACTAGCTGGTCTATCCAAGGCATGGGGAAAAGGGTCTTTTGGATGGGCCTTGTTCAAATTTGTGAAGTCCACACATACTCGCCACTTTCCACTCTTCTTTTTCACCACTACAGTATTAGCTAGCCATTCAAGGTAAAACACCTCTTTAATAGCCCCGGCCTGCTTAAGTTTGATCACCTCATCCTTGATAACATCAGAGTGGGCCTTAGATGAGTGTCGAGGTGGTTGCTTTTAGGGATGACGGACGGATTAAAATTCAAATGATGGTAGATAAAGTTTGGATCCACCCTGGGAGCTTTGTAAGAACTCCATGCGAACACGTGAATATTCCTCTTAAGAAATACTATCAGCTCTTCCTTCTCTCGAGAAGGCAATTGAGCTCCGACCTAAAAAACTTTTCTAAGTCATTATCAATAACAATTTTTTCTAACTCCTCACATGTTGCCCTTTCTGACACCATGTCCATAGATAACACCAGAGTCCTTGATTGCTATAAGCCCCTCTTAGCAGAGGCTGAGGTCTCCACTCCTGGTTGATGCATTATTTCAGCCACCAAGCACTACCTAGCTACGAACTGGCTCCCAACCAGCTCCTCAATCCGGTCTCTAGAAGGATATTTCACTTTTAAATGCAGAATGGAAGAAATGGCTCCTAGGACATAAAGTCAGGGTCTTGCTACAATGGCCATATAGGGAGAATAAGCATCCACCGTAATGAAATCGACCTCCACCACCTTTGATCCTACTTGCATAGGTAGTCAAATCTAGTCCCTTGGAATAACAATTTTCCTGTTGAAGCTTAACAAAGGTGTTAGGACATATGTGATTCACTTGTTAGGAACATATGTCACTATTTTATATAATTGGCTAATTTTTTGACAAAATGCACTTTACTTGTAATTGAGTAGATCTAGGTGTTTTTAATACTTCAAAAAATAAGGTTTCAAGATCAAATGTTGAAGTCATTCAAGTCTGTCCAAGAAGCAAGCTGAATAGTGCGAATTCATTAAAGCTTGATAGTTGGCTCGACAACTGCATCTATCAAGCTTAAGAAAGCTGTTTTAGCCCGTGTGCTCGACAGCTGCTCGTCACCTCCTATCTGTCGAGGTTTAAGAAAAACAGAAATTTTGTTCTATTTTCTTTGAATCCATGAATGTGTCTTTGGGCCTTCTTTTCTCCTAACCCTAGGGTTGTCAAAGAGTTCACAAGTTGCACAAATGTTGAGTAAAGTTTGTTCAAGCAAATTGTGACTAGAGACAGAATTTGCTCTAATTCATTGTTCTTGAAGAAGTTGTTATGTATGTGCATCGTAAGATTTTGTGACCAAGCATCTTCTTGATCTTCATTGTTGGGATGAACTGAAGAACTTTGCAACCAACAACTGTCTCTAGTTGGTGATTAAAGTCACGTACTGGGATCCGCACATTGGTTAGTCATGTACTTAAGAGCCGTGCATTGAAAGGAGAAATTGTCACTATAGAACAAGTCCAATTGGGTATTGGAATAAAGGTTTAACTGTAGTTTAGTATAAGGGACTGGGATTCCTTTACTTATAACCGCTTGTTGTGATAATAGTAAAATTTCAGGAGTAGTGACCTAAAAATCACCCGGTGGGGTTTTTGCCATTAAGTTTTCCCCATTCGTAAACAAATCCTCGTGTCAAATTTATTTTCCACTGCATACTTAGTTTATTGGTGATTTGTTTGTACTTCCACGCGTTTGCATGTTAATTAACTTAATTAATTCACTTAGCTAAATTAATTGGTTAATTTATCACAATGGGTCAATTCGTTTTTGGCCTATCAAGTGGTATCAGAGCAGGCACACTCTGATTAAGGTTAATCTTTGCTGTGTTGATCCATTGACCCCTGTTTGTCATGGATAATGGACAGTCTTTAATCATACCTCTTTTATTTGATGGCACTAACTATGCATACTGGAAAGTACGCATGAGAGCTTTCTTGCAGTTCTTAGATGAGAAAGTGTCGCAAGCTGTGGAAATAAGCTAGACTAAGCCTATAGAAGTGCCAGCCTATTGGGATGATACTAAGATCAAAGAGGCAAACTTCAACAGTAGGGCATTGAATGCTTTATTCAGTGCAGTCACCAATGAGGAGTTTAAGAAAATATAATCTAGTGAAACTTCTATGGAGGCATGGACCATCCTTTAGACAACCTATGAGGAAACCAAGGCTGTCAAGGATTCAAAACTATGGAGGCTCACTATAAGCTTTGAAGAGATTAAGATGGAGGAGGATGAGTCATTCGATGAGTTCTATGCCGAACTCAAAGACATAGTGAACTTAACGTTCAATCTTGGGGAAACTATTCTTAAACCCAAGATTGTGAGAAAGTTACTCAGATCTCTACTTGAAAGATTCCATGCCAAGATCACGGTGATAGAAGAATCAAAGGATATTAACAAGATTCCTTTGACTGAGTTGGTTGGTAATCTGCAGACCTACGAGTTAGTGTTGACTAGGATTGGTAAGTCAGGCAAGATCATGGCACTAAAGGCTAAGAGCAGTGAGACAGATGAGTCTTCAGATGATGGAGATTCTAAGATGAAGTCCTACATCACTAGGCAATTTAAGAAGTTTATGAAGAATGCTAATGGAAAGGGCTTCGATAAGGACTGTAGGCAATCCAGTTCTTCTCAGTTTAAGAGCCAAGACAAAGAGAAGAAGGATGCAAGGGATGGCGGTCAGTACACTATTCCTGCAGGACCTAAGTGCTTTGAGTGTCAAGGCTTCGGTCACATGAAATAGGAGTGTCTTACATATCTTAAGAGCATTGGGAAGAGCAAGGCACTTGCTGCTACCTTGAGCAATACCGAGCCTGAAGATGATTCTGACCATGAGGATGACGGAATTTTTGTTCCTCCTAGAAATAATGTTGAAATTGAGAACAATGATGTTAAAACTGATTTAGCTAGTGAGAACTTATACAAAGGTAAATCTATCTTAGGAGCACCCCCTAAGAAAGATAAGAAGGAGGCCAAGAACCCTAAGGCTAAAAAGACTAACTCTCAAAATCCTGAACAAAAGAAGCAACATCTCTATCATCATTATGGAGTTGCCAGTCATACTCGACCAAATTGTTATAAGTGGTTAGCCACTCAACAGAGCAACAACATGATAGCATCTGGGAACTAGAATTAGCTGCAATCCTCTCTTGCTCCTTTTGGAGATCTTCTCAAAGCCCTCATATTCCTTTCGAACTTGAACGGTTTCAATTCTTCCCCCTCACCGCCGATTCAAGGGTTTAATCAAAGGAAAGGTTCTTCCAAGGTGTCGAAGAAAAAGGGCTCCAAGTGATTCTATCACTTTTCTCTTTTTCTCTTTTTTTTTTTTTTTTTTTTTGGCATAACTTGTGTGTTTGGCTTTTGTTTTGAGTTAGTCTTGTTTTTATACTTTGCTTTGTTTAACATGTCTTTGTTTGGTTATTTTTCAATTTTGCTTTGTTTTGTTTTTCATATAAAAAAAAATTTGAAAAATCAGAAAAATACAAAAAACAGTGTGTGTTTGTATACATTGATACTTGTGTACCTTGGATGGTATTGAAACAAAGTTTTTCTAAACTTTGTATCTTTTGTAGCTTAGATGAGCATCTATATGCACAAGTAAGCAAGTGAGCTTTGTGGCTCTTGTTTGTGATGAGTAAGATTAAGTTATCTCTTGTACTTAACACTCGTACCACTCTTTTTGACGGGAAGGACTAGAAAATCCTAAGAGAAATGCATAAATAACCATCTTACCACTATTGCCCGCCAATCATGAAATGAAATCTGTATGCTTCGGCATAGCAAAAGTGCAATGTCAATGACATTTGTGTGCTTTAGCATAGCAAAATTGGAATGTCAAAAGTTTAACATAATTGGGTATTTCTTTTCTCTCTCTTATATGCCCATACATGATTTGCTTAAAAAGAAAAATATGCAAAGAAAAATAAAAAGCAAAAAGATCAAAAATGTTTTTAAATATGATTGCAAGCATGTATTCTAGGAGATGTGGGAGTTATAGGATGTACCTCGAATGTGATAGTTCCCATTAAATAGTTATGATTATGTGGGAGTTAAAGTGATTTTCTCATATCTCAAGTCATCATAACATGTATACATTTATGCGATCTTGTGATATTTTTCACATATAATGCACAATATTCTTTGCTACTCTTGATATATGTGTAGGTACAATGTGATTTGGCCATCACAAGGTTTTACATGTGTTAATGTATGCTCACTAAACTGTCTTAACTTATTTTTGAAATATAAAATTAGTTAGACTTATTTAGTGTGTGTGTGTGTGCTTCTGGGATCATTGTGCTTAAAACTACTGTTGAGAGATGATTTTGAGAGGATAATATGGTGTTTGGATCATTGGTTGAGTTGGATGCTTGATTGTATTCATGTCTATGTTTTTCTCTTCTTGAAAAAACTGTTTTTAAAAGCTAGCTCGACACTTCCTCTACACCTTCTCGAGACCTGGCTATTTGTCGAGCTTCCAAGCTTTTTCTTATCGCAATCTCGGCATCTAGTGGGTCAATCGAGAAAGTTCCTTTCCCCTCGATAGCTTCTCGACACCTGGTGGATCGATCAAGCCTCAATTCTTGTGTTTGATGTTTTGTACCTCGACACTTCCTCGACACCTTTATCCGTTAATGACCAATTCCTCGACACTTGGCTCAACACCTTGATCGACACCTCTCGACACCTTCTTCTGTCAAGCTTTACTGAACCTCTATATATAGGTTTTGTGTGATCCATTCTTCATTTCTGTCGATCTCTCTCTCGATACCTTTGTCTCCTCACCTCCCAAAACACCTTCTCTCACTCTAAACATCTACCAAAGTGATTTTCAAGCTTTTTCAAGGCTTTTTCTACACTTGTAAGTTTCTTCTCCTTCATTTACATGCATGTCATGTTTTAAAACCTAGGATTTTGGGTTTTTGAGAAATTTTGGGGTTTTTCAAAATTGATGAGTTATTGTTGAAATTTTGGGATGGGTTTTCACTTAAATGAGTTTAAAATCTCATGCACTGCATCACGTAAGCATTATAACAGTATTCTCATGCATTTAGATGTTTGCAAACTAATTGTGTGCTCGCAGGATTGGATTGGGCTGAGCTCATGATGAAATTTACTTTGCATGTCACATGTTCATGCATTTCTCATGCATACGTACTCCATTTCAAAATACTTGCTATATTTGAATTGTTTTAGAGCTTTTTTGATTGTCTTTCTTTCTCTCCCTGTCTTTCTGTTTATGTTAGTCATGTCTATGGCATCTAAGCGTAAATCTACTACATCTCGGAACCATCTTCGTTCCGGGACATTTTTGTCTTTTGATCCTACTCCTTCTCATCTTTGGTTCCATGATGAGGATGCCTAACAAGCTTTCGTGGAGAACTTTTCCAGATGAGGCATTCATTCTGAATGCCAAATCATTCTGGGGAACTTCACCGACACCGACCTTCCGATGTCATTCACAGTCGGGGATGGGAGTCATTGTGAGATGTCCCGGTCACTTGTCCTCTCGTGCTTATCCAAGAGTTTTACTCCAACATGCACATAATTGA
Organism: Quercus berberidifolia; assembly: GCA_028535905.1. NCBI lineage: Eukaryota > Viridiplantae > Streptophyta > Magnoliopsida > Fagales > Fagaceae > Quercus > Quercus berberidifolia. The sequence goes on along the minus strand of JAPQVW010000003.1, from coordinate 87,849,496 downwards.
TTGTTCAGTACCTCTTTTCTTCACTCGCATTTGAGATACGCGCATTCCTGTCACACCGTAGCTTGTTGCAGATGTGCTTCGGGTTCCTAGGGTAGAGTTCCCTAACTACCTTAGTTGTGAGTGTCTGTGGACTGTGTCCAAGAATGAGCTCAAATCTGCTTTTTGTGAGCATCATCCGAGTGGGGTGAGTGCTAGTTCATTTACTGTTCAGGCTTTGCAAAAGGCCCTCAGTTTTTGAACATGGTGATGACCTTTGTACTCCCTCCTCTCTCTCATTATAACTCCATTACAGAGCCTCGTACTTTGTTTTTGTTATACCTCCTTAAGCATCTTACTATTGATTTCCCTTCTCATTTTATTCTTTCCATTATAGATGTTCATCTGGATTCGGCGTCCCGTGATAAGCTCATCTTTCCTTCTGCTGTCACGAGGATATTATGCCATTTTTCCATCCTTTTTCCTGTGTCTGGCCACTTCACACATATTTGTACCATAGATTACGCTATCGTTAAACATACTAAGGCTCATTTCAGATCGCGATAGATGGATTCAATAGCTCCTCCCTCTCGTTCAGCTTCATCTCGATCTGCTCGATCCACATCCGCTCCTTCCTCTTCCACGAGCGATGTGTCATTAGGAGACATCATGGCTCAGTTTCAGCGCATGGATGCTCACCTAGATACACTCTCTACAAATTTGTATCAGGTGAATGTCCATGTTGGCCGCATTGCTAGACGGTAGGTGACTATGGGCGGTTTTGCTCCTGAGGCTTCTCCTCTACCTCCTCCAGTGGCTTCTAATTCTGATTCTGATGATGATGATGATGGTGCTGACGATGATGCTTCTGATGACGATGATGGAAATGCTAGCTCTACCGACGAAATGTCTACTTAACACTCTTACCCTTTGTCACTCGTGACAAAAAGGGGGAGTAGTTTTGGGTATATGAGAGTAGTCATACTTAGGGGAAGAGTTAGTATAGAACATTTTTGTTAGGGGGAGTGTTGATATCTTGAGGGATGTAGTGAGGATTGTATGTATCTTTTCTTTTCTTTCTTTTATAGATACATTGTTCTTGAACCTTAGGTCTTGTGATCATTTATTGACATACATTGTACTTTTTCTTCTCTTTATATGGATGTATGTTTTTCCTTCACCTACCCCTTACATGTGTTGTTTCTTTTCTTTCTTTATACACATGGTTCTTATTACTTGTATGTAATCTATTATTTCTGTTTCACACAAAGATGGCTTGATGAGTTTCGTTTAAAGTGTTTCAGAAATACAGGTTGTCAAAGTCTATTTGCCATAAACTCTCTTCTTGTAAAGATTTTCAAGAGTTTGTGTTAGGATAGATTTTATTGTATTCAACAAGTGAATATGAGTTGAGCGATTTATAACTTCTCTCATATGTTCATTTGTTTGTTATGGTTTTGTCATGGACTGCCAAAAGGGGAGATTGTTAGGACACATATGATTTACTTGTTAGGAACATATATCACTATTTTATGTAATTGGCTAATCCTTTGAAAAAACACGCTTTACTTGTAATTAGGTAGATCTAGGTGTTTTTAATACTTCAAAAAACAAGGTTTCAAGATCAAGTGTTGAAGTCATTCAAGTCTGTCCAAGAAACAAGCTGAATAGTGCAAATTCATTAAAACTCAATAGCTGCATCTCTTGAGCTTAAGAAAGCTGTTTCAGCCCGTGTGCTTGACATCTGCTCAATAGCTACTCGACACCTCCTATCTGTCGAGGTTTAAGAAAAACAGAAATTTTGTTATGTTTTCTTGCAATCCGTGAATATGTCTTTGGGCCTTCTTTTCTCCTAACCCTAGACATATAAAAGGATTATTTTAAGGGCTGTCAAAGAGTTCACAAGTTTCACAAGTGTTGAGAGTTTGTTCAAGCAAATTGTGACCGGAGACAGAATTTGCTCTAATTCATCATTCTTGAAGAAGTTGCTGTGTATGTGCACCATAGGGTTTTGTGACCAAGCATCTTCTTAATCTTCATCGTTAGGATGAACTAAAAAACTTTGCAGCTAACAACCTTCTCTAGTTGGTGATTGAAGTCACATACTAGGATCCGCGCATTGGTTAGTCACGTACTTGGAAGCCGTGCATCGAAAGGAGAAATTATCACTATAGAACAAGTCCAATTGGGTATTGAGGTAAGGGTTCAACTGTAGGTTGGTATAAGATACTGGGATTCCTTTACTTATAACCGCTTGTTGTGATAATAGTGGAATTTTAGGAGTGGTGACTTGAAAATCACCCTGTGGGGTTTTTGTTGTTAGGTTTTCCCCATTCGTAAACAAATCACTATGTCAAATTTATTTTCCGCTGCATACTTAGTTTATTGGTGATTTGTTTTTACTACCACGTGTTTGCATGTTAATTAACTTAATTAATTCACTTGGCTAAATTAATTGGTTAATTTATCACAATGGGTCAATTCATTTTTGGCCTATCAAAAGGTGAATCATAAGCTGCTAAATCCTGAGATTTCAAGCCTAGTCTATTGCATAAGTCGAGGTATATGATCTCTGCCCCACTGCCCTGATCCACTAACACCCTCTTCACATCATATCCTCCTATCCTGATGATGACCACTAGGGAATCATCATGTAGCTTGGCATGTGGCTGATCATCCTGGAGGGGTGAGAACTAGTTCTCCCTAGGGCCGCAAAGATGATATTAATGGTGCCCAAAGGGCCTCCCATAAAAGCATTTCCCTGAGATCCCGATCTTGCTTGATCTCCTTGTCTATTAGGCTGATGTAAAATTGTTTCAGCCTCCCCTCTCTAACCAACTGCTCTAGATGACTCCTCAAAGTTCTACAATCTTCCATGGTATGTCCTCCTTCCTAGTGGCGTTGGTAATGAACGCTTTGGTTACGCTTCATAGGGTCTCTTCCCATCTTATTTGGCCATTTAAAGTATGGCTCATTTTTAATCCTTTCCATGACTTGATGTACTGGTTCCCGAAACACCGTTCTGACCACCTAAGTAGCAGTAGGCCTTGATTGCCCAGCAAAATCCCTTTGGGGCCAATTATTGTTGTACCTGTCTGACCTGAAATCCCTCCTATCTTGAGGGATAAACTTAGCCTTCCCTTTCCCCTGCTGCTGGTCTTCCTCGACCTGTTTATACTCATCAATACATTCTATAAGCTAACACACACTCCTTATAGGCTTCTTAGTCAATGACTTTTTAAAATCATGCTCAGCAAGTAGGCTAACTTTGAAAGTCCTAATGGCCACATCATTAAAGACCCTGTCTATCTCATTCAACATCTCCCAGTATCTGTTTGAGTATGTTTTCAAGGTCTCCTCTTCTCGCATGGTCATAGACGACAGGGAGTCTAAGGGCCGAGAAACCTTACTACAAGTCACAAACCGAGCCCCAAATGCCCTAGTGAGCTACTTGAGGGGCTAATAGAACCCTCTCTCAAACCATCAAACCATCTCATTGCCATAGGCCCTAGACTGGATGGGAACACTTTGCACATCAGGGCTTCATTCCAAGAGTGAACGGCCATCCTCTGGTTTAAGTGGCTAACATGCTTCACAGGGTCTGTTGTACTGTTGTACATGGTGAACGTTGGCTGAGTAAACCGCCGAGGAAGTTTTCCACTTTCAATCCTACAGGTAAAAGGTGACTTGGAAATTTGATTCAAAGCCCTGCCCATAGCATCATTGCCAAGGGCCTGGCGAGATGGACTCTCCCTTCTTTATCTACAATGACGATCCTGATCACACGAAAAGGACTCACTGGGGGTAGTCCTAGACCTTGGCCAATAGCTAAAATCACTATCATCACCAAAATAAGGGTCAGAACTCGGAGGGGTTATTCTACATCGCTCTCGGCGTAACCTCCTCCGTAAACAGTCAATCTCTAGTTGCATGCTCCTAGTATTCTCTTCATACGAGAGGTGACTTCCACCTTGAGACTGACTTCCCTCAATGTGCGTGGTATGCATGCTAAACTCCCGGTCCCTCCTTCGCTCAAGGTTGAGGAGCTGATCCTGACATTGGGAACCAACAAATTCCTCCTGGTTTGGCCCTGAACCAACTATAGTTGAACATGGAACTCAATAAAGCTCAAGTAATCCCCACAATTGGTGCTAATTGTAAGGGTAGGTTTTGGTCCTTAAGCCTAAAAGGTGAAAAGATCTAAGCCCAAAGAGCCCAATATAATGAATTTGTAGAGAGTGGGTTAGAAAACTAGGCTTTAATGAGTTGGGTAACAATTACAATGGATTCAGATGACAAGAAAGTAAAGATAGAATGATTTTATCTAAATAAAATTGTCCTCGACACAGTCCAAGGAGATCAGTTCTTGTATATATCTCTTAAATTTGATTACAAACATAGTTCTTGTTGCTACAATGTTTTCCTCTCAATTCTCTGAAATCTATTCTTAGTGCATTCTTTCACTTTTATACTGCCTCACTTCATTCATCTTCACCTTTCACGTGTAGATCAGATCACAAGTGTTGATCCTTATCCCATCAGCACCTTCCTGGAGTCTTTGGGAGTAGTTGTAAGGCTGAAAATTGTTGTTTAGGTATCACTTCCTCATTAATGCGGCCAGATAGTTAGCTATAGAGCATTCGATGCGGTAGTAGCAACTTTCTCTTAGATATTTCATAGCTCTCCTTTGTCCCATACTTACATGATGTGCATCCTTATCAATAGAAACTCCCAGAACATTGCTCTAGATGGTAGACCACATCCTCTGACCTCTACTTTGCTCAGCCAAGAAAGCATCCCTTCTCGGACCACCTTTTCGGACCATCATGGCCAAATCCCTTCCTTTACTCATTAATGTCAACCTCCATAACAATGTTTACCCGTCCTTAGACTACTAGGCATCCTCGGACCGAGCCCCCCTGGCCCAATATACACTACTGGGCCTATCACCCCTACATATATATATATATATATATATATAATTTTTATTTTGAAAATCTAATTTATAAACAAATAAATCAATTTAAAAATTAATAGGAGAGTGGTCCAATTTTTTGGGCAATGTTTTAGTGGGAGTCAGAATTGCATTTTTACTAGATTGTCATTTAATTTTGTCTCTACTTAAACATAGGGGTGTAGGGGTATTTTTGAACTAAAAAAATGAGGAATCCAAACAGGGGAAGTCCCTTAAATAATAGTATAAATTATTCTATATCCATGATACTTCCATCCAAATTCTAATACATAATCATTATAAAACCCTAAGATTATTACCAATTCAAATCTCCAATTGCTTTGGGTACTCCAAGTGCTTTCTAAGTTGCTGGAGGAGTTGGGTTTGAGACAGGGCCGGCTCAAGGTATTGTGGGGCCTAAGGCGACAACTTCAAGTGAGGCCTATTCTTATATTTTGAATATTAATAGAATATTTATTTAACTTTTGCTTTTTTATTTTTTCATTTAAAATTTATATTTTTAGAAGAAAAAAAATTACAAATTAAAACGAACCCATCACATTATTCAGTGATTATACAACTAAAATAAACAATATTCATTAAATGAAGTAACCAAATACTAAAAAATTATGATTGAAAATTTTAATAAAGTTATAAATGTGATATTTCTAAATAGAATTTGAGTATAAATTTATTTACTAGTGCAAGATTAATGAGTTCTTTTAACATTTATGTGTGAGAGATTAAATAATTGACCCATCCAATGAAAATATTTTTCTTTAACTAGTTTTTCTTTAAAAAAAAAAAAAAACTACTTTTTATTTATTAGTGAATTTAGGACTTAATTAATACTTCTATTAATATAGGAATATCTCTATTGGTAAAAATTTAGGGATGTTTTTTCATTGGTAGCCTTAGGCGGTTGCCTATTTGGCTCACCCATTGAGCCAGCACTGATTTGAGAGGACTATAATGGATAATCACCAAGAACATAGAAACTTCATGTAAAATAGAAAAGAAAAAACAAGCGACACCACCCCCCATCGACCTCTCTCTTGTCATTGCTTCACGAAACAATAGTGCCAAAATGCCAAAAGAATGCATTATAACCTTTCATTTAATTAACACAAAACGAATGCAGAAAATTATTAGTGAAACAAAGTTGAAATAGAGATTAAACTTTTAAAAAAATGGAAAAGGTTTAATTATAAAATTAGTTAACTTAAAGCTACAACTTTGCTTAATATTTTTTTCTTAAAGATTTTTGACAGATCCATTTGGATTACATATTTTCCTTCTATCCTTCATGCTTACAAAATTTCTAAAAAGTTAAAGATTAAAATTTTTTTCAACAATAAATTATTTAAATTGCAAGTTTTTGTAGTTTAAAATTATACATAAAATATAAGCTTATAAAACATATAATGAATAATATCCAATTGATTCAAATTTTGACATGTGTATTAAGAGCATAAAGAATATGCATTTCAGCAGTTAGAAATTTAAAATATGTAATTATGTTTATTTTAATAAGTAAAATTGTAATTTTAAACTACAACTAATTTTGTAATTAAAATATAATATTTCCAAAAAAAAGGCCAAAATATTTTCCATGCTTTTAAAGAAAATCCAGTAAAGCAGAGCACACAAAAAAACCTCGAACTTTTCCTTCGAATTAGTCAATGTTGAATCTTTGAGCAAGTAACACAACTCTACTTATCAAAAAAAAAATAATAATAATGTTCCACAACTCTAACCAAAACAAAAGATCAAGTTCCAAAGAATTTTATTTATGATCATTTTACAGGGACATTATTCCCTTTCCTTTACCCCCATAATCAAATTCATACAAGAGACTTAAAAAAATACTCAAGTCGATCGTAGAAAATGAACCTTAACATGGAAAGTAAAAAAAAAAAAAAAAAAAACAAAACAAAAAAAACAAAGACTCGACAACACAAATCGCATTTGCACATTCTCTACCCCACGTGATACAACAGAGAACCCAAAACACATTACATTCAGTCATAGGAAACAACAAGCGACAATGGGGACTGGGTAGCTAACAAATATAATCTCACATAATTTTTCCTAATTGGGCAGAGAAACTACATATGAGAGTTCCCAAATCGTAGACAACTTTCATACAGAAAAGCGAGCCAGCAAATAATATATGGTATATGGGTAGCTAACAAATCACTTTATTTACATCGTCTTTCAGAACAGCAAACATAGGGAATAAATAAAAATAAAAAGAAGTCACTAAATCAAAGCTAATTCCATTCCGTTTGCTCTGTATTCGTCAGAATGAGGTTAAAAGTTACAAACAAGCCACTAAATTGGCATATGTCTACTGTGGTTTGTTTTGGTCATTCTAGTCTGATATCTACGTTTTAACTCTACCAAGTTTATCATAATAAAATTTCGTGAAAGTGTAAAGGGCAAAGAGCCTCTCCCACTACCATAACTAATTCCTCTGACGCCAAATTTTTATTGTTTTTCCTGATTCTGGAAGCAAGAAAAAACGCTATATATAATGTAATAAGTTGATACAAGCAAGTAGTAGGTCAAACACCGAAAATAGGAAAAGCATTTTCTGGAAAAATGTTTTAAGTCGAAACAAGCATGGATTACTGAAAAATTTCTGTAAAAATCTAGAACCCTCTTTCTAAATAGAACCTCTGATCTTATTGATTGAGAAAATTGGAGTACAAAAGAATGAAAATGGTAATACATAACTACACCTACATATATACACTCTGTACCAAACAGAGGAAGAAAACTAACTCCGGAAATCAAGAAAAAAAAACAGTTACAATCATTCTAACTACTTGTCCACGTGTACACTGATCATAATCTGATAACTGCTTCTATCCACGTGGCATAGCTTCATCAATGGCATGGATGCAATACTCATGGTAAGGGACTGCTTCTATCATGTCCAGTAACACTGCACTAGCCCAGTTGCCTTGTCTCTTGTCTATCTGATTTGCTTGATCAGTGTTCATCTCTTCAGTTCTGTAGGCATGGTTAGTTTGATCCTGAGTGTATTTCTTGTTTTCAACACTCCCCCTCAAGAGCAAAGCTCTTGCTTCTTGATGTTGTGACAAGGACTCAGGAAAATGAATGTTTTGAGCAAAAATATTAATGATTCCCAACCTCTTTAGTAACTTTAAGAAGCTCTCCAAACCAAGTGCTTTTGTAAATATATTTGCCAATTGTTTTCTGGAAGACACATGAAAGGTCTTGATGGTTCCATCCAAAACTCTATTCCTTACAATATGGCAATCTGCCTCAATATGTTTGGATCGTTCATGAAAAACTGGATTGGTAGAGATGTGAAGAGCAGCCGGGTTATCACAGTACATGAGGACTGATTTGTCATGTGAAACATGAAGAACCTTTAGTAAGTATAGCAGCCAAGTCACCTCACATGTTGTTGAAGCCATGGACCTATACTCAGGTTCTGCAGATGATCTAGACACCACACTTTGTTTCTTTGATCTCCAAGAAACTAAGGCATTCCCTAAGAAAACACAATAACTAGTAAGGGACTTTCTTGTGTCAGGGCAACCTGCCCAATCCGCATCACAAAAAGCTTTTATCTGTAAGTCTGAATCCACTGGGAAAAACACTCCTGGTCCAAGTGTCCCTTTGATATACTGTAAGATCCTTGTAGCTGCCCTCATATGTGGAACTCTAGGTTGTGTCAAAAATTGACTAAGGCTATGAATGGAATAGGTGATATCAAGCCTACTAAGGGTAAGATATATCAACTTCCCAATCAACCTTCTAAACTGGCTTGCATCCTCAAGCAATTCACCATCACTCTTAGACAATTTGAGTTGCTATTCCATAGGCATTTTGGCAGGTTTGCAACCTGTCATACCTGCCTCTTTTAGCACCTCAAGGGCATATTTCGTTTGGTTTAAGCTAATACCCTTATCACTCCTAGCTATTTCTAGACCAAGGAAATATTTAAGGTAGCCAAATCCTTAATACCAAACTTCTTATCTAAGACAGATTTGACTAGAGTAACACAGCCTGGATTGTTGCTTATAATAACCATGTCATCTACATACACTAGCAATGCAGTGAACAAGTCACCATCTGAATGAACAAATAAAGAGTGATCAGCTTGTGATTGTGTGAATCCAAGGTATAAAATTGTAGAAGACAACTTGGCATTCCATTGCTATGAAGCCTGCTTTAGTACATAGAGGGACTTAACAAGCTTGCAAACCAAAGGCTTAGCTGACTTAGAAGCTGCTGACCGAGCTGAAGACTCCCCCTTACTGTGAAAACCAGGTGGTAAGGTCATGTAAACCTCCTCAATAAGGTCTCCATGGAGGAAAGCATTGTTGATATCAAGCTGGTGGAGAGGCCAACCTTTAGTAGAAGCAAGGGCAAGCAACATTCGGACAGAAACTGTTTTGGCAACAGGAGAGAAGGTGTCCAAGAAGTCAAGGCCATCCCTTTGAGTATATCCCTTAGCCACAAGTCTGGCTTTATACCTCTCAACACTGCCATCAGAATTTAACTTCACCTTGTACACCCACTTGCAACCAATGGGCCTTTTACCATTAGGGAGAGATGTAAGAATCCAAGTACCAGTCTTCTCTAAAGCATGCATTTCTTTATCCATGGCCTCTCTCCAAAGAGGGTTTTGGACCACTTGAGAAAAAAAAATTGGTTCTTGAGGGCAAGCACTCACAGACATCAAATAAGACTGATATTGAGGAAGCAAATGAGAATATGTCAAGTAATCTGACAAGGCATATGGGGAACCTGGAGGAGGAGTGGATGCAGCTAAATTGCAAGCATAGTCTTACAGATAGGCAGGTGCTTTGTGAACCCTGGTGGATTTCCTGGTGAGTGGTAAAGTAGGACTAGAAACAGGTAAAAGAGGTGAGGCGGTTCTAGAAGGATTAAGTGAAGTAGAGGGTGATGTATCAATATCATGAGACACAAAATTAGACAAGTCAGTACTTAATTCATGGGAATGTAAATCAGGAGGAAAAGAAACTGGATTTTGTGAATCAGGTGAATGTGTGAGAATCTGGAATGCTGATAGGAGTAACAAATGTGTCTTCACTGGTGTTACCAGGAGAATGAGCATCAACCTCAGAACCAAGACTAAAAGGATCAGTGAAATCAGATGCATCTTTAACATAAGGAAAGGTATGTTCATGGAAAACAACATCTCTAGAATTGAAGACAACATTTGTGGACAAATCAAGTACTCTATACCCTTTAACCCAAAAGGATATCCAAGGAAGACACACTTCTTTGCTCTTAGATCAAATTTAGTTCTATGATGAGAAAGGGTAGAGGCATAACAAAGGCACCCAAAGACCCTTAAATGAGAATAAGAAGGTAGATGGCCAAAAAGAACTTCATAAGGAGTTTTATGATTCAAAACTGAACTAGGGATTCTGTTAATCAAGTAAACAGCAGTAAGGACACAATAACCCTAGAGATGCAAGGGCAAATTATATTGAAACTTGAGTGCCCTTGCAACATTTAGGATGTATTGGTGTTTTCTTTCCACAACGGCATTCTACTGTGGAGTTTCAACACAACTTAACTGATGTAAAATGCCCTTTTTTTCAAAGAAACCTTTCATGATGAACTCAGTACCATTATCTGTCCTAATGCACTTGACTTTACTTGCAAATTGAGTTTCAACCATTGCACAAAATTGCTCTAAGTAGAATTGTGTCTGGGACTTGTGTTTTAATAGATACACCCATGTACATCTTGAACAATTATCTTCAATTGTTAAAAAATCTTGCATCCATCAATGGTAGAAATAGAAAATGGTCCCCATAAGTTACAATGAATCAAATCAAAACATTCATTAGAGATATGTGAACTTGGATTAAAAGGCAACCTTTTCTGTTTTGCAAGAGGACAGATATCACAATGAAATGTTTCATTAGTATTGACAAAAGATACATTTTTCTTATTCAGCAAAGCTAATTTTGCATCAGACAAATGCCCTAACCTAACATGCCATATGCGAGGCTTAGTTTGATTAACAGAAGCTGAAACAGAAGCAGACAAACAATTTGAGGTTGAAGTTAATTCTCCCTTTTGCAGCAAGTAGAGTCCATTAATCTCCTTACCTAGACCAATCGTGCTCCAATGAACAAGGTCCTAGATGAAGCATAAGTTTCCAAAGAATATGAGACAACAAATGATGGACTTTGCCAATTGACTGACAGAAATAAGGTTGAAAGTGAATGAGGGCACACATAGAACATTATGGAGTACAAGACTGGCCGAAATCCTAACAGTGCCTATGTGTGTGACAAGAGATTCTTCACCATTAGGAAGATTAACATGTGTATTGAGTGTGGTAGTAATTTAAGTGAAACAGGAAACAGAATATACCATATGGTCTGTAGCTCCTATATCAATGACCCAATCTGATTTACTAAACACATTTTTATTGACAATTTTGGTAGAAAATATAGAATGTGATAGGTTTGGAGTATAACGTATGTTAGGAGTAATACCTGACATGACACTGGAACAAGATGCAAGGTTGTTTTGGGGCTGTGAGATATTCACCTTAAGAGCACCACCAGGATTTCCATCCACACCAACCACATTGGAAGCCCTCACAACAGCTGCATGGTGTGCATTTCCACCTCCAGAACTTGTAGTGAGATATGCCAATAGCTGCTCACATTGTGCCTTAGAGATAGGACACAGATTGCTTCCAGTTAAAAATGTTTGCTCCACTGCTCAGATTCAAAGAAACCTGATTTGCAGTAGCATTCCCCTTTCCTTTAGGCTTGTACCCTGGTGGATATCCATGTAACTTATAACATTTCTCAATTGTATGTCCAGGGATGTTGCAATGTGTGCAAAAGGGCCTTTCTTTCTTGCCATTCCCTTTGTTCCAAATAGTGTTACCAGAATTGCTCTTTGAATTAGCATACATTGCTACCACATCATTCTGACTTGCATTGGAAACTCCATGACCAAGATTTTTATGTGATTCTTCTTGAAGAACCAGAGAGTACACCCTGCTCATTGAAGGAAAAGGATCATATGTGAGAATTTGACTGTGTAGAGTCTCAAAATTCTCATTTAGTCCCATTAGGAACCTCATGACATAGGCCTTGTTGTGTGAATCATTCAGCAACTTCATCGCACCACAAGAACATTGTGGAAGTGGTTCATAGTTGAGTAATTGATCCCAAAGCCTCTTGAATTTGGTGTAATACTCTGTCACTATCATCTAATTCTGAGTAATATAAGAAATCTCTCTAAGGAGATTGTAAATTTTGGGACCATTGCCTTGTGAGAAGACATTATGCAATTCAATCCACATCTCCCTAGCTGTTTCACAGTACATGATGCTACTAGACACATCCACATGCATGGAATTGATCATCCAAGAAAGCACCATGGTATTACAGCTCCCCCAATCTTCATATAAAGGCGAATCCAAATCTGGTTTTGTGATCAAATGGATTGCTTGACTCAGTGGACGCCATTGTTGTGCTTCTCTAAGCTCTGATACCATGTAAAAATCTAGAACCCTCTCTCTAAATAGAACCTCTAATCTTATTGATTGAGAAAATTGGAGTACAAAAGAATGAAAATGGTAATACATAACTACACCCATATATATACACTCTGTACCAAACAGAGGAAGAAAAATAACTCCGGAAATCAAGAAAAAAATAGTTACAATCAATTTTAACTACTTGTCCACATGTACACTGATCATAATCTGATAACTGCTTCTATCCACATGGCATAGCTTCATCAATGGCATGGATGAAATACTTATGGTAAGGGACTGCTTTATCATGTCAAGTAACTCTGCACTAGCCCAGTTGCCTTGACTCTTGTCTATCTGATTTGTTTGATCAGTGTTCATCACTTCAGTTCTGTAGGCATGGTCAGTTTGATCCTGAGTGTATTTCTTCTTGTTTTCAACCCTTTCTTTTGTATCCTAGGGATCAAATTGTTAACTTGATTCCAAATCTAGTAATCATTATTCTATGATCAATGCTGGCCAGGACTAGAATGAGCGGTAGATGTTGGTTGATAAATAATAGCCATAACTCATAAACTCTAAAGTGATTTTGTCCATCTACCTAGAAGCAATAAATTAAACACAATAATAACATCTGTACAAAAACTTCCCAATAGCTTTACTTGATACAACAACTGACCTGTCAATTTCAAAAGACGGCCACTTTGTGGCTTATTCATTGAGTAGAACTAAGCTCTCTATGAGATTAGCCCTGTAAAACTGAGGTTTAAGAGGTGGAAGAACTTCCAGTGGTGTAAGATTTTGAATTCCAAGATCATTCTCATTTTGATTCTCAGGGTCAAATGAAAAGACTTGATTACCTGACTTCATAATCACAAGTTCACCACTACCCGTGCAGCTTAAGAAGTCCACAACACCCGACAATGGTACAGAAAGTGTTGGGAGTCCAAGAATCAACAAAACCATATTTACTCATCACCCAAATGCGGCACACCTCAACCAATTCGGCTTCATCTTGGCCGAAAGCAATCAAAGACAGCGATCCCTTGAATACCACAAGTTATTTAAACTTTAGAGATAATCCATTAGACTAATTATGCGGTAGTTTTATCTCCCGGAATTGCTCATTATCAACATCAAAGCATAAAATGAATTCGTAGACCTGAGAAGTGGTAGCTCTAAAGTGCAAAGCTCCGTTATTAAATAAACAAGGTGATGGAGCAATCCAACCCAGCTCCACGAATTGGTACAAAGCGTGTAAACCTGTGCCCGAAGTTGTTCTCTATTAAAACGCCCAAACACCAAAAGCTTCAAGTCATTGTTTTGAGAAGTAGGAAACGCTAATCCAATCCATAAGAGCTATTCTTAAAACGGTCATTATCGAGAAAAGCGAAAGCTGAATTAACGTTCCATTTTTCAGCAGCAGGATTTTTTTAGAAAATAACTATAAAATCTAAACAATATCATTAGTTAGCAAACGTTTCAAACTATTTTGGTTTCTAACCATTCGAGTTTAGTGAAGTTGATTTCTGGGTTGTAAAATCGAGTTTAGTATACTCGATTTTCTTTTTGCAGTAGCTGATGTGGACAAAGTGTGTACCACTTATGCACAGAAATCAAGTTAAATAAACTCGATTTCTATGCATACAAACCGAGTCCAATAGACTCGGTTTTTACACATAGAAATCGAGTCTGTTGGACTTGATTTCTGTGTATAAAAACCAGGTCTATTAGACTCGGTTTGTGTGTATAAAAACCGAATCTGATGGACTCATTTTGTATAGAATGAAATCAAGTCCATCGGACTCGATTTATATTTTCTTTTCCACGAGTCACTCTTCTGCCACGCGTCACTCTAACGTGTCTCTCAAAACTCTTTACTCTCAAAAAACTCTCTCATTCCCTCCCACACTCACAGTCCTCTCAAAAAAAAAAAACTCTTTACAGAACTCAAAAAACTCTTTCATTCCCTCCCACACTCACAGTCCGCTCACTCAAAAAACTCAGTCTCTCTCTCACTCTCACTCCATTCCATCTCGGTCCCAGCTCCGGTATCTCACTCTTTGATCCGGCTCCGTCGTCATTCCGTCTCTCTCACTCATTCCCTCTCTGCAGCTCCATTGCTGTCACCTTCTCCATTGCTACCGCCCCTCCATCTCGCTCAGTCTCAGTCTCAACTCTGGTCTCTCACTCTCTCATTCCCGCTCCGTCGCCGTCGCCGTCAGCTTGTCCGTCGCCTTCGTCGTCAGCTTCTCTGTCGCCTTTGCCGTTAGCTTCTCCGTCACCGTCGTTGTCGCCGTCCCAACAAACCACAGGGTATCATTCTCATTTGATCTCTTCTATGTGGTTTTTGGGTTTTTATATCATTGTATGATTTTTGCTTATCTTCTGTTTCTTATATGTTCTTTTATTTTTTTTTATTTTTTGGGTGTGATGTGAATTGAGTTGAGATTAATGGGTTTTTGGATTTTTATTTTTATAAAATGTTTATTATTATTAATCTATATATATATATATATATATATATATATAAAACCAAAGCCTTTGCTGGCATCACAATTTTCCACGTCAGCACAATATTTAAAAAATAAAAAATAAATAAAAATTATAACTCCTCAAAACCCTAACAACCTTACCCCTCTCTCAAATTAAGAAATATAGAGCCACGATTTCTGCAAACTCTCTCTCTCTCCGGACGTAGGAAGCCCTAAAGCATTCAAGATCTATAAAACCCTAGCAACCTTTCCCCCCTCTCAAGTTAAGAAATATAAAGCCACGGTTTCTGCAAACTCTCTCTCTCCAGACGTAGGAAGCCCTAAAGCATTCAAGATCTACAATGCACGGTATAGATTTTAGCTTATAAAGTTCAACTTTTGTAAGGTTAGTTTTGTTTATATATTAATTAATACATAGTACTTTGTTCACCATTGAATACTCATATAATCAATTTCCAATTTAGTGTTCAAGAATTAAACCAAAATTCTTTTAAATTATCTATAATATTTTGTCCTCTGAAAATTTTATCTCTTTGATTTTAGTATATTGTGTTTCTTAAGCTATAGAGAGATTTTCTTTGGTTTCTGCAAACTCTCTCTCTCTCTCCAGATGTAGGAAGCCCTAAACGCATGGTATAGCATTCAAGATCTGCAACTCACGGTATAAATTTTAGCTTATAAAGTTCAGCTTTTGTAAGGTTAGTTTGTTTATATATTTAGTCCTTACGTTTAGGTTTAGTTTAGGTTTAGGTTTTAAGAAATTTATATATTACTACTATGTGGCTGAATTTCCCAGGACATCAGTTTTATGTTTTTAACCAAATACATCAGGAAAGCAAGAGAAGGCGCATAAATATTTAGTCCTTACGTTTAGGTTTAGATTTTAAGAGATTTATATATTACTACTATGTGGCTGAATTTCCCGTGACATCAGTTTTATGTTTTTTTTTTTTTTTTAATTTGTTTTATGTAAGGTTAGTTTGTTTACATCAGTTCTTTATCTCAAAAATAAGGCTTTTATTTCTACCGCAAGAACTATTTAGGTATGTATCCCTTGCAAGCACACATGAACTTAAATTGTCTTTTAATATATGCATGTTTTATTATTTTCTAATATTTTTCCCGTGCATCGCACGGATTAGCGACTAGTATTATATATTTCTGTGATTTGAATTGAGTATGACTATGCACAAGTTATGCTTACCAGTTATATCCATTGATACTATTATATCCATTTTCTTTATAGGAAGAAAATTTGGAATGGTATGCTTTTTTAAGAAAAAAGAAATTGGTATGAGCAGAATTCTCAGTTTCAATTGATTGTCTGAATTATATTTTGGTATTGTTGATGGTGGTATTGAGTAGAGTTTCTGGGTTTTGTTATGTAATTTTTAATATAGGTGGTATCTGAATATTTTTTTTGCTTTCATACAAAAATATTCAATCTCTTGTCTGAGTTGGATCAACAACTTTCTGGGTTGGCTCCACTGATAGTCTATCACAAAAGTAAGGACTCTCTCTGTTCCTTGCAACTGATATATGGGTTTTGCTTTGATTACTCCTTTTTTCTGGGTTTATTGGTAATGGATGATTTTTTATTGGTAATGGATGATTTTCTATTGGCATGCATTGTACTTGATAGCAACACAAATAGTGAACATAACTATATGTTTGCATATGGTGATAGTCTTCCCTATGATCATCTATATTAAAATCTATATACCCATGCATGGTTTCTATATACATTTACATTTTGCATTAATATTGTGTTTGAAAACATAATTTATTTTTTAAATATATCGAAAGTTGAGGGTGAAAAATAACTGGATCCTAAATATCTTCGTTTTAAACACTAAAAGGTACCAATTAAACTATTAAGGCTCTTGGCACAAGTCTAGTGTAAACACATTTGCCTTGAAATTTTATTGCAAATTTTGAAAGTTTATGTTTAAAAATTTACACTAAACTCATTTTTCCAAAACACGATTTAAATGTAAAACTCAAAATTTCTAAATTTCAAATGTTGCACTAACTTGTATATCCACATAAAAGTTCAGTGTAAATTTTGAAATGTATGGAAAATTATTTAATGTTACACCCACCTAAATCAATAACTACTAAACTCATTAAAAACATGATACCACATTTAGTCTTTAGATTGTGTTTTTCAAAACATGATTTAAGCGTATAAAACATAATTTCCAATTTTTAAAATACTATTTGGTAATCAAGTCTTAAGTGTAATTTTGAAAATTTTGCAATCTATGCAAAATTTATTAAAACGTACATAGTAGCACCTTTAAAGTTTAAACATACTCTTCTTTTTTCCTTTTTCTGTTCCCCTCCCTAGACTCTATCCACATTACCATTTTACGTTCTCCTTTCTATGAAGTGTTTTTAAATACAGATTGTTGTGAAAACCAAAAAACTGTAATGTTCTGATTTGACGGAGCATTGCTCTAACTCCTTAGAACACATTTGAATGAAAATGGAGAAATGTAGAAGGCATAATTAATTAGCTCATACTGAGCTTTTGGCAGCATATTGAGTTTTTTATATTTATGTTTATTCCCTGTGGTTGATTGTCATACTTATTGTTTGTGCAAGAAATTGGAATCCTTGCCAATTTAACATGTGCTTATATTACTCTTGACTCCCTAAACTTCGTGCAGTATGGCTGCTGTTCCTGCTCAGCTCCCTGATGAGTTTGGTCCTGGGCCCAATGACCATTCGGTGTTAAGGTTTATAAAAACACATCGAGCGTGCGCTGTTTAAGAAGGCAAGGTAAAAATTAAAACCGACCACCTGCTAAATATTCTCTTCTTATCCTTTTACATTATGTTGATTTTTTTTTCTTCCCATTTCTGAAATTCTAAGTTTGTCAATGGTATTACTAGCTTTCAATGCATGGTCATGCGCATTAGTTGGGTTAAGTTAGATTGGTTGATTGTTAGTATGGGTGTACACTCTGCTACCATTCACTCTTTCATCTAGAAAACCAAGAAAAACACTTTGAGATGAAACTAATGCTAAAAGTATGAAATTTAGGCTAATAGGATCATAGTTATGTTCCAAATATTCCAATACGCAAAAAATTAAATGCAGCCAGGCAACCCTCAATAGAAGAATGATGAACCAGTATTATTACCAGAATGTTATTACTTATAACTTACCACAACAGCAGTAATGATTCATTGTTACATTAGAATCTTGTGATGCTAAAATTGCTATGTAGAATGCAATGAATTAAACTAAACACATCAAAAATAAATAAATAAATAAATAAACTGAACTCAATTGAGACTTACAAGTATATTAAGTCTCCTGCTAAACACTGACGATACTGTGTCCATCAACTTGACTCGTTTACCATGACACATCACATCACAAACTGAACCTGTGACTTGGAAACCCTTTATCTCCAAATCATGTAAGCATGCATTGAGATGAGCTTCATTCCTTGATCATGTATGTACTTTCACACCTAGCCCTGCCAATTCCTCCATAACAGCATGATTGAGACAATTACAAAACATTGCAATAAGCCTTTACTAGTTTTTATAAGATTAGTACTCTGTAGCCATTGGCCCCATAGAGGTAGAGTCCTTCAAAAACAAACATCCATGAAGCAATTAACTAGAGAGAGAGAGAGACCCAATTCCTTGTGTTCCACCAGTAACAGGAGCAATCATTCCCAGAAGTGACCATCTATCATCTCTGCACCTACTCCCTGCCTGCACCATGTTATCCCCCATCTTAATCTTTCCTTGATCTATTGATTTCAATGTACTTTCAGTAGCTCAAATGAGTTATATAGTAATGATTACAATGTTTTCTCCCCCTCCATTGATTATACCTTAAAAATTCAACCCAGTGCAATTACTCAAATAAATAAATAAATAACAAAAACAGAAAAAAAATATAAATATAAATATAAATGTTTTAGCATAAGCCAAAAAAAGGTTAGAAGGAGTTAGCTAGGTATATATTACTTTAAATTGTTGATGTACCTTCCCTCCAAGTATTTCAAGTGATTGTTAATTTAGAAAGTGCATATATATATATATATATATATAATCTTCTTTATAGTAATACAAACATCATAAATAAATAAATAAAATTCTTCAACTAGCCGATCTGATGTTACAATTTCTTCTCTCTCGTGAGTTTGAATCACTTCATAATTACAAAAATATTGTAATAAAACAACTGGGAAAGGTCAAAGAGTAATACAGCAGCTAGAAGGACAGAAAAAAAAAAAATTTACTATTAAACATACAAAGAACAATAATTAGGAAGAAAAAAAAAAGTTCAATTGCAGCACCCCAAAAGACAATCAAGGGAATGCCAAGGTTATGTCATTTATAGTGGAGGTTAGACTGAATGGGGTCAAAGAATAGCAAGAGCAGATGAGGAATATGGCTAAGTTGCCACGTCTAATCATGTCTAGGGTAGAAACCATTTACACACATCCCTCCGTTAACACAAACAATCTGCCCAGTGAAGTATGATGGTGCAGGTAAGCAATGGAATGCCACAAGAGATGAGACCTCCTTTGGATCTCCAAGACCCCGAAGAGGAGGGTAAGAATACACATCTTCTAGGTATTCTTTGTTGCTAAGCACCTACAAGTCTACAACATATAAAGACTCAAGGTCAACTTTGATTGTTTTACTGAACTGGACTTTAGCCTTTATAAGTTCCAAACATCAATTAGTGCAAGTACTAATGTTTTAAACTTTGAACTTACTAAGGTGCAGATGTTGTGCATATGATGACAGAGAAGCTTAAGTATTGAACATAATTTTCAAATGTGGAGACTAATGGTGCAATTTCCTGTGTTTTAGTGCTACTTAATTAAAAGCCTTTAGATTATAGAGCGTCTCGCCAAATTTGTAACTTGGAATTAACTCCATTTCCAGTTTAATCCACTAAAAACTATATCATCTGCAAAAAATATAGATGAAGGGACTTTCCCTTGGATCAATTTAGTTAGTTCATCTATCACTAGTGCAAAGAGATAATGCCATGTTAGAAAGGCAAATAAAAACTAAAAATTCTCATCCTTCATCTAATTTGCTTGACCATCAATTTTATTGATCTAAAATTCCAACTCAACTCAAAATATACATGTAATAAATTTATACTTGACCTATTTTCAAATTTTGGAAATTCCATTATAAATATGGATTGCCTTGTAATGTGTTATAAATCAAGTGAATGAAAGATATAGCCATTTCACTTTTGATGTTGTGGATGTAGCTCTTAATGACTGCATCATTATAATCTCTTTTGTTCTTCCTTTCTGAATTTCTCTTTTATGTTCAATAATATTCCAAGTTTTAAAAGGTATATTGAACTTTTATATGGGATTTTGGCTTAGATACCAACAAAGGCAGCGGCTTGTAAGCAAAAGTTAAGAAAAAAATTGATTACTATATGATGAAATGTTTGTTCAGGTGTTAAAACATAGTGTTTAAACTTAGGTAAGTTTTATTTGCATATAATTAATTGTTCAGGACTCAGGTCAAGACTCATTATGTGATAAAATTTCCTCATCCATAACAATATTCTTCAAACATGTATCATGAGATTCAAAACTCAACAAACATGAAAGCAAAAAATGCTATTCTGACATTAGCTTCAACCTTTAATCAGTTACCTTTTCCAATTTAATGTAAATGATACATAATTATGCAAGCAATGCAAAGGAGGAATTAAACACTTGATACAATTAAAAATAAAATAAAAAATAAAGTAAACAAAACAATAAACAAGCTTATAAAGAGAGAAGAAAGCCTACCTCAACAGCACAGTTTAAAAGTTTTAGTTTTTTTACACTAGAGAACCCTGTAAGAAGCATATACATGTGGTGGGCAATTTGTCTTTTTCTCTCATTATACCAACTAGCAAGAATTGATGCCTCTACAAGTGAGGGTGAGTTGTGTACATGGTATTCATTGTAGAATTCACCAACATAACGAAAGTAATTGAGGCTAACTGCAAAAATCATGACCTGACAACCATTTTCATCATTCTGATTTTCCCTATCTTCAATTATACGAATTGAAAGAAGCTTTGGAGCAGAAATACTCACAACCTTAAGATTCACGAAGTAGCTTAAAGTGTAATGAGAATGTGAAGATGGACAGGTAGAATTCAAGCCTAAAAAGAATTAATGCACGCTAGATGAGTAAGACGTTCAGCATTATCTTAGTCTATAAGGTAAACTAGCTGCATATAAGCCACAGCCTCTGAAACAGAGAATAGCGTATTCAGGAACTCCCATTGACTCTCCTTCCGCATATCCACTAGTTCCCTCCCATACATCTCACTTCCATGCATAGAAAGTTAAGCTTGCACTATAAAAAATATTACTCCAATTCTTCTACGAATGATACATCAAAATACTAAATGCTGATCTGCTCAATATATTTACTAGACAATGAGGGCAGTCTATGAGCCAAAGCATAAACATAATCCTTGCACAGGATAAATGCAGTAATTATCATTTTGTAGTGGCATATATACGATATGGGTGAAAGATTGAAACAAAACTTGAGGTATAATACCTTGGCCTTATTTATTTATTTTGTCTCCCCAAAAGAATGGTCATGATCAACATTTTGTATAAGCATATTCTAGCCAATTAATAATCTCGGTGTATACTTTGTGTGTGTGCAATTAGACCTCGCCATTGCTCCACAGTTTAGAAACTAGGTAGGCAACTTTCCTTATAACAATTTCCATAATCAAGCTAACAAGTTTTAAATACATACCTTACAGCCCGAGTGGATAGCATTTTGGTGCCATGCATAGCCCTCTTTACATAATCAAATCAATTAGCCTTAACCAAGTTACCACTCTCTTTGTCTATGACAAGGCCTCTAATCACCTAGATGAAACAATTAAACAGTTTGTGCTTAGTTACAAGAAAGAAAAACAAATGTCAGGACCAGCAAAAATGCCATGATTTACAAACTCTTAAAATTGTCTAGAAATGAAGATGTCAGTAAGAGTACGTTTAAATGTGTTGCATACATGAATGTGTTGTGTACATGAACTCGATGTCTGTGCATACATGAACAAAGCAATCCTAGGTTCATAAGAGTTATTTTTGTTTGAAGCAATGTGACCTATGATAATTTTATTGTTGCTTGGCAAGAAGTTGTTCAGGTTCTGGTTGTTGCAGTAATTTTTCTTGTTATTATTGAGAATGCTAGCCTTTGCATGTAGTTTCTTTTACTTTCCCCTATTTAGGTTGTTTATTTTCCATCTAACTTTTCCTGGTTTAGAGGCAGCAATAGGCTGGTCGCATGGGAAGCCTTTCATTACTAGACAAATGTATAATGTGCATTGCATCCTTTTATTTTTCTCCCATTGTTGCTTTTTTTTTTTTTTCTTTTTGGGGTTGATATTTTAAGGTCCCTTCATAACTACTTTATTTTTGTTTTTTGGGATCAATAACTACAATCATATATACAAAGGTTATGGCATATTGCATCTCATCACCATAGTTCTATCATGTGCAGGATCTAGGGCCACTGAAATGTCGCGGTTGTAATGATGAGTTCTGAAAACGACGTCGGATAGTGGTGGATGATCGTATCGTCGACATTGTGAAGAGAGTTGGATTAGAGGGGCTGTATAGGACCCCAGGTAGAGAGATTGATCATAACTTGATCACGGCCTTCGTTAAGCGATGGCGGCCTGAAACCCATACCTTCCACCTGCCACATGGTGAGACAATGATCACATTACAAGATGTGGAGGTTCTTTTGGGGATTCCAATCGATGGTGAGGCAATTATTGGAACAACTGACTTGACATGGGATGATGAATGTCGGAGTCTGCTTGGAATTGCTACTAATGAAACTGTGCTTAAAGGACAAAGGATCCAAATTAAGAAGCTACTAGAAAAAATTGACGAAGGGTTGCCCGATGATGCAGCAGAGGTGGTTGTGCATCAATATGCACGGTGTTATATCCTAGCACTCCTGGCAGACACAATTTTCACCAACAAGTCTAGCGATAGGGTGCATACGATGTGGTTGCAGATGTTGAGGAACCTTCGGAATCCACCTCAGTATAATTAGGGGAGCGCTTGCCTTGCATGGTTGTACAAAGAGTTATGGAGGGCAACCGACAAAGGTGCCAGTTAGATTGGTGGGGCCTTGTTGCTAGTTCAGTATTGGGCATGGGTCAGATCCCCTTTTTTGTGCCCAAGGATGAACCTCCCACCAGATGTTGCATATGGCCCACCATTTGCACCTTCTCCATTGTCCATTAAGTAAGTCTCTTTCTTGACCGATTCTCTCTATTGGAAATAGATCTATAATTTTAATCACATTGTTAGACATAGAAAATAAAATTTTAACCTTGATATTCTTCAAATTTTGACTCATTAATAGGATTTTTATTTATGTTTTTTATATATCGTTTGGCAACCACTGAGGTCATATGTTATGATTGATGTATAATATAAGTGTTATTAATTTCTAGCTCCACCACTAATCATATGTTTAGATAATCATTTATTAGTATAAACTTAGTGGTATGTACTGTTAAATTTACGATTGCCCATCATTTATTGTTGTTGATTACTTCATATTCTCAATTCCAAGTATTGACTCCCTCTTTCACAATTGTAGGACCATGTGGGTCATGAGCACCTTGAATAGCCCCGCCGAAATCTGTCTGGTCCAGTATCGTCAGCTTTTAGATTGTATGCATCCAAAGTAGGTACCAAAATTATGTTTCTTCTATTGTTTATGACTATTATATTTATAAATGTAAAAGAACTCATAGATATGGAACATTGCATAATGTGCTGCCCTTTGATTTGACTATTTCAGGTGGTGTGGCAACCATATGAAGCTGAATTAGCCCACCTGCCTGCGTTTTGTGTCGCCGAAAGGGATGTATGGATGGCGACGGTACCGCTTGTATGTTTCTGGCTAGTAGAGAAACATATATCGGACCGTGTTGTTCGTCAGTTCGAGATGGTACAAGAACCCCCCCCCCCTCCCATATGTTGATACTGACGAAGCCCTTCATGCCATAGACCTGAGGGGGAAGATGGAGATGAATTGGAGGGACAGACATTATGGCCATATCCAAGTATGGAATAGTCGAGCACGATCTCTATGTCATGGAGCACGACTAGAGGGTGATATGTCGCCTGCTCATCCATACTTCGATTGGTACGATAGGGTGACTTGAAGGTTCGTCGACCACACTTCGGCTTCACTTGTTATTATGGTAATTGCTTCAACCTTTCTTTTCAATTTTTGTTGCATATCAGGAACTTCAGTATGATGTACTAATTGTATTTATTTACTTTCAGGTTGCCAGTCACAAGCAGTTGTTGAAACTTTATACAGTAGGCAGTCCTGAGTACAAGCATATTTCAGCTGTACTTAAGACAGTGGAACGCCTTCACCGTATAACTGCCCAACTTCCATTAGAAGATATCGATGAGGCAAATCCAGAAGCGCCAGAAGATACTGGACGACCAAGCATGAGCTCAACTCGTGCTAGCCATAGCCATGGTTAGCGTGTTGCATCCCATCAAGTTGTCAGTAGGGCAGATCCCCTTCCACCCCCATATGCATCTCCTGCTCCAGAGTTCCCTGCACCTCCACATGCATCTCCTTCCCCAGAGATCCCTCCACGTGCTGCTCATGTAGTTTCTGACCTAGAGATCTCTCTACCCACTGCTTATGCATCTCTTCACCCCGAGATCCCTTCACACACCTCACATACATTTTTTGATCCTGCTTATCTTTCATTTATTCCACCATCCTTTGATCTCGGCCCTGATTTTAGTCAAACCCCTCCTGTCATGCACATGCAATCCCCCTCATACATCATTGGTCATATAGACCATGTACCACCCCATAGTCACTCCATGTCATTCATGCCCACTCCTAGACTGCATATAGATCCCATGACTACGGCATTCACATTTCATTTGCTACACCATCCTCCCCCGCAGTTGTAGGATCTTCAGTTGTTGGGAGTCAAGCAAAACAACCAGCTGTGCATGTTGAGAATGAGCAGGTTGTTGGGTTACAGTCACCCCCACAAGGTCGACCTAAACGTACAATAAAAGCACCTCCTTGTAGGACAGATGGTCACAAAGCAGGACACAACGCTGGCCCCACGGTATGACAAGTAATTTAATGTAATGAATATTGAGTAACAGTAGTTATGGTTGGTATTGGAATTCATGTAATCCATTGTTTGGTTGTAACTCCATCTTTGCAGCAACGTGAGGAGCCTCACGAAGGAGATGCAGTACCCCCTCCCCCACATACCAGACACTATACGAGACAGCATAAGCGTAAAATGCATTAGGATTAGCATCCCATAGAGGTTCTCTCTCTCTCTCACTCTCTGAAATCACTGTTTTTTTTTTAATTTATTTAATTCTTTTAATGCTTTCAAAACATTCCTGATTATTTGATGTGGGTTTATCTTAAAAACCCTTTTTTTTTTTTATTATATTTCAAAGTCTTTGATTTTTGTAAATTTTACATTGAAATACTAATGCAGGTTTGTATATGATGCCTGGTTGGAAAGTTTATCCAACTCTCCACTTTTGTAAAAACGTGCAAACTACTACCTATGAAGTTGTCAATGCAAGTTATGTGCTCACTGCACAAAGTAAAGAAGAAAAGGAAATAAAGGTATGGATAAGACACAAGGATAGATAAAACCAATGATTGTTTATCTTTTTTTTCTTTTCTTTTTTTTACATACAAATGAACTTGCTAGTTTTATCCCACTTGGCATTTGTTACTGTGTTTTAATTTCTCAAACAATGTTACTGCATACAACCTTACTAAACTCAACAATGGTTTTCTGTTTTTGGGACTTTATGCAGCTATTAAGGAGTTTTGTACAAGAACAATGGTTCTTATCCCTTTGATTTAGTGTAGATATTGACTGCAGCTTTTGCCTGGCCTGTTATGAATTTAACAATAGTGTTGCAGCAGATAGGACACAATAAATCTGCTTATCTATGGTGTTAGCCCAATTGCACATCTGTGAATGTTATGAACTATTATTTTATTTGATTTGTCAATGAAAACTTACTAGATATAGGAGAACTTTTGGATATCCATTGGGTTATGTCATGCAATGGCTTGTTAGATTCCGTTGTATATAGTTATTTATTTATTGATAAAGAATACCGTCATTTTTTTACCCCTTTTCCGATTTGCATTGCGGTTGCGTGACTGCCTTTTGAGTTTCTGTTCAATGCAGTTTTTCCATTAGCCATTTTGTACTCTAAATTGGTCAACTCTATAACGAAAGCTATGGTCTTCCGGCTTCCTCATCTCTTTCTTTAGTGTACTACGAACATGTCTAATGGTTGATGTGTTGGACGTATATCCCTCATCAATACCTGGAGCATCTTTTATGATTTTGTTAATTAAAACATTCTGAAATGTCCCCTTCACATGGGTATGAAGAAATCATCTGCCCATTTGGATGTATGCTCCACATGTTCTGTTTTGGTTCAATTGATCAAGAAGAATGGGAGTAATTAGGATAAAAATGGTCATTTTCTGATGATCTTTTGAGACATTCAGAGTATTAAAATATATGGGTTTAAAGAGGACAATGCAGTAGCAATTGAATTGCTTGTTTTTAAGTTATTTTACAGAGCCTAGTAGAAATGATTCTAGGTAATAGTGCTTGGACAATAAAAGGAAGGTGTGTTCATTTTCAAGAAAGAAAACTGCAGATAGAGCTTGCTTCTTGGGTTGATTTTAGTTTAGGGGATTCATAATGAGTTTTTTTAGTTATTAGAGACTTTTAATTTTTTTGATTTATCTCATGTTGATAACTACCCCCAAGTTTTAGTACTAATGCTTTGTTGTTGCTGTACCTCAGGTTGATAACTAGATATACTTTTCCATTTTTTTCCCGGGAGAAATAGATGTGTTAGCTACATTAGATAGTATCTACAATTCCTTTTTCAGCATCTATGCATATCGTACTCTGTCCTTGTTAAATTTATGACTCTATGTTATTCCATGATCGATGTTGTTAATTTTGTCATCACGTGATACCTAGCCAACTGATGCATTGCTCAATTGTGATGTGTTGACAGTCTTCTGGTAACTCTAGTGCTCTTTTCCTAACTGCAGCAGCTCAAAACCTGCTCTGCCTCAAATTGGCTGAGGAGCTTGGGGTGATAGTTTCAAGCCCTTGGGTTAGTTGGTTCAAAGCTGCTAGTTTACCAGCAATTGCCTGTCTTTTAGCTACTCCTCTAGTCTTATACAAGTTATATCCTCCTGAAACTAAAGACACACCATATGCCCCTGCCATGGCTGCAAAGAAATTGGAGCATATGGGTTCTGTTACAAGAAATGAGTGGGTGATGGTCGGTACAATGCTCCTTGCAGTCCCTTTGTGGGTCTTTGGGTATGTAGTATGCCTTACTTTGTGATAGTTATTATTAAATTACCATCTCATATATATATATACAGACACATATATCACCAAATTGTTCCTTTTCTTTCCCGGCTGATAATTAGTAGCACAAAAGTCAATTTTTTTTAAAAAAATAACAAAAAAAACTACTGGGAGAGTTGAATTCTCCATTTTTTTTTTTGTTTCCCTTGATTTGTTATCACTTTTTTGGCAATTGAACAAGACTCAAAACACAAAATAATAGTCTTTGGTGTCTAGAACAACTCGCTACAGCATATTCCAGAAAATAATAAAATTACCAAACTACCCCTAGTTTTAGTAAAACTTTATTAAAACTGAACCAGCAACTTTCTAAAGTAAAGAAACTAAATACTTAGATTCAATAATAACTAAAGTAGCCTTTAAAAGGTGCCAAAAAGCCCCCCACATCAAAATTAGTCCATAATTCTAGGTTTAGTATTTAATCTTGTTTCTCCTTGAACACTTTACTTTTTGCATCATTAAGCCTAATGTATAAGTTATCATTTGTCCTTAATGCCATTATCTTTCAGGTACTTAATATACCGACTAAGATTAATAAGGGGACTGTTGAAATCATCACCCCTGTAGAGCTTATTAAGAAGGGTGACAAGGTTGGGTCCTCCAAGGCTGCCCTCCTTGCAAAGCTTGCCATAAGGCCATTCTCTTATGGCCTCGTTGTTCTTCAAGTTTATGATGATGGGTCTGTCTTCAGCCTTGAAGTCCTTGATCTTACTGATGAGGACCTAATTGGGAAGTTCTTTGTTGGTGTCTCTATGGTGAAATCACTATTGCTTGCTATCTCATACGTGGACTATGGTGACGAAATGGTGACGAAACCTTTCGTCATAATATGTCCTTATTTCGTCACCAAATACATATGGTGACGAAATGGTGACGAAACAGCATTCGTCACCTAAGCTCCGTCATAGAATGTATTGGTGACGAAAATGTTTCGTCACCAATAAAAAAATGATAGGTGACGGAATTTTTTCGTCACCAATAAAAAATGATAGGTGACGTAAGCTTTTCGTCACCTAATATTTTCGTCACTAAACCTTATTTTCAGTGACGGAACATTTTGTCACCAAATGTTTTTTTTTTCCAATTTCAATAAATTAGGTGACGAAGTTTTGCGTCACCAATTTTTTATTTTTTATTTTTATTTTTAATTTCAATAGATCAGGTGATGAATTATTTCATCACCAATTTCTACTTATAGTCAAATATGGCAACGAAAATTATCATCAACAATTTTATTTTTTTATTAATATTCTTTATATTTACTTGCCATTACATTAACCTGTTCATTTCTAACCAAATCCATAAAAAATAAATTAAAAATAAATTCCATTCATTTCTAACCAAATCCATAAAAAACATCCATACAATCTAAAAATGCAATAAAGATGTTCACAAAGTAATTACAACCATTTATATACAAATGATGTCTTAGCTTCCAAACTTTATAGAAAATTATTTGAGTTCAAGTAGTCCCACAAAAGCTATCTTTTTGCCACCAATCCCATATCTGCACAAGTATAAAGGAAAATACATCAATAACAAACTAGACTGCAAACCTATATCCCTGATAAGATGTACTACAACAAAAAAAGATTATTATTAGTAAGACAATGCAAAAAATGTCCACAGAATACCCAATAACAAACTAGACAAAATAATCATAATGCAACATCATATGAAGCCAAACTATCAAAGAAAGAAGACCCACAACATTCTCATCAAATAAAAACCCAACCCACATTACAAAGCATGGAGAAATCACAAAGAATGCAGAAAAATCCCAATTTAAAACAAAACAAATAAAGTGAAATCCAAAACAAAAACCCAGCTACCATCATTAACACAAACCCAACCACCACAACGAATAAAAAATCTAGCCAACACCATTAAAAAAAAAATAAATAAATAACCACCACCATTAAACAAAAACCACAGCCACCACCATAAACAAAAAACCCGCCACCACCATAAACAAAAAACACAGCTACCACCATTAACACAAAAACTCAACCCCTACCATAAACAAAAAACACATCTACCACCATTAACACAAAAACTCAGCCACCACCATAAACAAAAAACCCACCACCACTATTAAACAAAAAACACAGCCACTATCATAAACAAAAAACCCACCAACACTATTAAACAAAAAACACACCACCACTATTAAACAAAAAACACAGCCACCACCATAAACACAAAAACCCAGCCACTACCATAAACAAAAAACCCAACAACCACCATTAAACAAAAAGCATAACCACCACCATTAACACAAAAACCCAGCCACTACCATAAACAAAAAAACCCACCACCATCATTAAACAAAAAACACAGCCACTACCATTAACACAAAAACTCAACCACTGCCATAAACAAAAAACTCAACCATCACAATAAACAAAAAACCCACCACCAACATTAAACAAAAAACTCAGCCACCACCATAAACGAAAAACCCACCACCACCATTAAACAAAAAACATAGTCACCACCATTAACACAAAAACACAGTCACTACCATAAACAAAAAACCCAACCACACAATAAACAAAAAATCCAGCCACCATCATTAACACAAAACCCACCACCACCATTAAACAAAAAATCCAACCACCACCACAAACAAAAAAACCACCACCACCATTAAACAAAAAACACAATTGGAGCACAATTGTGCTACGGTACCCTCATACATATAAGAGGTTACTATAGCACAATTGTAAAAAAATTTACAATTGAGAGACCAGGTAATGCTTGTTTTTGTGTTTTTGTTTTTGTGTTTCTGTTAGAGATATTGGCAAACCTCACGTGTTTTTAACGGCCACAACTTCTTCCAATTGCTTCCCCTTGACCCACTTAGAAGCTGAAAACTATGATAGAGAACAATTAGAACAATCCCTTGCAATAACAAAGGCCACAATGCCATGAAAAAAGGACAATAAGCTAAAGTAGAACACAAATGGCAACTTCCAAAAACTTGACAAATCAATTAAAGAGACAAATATTTAAAAGCAATTTCTAACTCTAGACCAAGTTTCAAATATTTTCTCAATAAACTGAGTGATGGTTTGTTACTGTAGGCAATCTATTTTTTAATGGAACATTGACTTCCAAACCAAATTACCCTAGCAAGATGACATTGAGTAAATAGATGTAGTGAGGATTTTATTTGAAATTTGCAAAGAGAGCAACTTGAATTTGAGTTGAGTTGAGAGCATACCTGTTTATATATATAAACATGTATGCTCTCAACTCAAATTCAAGCTGCTCTCTTTGCACATATATATATTTTGATAGAAATTTTTTCTCTAGTATATAAAATATGTAATTGGTAGGTGTATAACATTTTGATAATTATCATCATATTATAAATAAATGAGAGTGGTCCATGTAAATAGTCCCATAGTTATAATACCATATGTATGACTTTAAGCAAATCAATTGTCATTTATAGTTCATAGCTAGGTTAATTATAATACTTCTAAATGATATTCAATCCAATTAATACTACTGCTTTGGTTTCCACTTGCTTTGTAATTGTCATTCATTATTAATTAAAGAAAAAAGCCCTTCAGGTTTAAAACACTTTTTTGGGTAAATAACAATATTTATTCATATGAAAAACGCAGACATTGGCAAGCTTTCTCTAGCTCATGTTTTTATTTTTATTTTTCTTTTGTACTCTTCTATGCCTTTTCAGTACACACCCTATGTATTGGGATTTCATTTTTCTTAATTTAATGAGTTTATTTACCTATTAAAAAAAAAGTAGCCCAAGTACACAGTGGGTATACTATGGGTACAGCAAATCAAATCCTAGTACAATGATTAATCAAATCTAAGAGGGTAAAAAAAAAATTTTGAGCCTAATCCTAGCATCAACTAATACAAAGATTTAAAAAACAACAGTTTTAGATCTATAATAGTTCGTTCACACCCCTCAAAACCTCCAAGCATTCTGACAGTAATTCTCTTCATATACAAGTTTCATATGCCCCATGCTCATTTACTAGCACGACACACTAGCAGATTCTAAATGAGCAAAGGAATCCATCAGCCATCATCACAAACGATAGATTGAAATGAATAAAAATCACTATACCCAAATCCAGTTACTAAAAATTGCAGCAATTACCCCATTTTCCCAAAAAAAAAAAAAAATGCCCCAGTGCTCTGTGGTACAAACTAGAAGCATTCAACTTACCAAAAAAGCTTATGAATAAAAGAATATACTACTATACTATTTGTTGAAATAAATGTTTGACTAAAGACTAAACTACAAGAAGGCAATCTATGATTCTACATCAAAATTCAAACAACAGAAAAGTGGCAAATCCCCAATATCTATGCTTTATTTGTTAAATTTTTCAAGGCCAACAACAAAAACTTAAAATACCCAGATCCATTCCAGAATATCCAATTGATTTCTACTTATGATCAAAGTAACAGAAATAGTTACCTAGTTTGAAAGTAGAAATATGAGCACTTTCAACCACCAACGAAAATCACATATCTGAGAGGGAGAAGAGTGATGAGAGAGAGAGCTTACCGGTCTTTTTGGGAGGCTGAGAGGTGTGGGTTTGTATGTGGGAAGAGAAAGAGAGAGTATAAGTGTTTTGTTTACACAAATAAAAATAAGGAAAAAAAAAAAAAGAAGTCAAAAAAATTTAGAACGTGCCTAAAAATTGGGCACCGCGCAAAAAGAAATAAAAAAATTTGAGAGATGTTATCTACAGTATTTTTATAATATTTTCACAATAAATTATAAGTGGTTAATTGTTATTGGTTTAAATTTAAACATAATACTAAGATTACTTTTTTACCTTCAACAATAATAACCTACCACTAAAATTTTATTATAAAAATATTATGACAATATTGTAAAAATACCACTTTTGTTTGGATTTGGAAGAGGAGAGACCATGAAGCACGAGCAGTATTGCTTGAGTTTCTTGAAATGAGCTTCTTCTTCGGAACTACGGAGAGAGATTAACAAATCAAAAGTCAAAAACAACTGAACCTGTGTTTTTAAAAACTGTGTGCTCTATACACAATAAAGCAATGAGAGCCACACCCTTTTTTTTAGTCTTTAATCTAGAATTAATGAGAACCACATGCTATGGCTCTACTTTTAGCTTTTGTTTCACTTTAACTTCTTCTTTTTTTTTTTTAAAGAGCTTTTGTTTTACTTGACATATTTTACAGTCTGTACGTTGTAGATTGTACAACTACAAGTTCTTGTCCTCAAAAACAATATTATATACTATATTATACAACTCTATGAAAAGTCACGTTAATTTAATTTCTTTATTTTCTTTTTCTTTTTCCTTTTTGTGATAATTATGATTAGAAAAAAAAAATAGTAATTTTATTTAATTAAATGAATAAACTTAAAAAGTTATTTAAGTTTTATATAACATTAATTAATTCATTATATATATAATAATTTTTTTTATGATTACATTTAAATATAATTGATTGTCCATTCCAAGGAAAATTAATTATTTGATGACATGACTATTAATTTTTTATCACTTTGAAATTTTGTAAGCGTGAAAAATATATGAAGATAAAAAATTTACAATGAATTAAAAAATATAGAGTTGGGTTCAAGATGCACTTGATGTAACTCTAAAAATTGTTACACCACCCAATAACTTATTATTTAATGCATATTTTGAAAATTCAACCGTTGGATAACATGTTCTATATGTTCTTAATATGCATGTCAATTTCCATGCCAATCGGATGTAATGTACCATTTAATCTTTATACTCATCTTTTATGCGTTATTTTAAACTACAAAAACATGAATTTAGACAATGGATTGATGACATGCCTATTAATCTTTGATCACATTGAAATTTTGTAAGCATGAAAAACATATGAAGATAATGTAATCTAACGGAAGATTTGTCAAAATTCACATCGAATTAAGAAATATAGGGTTAAGTTCAAGTTACACTTGACGTAACTCTAAAAATTGTTACACCACCCAATAACTTATTATTGAATTCATATTTTCAAAATCCAACAATTGGATTATATGTTCTATATGGTCTTAACATTCATGCCAATTTTCATGTCAATCGGATATAATTTACCATTTGATCTATAAACTCAACTTTTATGCATTATTTTAAACTACTAAAACTTGAATCTAGACAGTTGATTGATGACATGGTTATTAATATTTGAAAACCTTGAAATTTTGTAAGTAAGAAAAATATATGAAGATAGTGTAATCTAACGGTAGATTTGTCAAAATTCACATCGAATTAAGAAATATAAGATTAGGTTCGAGTTACACCTGACGTAACTCTAAAAAATGTTACACTATCCAATAACTTATTATTGAATTTATATTTTGGAAATCTAACTGTGGGATTGCATGTTCTATATTGTCTTAACATGCATGTCAATTTTTATACTATTTAGATTTAATTTACCATTTGATCTATAAACTCATTTTTTATACGTTATTTTAAACTACAAAAATATGAATTTGGACAATTGATTAATGACACGCCTATTAATCTTTGATCACATTGAAATTTTGTAAGCATGAAAAATATATGAATATAATGTAATCTAATGGTAGGTTTATCAAAATTCACATCGAATTAAGAAATATAGGTTGAGTTCAAGTTACACTTGACGTAACTCTAAAAAATGTTACACTACCCAATAACTTATTATTATTCATATTTTTAAAATAAAACCGTTGGATTGCATGTTCTATATGGTCTTAACATTCATGCCAATTTACATGTCAATCGGATGTAATTTACCATTTGATCTATAAACTCATCTTTTATGCATTATTTTAAATTACTAAAACTTGAATCTAGACAATTGATTGATGACATCGCTATTAATTTTTGATTTCCTTAAAATTTTGTAAGCATGAAAAATATATGAATATAATGTAATCTAACAGTAGGTTTACCAAAATTCACATTGAATTAAGAAATATAGGGTTGAGTTCAAGTTACACTTGACGTAACTCTAAAAAATGTTACACCACCCAATAACTTATTATTGAATTCATATTTTCGAAATCCAACCATTGGATTACATGTTCTATATGGTCTTAACATTCATACCAATTTTTATGTCAATCGGATGTAATTTACCATTTGATCTATAAACTCATCTTTTATGCATTATTTTAAACTATTAAAATTTGAATCTAGACAATTGATTGATGACATCGCTATTAATTTTTGATCTCCTTGAACTTTTTGTAAGCATGAAAAATATATGAATATAATGTAATCTAACGGTAGGTTTATCAAAATTCACATCGAATTAAGAAATATAGGGTTAAGTTCAAGTTACAATTGACGTAACTCTAAAAAATGTTACACCACCCAATAACTTATTATTGAATTCATATTTTCAAAATCAAACCGTTGGATTACATGTTCTATATGGTCTTAACATTCATGTCAATTTACATGCCAATTAGACGTAATTTACCATTGGATCTATAAACTCATCTTTTATGCATTATTTTAAATTACTAAAACTTGAATCTAGACAATTGATTGATGGCTTCACAATTAATCTTTGATATCCTTGAAATTTTGTAAGCATGAAAAATATATGAATATAATGTAATCTAATGGTAGGTTTATCAAAATTCACATTGAATTAAGAAATATAGGGTTGAGTTCAAGTTACACTTGACATAACTCTAAAAAATGTTACACCACCCAATAACTTATTATTGAATTCATATTTTCGAAATCCAACCGTTGGATTACATGTTCTATATGGTCTTAACATTCATACCAATTTTCATGCCAATCGGATGTAATTTATCATTTGATCTATAAACTCATCTTTTATGCATTATTTTAAACTACTAAAACTTGAATCTAGATAATTGATTGATGACATCGCAATTAATCTTTAATCTCCTTAAACTTTTGTAAGCATGAAAAATATATGAATATAATGTAATTTAACGGTAGGTTTATCAAAATTCATATCGAATTAAGAAATATAGAGTTGAGTTCAAGTTACAATTGACGTAACTCTAAAAAATGTTACACCACCCAATAACTTATTATTGAATTCATATTTTCAAAATCCAACCGTTGGATTACATGTTCTATACGGTCTTAACATTCATGCCAATTTTCACGCCAATTGGATGTAATTTACCATTTGATCTATAAATTCATCTTTTATGCATTATTTTAAACTACTAAAACTTGAATCTAGACAATTGATTGATGACATGGCTATTAGTATTTGATCACCTTGAAATTTTGTAAGTATGAAAAATATATGAAGATAGTGTAATCTAATGGTAGATTTGTCAAAATTCACATCGAATTAAAACATATAGGGTTATGTTCGAGTTACACCTGACGTAACTTTAAAAAATGTTACACCACCTAATAACTTATTATTGAATTCATATTTTGAAAATCCAACCGTTGGATTACATGTTCTATATGGTCTTAACATTCATGCCAATTTACATGCAAATCGGATGTAATTTAGCATTTGATCTATAAACTCATCTTTTATGCATTATTTTAAACTACTAAAACTTGAATCTAGACAATTGATTGATGACATCGCTACTAATCTTTGATCTCCTTGAAATTTTATAAGCATGAAAAATATATGAATATAATGTAATCTAATGGTAGGTTTATCAAAATTTACATCGAATTAAGAAATATAGGGTTGAGTTCAAGTTAAACTTGACGTAACTCTAAAAAATGTTACACCGCCCAATAACTTATTATTGAATTCATATTTTGAAAATCTAACCGTTGGATTATATGTTCTATATGGTCTTAAAATTCATGCCAATTTACACGCTAATCAGATGTAATTTACCGTTTAATCTATAAACTCATATTTTATGCATTATTTTAAACTACTAAAACTTGAATCTAAACAATTGATTGATGACATCGCTATTAATCTTTGATCTCCTTGAAATTTTGTAAATATGAAAAATATATGAGTATAATGTATTCTAACGGTAGGTTTGTCAAAATTCATATCGAATTAAGAAATATAGGGTTGGATTCGAGTTACACCTGACGTAACTCTCAAAAATGTTACACCACTCAATAACTAATTATTGAATTTATATTTTGAAAATCCAACCGTTAGATTACATGTTCTATATGGTCTTAACATGCAAGCCTATTTTCATGCGCATCGGATGTAATTTAACATTTGATCTAGAAACTCATATTTTATGCATTATTTGAAGCTACTAAAACTTGAGTCTAGACAATTGAGTGATGACATGACTATTAATCTTTGATCACCTTGAAATTTTGTAAGCATGAAAAATATATTAAGATAATGTAATATAATGGTAGATTTGTCAAAATTCACATCGAATTAAGAAATATAGAGTTGGATTCGTGTTACACCTAACGTAACTCTAAAAAATGTTACACTGCCCAATAACTTATTATTGAATTTATATTTTCAAAATCCAACCGATGGATTATATGTTCTATATGGTCTTAACATGCAAGCCAATTTTCATGCGAATCGGATGTAATTTACCATTTGATCTATAAACTCATATTTTATGCATTATTTGAAACTATTAAAACTTGAATCTAGACAATTGATTGATGACATAACTATTAATCTTTGATCACCTTGAAATTTTGTAAGCATAAAAAATATATGAAAATAATGTAATCTAACAGTAGATTTGTCAAAATTCATATCGAATTAAGAAATATAGGGTTGGGTTTGAATTAAGAAATATTTTGAGGTTATTACATGAGTTTTTGCTCATTTTAGAGATTTTGGGATATTTTGGTCATTTTAGTTGTTTTTTGGCATAATTGGTGATTTTAGAGATTGTAGGAGTATTTTTTTCATTTTAAAGGTTTCATGGATATTTTGTTTATTTTAGAGATTTTGAGGATACTTGGTCATTTTAGTGGTTTTTGAGCATATTTGGTGATTTTATAAAAATCGGCTTTGGGTAGGGTATGAATATCTATGGATAAATCGACCGGGTTACAATTGGATATGGATACTAATTGGGTAAGGTAATCGGATATCCATGGATAAATTAATTTGGTCTGGTATATATGGGTATACCCTACCCATGGCCATCCTTAATTATTTGTATACAATAGGTGACGAACACTTATTTCGTCACCAAAAACCCCTCCATCTTAATATTGGATGATGAATTTGGAATTTCATCACATCAGGTTAGTCTTTGGTTAAACAATAGGTGACCAAAATTTATTTCGCCACCAAAAACACCTACATCCTAATATTGGGTGACGAATTTAGAATTTCATCACCTCTGGTAAGCCTTTGGTGACGCGAATATTTCGTCACCCTAGGTTTGCCTTTTTTTCATGACCTATAGTGACAAAATAAATATTTCGTCACCAATTTGTACATCTTTGGTGACGAAATATTGATTTCGTCATCAATTTTAAATTTTTTATAATATTTGGTGACGAATTCTTCTTTTCCTCACTAAATGTTATCATTTGGTGACGAAATTGTTTATCCTCACTAGATTTCGTCTCACTTTTGTTGTAGTGTACCCAACCCTAGCCGCTGCACCACACATGTTTGCCAATGCCTACAAGAACGTTGTTGCAGTTGCTGTTGCTACTGAGTATTCCTTCCCTCAGGCAGAGAAAGTTAAGGAGTTCCTAAAGGTATACTTTTCAACAGAAGAAGGGCCACTATGAAGTTATAATGAATGACAAGGTCCTTTATCTTGTCAAAGAGGTAGAGGCACATTACCAGGAACTTGAGAAATACTGTCTGGTACGTTTGATGCCTTCTTCCACCATCGAACGTACGAGATGGTCTTTCTGAAGCTCCTTGTAATGTGCCTCTGCGTCTTTGACAAGAAAAAGGACCTTGTTATTCATTATTACTTCATAGTGGCCCTTCTTCTGTCGATAAAAGTATAATGATGAATGAGGTGACTAATAACTTATGTGGAATCATTTTGCTCATACAGTCATTGATAGTCATCCTTTAATATTGATCATTTGTGCATCCTTTTTGTGCAGCTGTTGGTGCCATATTGTCAGCAACTGATTCAGTTTGCACGCTACAGGTACACGATTTTCATCCTTACATGAATGTTATACATGGAAATTGACATGCTTCATTAATGCATGATATTTTTGGCCTGTTAAAGGTTCTCAATCAAGATAAAACGCCCTTACTTTACAGTATTGTATTCGGTGAGGGAGTGGTGAATGATGCCACCTCTATTGTGCTTTTCAATGCAGTCCAATCACTTGATGTCAACAACATTGATCTGCTTACAGCATTAAAATTCTTGGGGACCTTCCTTTACCTCTTCTTCACCAGTACTGCTCTAGGTATAGCAGTAAGTTGTTTTAGTAGTTATTTTTTTCTTCTTATTATTATTATTGTTTCTTTTCTTTCCTCCTTTTTAGTGGGCATCTCTCTTCAATTTCGGTCGTTTTATATACTGTATGTAAAGTACACAGTAAACAAGAAAATATGACAATCTTTTTGACGTAATTATGTTGTACTGGATAGGTTGAATAGATTTGCAACTAACTTGAAGCAAGCTGCAGAAAGTGATGGCCGGATTGAGCTTTCTGTGAGAGAACAGTCAGCACTCATGTCAATCCTTGATTGCCGTCCAGTATGTTGAACTGTTTGTGTTATTTATGTTTATCATTTGTCTTCCGTGCCTTATACCATAGGCCTTGGATGATGCATTGACATGCAATAAGAAAATTTAAATAGCATAATCATACTATGTCGAAAATGCAAGCTGATATGAATTTCAAAGGCATTTCTTGATCCAAGGTTGTCTTTTTGCATTTAAGATTTTTGGTACAATTTGTTGTGTAAGGCTGTGTTGTTTCATTGGTGAATTTTTTTTTTTTTTTTTTTTGGTAAATTACACTAACCTTCCTTAAGGTTTGAGGAAATGTGGGAATCCCTTTCTTATTTTAAAAAATGACACTTAGCCCCCTATGGTTATTGTTTTTATTTATTTTATTTTAAAATTTTTCTTACGATATAACCAATCTAGTTATTAAGCAAATTTTTTTTGGGTGGATATAGTGGTTGAGAATTTAATATGAGAAATTTGAAAATTTGTAATGAACATAAATGGTCAGAAGGGATTATTTGTTGTGTAAATCAATATATTAAGGGGTGGAGTGTCTTTTACAAAAATAGGAGGGGGTTTCTGAAATTTCCACAAACCATTCTCAAACAATGTAATTTACCTGTACTTTTTTCTCTTCTGCTTAGTCAGTAGAAATGGTAAGAGTCTCTTGGCTTGATGGCATGTCTTGCTTTCCACTATGGGGAATGCCTCAATTCAAATCTTGGGGGTGTCATCCCTTTGACCCTTCACCTAGCAATTCCATCGCGCCCCCTCTCCCCCCCCCCCCCCCCCCCCCCCCCCCCTAAAACACCAAAAATAAAGAGTATCCATTTTCCTGCTGTACAAGTACAAGACTTTATGTTCTAAGTTTCTGAGAAGTTGGTATCTAAGAAATGGGACGCAAATAGATTTACTGGAAATTTTTTCTCCTTTCTCACAGTAATAAATTTTGTACAGCTTACTTCTCATAATTTTTTGGGATGCCCTTTATATTATTGCTAGAATTTGCTAAGTACAAGCCTATTGACCATTTGTCTGATTTAGTTATTTTTTTATTGACCTGTATTGGCTAGTTTAGCTTTTGGCAGCACCCTGGGTTTAGTTTTTGTCCAGCATTTTTTTCTTTAGCTGGTCTCAGTTAATCATCTGTGGGTGCTATCTGCTTCTAAGCCTATATTTGCATTTTCTTTTGTCAGATTGAATCAGCCCTCCCAAGTTTGGCAACGCCAATAATGTCTCTGGATGCCAATGAGGATGCTGTTGTGGGTGCTCTGAAGCAGAGCTTGGTAAAATCTCTAACCCCCTCCCCCCCAACCACATCTTTTGTGAGCCGGTTGTGAAAGTTCACTGTCAATTTCATCTTTCTTATTCTCTCACCACATGCCCAATGTACATTTTGTAAGGGACAGCATTGCCATAAACTTTTATGTATTTGTAAACACTAGAAAAAATAAGTGTGCCTGCATGGATGCGACTTGAAAAGTATTAAAAGGGTGCCAATACATGGGCAGATGTTGAAGCATAACCACTTGCACTCATGTACTAAAATTATTTTTGGGGATCATGTGCTTAATGGTGCGCATGTGGTATATTGGCATGCAATACATCCATATAGCTTTCTCGATGCCTTAAAGCAGCTCAAGAATTTTGAATTATAATAAAAAAAGGTCCTAACCTCACAGAAATAATATTTGTCTTGCTTTTGTGATTAAACCTGAAGGTGCTAAACCATATCTTGAGTTGTTCTACTTTAAGGTTGGTATGTTCTGCGCTACATTTTGTGTTTGACTTGTATTTTCTCAATTTTGTGCTCAATACAGAGGCAATTAGAAACTATTGGTGCACAACGGGCTGGTCTTGAAGACATGCTTAAAGAGATGAAAAGAAAGGTGGGAAATATGATTGATGATGCTCTTGTTTGACTTATTATTTTTTTTATCAAATAATATTTTGAAAAAGAATTATTGAAAGAAAAGTTGGATTGTTGTTAATGATACTCTTGTTTTGCTTTTATTTTTTATTTGTAAAGTAATAAATTATTGAAAGAAAAGTGTGTTGATTGGATTGTTAATTGCTTGCACATAATTATTTAGTGGGCTGGTCTTATGTTTATTTATTAATATTTTTGGGGCAACGTTGATATTTCCTTTCTAGTGTTCTTAATTTTTTAGTACTTTATGGATTTTTTCCATGTCAATCCCATATAATAGTGTTTTCTTGTTTGAACTTGGGTAAGGGTTTTATTTGTCATCCAACAAATATACAGATCAGGAATGTTTGTTCATGCTTAATTCAACTTACGGGATGCAAATTTCTTAGTGTATTTCTCATTCGGCTGATGGGAATTAATTGTTGTTGCGTTTAGATAAACATGAGCCATGTGGTTTAATTTTTACATGATTTTCAACCACTGAACTTACTACCGATATTGCTTTGGACTATCTCAAGGTCATTATTATTGTGAGTATTTTCAATAGTATGGCAAGGATTCCATGGGTTTATATCATTTAACCAACACAGATTGAGTATTACTTGTTTGTTGTATTAGCCCAATTACCAAAAGTGTCTCAAAAGTCAAACCTTTATTCTAATACTAGTCGCTAACCCGTGCGATGCACGGGAAAGCTATTAATAACTTAATATGAAAAATATATATATATATATATATATATATTTATATCATGGTATAAATTATATACCAAACCAATAAAATCTATCATTTACAAAGTAATAAAATCTATCACATACAATGAGATATCATGAGATCATATTTAGAAAATATATAACTGATATAAGTACACTCCAATACAATTAATTACACGAATATAGTTAATTCCATACTCATTCAATCAAATATCTTTCATAAATTACATTAATCGTTCTTGATGTCCAAGATGTATCTAAATTCTAACATTGCCAGTAAACAAAGATGCTAGACCTCAATGGGATTAAAAAGGCAACATAATGCCAATTTACACAATTTCTGAAATCATTATTTCCACTATTGAGAGAGAGAGAGAGAGAAAGGTGACTGTTGTGTTGCATCTCTTAAGAAGAATCTACCCTGTACATTTTTTTTTATATGTAATCGACAAATAACAAAATAGATGTACCACATTTAGAGTATGCACATTTCTGAGATTAAAAGTAAAGGAAAATAAGAAAATGAACCCACCTAAAGTTTTTTGCTCTCCCTCTTGATATTGACTTTTCCAACATCTTCCAAAATCAAATTTATGTACTCCTCCCTGTAAGGCATAAAAATTAATATTTGACCAAATTTACATGTATTTTAAAAACAGGTACATGGAAGCAAAACACAATTAGTGAAAACAGAAAATGCTCTAAACCACAAACTATATTTTTGAAACCGGTTTGAATTTCAAATAAGTAATTACAAAAGCATCAGTATGTAGCTTTTCAATTTTACCTTCATGACTCTTTTACAATTTTTTGCTATATATATTGTAACACCCCATAATTTGATACCAATTAAATGACTATACGTTAATTTTTAATGGAGGCCTATAATTAAAATGGATTAAATAAATTTGGGCCTAATGTATTAAAAAGAAGATAAATTCTATGGAATATGAAGCCCAAGTGAGGTGACATAAGTATATATGGGCCTTGAAAACCCTAGCCTTTTTCGTCCTAGGTCACACGTGTTTTCTGATGGGATTTCTTTTTGCTTCAGCCGACAATTGAATTTCTGCCTTTCTCCACTGTGGCGTTGGTGGGAGTCTTCAGGTATGATTTTTTTTTTTCTCAAGCTCAAGACTTAAAAAGTTTGTATGGTCAATAGCTTGCAATTGATTGGAACCTAGACTATCATTATACTAATAGAAAGGGTTTCCTATAATTGTATTATATTAGATAAAGACTTGGTCAATATGTCAGGCAAAGATGCAGACTTGAAATTAAGCCAAATAGAGTAATAAGTGTGGACTTGGTCACCATGTTAAAGTGTAAAGAATGCTTATGTTATTGCATTCACACTAAGCCACAATTGTTGACCGGTTATTTTGCATTCACACTAGTTCAACGTGTAATAGATTTTGGGTCCTTGGAGTGATGATTTCAATATTATATTAGCTATTGGTTACTTAGCTGCACTGATCTAGTAGTTCTAAGTCCAACAATACGGCTGAAAAACTAAGAATAATAAATAAACTCTAACCGTTTGCCATGCTACACATGCTACCTCAAGTGTTGCCATGCTATTCCCTACTAAGCATGGTCCAAGCTTGATTGTTTACGTAGCTTTCACTTTGGTTTAATATATATATGTAATATTAAGGTCAGTAGATGCCTAGCGGCATCAAGAGAGCATTCTAGCACTAGATTGATGGATTAAAGCAATCTCACGTGGCCTTCAATGTTAAGTTGAATATATATAATTATATACATAATGGTTAGAGTCAATGGACATGTAGTGGCATCAAGAGGGAATGCTAAGCAACAAATTAAGACAATACGTGGTTTCCAATAGTAAATT
Source organism: Quercus berberidifolia (assembly GCA_028535905.1). Lineage (NCBI taxonomy): Eukaryota > Viridiplantae > Streptophyta > Magnoliopsida > Fagales > Fagaceae > Quercus > Quercus berberidifolia. The sequence goes on along the minus strand of JAPQVW010000003.1, from coordinate 87,805,924 downwards.
TTATAGTTAAGTGAATTGATGGAGGATTTTGAATATATTGATATTGTTTAGGATAAATCCGTTTAAGTGTGAAAATAAATTTTGAAGTGAGAAATTGTGTATTGATGAACTTATTTTTGGTATTGCTAGGTTCTAATTCTACTGAATTGTTGTGATTCAAGGGAGGTTGATTTCCTTTATTTTTTGCAACTAAGAGGTAAGTGGTGTTTACTAATTTTGGGGGTTTTCCCAAAAGAGTGTTAATTATTAAACTATTTTATATGAAAGAATATGTATGATATTATATATATAAATGAATATTTTTCAAATGTTTGATGTGCACATTGGCTATTCGTTTTATGAAAAACTTGTGGGACAACCTAATTTTATTTAAACTTGTATGTGTGTATATGTCTTTATATTTTGAGAAGTATGAATGGATTATTTTGTGAGCATATTGAATATGTTTTGAAAACCTATGGCAAGTCGTGATTAGAAGCTCAGTATGATATTTAGTCCTTAGCAAGGGACAATCATGCTGCAGCTAGTCCTTAGCAAGGGACGGTCCCAAAAAGGGGACAGTGCACATTTGATAGCTCCTTAGCAAGGGAGCATACTATTAAGGATCCAAAAGGAAGCTCCTTAGCAAGGGAGTGTACCTTTAGGTTCCAAAGGAGCCATCCTTGAGAAATGGGATGAAAGGAGGTTCCAGTCCCAAAAAGGGGATAGCACAACCCTGTCAACGGGGCGTAAACGTTGACCACGAGAAAAGCCTAGGGAATTGTTATGTGATGGTATCAATATATATATATAATATGATGGCTCACAATATAGAGATATTATTTTCTTTTACATGAAATAATTGATGACAAAATATTGGTGAATTATAAGTTGTGAATCTGTTGAAAGAATTATCTATTTGAAAGGTGTGTTCCCACACCCCAATGTTAGTGAATTCCACTTATTGAGTTATCTCACCCCCCTTTATTTTCCCATTACAGATACATTAGGTGAATTACTGGAGTAGAGATTCTTGGGAGACAGAAGTTACAAACTATTTTTGTGGAATTAAGGATTTTATTATTATTTTATGGCATTAAACTTTGTATTGGAAAATTATTTTGAGGATATTTTGTATTTGGTGAATTAGAGCTCTGACTTTTGTAATCAGATTTCAAGGTGGCTAGTTTCTTTTATTTAATATTTTTTGTGGATTATTCAGATTAAATAAGCTTTTATTGCCTATGATTTTGGGGCGTTACATTTGTGGTATCAGAGCTTAGGATATGATTCTGTAGACACTTGAAAACTAGGTTATGATTTTATCGACACTTGAAAACTAGGTTATGATTTTATAGACACTTAAAACTAGGCTATGATCTTGATTTTTGTTAGAGCATTTGGATTTTGGGTTATGTTTGATGAGATATTTTAAATAATTTTAGCAGTGTACTTCTTATGTGTAGTAATAATAATTGTTGCACTGTCTATATTTCTTGATTCTTTGTTAACTAGGTATCATGCCACCCAAAAAGAAGAGAGTAGCTAATTCCAATAGCGAGGAACCTATTGTTAATTTGCGAAGGCCAACCAAAGCAAGGGTTGATACTGAGGCTGAAGTCACTCAAGACATGAGAAATAATGAACGTCCTAGGGTGACACGCACTGATCCTTTGGATGAAGCTGCTGCCCGACTGTTGGACAGGTTGGCCCATGTTGCTAGTAGAGGTGTAGGTAGAGTAGAGGTAAGGGCTGGTTGCTCTTTTGAGACTTTTATGAAGCAGAATCCCCCTTCCTTTGATGGGAAGCCAGATCCTACGGAAGCTGAAAATTGGTTCTTGCAAATGGAGAAATTATTAGAAGCTTTAGATTGCACTGACTCTCAAAAGGTGCGGTTTGCAACTTTCAAGTTGATTGGAGAAGCTGAGCGTTGGTGGAGATCTACTAAAGCCATTTTGGAGGGAATGGACATTGAGAGGAATCCCATCACTTGGGAGAAATTTAAAGGGGTTTTCTATGATAACTACTTCCCTGAGGTGGTTCAAGAACGAAAAGAGAGGAAATTTGCTGATTTGGTGCAAGGAAGTATGACTATTGAGCAGTATGCTGCTAAATTCATCGAGTTATCTCGCTTTGGACCCCACTTAATCCTTACTGAGGCGAAGAAAGCAAGTAGGTTTCAAAAGGGGTTGAATGAGAGACTTCGACACCATTTGATTGCAGCAGGGGTTGATAACTATGCAGAGTCAGTTAAGAGAGCTATGAGACTGGAGGAAGATTTCAAGAACAATGTTAGGAAGGAGAACCCACCTAGAAACACTGGACAGACAGGCTTTCGTCAAGGCAATGCTTAAGGTCATTGGAACAAGAAAGGATCTTTTGGGAGGTCTGGGAGTAATTCATCATCAAATAAGCCAGAAAATAAGAATCCACCCCAGAATGCTCAAGGTAGAAGTTTGAATGCTTGCCCTACATGTGGAAGGTTTCATGGAGATAAACCATGTTTCTTTGAAGGAAAGGCTTGTTATAACTGTGGAAAGACAGGACACTTAGCTAGAAGCTGTACTTCTCCTCCACAAAACTCAATGGCACAACCTGGAAAGAATGATCAGAGGAGGAAAGCACAAGGGAGAGTGTTTGCACTCACACCACAAGATGTTCAAGCTTCGGATACTGTGGTTACAGGTATCCTCCCTTTATTCTCAAACTTTGCTAAAACTCTATTTGATTCTGGATCTACACACTCTTTCATCTCCTCTCAATATGCTAAGTTATGTGATAAGAAACCTGGACTTATGGATTATGATTTGTCTGTGGCCACACCTATGGGTGATTCTTTGGTGTGTAATTTTATGCTTAAGTCTTGTGTCATCCAAATTGAGGATAGGGAAATGTTAGCAGATTTGATTGTGATGGACATGTATGACTATGATGTAATTTTGGGCATGGACTGGCTGGCGGCTTATCATGCTAGTGTAGATTGTTTTAGAAAAGAAGTGGTGTTTCGGCCTCTAGGAGAACATGAATTTCGGTTTAAGGGCTCTAGGATGCATGCTTTACCTAGGGTGATATCAGCCCTTCGAGCTAAGCATCTTTTACGAAAAGGATGCCAAGGGTACCTGGCTCATGTGGTGGACACTAGGAAGGATGTATTGGAGTTGGATGATATCCCTGTTGTAAGGGAGTTTCCTGATGTCTTTTCTGAAGACCTACCAGGGATACCTATAGATAGAGAGATTGAATTCTCTATTGATTTGCTCCCTGGAACTTCTCCTATTTCGAAAGCACCATATCGGATGGCACCAACTGAACTTAAGGAGCTCAAGGAACAGTTACAAGAACTTCTTGATAAGGGGTTCATCAGACCAAGTGCATCTCCTTGGGGTGCACCAGTTTTATTTGTGAAGAAGAAGGATGGGACTATGAGGCTGTGTATTGACTACCGTGAATTGAACCGGGTTACTGTGAGAAACAAATACCCTCTCCCTCGTATTGATGACCTGTTTGATCAATTGCAAGGGGCACAAGTCTTCTCTAAGATTGACCTTCGTTCTGGGTATCACCAGTTGAAAATCAAGGGTGAAGACATACCCAAGACAGCTTTCAGGACTAGGTATGGGCACTATGAATTCTTGGTAATGCCTTTTGGATTGACCAATGCTCCTGCTGCGTTTATGGACTTGATGAATAGGGTGTTTCATGAGTACTTAGACCGCTTTGTTATTGTCTTTATTGATGACATTCTAATCTTCTCCAAGAGTATAGAAGAACATGAAGAGCACTTAAGAATTGTTTTTCAAATTTTGAGGGAGAAGAAGCTATATGCCAAGTTTAAGAAGTGTGAATTTTGGCTTGACCAAGTGGTGTTCCTAGGGCATGTGATATCTAAGGCAGGGATTTCTGTAGACCCTAGTAAGGTTGAAGCTGTGGTTGGTTGGGCAAGACCGACGAATGTGAGTGAGATTAGAAGCTTTTTGGGCCTTGCTGGCTATTATAGGAGGTTTGTGGAGGGATTTTCCCGTATTGCAGCCCCTTTGACTCACCTAACTCGTAAGAATGCCAAGTTTGTGTGGACAGAAGAATGTGAGAAGAGTTTTCAAGAGCTTAAGCAAAGGTTAGTCACTGCACCAGTATTAACCATCCCTAGCAACATGGGAGGCTTTGTCATTTATAGTGATGCCTCAAGAAAAGGGCTTGGTTGTGTGTTGATGCAGCATGGTAAAGTCATAGCTTATGCATCCCGCCAATTAAAAAGTTATGAACAAAATTATCCCACTCATGATTTGGAGTTGGCTGCAGTGGTGTTTGCATTGAAGATTTGGAGACATTATTTGTATGGTGAAAGGTGTGAGATTTATACAGATCATAAGAGCTTGAAGTACTTCTTTACTCAGAAAGAATTGAATATGAGACAACGAAGGTGGCTTGAATTGATTAAAGATTATGATTGCTCAATCAATTACCACCCAGGCAAGGCTAATGTGGTAGCTGATGCACTTAGTCGGAAGTCTTCTGGTTTCTCAGCAGCCTTGTTAACTACTCAAAAGGAGATTATTAAGGACTTGGAAAGGATGGGAATTGAAATTGTTATGGGTGATTCCCAAGTCTTTATGGCTAGTTTGACAATACAACCCACTTTGATTGAGAAGATTAAGAGTTCACAAGTTGACGATGCACAAATTGTAAAGATCATAGAAGAAGTACAAGAAGGGAAGAGACCAGAATTTAATGTGTCTAATGATGGTGTCTTGAGGTTTGGAAAAAGACTTTGTGTGCCAAATGATTTTGCATTAAAGAAAGAGATTATGGAAGAAGCCCATCGTACCCCATACTCAGTGCATCCTGGTAGCACTAAAATGTATCGTGACATTCGAGAAACTTATTGGTGGAATAACATGAAGAGGGAGATAGCTCAGTTTGTGGAGCAATGCTTGACTTGTCAACAAATTAAGGCAATACACCAGAAACCTTCAGGATTGCTGCAACCACTTCCCATTCCTGAGTGGAAGTGGGAGTGTATATGTATGGATTTTGTGACTGGTTTGCCAAGATCTCCTAAGGGACATGAGGCCATTTGGGTAATTGTGGATAGAATGACAAAGACAGCACATTTTATTCCTGTTAAGATGACTTACTCACTTGATCAGCTAGCACAGATATATATTGATGAGATTGTGAGTCTTCACGGAGTTCCATCATCAATTGTGTCCGATCAAGACCCAAGATTCACCTCAAGGTTTTGGGAAAGCCTACATAAAGCTTTGGGTACTAATCTTAGCTTTAGTACTGCCTTCCACCCACAAACTGATGGATTATCAGAAAGGACTATTCGTACTCTAGAGGATATGTTAAGGGCTTGTGTATTGGATTTCAAAGGGAATTGGGAAAAATACTTGTCTTTAGTGGAATTTGCCTATAATAATAGCTACCACTCTAGTATTGAGATGGCTCCCTATGAGGCTTTGTATGGTAGAAAATGCAGGTCCCCATTGTGTTGGGAAGAGGTTGGTGAGAGGAAATTGTTGGGACCAGAAATCATTCAGATGACATCTGAGAAGATTGATTTGATTCATAAAAGATTGCAAACAGCACGAAGTCGACAGAAGAGTTATTATGACCACTCAAGGAAGAAGGTAGAATTTGAAGTTGGAGATATGGTATTTTTGAAAGTCTCCCCAATGAAGGGTGTGATGAGATTTGGGAAGAAGGGGAAGTTGAGTCCCAGATTTGTTGGTCCATTTGAGATCCTGAAACGTATTGGTAAAGTTGCCTATGAGTTGGCCTTACCACCTACACTTGCAGGAGTGCATAATGTGTTTCATGTTTCCATGCTGAGAAAGTACATCCCAGATCCTTCACATGTCTTGAACTATGAGCCACTCAAGATCAAAGACAACTTGACTTATGAGGAAGTTCCAATCCAAATTCTTGACCATAAGGACCATGTGCTACGCACCAAGACCATAACATTGGTTAAGGTTCTTTGGAAGAATCACACAGTGGAGGAGGCATCTTGGGAGCGAGAAGATGAGATGAAATCAAAGTATCCAGAGTTGTTCATTAACGAAGGTATGTACGATTTCGAGGACGAAATTTTTTTTTAGGGGGGAAGGATGTAACACCCCATAATTTGATACCAATTAAATGACTATACGTTAATTTTTAATGGAGGCCTATAATTAAAATGGATTAAATAAATTTGGGCCTAATGTATTAAAAAGAAGATAAATTCTATGGAATATGAAGCCCAAGTGAGGTGACATAAGTATATATGGGCCTTGAAAACCCTAGCCTTTTTCGTCCTAGGTCACACGTGTTTTCTGATGGGATTTCTTTTTGCTTCAGCCGACAATTGAATTTCTGCCTTTCTCCACTGTGGCGTTGGTGGGAGTCTTCCGGTATGATTTTTTTTTTCTCAAGCTCAAGACTTAAAAAGTTTGTATGGTCAATAGCTTGCAATTGATTGGAACCTAGACTATCATTATACTAATAGAAAGGGTTTCCTATAATTGTATTATATTAGATAAAGACTTGGTCAATATGTCAGGCAAAGATGCAGACTTGAAATTAAGCCAAATAGAGTAATAAGTGTGGACTTGGTCACCATGTTAAAGTGTAAAGAATGCTTATGTTATTGCATTCACACTAAGCCACAATTGTTGACCGGTTATTTTGCATTCACACTAGTTCAACGTGTAATAGATTTTGGGTCCTTGGAGTGATGATTTCAATATTATATTAGCTATTGGTTACTTAGCTGCACTGATCTAGTAGTTCTAAGTCCAACAATACGGCTGAAAAACTAAGAATAATAAATAAACTCTAACCGTTTGCCATGCTACACATGCTACCTCAAGTGTTGCCATGCTATTCCCTACTAAGCATGGTCCAAGCTTGATTGTTTACGTAGCTTTCACTTTGGTTTAATATATATATGTAATATTAAGGTCAGTAGATGCCTAGCGGCATCAAGAGAGCATTCTAGCACTAGATTGATGGATTAAAGCAATCTCACGTGGCCTTCAATGTTAAGTTGAATATATATAATTATATACATAATGGTTAGAGTCAATGGACATGTAGTGGCATCAAGAGGGAATGCTAAGCAACAAATTAAGACAATACGTGGTTTCCAATAGTAAATTTTATAGTTAAGTGAATTGATGGAGGATTTTGAATATATTGATATTGTTTAGGATAAATCCGTTTAAGTGTGAAAATAAATTTTGAAGTGAGAAATTGTGTATTGATGAACTTATTTTTGGTATTGCTAGGTTCTAATTCTACTGAATTGTTGTGATTCAAGGGAGGTTGATTTCCTTTATTTTTTGCAACTAAGAGGTAAGTGGTGTTTACTAATTTTGGGGGTTTTCCCAAAAGAGTGTTAATTATTAAACTATTTTATATGAAAGAATATGTATGATATTATATATATAAATGAATATTTTTCAAATGTTTGATGTGCACATTGGCTATTCGTTTTATGAAAAACTTGTGGGACAACCTAATTTTATTTAAACTTGTATGTGTGTATATGTCTTTATATTTTGAGAAGTATGAATGGATTATTTTGTGAGCATATTGAATATGTTTTGAAAACCTATGGCAAGTCGTGATTAGAAGCTCAGTATGATATTTAGTCCTTAGCAAGGGACAATCATGCTGCAGCTAGTCCTTAGCAAGGGACGGTCCCAAAAAGGGGACAGTGCACATTTGATAGCTCCTTAGCAAGGGAGCATACTATTAAGGATCCAAAAGGAAGCTCCTTAGCAAGGGAGTGTACCTTTAGGTTCCAAAGGAGCCATCCTTGAGAAATGGGATGAAAGGAGGTTCCAGTCCCAAAAAGGGGATAGCACAACCCTGTCAACGGGGCGTAAACGTTGACCACGAGAAAAGCCTAGGGAATTGTTATGTGATGGTATCAATATATATATATATATATATAATATGATGGCTCACAATATAGAGATATTATTTTCTTTTACATGAAATAATTGATGACAAAATATTGGTGAATTATAAGTTGTGAATCTGTTGAAAGAATTATCTATTTGAAAGGTGTGTTCCCACACCCCAATGTTAGTGAATTCCACTTATTGAGTTATCTCACCCCCCTTTATTTTCCCATTACAGATACATTAGGTGAATTACTGGAGTAGAGATTCTTGGGAGACAGAAGTTACAAACTATTTTTGTGGAATTAAGGATTTTATTATTATTTTATGGCATTAAACTTTGTATTGGAAAATTATTTTGAGGATATTTTGTATTTGGTGAATTAGAGCTCTGACTTTTGTAATCAGATTTCAAGGTGGCTAGTTTCTTTTATTTAATATTTTTTGTGGATTATTCAGATTAAATAAGCTTTTATTGCCTATGATTTTGGGGCGTTACATATATAACCAAACTTAGTCATTTATAACATATCATTGATATACGGTTTACTAAATACTCTTCTTAATAGGAATTGTTAGTCATGTCATCTAGCTAAAACTTCCATTTCAATTATCATCTCCAATCACCCTTTGAAATCTCATGGTTGCCTTTGCTTCTTGCCTAGTAGGACAGCACAAATTTATTATCCCACCTGCATCCATATTAAAACACACAGTAAACAAAAGCAAACATACAAAACACATAATCTTTCATGTAGTTGTTTAATTTCTCTAAACAAATGCCAAGTTAATGTTAATGTCTCAAATTCAATTAGTAAACACTATGATACACACCTATTCCAAACTTAAACACGCAACCAATTCTACCAATACATGTAACCTTGCATAACTTAAGTTTGTGTCCATAACTCTCAACTTTCTTGACCCTAAAACCCATCCCAACAATTTGCACTAAACAATCACCGCCCAGAAAAATTATCTATTATTATTAGCAAAATTTTCCCATAATTTCTATCTAAAAAATGCTTCCACCATTACCATGTATTTCCAAATAAGTTCTCACGCAACTTGCAGGCTTATTAATCAGTAATTAGCTATCTGCATATATCATAGAATACTTTCAACCTAGCAACAATGATAACACAAATCATAAGAAATCCTACCTAATTATGCTGCTATTTGAGGGAGTACAAATAAACATAGATCTTGTGTGACTTCCATGGAGAACTTCTCTGCTAGAGTGCTAGCATTCTTCAAAATGGGCTTCCAAATTCTTAGATGTGTCTTTAACATGAACATTACTCTAAATAGGTGAGTAAACAAAGCATCATAAACAATAAATTATACGCAAAGTACATACGATATAGAAAACTAACCAAATTATAGTCTAACTCATTTATCCTAAAATTTTCAAACACATGCTAACAAATAGATATTGATATAAAATATTCACCTTGTAACAAAACTTAATAAGTCTCAAACACACATCTTTAATAGCTTTAAATGAATTTGTCATAATTGTATTTAAGCTATGGCTCAAGCAATAAGAGGCAACAAATATGATTCCATAAAAAACTATTCTCTTCTTGTCTAATAATGTTTAGGAGGGTTTACGCCTTGAATTCAACTAAATTCTCTCAAATCATATTTAACAACCAAGAACGAAACCCTAAATCATATTTAACAACAAAAAACGAAACCCTAAATCATATTTAACATCCCAAATTATAGAACAAAATAAAAACTTACCGGTAATGTTTGCGGAGAGAATCTGGTCAGATAGTAAAGTCTCAAAATCAAAAACTTTCTGCCACTAAAGGAGTGGGTGGCTGGCGCCTGCGGACTATAGTTTAGGGGTTTGAAGGTAGAGAAGGGACAAAGATTGGACTATAGTTTACGCTTTGAGCTTTGTTTTTTAAGGGCTGAAATTTTTGGGTTTTTTTTTTTTTCCTTTTTGATAATGCCGGTTGTCTCTACACCCAATCGTCCCCTAACAAATCCTTGGCTTCTGACCTGAAAACAGATATTAAAGAAGCACCAATATTCACAGGCAAGAAAATCATTCAAGATTTAAAAAAGAATTCTGATAATATGTACACGACATACCTGCGCATAGATCTGACCATATAATGAATATTATTCATGAGACATAAATGGGTCAAAGCAGGATCTTTATACTGCTTAGCTTTTCCATCCAAATTGGTTTAAAGAGCCTACATTATTCTTATTGTTATTGAGGCCAATTGCGAACCCGTTTCATCTTTGTTATCAAATTCTATAAAAAGCTGCTTCACGGTTGATTGATAGCTGTAAGCTTTGAGCTTTGTTTTTTAAGGGCTGAAATTTTTGGGTGTTTTTTTTTTCCTTTTTGATAATGCCGGTTTGAAAATTTTGGGTGTTTTTTTTTTTTTTCCTTTTTGATAATGCCGGTATTTTTTTTAGTCTTAAAAAGTTTTTTTTTTTTTTTCCTTTTTGATAATGCCGGTATTTCTTTTAGTCTTAAAAAGTTTTTTTTTTTTTTTTCCTTTTTGATAATGCTGGTTTGAAATTTTTGGGTGTTTTTTTTTTTTTTTTTCCTTTTTGATAATGCCGGTTTGAAATTTTTGGGTGTTTTTTTTTTTCCTTTTTGATAATGCCAGTTTTTTTTTTAGTCTTAAAAAGTTTTTTTTTTTTTTTAAATACTGTGCTGACGTGGAAAATTGTGGGAACTTCAAAAGCTTCGGTTTTATATATATATATAGATTATATCTTGTGCTATATAGCCAATCCTTATAAAAAAATTCATTTTGTTAATATTTGCATTGTGATTGTGGATAAATTTTAGAAAGTACTAATTGAAGCTAAACTTTTATAGCTTATGAAAATGTGCTACTTAGCTTATGAATTAAACTAACCAGCTAATTCAGTTTGGATATGAGAGTTATTATAGCCTAAGCAAGTGACAGTTAAATTTTATCTTACAAGAAGGTTTGGCCTAACATTTGAAGTTGTGCAAGGCAAAGGCATGCACACAAGTCACAAGCACATTTGTTGTATTGTAGAATCTTCTTTTCTTTATTATCTTGGATTTGCACTTATTTTCCTTTTCGCAATTTCTGTGCAAGCAAGTAATCAATTGGTTGGTTGTTTGGTTTCTACATATCAGGCTGGCTATAAAATTGTATCATGATCAATATGTGTTCGTTCGTACTTTTTTGTTTTTTGTAATCGAAAGTTTTGCTGTGATACATTATGATATAATTGGTTGTTTTTGTGTTCGATATATGGCTTCAGGACGATATACTATCAAAGTTGATGATCAACTGGCTCCTATGAGGATCTTTTCTGGAAGGAGATATCAAAATATGATTGCATTAGTGAAGATATTGCCCACAATATTGAGGCACAAGAACAGTGGTTGCTACAAATCCAGGTTTAATTCTTTATTTTACTGCATTTTTTTTCTTTGAATATCAGCTTTCTTTTTTCTTTTACTGAATGTGATGTTTTACCAAATAGAATTGGTTTTGACTGGCGAATATGTTATGAACCAAATTTGACATCTTTATTCATATCCACAGGTGCCTTCTCCTTACCATGTTCCACCTACTTCTATTCCATATCCACATCCTCAGGCCCAATAGCAGCAGTCACATGCAAGCCATGAGTATGGCCAACCTGCTTATCCGGGGTGGCGAGGCCCATACTACAATGCCCACGCACAACAATCTGGATCTCATCCTCGGCCTCCTTACACCATCCCAGCTCCATACCCTCCTCCTCACCAAAGTGGCTACTATAAGTAACAATAGTGTAGCTATGTAGCATCTATCCATTTTGGCTATATAATTTGATTGCTTTTGATATGTAATCTGTCACTTTGTTCCATCCTTGTTTAAATGGATTGGATTTAGCTAGATCTTATTTATGATCGTATAGCCTCTTCATAATCTGTATGCTGGTATGCCTAATGCTTTGTATGTGAATTGCATAGCTTGTACAAGGATTTTTCTATGTACAGGTTTTAAATTATGATGAGATTTACCGAAATGATACTAATTTGATAAATAAAAATCATCTATTTCACCTTTTGTGTTCCATTTATGCTTCTATCAATCACAAATTCTTAGAATTTTTTGTTTTCCTTATAAAATAACCAATGTTTAAAATGGGGAAAAAAAATCAAACAAATGGGAGGTTGTGATTGATATATCTGATAGACAATAATCTGTTCAGTAGATAAATGCATAGCCGGTTTTGCTGCTTGAGGTGGGAAATTCCCTATGAGTGTCTTTAGAAAAAATGTTTCCATGGGGTGTTTATTGTTTCTCTCTTTTTGGTTGTTTTTTGATGAATGAGCATAATTGCAAGTTGCAACGGGAAGAGGAGGGAAAGGGAAAAGTTGTGCATGACTTCTATTTCATAAGGCATGGTACATAGGAAGTATGACCCGATCCCATTTTGTTTATTATCTAGACTAGTGGAAAATAATTAAATGCTCATCCAGGTAGCAGTCTGATCTTTTCTGTTGGTGATACAGCCGTACATTAACATTGGCCTATTTCTCAAATTTAAGTTTCAATTTTGAATGTAATACAGAATATTTGAAGCTCAGACTTCGGCTATGTATTGCTATGGTTTTAGCCATAGCAATGATTGCTTTAGAATGTTGATGATTAGCAGCTTAATTTATGGTGGATACATTTGTATTTTAAAGAAAATAGAAAAGCCTCATCTCAGGGTCCAAGAACTACTAATGAAAGCTCGGCAAATGACAAGACGACGAAAAAGGTCCAAGCAAATATATTTTTGCCATATTTGAATTTCAATTTTCAAAGATTGAAATTAATATGCTATCAATTACATTTACAAAAATGAATCACCACCACCATTAAACGACTCATCATTACATGATGGCATCTATTACTTTTTATTTTTTTTAAGAAGAAAACAAAATAGATATTATTAGTAAAACTTAGCCAAGTTCGGCTAAAATTACAGAATTTAGGTGTGCAGGAACACTCTTCGTCCACAACATGAAACTGCTAACATAACTAGCATGTCTAGTAAAGTTATAAGCTATAAAGTTTGTTTGATTACGAATATGGGAGAAAGTAATTGTATATAAGAGTCTTGGCTTCAACAATCAAGTGGCCAAACAAGGTGAAAACAAGTTACACTCATCTAGATAGAGTACCAAAACTATAGCAAACAAGTTACAGTCATCTAGATAACACACCAAACTCCTAGGAAAAATTCTGTTGCAAGGGCTTTAAACTCCATAGACATGCAATTCATCATTGAAAGCAAATAAGAAATAATTGCCAAAAGCAATCAAATCTCTCAAGGCACATGCCAATGTCTTCTGCTTCTGAATAGGCTGGTTCAAAGACATGCTTTCATGCTAATAGAGCATGCATATAATCCCAACTATAGAGTACTGCCCAAGATCCTCTATTGGAAGCAATATTGCTTGGTAGGAGATAAAGCTAGAAGCATCATTTATATCATAGTGAAGACAAAATATTAGGCACAACTTCTATGCAACTTCTATATGAAGAATTGTATATTCCAATCATATAAAAGATTATGAAGTAAAATCCTTTTTATTTTGTTTCTTTAATTTTCTTGAAAATCAAATCCATCTTATAAACTTTTTTCCCAAGTGATGAGCAAATTACTTACCAAGAAGTCCCGTATAGTAGGAAAGGGGCACATCAATGTAGTAAGTAAAGGTTCTTCACCAACACTTCTTTTGAACCCTCTGGCACTTTCAAGCTTAAGCTACTTGTGTTAAAGTACATGCTCGTTTCTTTGGGATTGCCATCTATGTAGTCTCTAGCTAGAATGGAAATAATTAACAACTAACTGAAATTTCATAATATCACAATCTAGAAACAGGTACATTGGATATAGAATACTTCGATTACAAGTTCATTCAGTGATAAACAAAATAAAGGTAAATGCCGATACAACCTGGTAGTAAGTTCAAATACACAATAAAGAGAACCCCAATTTACATGTACAATACCATTCCAAAATCAAGTATCTACATGTCTGACAAAAATTTAAATATTGTCGTTAGATACCAAAAGCCAAAACATACGTACTAATCTATGCAACTTGGCTAATTGATACAATCATGGCATTTTATATGAAAGCATCACTTACCTAGTTTGGATCATTACTGCTTGTCGAAGCCCCATGGGAAAGTGGACATCTTCTACGGTTATGCCCATGTTGATGACACAGTCTACAGCTTTGCTTTTGTTGAATCTCCCTCAACTCAGAATCTGGCCTCTGGCTTCCTGGTTCTTGTCGGACCCCATCCATCTCATTTCGTATCCTAGACGCCACAGATTGACCTTTGCCCCGCAACAAGAGTGGGTCAGGCACCCACTTTGGACCGTCCACATCCCTCCACAATGACTCTGACAGTGGCACCACAAATGCATGTGAGTAGGTGCGAATGGCATTGTTAAAACTATAACATGGGTCAATATATGTAGTCGCATCTTGCCTCAAGTGCTGAAGAGCTTTAATTGCATGTGAACAAGGGATCTTTCGATTTTGCCACTTTCCACAATGACATGTTCTGTCCATTAGGTTTACTTCATGACTATGGTGTCCCCTTCCAGAGCTATGGATGTTGTATGTAGTAATTACTTGATATATACCATTCACATAATTAAACGCAGTTATATTGTGGCCAAGAGATTTTTTTAGGTTGTGTCCATAGATTTTTAAGGCATATTTACTCCATACGTTGCCCTGTGAGAGATCACGTAGTAATTTACTCCTACTAGTCACAATGTTTCTGTTATGCTTTGCGGCGTAAATTGTTAGTGCACGTTTCACCGCCTCTTTATTTGCAAAAATCAACCCTTTTGCAAAATTCATGTCCGCATTCCAAGAAGAACCAAATGCTTGCTGAGCAACTTCAGGATCAATCATATTTTCCCAAGTATTTTCATAAAATGATGAGGCAGGAGGTTCATAAACGGGGGTCGCATTTGTAACATGTTGAACTCTAACAGTAGCGTCCGCATCATCTTCATCACATTCAGCCATATCATTAACATGAGAAATGGGAGTAATTTCATGGTCATCAACACCCCTGCCAAAGTCGTTTCTCTCAATCTTCTCTTTGTACTCATCTCTATCGTCAATATCTTCCCCAATATAGTTTTCGTCTTCATCTTCAACTATTGGAACTGTAGAGGATTCGCCTCGATGTGTACAAAATTGATCTTCATATCTATTTCCAAGTTCACTCTCAATTGTTGTTGGTGTCTCTTGAAAAGAGGGTGTATAGCCTCCCAATGTGGTGCATCGATCATCTAGGATTGCAAACTGTAGAGATGTAGTTGTTTGTACAATTTCCTTTACGCCGACTTCCGTACGAGGCTACAAACTGACGTACAACTCAAAATCTGCTACCTTTTCCCATTTTTCCATCTTACTAAACATGAATTTCACATGTTTGTTCTCTGTTATCGCCATATATCTGTAATTAATGCATTGATTGAGAACTTCATGTGGAGAACGGAAAGTAATATGTATGTCATGCAAAGTGTTAGTTGGCCGTTGTTCGTTCCAAAATAGAAAATGGATTCTATACAATTCTTTTTACTTTTTTTTTAAAGAGTTTCCGTATCTCGGTAATGGGGTCTGTTGATTCGGAAATCACGGGATGGGTAAATGTAACAAATCATGAATCCACTTTTTTTTCTACCTCTGTCACTCTATCTTTCTTAGTGCCGCCTATATTCCATAATTTTTACTTTCAAATCATTCAGGGTCTTTAGCTTACGGCGTATCATCATATAGTAGCACTGGATACCCGGACCTTGAAACATCAATCCATCATAAGGGTTGGCATTGCTAAGGGGTCCACCGTAGTATATATTTATATGGATCATTGTCAACCTATAGATCATCAAGTGCAATAGTGTTAGTGACAAATTTATACCGCTCAATCAACATCAATCACAAAACTTTGCGTATTAAATGCCAACAATACTATTCTCAACCAAATTTGCATACACTCACATACAAAAATAGTCGTTACCAATTTCATATTCTTTTCATTCTAGGGGCATGACTTTTAAAACCCATTCAAATAAGTTCTCATGAACAAAAATATTATATACCAACCTTCAAATCTCTGTTACAAATCTTAAATAAATATATCTTGAAATAATTTATGGTAACAAGACTACAAATATCTTAGGTATCAAACTCATAATCCATTTCATATCCATGATAAAGACCAAAAATTACTAAATATTCCTAACAATTGATCACAATATTTAGCACTAAATGTTCCCATCATATCCACAAGGGCCTCACAATATCCATTATATATATTTTTTCTTAAGTAGATTCATGATCTTATATAAATGTGACCAAATATTTGGACATTAATTTGGCGGTAAGTAATCAAGTTCATCATTCAATTGGGCACTAATGTCAAAACTCAAATAGCTTCACTTGTCATGATTAAATGCAAGCTATCAAAATAAAAGGACTAAACAAAACCAATTTCAAGATATGACTAGTTGTTAGGACATAACATGAGTCATACTATGAACGTGATTACACTTTTTATAATTAATTATAATATTAATTTCAAAAATAAAAAAAAATAAAAAACTAGCAAATAATCATAATATACTAACAAATAAACTAATCACAATATACTAACAAATAAATTAATCACTAACAAATACTTTAAGGCAAATACACTAACAAAAAACTAATTACAATATCTAACTAATAAATTAATCACTAACTAACAAATAAATTAATCACTACAAATATACTAACAAATAAACTAATCACCCTCTCAAAAAAAAAAAAAAAAAAAACTAATCACAATAACTAACAAATAAATTAATTCACTACAACAAATATACTAACAAATAAACTAATCACCCCCTCAAAAAAAATAAATCTAATCACAATATTCCAAATAAACTAATCACCCTCTCAAAAAAAATAAAACTAATCACAATATACTACCAAATAAATTAATCACTATAACAAATAGATTAATCACAATATTTACACTAACAAAAAAAAAAAAAATACATAACTTTTCCTAATATGTTCTTAATTATATTTACACTAACAAAAAAAAAAAAAAAAAAAACATAACTTTTCCTAATATGTTGTCAATTTTTCTTAAATAAAAAAACTAGCAAATAATCATAATTGCATACCGCAGATGTTGTGAACTTGTTTGAGATAAGTCTGAGTAAGCTTACTAAGAGAAGTGGAGCAGTGAGAGTTTACTGAGAGCTTACTGATTGCTTACTGAGTAGTGAGACGGACACAGTGGGGAAAAGAGGGAAAATAGGCCCCAGTTGGGATCCACGGCAACACGTGGAGAGCTGGGAACCATTTATGGAAATCGAGTTCAGTAGGCTCGATTTCCAGCTCAGACTACACGTGAACGTCAGAGGAGATGGGACATAGAAATCGAGTTCAATGAACTCGGTTTCTATGTAAAGAAATCGAGTTCAATAAACTCAGTTTCTATGTATAGAAACCGAGTTTGATGAACTCGGTTTCCACACATAGAAATCAAGTTCAACAAACTCGGTTTCTATGTATAGAAACCGAGTTCACTGAACTTGATTTCTTTACAACACCAGATTTTTTTCTGCCCCTTTCTGTGACTGCCATCCCCACCACCTCCATCATCACTTTAAAATGTTATTTGGATCATTTTCAGAGTTGCAACAACACAAGAAAACAAGTCATTTTTGAAACAAACGAATTGCCAGACTTGAGGAATTTAAACTGAGTAAATCTGTCACGGTTTCTTTGAATCCATATAACTTGGTTTCTATGTATAGAAACCGAGTTCAATGAACTCAGTTTCTATACATAGAAATCGAGTTCAGTAAACTCGGTTTCCATGTATAGAACATGGAAACCGAGTTTAGTAAACTCAATTTCTTTACATAGAAACCAAGTTCATTGAACTCGATTTCTATGTATAGAAACCAAGTTTACTGAACTCGGTTTCCTAGTTGTCCAAATCAGCTTTCTGGGTAAATCGAGTCCACTTAACTCAAATTGTTAGATCTGTAATTTGTTTCAAACGTTGTCTAACTTATAATATAGTATAGGTTTTATAGTTATTTTTCAAATAAGTCCTTAGCAGCATAAGAAATGTATTCGTAATGAGAAAACCTTTGGTCAGGAGCTGGCGTAAAGAGCTTTCTTTACCTCTTTACGCCACCAGTGAATAAATGCCACCTCATATTTCTATTGAAAACCCAATACACTCCAGCACACATAATTATAACTCAATTAAACTCAAAATCCTCAAACATGTATCAGGCAGACCTGAAGAACTAAACAACTCCAACATCTAACTCCTCCTCTCCTCTCCTCACAATCTTATATTTGCTTTGTGGGCTATATACCAAGCAACATAAAGCAAATAAAACACCCACAACAGAAAACAGAAAAGCCACAGAGTAGGAAAGAAAGAATCAAATTTTTCCTCTTCTATTCGAGATAACACACTCATATAATACATTCATGTCAAAACAAGAACAAGTAGTGAATATATGACCAAGAATCGCTCAAAATCAAGAACCATAGTGCCAAACCAGCATCGTAGGTAGAGAAACAAGCCCTGAAGTAAACAAAATGAACAATCACAAATTGATAACAAATATACACCCATATAAGAAATCAACGTTTAGAATAGAAAAATCAATAACAAATCAATACCCAGATGAGAAAAAGACAAACCCATAATGTTAACAAGAAGTATAGAGCCAAAAGAATCAAAATAATGAAGACCCATTAAGTAAGAAACAGAGAAGAATCAAGAAAAAGGGGTAAACCTTGAACGACGAGGTGGAGCTCCAGTGCGGCGGCGCTAGCTCCTTACTGACGTGTGCGGCAGTTTTAGCGGCAAGGTGGAGGTCCAATAGTATATGGAAAGGAGGTGGAATGGGTTTAAGCGTTGGAGCTGTTTAGTTCTTCAGGCAGGTCTGATACGTGTTTGAGATTGAGTTATAATTGTGTGTGTTGAAGTGTATTGGATTTTCAATAGAAATACGGTGTGGCCTTTATTCATTGGTGGCATAAAGAAGGCTCCTGACGTTCTCTCATTGGTAACAGACTTACGTAATTTCATCTTTTTGTTAAGGTAGAACCATATGAGTCTCCAAATATCGGCCTATCCTTACGTTATGTTATAATGCTTTTCTTAGAGAAAAGACAATTAATGGTGATCCAACTTTGAGTAACTTTTTGCATTTGTCATTGTTAGTAATTGCTGATGGGTAATTTGGCTTTTTCCTGGAGAGGAAAACGATGAAAGATAACCAAACTTACCATATGATAAAGTCGTCTTTTTTCTTCAGAATGGCCATTAATAAATGGTAAGCCTATGACACAGTTGACCGCATATCGGAGTGGATTAGCGCGTCTGACTTCGGAACAGAAGGTCGTGGGTTTGACTCCCACTATGGTCGACCAGTTTTTGAATTAACAAGAAAAATTAAAATGTAGTAATTTTTTTTTTTTTTTTTTGGATAAAACGTTAGAATTTAAAAGTGGTTTTTCACTTTTTGAATTAACAAGAAAAAATAAAACGCAGAGTAAAATTTAAAAAAAAAAATTATAAAACATTAGAATTTAAAAGTGGTTTTTCACTTTTTTGACGCATTTATTGTTGGGAAATTAACATTTTTTTTATTTTTGGGGTTTGAGATTCCACAAAGTGGCACAGGAGAATTAGGTCAGTGTAAAATAAAAAATCAATTTTTCATTGGTAAAACGTTTGAATTTAAATGTAGTTTATTCACGTCAAAATGCACTCTTAAATACACAAAATCTAGAACATAGATTATTTTAAGGGCAAAATTTAGGTATAGTATTTAGGTGATGTTACTTAAATTCTCCACTTAAGATTCTATCATGTGGATTTTTATCACATGGAATGGAAGTATATTTTTTAGTTGAATAGTCACATGGCTGGAAACTTAAGAAACAACATCAAATTTATTGTACCTAAATTTTGTCCTTATTTTAATGGGATAGATTGTAAGATAATGAATGAGATGTTGGGTATGTTGTTAAATGAGAATATAGAATAGATAAAATGGTATTTTAGGCAGGCAAAATGCATATTCTTTGCTGGAAGAGAATGCTCTTAAAATTTATACACAGTGTATTGACACTTTAACCATTGAGAAATTAACCTCTCTTTTTTTTGGGATTCAAAATTCAACAAAGTTACATTAGCAAGAGAATTAGATAAGGGTAAAATTAAAAACAAATTTTTGATTCTATTTTCATATAGGTTATATTGTCCATTTTGGTTAGTAATATGACTATTAAATGCCCTTCATGTTTAACAATTTCATGAAATACTCGTTCTAAAATTTAGTGCATTGCAATAATTTCATTGTTATAACTTATAAGTAGAAAAATATATCATCAAGCGTTAGATTATTAATGAAAATGGATAACATAGTCAATATATGAAAATAAACTCTAACATGAAGGGTCAAATTAAAATTATGAAACATGAATGGTCAAAATGAAAACAACTCCAAATTAACTTAAAGGGCCAACAGTATACTTTAGTCTAAAACCAATGAGTTCCAATATCTTATGTGATTTCTTAGTTATAAAATTATATAGACTTTTACTTATAATGTACATATAAAGGCATTAATTTGTTTCATGCACTAGAATTAAAAATGCTAATGACCCATAGCTCCATTCAACTACTCAGTTTTTAAATTTTTTTAGAAAGTTTCACCACTCCTAATGATTGTTCTTTATTAGATACTAATTGATTTTTGGTACAGGCGGGGATCAAACTCAATTGAGCTAATTAAAACCCACCACAATTGCTCAGCAAAAAGGAAAGACTGAAAGAATAGATCCATGCATACCTATAGAGTTTAATGATCCCTATGTCTTCACTCGAGCAAAAAGATAAAGGGCTAAACCAAATTATTCAAGACAATTGGACAAAGCATTAAAGAAGGCAAAAATAAACTTTCTAGCTATCATCTTAGGTACATCAAACTAGGGCATTAAGACCATTTCATTCACCAAAATCAGAACGCTAACGATGCAAGCTTCATTCAAACGTTCAATTAAAAAGATGGAAAAGGCTCATGCTGTGAGAATGGTGAAGGGCAAAAAGATGGAAAAAGCTCATGCTGTGAGAATGATGAAGGGCAAGACATCAATACGCTTTGGTGTCTTGGCACCCCACTGGTATATTCTGGGTTGGATCCCAGCATCTCACTTAACAAAAAATGATAAAGGGCTAGACCAAATTATTGAATGAGAAAGGACAGCCGGACAGCCTCCAAGTCAAAAACCAAATTCCTATTGTCAAGCCAGAACTGTTACTGATCTTAGTTACATCGACCTTTACTTGTAATGTTTTTACAAGAGGGCGTTTGGGTTGTTTAATGCACCAGAATCAGAACGCTAATAAGGCATACCCCATTGAAATGCTCAGCTAAAAAGGAAGAAAAGGCACATACTATGAGGATTACAAAGGACTAGACCCCAAGGGCCAAACAATATATTGAGTCAGCCACAACAATTGGGCAGCCTCCAAAATGCAGAAAACTAAATTTCCCACACGATTTAAAAAACGATTTTGACCTGCTAACTTTTATGGGCAAAAAACAATGCTGAATTAACTTCTCTAATGAGGGAACAATGACTTTTGGTCCAACAATTAATCCTACCATCCGACATCTTCGTTCAAGAGAAGCTTTATCCCCCCTCCATTGCAAGAAATGTATTTATGTAAAACTGTTACAATAGATCCATGGTTAAAATGAGAGGATAAGTTAGATCAATAATTTCAACATCCAATGTCTACAAATTCATTTATTGACTCCAATTGTACATGGAGCTAAAAGTATTAGCATCAGAAAGTATGGTTAAGTAACCGTAATATCTGAAGCTCTAAATGAGTAAGTATGCAAAACTGCTTCTAAATTTCCATGCAGAATAAACTTCCAGAATGAAGAAGCTTTCTAGCTTCAGAGCTTTCAATGATAAAAAACGTGGCACTAAACCTACTTCACAACACCCTATGGCTGCAAGTCACATACTATAGCATCTGTGAAGTCTATAATCCAATTTCAACAGCTGCATATCAACACAACCCATGACAAAAAGCCAGCAGTTTTTCCCTTTCTCCAGATGGGCGCTGGGATGATCATGATTACTTTCAGAATGTTCTTTTTTTTTTATTCTTTTTTTTTTTTTTTTTCGTAAAGTTCAGAATGTTCTTTTGGTCTATGTGGTTTATCCTGTCAATGTAAGACAAACTATAATATAAACAACAATTTAGCAACAATAAATGGAATGACATTTATACTTATCGTCAAGTTCTTTCCATTAAATGCTCAGTTGCAAGGGACATCCAGCTGCCCCTAGTTCTTCAGGAAGGTATGTTCTAGTAACTGTGCAGCAGATGTCCTATCTACAGGATCTATCTGAAAGCAGCACTGCAAAAAATCCTTGACCTTAGATGACATTGTTTCAGGTATGGGAGGGGTGTTCCCTTGTAGTAGCTTCCATATGACTGTTTGCTGCATCAAATATGATAAAAAGAAATGTTTATCTAATTACCACACTTCAGTATCTCCTACAAGCAGACACCAGACCACTACATTGCAATTCCACCGGATACAACATACCTATGCCATACATGCTTCTCCCTCCATAATGAAACGCACATTAGAAAGGTGGGAAATTAAACTCTGAAATTGATTGATATTCTGCTACAAGCAGGCAAAATTAGTTGAGTCTTCTTTTAATTATCATTAACCATTTTTTAGTAAGTAATTATCATTTACCATTTCTAAGATGAACTCCCAATTCAGGGGACATGCCAGCCATGATCATCTCATAATTTGCAAAAAATATAAATAAGCACACTCACTGTTCTTCATCCACTTCTGATAGCATGGACGCATTACATATGAATTATAAGTTTTATTAATTTAATTAAATTACAGTCACTTAACCTGATTTATATACAGAAAAGACATAAATCTATTTATTGAAAAGAGATAAAAGTATCAATCTAATAGGACTGGAATTAAACAAATAATTTCCCAAGTCACTGATTGTAACAGAAAGATTGTGGTAAGATCCACACATAAAAATTCAGCGCACCTCACTTAAATTTATTACAACACTTGAATTGTACTTAAGAACAAATTAGACTACAAGGTTCATTACGTGCATGCTGCTATTAACTTCATTTTACTACAACAAAACTAGCCACTAGTCGGTGACCAACAAGCACACTGCCAATACAAAAAAATAATTTGCAAGGGGCAAAGCCAAAGTGGGAACTGCTTCAAGTGGAACACAAGGAAGGCATTAATTATAGATATCAGGGAAAGGAGAAGGAAGAACTTGCACATCATATGTATTCATCATAAAAATTGTGTTTTTTTGGCGAAGAAAGCTACATTTCTAGGAAAAACTTTTAAGAGGAAAAAGAAATCCACCAAAACCCCCTTGATATACCATGTTTAGGAATACAAGAACACTAGAATTATGTTCTGTTTAACACTTAGAAAAATGTCATAAAGCATTAATTTACCCGAAGCATGTGGTTCGAGGAGTCAAGCATAACTAAGGTTCTGTTTAATACTTAGAAAAATGTCATGAAGCATTAATTTACCCAAATCATATGGTCCGAGAAACTAGGCATAACTAGAGTTCTGTTTAATACTTAGAAAAATTATTCAAAATATCAATTTACCCAAGGTATATGGTCTGAGGATCCAGGTATGACCAAGGTTCTATTTGATATTCAAATAAATAGTAGGACGCATGACGCATAATGTAATAAACCAAAATATGGCAGAGAAACTTTCATTAATAATAATACCTTCTCAGGTTGTTCACATTCCAAAGGCATGGTACAATATTTTCATCTAGATCTTCAAGATAATATGTACCTATTCCAACCATTGAGGTGATGCGATATGACCCTTCCTAGTTGGGCCCTAGCTTTCCCTATGTTGGGTTCTTTGCAGTACCAAAAACCTTTCTTAATACCAAGTCTTCATGCACTAATGGCCTTAGTTTCACGTTGGCATCATACCCTTACTTGAGTTTGTGTTGATAATACGCCAGTTGGACCATGGCATTCTCCCTTCGCTCTTCAATTTAAGTCTAAGCTCTTCCCTAACAGCCCATCATTGTTGCTCGAAGTGAAAGAACTCGTTCTTAGTGTTGGGAATCCAGTCTCTAGAGGAATAATAGCCTTGGCCCCATAAGTCATTGAAAAGGGTGTCTCCCCCCTTGACCTACGAGGTGTGGTCTGATATGTCCTATAGGGTCCATCTAGCTAGGTCTCACCCCTAATTTGATGAATTTAAGTCATCTCATTCTTCATCTCAGTAGGCTTGCACAAGTCTTCAACAAGGATAACCCGAGGCAAGTCTTGTGCCGAGGAGGTTGCAAGGGTGGCTAGGGAATCAATATGTGTGTTTCCATTTCTCGAGATTCATAACAAGTTGAAAGGCTCAAACCCCGATCGCAGGTGCCTAACCTGACTTAAATATCCTTGCATTCTCACATCCTTGACCTCTAACTCTCCTTTTACTTGGCTTACCACCAACATTGAATCCGAGAATATCTCCACTGCTTTTCCTCCCAGTTTCTGAACCATGGTCATCCCTACTAATAGAGCCTCATATTCAGCCTCATTGTTTGTGGCCGAGAAGCCCAATCTTAAGGACTTCTCAATAGTGATCTTCTCAGGAGATATTAAAACCAGCCCCATTCCAGATCCTCTGTGATTCACTACACCATCAACATATACCCTCCAGGATAAAGGTTCTTGTAAGGAGACTACGCCAACTGATTTTCCATCCATGTCCTGTTTCCCTATCTTTTCTTCTAATGGGGATTCAGTAAACTCATCCACCAAATTCGAGAGGATCTGGCCCTTAATAGAGGCACGAGGCATATATTTAATATCAAAAGCCCTTAGGATTGTACCCTATTTGGCAATCCTCCCTGTGAAATCAGCACTCCGAAGTAGTGACCAAAGCAAAAGTTGGGTTAAAATAACAATTGTGTGGGATTGGAAGTAGTGAGGGAGTTTAAGTGTAGCATGTACTACTGCCAAAATGGCATTCTCCAATGGTAAATAACGAACTTCTGCTTCATGCAATGACTTGCTTACATATTGATCTGGCCTCTACACATAATTGAAGTCTAAAAAAGATCACAGTGCCCAAGCCCAAAGAAGTGAGCCAAGCCTAAAAGAAAATAAGCCAAGCCCAAGGAAACAGGTGCAAGGGGACCACGAAAGAGAAGAAGTGGCAGGCCCAAGAGGCTTGAAGCCTAAAAGAAGCATTAAGAAGGAAGAGAAGCCCACGTCAAGCGATTGAAGAAGAAATAGCCAGGATCCTCAACGACCACCAAGAGGCGCGGATCCTCCTAGGCGCATAAGTAAAGTCAAAGAAAGATTAAGACAGTTCAAAAGAAAAGGACAAAAAGAAAAATAAGAAACAAAGTAGAAGCCATAAGCACTAAGCGACCCAGCAAGAAAAGAAGAAAGAATCAGCGATCTCTCATGGTGCAAGTGGGAAGCACCTTGGGGAACTAGAATGGAGAAGTACGAAAAAGGGAATGGCAATGGACGACTTTCAAACCGGTAGAATGGGATTCCGCCTGGCTGGGAAAAAAGGCAAAAAGGAAGAATTGCCAAACGGAGGGATCGAGAAAGACATGACCTAAGCATATCCCGAAATAGGTAACCAGCCATGGACTTTCAAAGAAGTCGAAGCTGAAAAGAAGGGAAGGATGAAAAATAGGGATTAGAACTTGCTGAGTGATAGGCACAGTACATGCCCTGTTAACCAGAGGACAAAATAGGGGAACCAATGGTTCCTCTAGAACTCCAAAATATCACTATAAAAGGGAGGGAAAGGTTGCGAAGAAGGCAGAGATTTTAGAAGTGAAAGAGCTATTGATAAAATTCTGTAAAAGGAGAGAAAACTCAGGGAAAGTTAATAACATTACTTGCCGGTATCCTATAAAAGCCACTATTGCACATACTCGGATTCAAAAAGAATCAAACTTTGCAAGTCTTAAAGGTTGGAATAGCCATTCAAGACTGTAATTTTTGAGCTTGCTTGAACCTTGTATCACGTCTTAGTGAGTGTACTATAACCATAACAAAGAAAATTTCAATGAAATATTTCTCACTGATTTAAGGATCCTTATAATGTTATTTTGTGCCTTTGTTATTCTAATCTCTGCATTTACTTTGCTATTTTGATTTGTCTTTCAATACAAATATCCTTGTTTGTCATTTTACATGTATTGTAGGAAGCATGCCCTGTGCAATACTTGATTCTTAAATGTCAAGATCCTTTTGCCAGCTTTATAACCCGCTAAGTGTTTTTTGTTTTTCTCTTATCATTTTCTTAGCTTTTGTCATGAATTCTTGCCTAAATGATTTTGTTTAGGAACCTATGGTAGATTGACACTCTGTGGTCAGCACTATATTAAATGATTTCTCTATGTTCCTTAAATGATGACCATATTTTAATGAAATTCCTTTTTCTTCAATATTTGAGTTTTAAATACTGCAAAGTCCAGGTCTGGACAAAATTAAGAGAGGATATCTGAGTAAAAAAGGTATATAATACCCTTTTACACATGGCCCAGGATCCATCACAAATGATTCCAAATACCCCACAAACAGTTTCAAGTGCATAGGTCTAGGATCACAGGCAAAAGTAAAATGCCCAAGGTACCTAGCCTAGCACTTGGAAAAAAGGGGAACCTGTCAAGTTCATGAACTGGGATCGTATCTAAAAAAATATATATACCAAAAAAAAAAAAAAAAAAGATACCCAATGTACTCAGTTTAATACCTACACAGCAAAGTAACCATCAAGTACCTAGTCCAGGACCTACAGTGAAGCTTGTAGGAACCATGGTGCAGGACTCAGGAAAGAAAAGAGAAAAAACCATGTATCAAAAAAAAAAAAGAGGGCAATGTATCAAAGAGAAATGTAGATCCACATTCTATTGAAAGAAATTAAAAGTAGTATTGAAACAGAAACATAGAGCTAAAAAAAAAAAAAGAGAGCAGTGTTCAAAAAAAAAATAGAAACTTATGCAACCCCAAATTGTTTATACGGATCTAAAAATGGAGAAGAAAAAGCTAAGAAATGAGGCCGGCCAACAAGGCCTGGAGGAATGACAAGCACAGTTGAAGAAGAAAGAATCCCCTGCCTTTTGAACTTCAAATCTTGCAAAGCTTTGTGAGCACGAGCCAAAGTTTCCTCAAAAATAGCAATCTCAGCATCTATGCTCCTGGAGGTTTGCCTGTGAAACAGCATGCGGGCCAATAGGCACAAATGATCCAATAAAAAAGACAAATTGAACTTGACCTCTACAAGGTCTTGGACCGCCCCTCTCTATTCCAAAAGCTTTTCTTTAGATAAAGAGTCTACAGAAGAATCCCTCAACGAAACCAGCAAAGCACATAGCAACTCCATCAAAATATTACCCAGAAAAACGCCTCCCCTAAAACCGCTAGTGAAATCTCCATGACTTTTAAGCAAACTTTCTAATAGTAGTAGGCCTTCAACAGGCACAAAGAAACGCAAGAAGCTACCATAAGAAGACCTAAAAGAGTAGAAGTGGCTAGCGGTAAGGCTGTTGAACTCCATAAGGTCAAAACGAGCTAAGAAGGAGGAAAGTCTTGAATCAAGATATGGGGCAGCCACTCCTAGAGCATCCCTCATCACTATGTCCCTGCCTGCAGAAACTGGAAAACTTGCAACCTTTTGTTTTGTCTGAAGATTAGCAATTTAAACAGATCTCACAACTCCCTCAGGAATAACAAGCTCAGAATCTCTAATGCCTATGTCAAAATTCGTAAAAGAAAAGAGAAAGGAAGAACAGATTTAGTCTTAAAAAAAGGGGGAGGGGGAATGACAAAAAAAAAAAGAAGAGCAAACCAATACCACCTTCTTGAGGCGGAGCTTCTTCCCCCTGCCCCTCTGATTTCTTTGAAGATTCTGGGAAAGGACATAAAGCAAGCTGAAGAAAGGGTGACGAACCTGTGGTGAAACGACTAAAGGAAGGAAGAGATGCAGGGGGCTTCGCCATGGAAGAAGAAAAAGAAAAGGGTGTAGGGAAAGAAAGAAAGAAAAAGGAAACACAGTGGGAACAATCTACACTCACCTCCTGAGTTTTCTGATTCCAATAAGGAGGCAACATTGGGAGCAGACCTCACATTGGCTTGACCTAAAAGGAGAAAGGAAAGAAGAAACTCAAAAAAAAAGGGGAACAAAGAGAAATAGAGATGAAATACTATTTTAAAGGGAAATACGGTTCACCTATTTTTTTGGATAAAGGTGTGCCTCCCAAAGTCTCTTTACCTGACAATGTTTGAGGAAACACAGTTTTGATGGGACTGGGAGTGCACTCAAGATGAGGACTTTGAGACGCAGGGATCTCGGAAGCTTCAGGAACCTGAGAAGTTTGGGCACCCTGCATCAGTTGCCCAGTCTCCTCAGCCAAACCACCACTAGGGGGCTCCTCCTCCATAATGGGAAATGCAATAGAAAGGGCTGTAACAGTTTCTTCTTCTAGAACTTTGCTGGTCATAGGAGGAGACACCTCCACCTAAAGAGAAAAGAAAGGAAAAAAGCAAACAGTAATAAGTGAAGACAATGGGGTGATACAAACAACACAGTACTAGAGCAAACGGAGAAGTATGAACAAGGGAAATCCATACCACATCATCACCAAATGATTGACTTTTGCCCTTCTTGAAATCTGACTTGCGTTTGGACTGCAAAGGAAACAATCACTCGTTAGCTAAAAAAAAAAGGAAGTAAATGCAACAATATGAAATAATGAAAAAGAGAGAAGAAGGAAAGAGGTCTTGCCCTTCTCTCTCTCTCTTTACAGATTCTTTGGAGGTCTTTTGCTTACTACGAGTATGCCCAGAGGGTCCTAAGGGGGGTTGGGATACAAAATCAGAGGATCCTATAGGACCATGGACTGAAGAAGTCACAAGAACTTGGGAAAAAGAAGACTCTACCTTGGTCTTCTTCCGAGTCCTTGAAGCCAAAGGTTGCCCGACTTTCTTGTGCTCCTGGGATACCAAATGTGTCTGGGATTTCCCAGTTTTTCTCCTTTTCGCCTCAGGACCAGTCTTCACACCTTCTGTACTTTCCTCAACATCAACTGTTTTTGTCTTTTCCGGCCTGACATCCTTGCCTTTACCTGAAGCAGTAGCAGCACCGATTGTCTCCACTGCACCTTTCTTAATAGGTACTCTGGAGGAAGTACCAATAATAAGACCGCAACCTAACCAAGTTCCGGGAAAATCTTGTGCATATGTCACCCAACCTCCCCTGGAGGCATGCCATTCTACAAACCCAGTCTTGCTACTTATGGCAGCAGAAACAATCCCAGTAGTAGGCAGGGATAAACGTCTATTGGATGTCAGAGCAGAGGCAATACTAAGACTAGGAGTTTCCCGAACTGAACCAGAGCCAACATAATCAACAAAATACTTCTGTATACTTCTCCAGTAACCAGTATAGCCGTTAAAAGCAAAAAACTCCTATTTGAGAGTTAGGCACTACAAACTAGGGGCTCCTTTGTGACCAATAAGAGAAGGCTTGCAACCTCAAGAAAGGATCCAAAGAAGGAAGGGACGGCACTACGTCCTTGAAAATTGGGGGAATGTCCTGGTCAAAACCAAATTGTCAAAGCACCCGGTGTGCTGAATAATGGTTATATCTTGGGCCATTCAAAAAAGGCACAAGAAGCCAAAAGGGGCTAATGCAAGCAAGGTAAGCCAGACTGCCCTCATCACCACGACGCAGATCGAAAGTATTACCTGTAGAAGATAAAAAGGAAGACAAAACAAAGTCTCACGTAAAGCCAGGACCAAACTCACAAGGAGATCTCTAATGTGAATTTCCTGCTTGATCAAATAACTCAACAAGGTTAAGGCCACTACCTTTCAAACTAATCCAACGAAAGATAATAAGGAAAGCATCAGTCAAATTACCATAAAGACCCTTCACTATATCAAGGGATCCTTGGAATTTATCCTTTACAAACTTCAAATTCCTACACTTAGCCAAAGTGGCTGAAAAACGGTCCCACATGAAAATCTGAAGAATAGCACAATGAATAGACGAAGTAATCACATAACAAGAATCACCCTCGGCCTCATCTCCATGAAGCTGATCCAATTGAGAATAAACATGGCCCAAAAACAGAAGGGCTAGAAGGTATTGAGTACCTCGAGCCAACTTAATCGCTAACGGAAAGAAGGAAGACTTAACCCCGTACCCAGGGAACTCACTGAACAAAAATTTGCTAAGCCAGAATGCTAAGAAACCAGCCCACCTAACTTCTTTATTCTTCTCACGGGAAAGGGTCATCACCCGTCTCCCTATTCTAGCCGGCTTACCACCAGGAGAGGCAGTGCGACCACCAAAATGACTAAACAACTTATCTTCCACCACAAGATCCTCTTCAGAAAGGCTAATATCAAAAGGACTTGCATCACCAAATACTGGGAGAAGGAAGTTATTAAGCATATCCTCCAGAGTAATTGTCAACTCACCAACAGAAAAGAAAAAAAGTATGAAGAGAAGGGCACCAATGGCGTACCAGATGCCTGAGCCCCTTGGCGTCTCTAAAACCCTCAAGATTTCTAGAAATTGCCACTGCTTTTAGGACACCAGCGTGCTCCAGACGACCCATAAACTCCACATCAGATAGTTCCTTATCTACCCAAATGGGCCAACCTTGGATTTTCCCAGGGACAAAATCAAAAAAGATAGGTACCGCCTCTCGAATTCCTTGTCTAATCTGAAGGTTGAAAATCTCTCTAGGGTCTGGGACTTGGGCGAAACCAGCAAAACCCGCCTGACCAGAAAACATCCAAGCGTGAGGGGACGGAGAAGCCTCGCCATGAGACACTTGAGGGAAAAATAGACTGGAAGAGTACCAGAGGTCCCGTAAAGGAAAGGCCAGACGTTCAGTGACTTCGTAAGAATCACTCGGAGCGGAACCAGAAGAACCTTCACCCTCAGAAGAGCTTGGGGTGCGCTTTCTTCTTTTTCGGGAAGAGGAAGAAGCCATTGGAACAATGAGAATAATGAGAAGAAAAGGGGATTGAAAGAATGAAAAAGGGAAGACGGGAATAACAGACTTTCTGATAAGAGAGAAAAGAGACCCAAGAATGAAAGACTCAGAGAAGTAAAGTGATAATGAGAAACGGCCACAATAAAAGCGCAAAGAACTGTTGGAGAAGACAGTGTATGGAAAGACGCGCCAATGGCCAAAAATTTTAATTTTGAAGAAGAGATTAATTAGCAGTTATTAATGGAAGTTACGAGGATCGAGAAAGGTGGGTAAAGGAAATTTTACTCCAAATACTCAACTGCCACGTCCCGTGCAAAGAGGAAATTGTACAATGAGGGAACATAACACATAGCAAAAGACTAAGATGACCAAAAAAAAGGCAGCAGGAAAGGCCGGGGTCCTGAGTAAGAAAGAAGGGAACACAGGGGTAATTAAAAGAAGATCCTACAAAATCTAAGAAACCCCGAATTACTTATGCCTGGGCTTCAGGAAACCACGAGCTAGGGGGGCTAAATGTTGAGGTCTAAAAAAGATCACAGTGCCTATGCCCAAAGCAGTGAGCCAAGCCCAAAAGAAAATAAGCCAAGCCCAAGGAAGCAGGTGCAAGGGGACCACGAAAGACAAGAAGTGGCAGGCCCAAGAGGCTTGAAGCCTAAAAGAAGCATGAAGAAGGAAGAGAAGCCCACTTCAAGAGATTGAAGAAGAAATAGCCAGGATCCTTAGTGACCACTAAGAGGTGCGGATCCTCCTAAGCGCATAAGTAAAGTCAAAGAAAGATTAAGACAGTTCGAAAGAAAAGGAAAAAAAGAAAAATAAGAAACAGAGTAGAAGCCACAAGTGCCAAGTGACTCAGCAAGAAAGGAAGAAAGAATCAGCGACCTCTCATGGTGCAAGTGGGAAGCACCTCGGGAAACCAGAATGGAGAAGTATGAAAAAGGGAATTGCAATGGACGACTTTCAAACTGGCAAAATAAGATTCCACTCGGCTGGGAAAAAAGGCAAAAAAAAAGAATTGCCAAACGGAGGGATCGAGAAAGACATGACCTCAGTATATCCCGAAATAGGTAACTAGCCATGGACTTTCAAAGAAGTCGAAGCTGAAAAGAAGGGAAGGATGAAAAACAGGGAATAAAACCTACTGAGTGATGGGCATGGTACATGCCCTGTTAACCAGAGGACAAAACAGGGGAACCAATGGTTCCCCTAGGACTCCAAAATATCACTATAAAAGGGAGGGAAAGGTTATGAAGAAGGCAAAGATTTTAGAAGTGAAAGAGCTATTGATAAAATTCTGTAAAAGGAGAGAAAACTCAGGGAAAGTTAATAACATTGCTTCCCGGTATCCTATAAAAGCCACTATTGCACATACTCGGATTCAAAAAGAATCAAACTTTGCAAGTCTTGAAGGTTGGAATAGCCATTCAAGACTGTAATTTTTGAGCTTACTTGAACCTTGTATCACGTCTTAGCGAGCGTACTGTAACCATAACAAAGAAACTTTCAATGAAATATTTCTCACTGATTTAAGGATCCTTATAACATCATTTTGTGCCTTTGTTATTCTGATCTCTGCATTTACTTTGCTGTTTTGATTTGTCTTTTAATACAAATATCCTTGCTTGTTAATTTACATTTACTGTAGGAAGCATGCCCTGTGCAATACTTGATTCTTAAACAGCTTGTTAGCTGCGGTGAATCAAAGTCCGGTCCATCAAACCACAAACTACTCAGCCTGGGATCCTTGGGCCTGAGTGTCACAAAAAGGGCACTCTCACACACACCATTGTCAATTCGTATCAATATCAGGCTTATAGCATTGGAACCCACAACAATCTAAGTGAACAAAACCTCGTCCACCTTAGGCCTGGATATGACAGGTGGCCAAGAAAGGTATTCCTTATGCTGCTGGAAGGCCAAGGCACACTCTTCGGACCACTTAAATCCCCTCCACTTATGCAATAGTTGGAAGAATGGCCTACATCTGTCCACTGACCGAGAAATAAACCGATTCAGGGCAGCAGTCATTCTAGTTAGCTTCTAGACTTCTTTAGGATTCTGAGGTGGTTGTAAACTGTTAATTGTATTAACCTGATCAGGTTGACCTCAGTTCCACGATAAGTGACTATATAGCCTAGAAATTTGCCTGATCCCACGCCAAAGGATCACTTGGAAGCATTAAGGCACAGTTTGTGTTTCCTCAGTATCTCAAAAATATCCTCAAGGTCTCCCACATGCTCAGACACCACCTTACTCTTCACCATCATATCATCTATATAAACCTCAATATTCTTGCCCAATTATGGCTCAAACATCCTAATCATCATCCTCTGGTAGGTAGATTTTGCATTCTGCAAACCAAAAGGCATCACCTTGTAGTGATAATTCCTAGTAGGAGTGACAAAAGCCATCTTCTCCTTATCACCCAAGGCCAGTGGTATTTGATGGTATCCCTGGAAGGCATCCAAAAATCTCATCCTAGAATGGCCTACAGTTGCATCCACTAGCTAGTCTATCCGAGGCATAAGGAAAGGGTCTTTTGGACAGGTCTTGTTCAAATCTGTGAAATCCACACACATTTGGCACTTCCCACTCTTCTTTTTCACCACCAATAGTATTGGCTAGCCACTCGGGGTAAAACACCTCTTTAATAGCCCTAGTCTGCTTAAGTTTTGTCACCTCATCTCTGACAGCATTGGAATGGTCTCTAGATGAACGCCGAGGTGGTTGCTTTTTAGGGATAATGGATGGATTGACATTCAAATGATGACAAATGAAATTTGGATCCACCCCAGGAGCTTCATAAGCACTCCACGCGAACACGTCAATGTTCCTCTTAAGAAACTCTATCAGCTCTTCCTTCTCCTAAGGAGGCAGTTGAGTTCTGACTTGGAAAAACCTTTCTGAATCATCATCTACCATAATCTTTTCTAAATTCTCACACCCTGCCCCCTCGACTATCTCCTCCATGGGTAACGTCGGAGTCCTTGATTGCTATAAGCTCTTCCTAGTAGAGTCCAAGGACTCCACTCCTGGCTGATGCATTATTGCAGTGACCAAGCATTGCCCTGCCATGGACTGGCTCCCAACCAACTCCTCAATCCAGTCCCTAGATAGATATTTCACTTTCAAATACAAAGTTGAGGAAACGGCTCCCAGGGCATAAAGCCAAGGTCTTGCTACAATAGCCGTGTAGAGAGAATAAGGGGCTGTTTGGATTTGCTATTTCCATAACTCATAACTCTGTTTCCATCACTCATAACTCAAAATATGTGGGTCCGCGAAAAAAAAACTCTGTTTGGATTTGTTTCCATCACTTAATTTCCAATGGCATTTCCATAATTAAACACACACTGAGGGACCCACTAGTCTTGTCAAGTCAACTTTCCCTCCTCTTTCCCACCAGTCACTCACTCTTTTCTTTCTTTTTCTTTTTTTTTTCTTTATTTTTCTTTTTTTTTTCTTTCTTCTCCACTTTTCTTTCTTTCGCTCTTCTTATTTATCTGTTCTTCTTTTTGTTCTTCTTTAGAGCAAAAAGCATATACTCATCGACCAGTCACACATTGTTTTTTTTTTTTTTTTGTTCTTTCTTTTTTGTTCTTTTTGTTCTTCTCCCACTGGTAACTCACACGCTGACCCACGCCGGCCCATCTCTCTTTGTCCTTCACCGTTCCCACACCGAAAAGCTCACATACTCACCGACATATTGATGAGAAAAGCTGAGAGATCATCGGCGTCAATCTTCGTGGCCGCATCGGAGACCGAAACCTTTGGCTTCTTTGGCTTCACTTTCTTGGCCTTCTTTGCCTTCCCATTCTCCACCATGCACTCGTTCTCTTCATCGCTGCTATCATACTCGTTCTTTGATCTGGCCGGAGCATTGAAATCGACATCCACAACAACGGAAGATCTCTGTGCCTTTATAATTTGGAGGCAGCGGATCGCCAATTGCTACTCCAAAAATGGGAAAATGTTGTCGGTGCTGGGAACAACTTTGTTGGAAACGATTCTATTCCGTTCTTCTTATTTCTAGATAGGTTTTTTTTTTTTTTTTTTTTTTTTTTTTTAATTTGGTGGTGTATCATAAATAAGTATGAATGGGGTTTTGAATTTGGGGTGATGAGCTGCTTTAGGTGGTGTTAAAATTGTTGAAAGTTTTTGTCATTTGTACTTCTTTGGCTAAACCGTGAATGAAGTTTTTGTGTTAAACTGTGACTGTGGTGGTGGCAAAATGAAATGAGCAGTAAAGAAAATGGTGGGAAATGAGGGTGAGGTGGGTAGGCTAACAGCAGTTTCTGACCAGTTGCTCAGGTATGGGTCCCACAAAAAGTAAAAAAAATTGAGTGATGAAAAACTGAAAATATGTGCCAAACTGGTGGGTTTGGGAAATTAGGGAATTTTAAGTGATGAGCGATGAGTGATAGGTGATGAATGACAAAAATTAAGTCAGAAGTGATGAGTGATAAAAAAAAAAAAAAAAAAAAAACAAACAAACAAACAGCCCCTAAGTATCAACTATAATGAAATCCACCTCCACCACCTCTGATCCTGCTTATATTGGCAGTTGAATCTGGCCCCTTGGAATAACAACTTTCCTATCGAAGCTTACCAGAGGTGAATAATAAGCTGTCAAGTCCTCATGTTTCAAGCCCAGTCCATTGTACAAATCAGGATACATAATCTCTACCCCATTGCCTTGATCGACCATCACCTTCTTAACATCATATCCCCCTATCCTAAAGGTGACCACCAAGGCATCATCGTATGGCTGTACGGCTCCAACCTTGTCCTCCTCAGAGAAATTCATCACTGGCTGGTTCTCCATTCTAGCCCTTATCGGCTCAGGTCTAGAGTCCTCGACAAGTGGCCAGGCTATAAACATCACCCTGGAGGGGTAAGAACTAGTTCTCCCTGGGGCCGCGAAAATGACATTAATGGTGCCTAAAGGGGCTCTAGAAAAATCATTCCCTTGAAATCTTGATCCTATTTGACCCTCTAGTCCATTGGACTAATGTAGATATTGTCTCAGCCTCCCCTCTCTGACCAGTTGCTCCAGATGTCCCCTCAAAGTTCTACAGTCTTTTGTTGTGTGCCCTCAGTCCTGGTGGTATTGGTAATGAAGACTTTGATTGTGCTTCATGGAGTTACCTCCCATCTTATTTGGCCACTTAAAAAACAGCTCATTCTTGATTTTCTCCAAGACTTGGTGTACTGGTTCTCAGAACACCGTGTTAACCAATTAAGTAGTGGTAGAACCTAATTGCCTCATAAAGTCTCTCCGGGGCCGGTTATTGTTGTAGTGATCAGACCTGAAATCCCTCCTCTTCTAAAGGATAAGCTTAATTAGCCTTCCCTTTCCCTTGTTATTGGTCCTCTTCAACTCGCTTATACTTATGAATTCGTATCATGAGTTGACGTACACTATTAGCAGGTTTCCCGGCCAAAGATTTCCTCAAACCATGCTCAGCAGGTAGGCCGACCTTGAAGGTTCTTATGGCCACATCATCAAAGTACCCATCTATTTCATTGAACATCTCTCAGTACCTATCCGAGTATGTTTTCAGAATCTCCCTTTCTCGCATGGTTATAGACAATAGGGAGTCTAAGGGCCGAGGAACTCTACCATATGTAATAAAGCGAGATCCAAACACCCAAGTGAGTTCTTTAAAAGAATCAATTGAACCTGCTCCTAAGCCATCAAACCACCTCATGGCCACAAGCCCCAAACTGGATGGGAATCCTTTGCACATTAGGGCCTTATTCTTAGAGTGTACAGTCATTCTCTAGTTGAAGTAACTCACGTACTTCATAGGATCTATTCGACCATTGTACATGGTGAACGTTGGCTGAGTGAACCGCCGAGGAAGTCTCCCTCCCTTGATTCTACACGTGAAAGGTGATCTGGAAATTTGAACACCTTGCTCATGGCGTCATTTCCCAGGCCTTTGTAAGACGGGCTCTTATTCATACGCCTATGGTGGTACTCCCCATCACATGAGAAAGATTCACTGAGGGGATCCTCGACCTAGGTCTATAACTACCATTATCCTCATCGCCAGAATAGAAATCAGAATTGGAGGGAGTTCACCTTCGCCGTTCGTGGTGCAACTTCCTTTTCAGATGACCAATCTCCAGTTGCATAGCCCTGGTATTCTCCTCATAAGAAAGGTGGCTCTTGCCTCGAGACTTGCTCCCCTTAGTATGGGTGGTATGCATTCTAACCTCCCGATCCCTTCTTCGCTCAAGATTAACAAAATGATCTTGACATTGGAATCCCATAGATTCGTCCCAATTTGGACCTGAACCTACCATAATTGAACGTTGAACTCACCATAACACCAGAAATTCCCCATAGACAGTGCCAATTATAAAGACCTAGTTTGAGTCCTAAGCCCAAAAGTTAAAAGGATCTAAGGCCAAAGAGCCCAATACAATGAATTTGTAGAGAGTAGGTTGGAAAACTAGGCTCTAATGAGTTGGGTAACAATTATAGTAGATCAGATGACCATAAAGTAAAAACAAACTAGTTTTATCGAAAGAAATTGTCCTCGGCGCAATCCGAGAAGATCAGTTCTTGTATATATTTCTTGAAATTAATTACAATTACAATTCTTATTACTACAGTATTTCTTTCTCAATTCTCCGATCCCCCTCTCTCAGGGCCTCCTTCCTATTTTATACTCTCTTTCTCCTTTCATCTCTACCCTCCACGTGTAGATTAGATTGTTGATGTTGATCCCTATCACATCAGCTCCTTCTTGAAGGCTCTAGAGAGTAGTTGTAAGGCTGAAAACTACTGTTCAGGTATCACTTCCTCATTAATGCGGCGAGAGAGTTAGCTATAGAGCATTCAATGCGGTGGTAGCAGCTTTCCCTTAGATATTTCACAGCTCCCATTTGTCCTGTACGTTCATAATGCATATCTTTATCAATAGAAATTCCTAGAATGTCACTCTAGATGACAAAACTCACTTTCTGACCTCTGCTTCGTTTGGCCAAGGAGATCCTCCTCCTTGGCCTACCTTCCCCATCCTTCTCATTTGTAGCTTGCTCATGGAGTTCTGAGTCTTGCATCTTCATTACTGTTTATCTATCTTCGGACCACTAAGCATCCTCAGACAAGGCCCAAGGCCCAACATATACTCTTGGGCCCCCCATCCCTATAGTTTGTATGATTTTAATATGAATCGGGTTGGGTAAAAGTGGAGCTTCAATCGACATTCAGTGACCTCATGGGTGGTGGTAACTCTTTGAAAGGGCAAACGACTTTATGGCGATGGCCCTTTTTCATGGGTTTTTTTTTTTTTTTTTTGGAAATGGTGGCGAGGTAGCTGGACACTCTGGTTTGGGTTTTGACAGATGGTTTTCTGATGGTTGGGTTTATTGTTTAGCTTGGATTACGTGGCGAATGGGTTATTGTGATTTGATGGGATGAGTAACACAACAAAGGATTTTTATTTTTGTTGTTTTGGTTATGCAATGGTGGAATATTGGGTTTGACTCGGGTTTTTGTTTTTTGTGTGCATGGGTTTCAAACTATTATGGTGGAGGGATCTATGGGTCAGGGGTGCTGGGATTTTGTAGAATTTCAGTGTGGCACTTGGGCTTGAAAGTGTGAAACATGATGCCAGCGAGGTTTTTTTTTGGATTGGTTGGCCTGTTTATACTCTGATACCAAGTTGTTGCAGGACAATATCAATAGTAAAATTAAAGTATATCCCTAAGACTCAGCACTTAGGATTTGCTTAAAATCAGCATTTAGCTAGAAGACTTGGAAATCAACACCCAACAATTTGGAAAAATCTCCAATCTAAAATTTTATTCCTCAAAAAGTGTACTTAAAAAACACCACCGGAGCCTTCCAGCCTCCAGGACTAAAAGATAATGTCCACAAAACTCTTAACTCATAATAATCTAAAACAACAATCTCAATCTAAACTCATAATAAAATGAAAGTTTAAACTAATCCAATTGCATAAGAAATCCAATCTCCCATGAGATAAAGAAAATCTAAAATAATCAATTCCAAAATAATTGTGTTAAGCTCCCGAATCACAAATGTAGCTTAATCTTAGCCTTTTTCAGTTGTCAGTAACTTAGATGGCATAGACATGAACCAAAACAGCTAATGCAACCATATAAACCTTCAAGATCTGAATATGATGAGGTCTTATTGCAATATTTTAATAATCAAAATTTAATGAGATATACGCAAAGAAACATCAATTTTTGTAATACTGCAGGTTAAAAGTTTCCCGATTAACAAAGCACATAAAGGAACATTAAGTGCCTACCGGTTCAAGATTACCCCAGGGAAGTCTTCCAGTTAACATTTCAAGAATAGTACAACCCACACTCCAAATATCTACAGCAAGAATAGCATTAAGTCTGGAAGGCTCCAAACCATGCATGAGCTGCAAGAAAGACAATGAACTCAGTAGGGGAAGATACAGGCCTATCGCAAATTGATGTAGCAACAAGAAAATACCTCTGGAGCTGTCCAGTGTGCAGTTCCAATGAAATAAAGCTTAGTTGTGTCCGCATGTAGAGCAAGCTGTGCAACAATAAGTCCCAAGTTTCTTAAGCCCAATATTAGACACATCATCTAGAATCACAGAAAGCAAATTATAATGGAAAGTTGGCAACAACAATTCTTTCATTTTATTTTATTGATAAGTTGGCAACAACTGAAAGTTCAAATAGTGTATAAAACACCCTTGAACGTTTAGACCCCCAATTACAAAATAACCAATTCAAGCTTTATGACAAACAACTAGTGTGTGGAAAATGAACAAAAACTATAAACAGAATTGGTAAACAATCTAAGCCAATTAAAATCACAATCCACAGCAGATAATAAAAGGCAGAGATAAAAGGGAAGGAAGATGCAAACACAAGGACAACACACGATGTGTTATCGAAGAGGAAACCGAAGCCCTCTGCGTAAAACCTCTCCCCCACCCTCCAAGCGGTAAGTAATTCACTAGAAAATGTAGTTGGGATACATGAACAGCAATAGACCCTCCAAGCCTAATTTACCCAGTGTACCTAAGCCCTCCAAGCTTCTTGCTCCAACGAGATTGCGCCGAACCTATTTCTTTTCTAGCTTCCCAGATTCTGTTACTTGACCATAGCATCAACCAATGTAGATTGGTTCCTTCCTAACTACTTCCCAGAACACCAAACAGCCCTCTCACAGTAATGGATATGGTGAGAAAAGGTTTTGATAAAAAGACCTCTCAAGGGTTTAACAATGGAGAGGAAGAGAGTTGAGAAATTTGAAGAGACTCTTATGTAAAGATTGTGAATGAATTAATCTTGTTTTACTCTAGGGTTTTTCCTCTCAAAATTCTCTCTGAAAGCTCTCTTTCTTTTATGGGTATAAGGAGTATTTATACTGGGATGAAAATGGAATGTGAAGAGTCAGGTTTTTTCAAAACCTGGCTAGCTCGCGGCTTAACTGAGTCACGAGTTCCAACCGCAAGGTAACTGAACGGCTAGTTGTCCTATTTTGTCCTGTAGTGCTCCAGCTAGCATGACGCTTCAACTTCTGGCATACTTGGCATGTGTGCTTCTTCTGGCGGCTTAAAGCCGCGAGTCACCCACGAGATCAAGTCGCGAGTCTCTGTTTTCTTGCACACTCTTGAGCATTTCAACTCTCTATCTCACTCACTACCCTTACAACAATCCCACTTAAATACAGGGTTACTAAGTGCTGAAATACAAGCAAATTTGGTACGGAATAAAGCCAACAAGATGGTTGATTAAATTCAACCTTACAACAACAATAAAAGAGAACATGAATGGTTTTAATAATGAACATGATTTACATCAACTTATCAAATTAGTTAGGTAATGAACCATATTTTTCTGAATTATTCTCAACCAGGGGGTAATTTGCTATTAAATGCTTGAAGTATGGAATGAATAAAACACATAGAGAAAAGCAATATTACTGATTGTAATATTTTACAAGAGCACTCTTTATACTAAGGATTACATTGTGCTATTCTGCGTTCTTATAACAGGGGCCATGCTGTTGTCACAACCATAGACTTTATCACAATTGAACATTTGAGCATACAAATCAAGGTTTTGAATTCCGTTCTAGATTGACAATTGTAATAGAATATTCTGGTATTGGTGTGTTTCGGTGCACCATTTCGAGATTACGCACCGAATATATATACGCGCTTGTACATAATTTATATATTTATAATTTCATATTTCATTTTATCTAATTAACCAAAACAAAATCTAATATATGATATGGGAATAAAATGAGTCAAATGATGAATTTTGGGCTTGAAAGTTTAAAATAGGCCAGAATTTAGAGACTAGCATAACCGGAATAGTACAAAACAACCTAGAATTTTTTAGACCAAAATGAAACAAAGGGTTATGTGCACAAGATTAAGGACCGGAATGGAATGGAATTTAAAACATTGATACAAATGTCAATTTATCTTCTTTTAAAATAAATATGCCCACTGTAAGGATGAATTTAATCAACCATGTGTTGGCTTTATTCCATGACAAATTTGCTTGTAATATAGCACTTAGAAACCTTGTATTTAGGTGGGAAT
Source organism: Quercus berberidifolia (assembly GCA_028535905.1). NCBI lineage: Eukaryota > Viridiplantae > Streptophyta > Magnoliopsida > Fagales > Fagaceae > Quercus > Quercus berberidifolia. The sequence continues at coordinate 87,764,304 of JAPQVW010000003.1, read as the reverse complement.
CATGTAAGGGTAGTGTGTGTGAGAGTGTGAAGAAATGCTCAAGACAGTGCAGTGAAGCAGAGACTCGCGGCTAGGACTCGCGGGTGGCTCGCGGCTTGCAAGCTGCCAAAAGTTGCTCACGTGCAGAGCATTCAGGGGAGCTGAACAGTCACGCCACCTGGAGCACTACACGACAAAAATCCAGACTGGCCATTAAGTTAGCTCGTGACTTAGACTCACGACTCAGTCAAGTCGCGAGGTCAAGTCGCCAGCCAGCCCTGTTTTTGGAAAAACTGACTCTTCGTATTCCATTCTCACACCAGTATAAATACCCCTCATTCCCACAAGATATGTGTGGCTATTCAGAAAGAAAAACCCTAAGAGAGGTTTCTTCAAAACACCCACTCAATTAGAGAGAGCTATTCATTCTTAGAGAAAAATCTTTGTAGTCTCTTCTCATTCCCTCTCTCATTATCATACCTATTGAGAGGAGATTTCTATCCAAACACTACCCACACCCATTTAGAGTGTTGAGTGTTTTTGGAGTTTTGGGAAGCATTGGAAGATGCCAAGGATGGCGGATGCTATGGTCTAGTAGCGGAATCCGGTAAGCTAGAAAAGAAAAAGGTTCGGCGCAACCTCGTTGGAGCAAGAAGCTTGGAGGGCTTAGGTACATCGGGTAGATTAGGCTTGGAGGGTCTATTGCTGTTCATGTATCCCAACTACATTTTCTAGTGGATTATTGACCGCTTGGAGGGCGGCGGAGAGGTTTTACGCCAAGGGCTTCGGTTTCCTCTTCGATAACACATCGTGTGTTGTCCTTGTGTTTGCATCTCTCTTCCCTTTATCTTTGCCTTCTATTTTCTGCTGTGGATGTGATTTTAATTGGTTTAGATTGTTTACCAATTCTATATTAAGCTTTTATTCATGTTCCGCACATTAATTGTTTGATATAAAGCTTGAATTGGTAATTTGTATTTTGGGGGTCTAAACGTTCAAAGGTGTTTATACACGTTTTTGAACTTTCAATTGGTATCAGAGCGGGTACACTTGTTGTGGTTTAAATACCTAAGTGTGATCCTTGACCCCTTGTGTTTATTTGCCATGGATTGTGCTTTGTATGACTCTTTGCATGATTTGGTTGGTGATGAATGTAACATGCCACATGTTTGTGAAAATGCGTCTATGAGTGTTAATCCTCATAAGTGTAATGACATGTTATTTGAATCTATGGGTGTTGTTGACAAACTCTTGAAGAAAAATGCTAAGAAGTTTCAAAAGAATTTGAGCAAGTTATTTTGTGAAAAGGATGATTTGATTGCTAAGCTCAATGAATCCAACAAATTGGTTGAGAAATATAAAAAACTTGCTGAAATTTCTCTTGAAAAGCTGAAAGAGTTTGAACGTTTGAATATAGACTTAGATGCTAAACTTGTTTTGTCTAACAAACTTGTTTTGTCTAACAAACTTGTTGATGATCTTAAATGTGAAAATGAATCTCTTAAGATGCATGCCAAGTGTTTGATTGCTGAACCTACTGTTAAAAAGGATGAAAATATGTGTTGCAATCATGTTGTGGTACCCGATTTTGTGCCTAGTGTGTGTTCTACCTTAAAGGACAAATCGGTGTACATTCCTCCACATAAAAGAAATCAAAAGGTGGAGAGAAAGGCTGTTAAGTCAAAACCTTCGTTTAGGTCTCAACCTAAGGCTTTGGATGGATCTAAGTTTGTTCCAACTTGCCACCATTGTGGTGTGATTGGTCATATAAGACCTCAATGTCATAAGTTGAAGAGGGAACAAAACCATGTTGCTAGATCCATGCCCAAAAAGCCTAGTGGACCTAAACACATTGTTTGTCACCATTGTGGTGCCTTTGGTCATCTAAGACCTCAATGCTCTAAGTTTCATGCTTTTAAAAGAATCAAAAGAAAAGAAAAACTTGAGCTTTTTGGAAGTTGTGCTAAAAAGAGTAAACTGGTTTTGAGTGAAAATAGCATGTTGTTAAAGAAAATGTTTAATGCTCTTAACTCCTTGACTATGTGCATCTCCGGTTCTCATTCTTCCAACCCTCGTCTCACTTCTCTTGAGACACTCATTCCAAACAATCGTTCCGTTTGGATGAGGAAGGGTTCCTATGGTCGAGCCTTTGCTCTTTTGATCCTTGATCTAATTCTTTCGATCTTTGTAGGACCCTTCATGCATTAAATGTCATAACTTCATGCATTTTGTGCATCTTGCATCTATTTATATGCATTGTTTTGTTTTTTATCTTACTTTTATATTTCAGTTTTGTGTGAGTAAAAAATCCAAAACCACATAAAAAGTGAAAAATTCAAAAAGTTTGATCGTATATGTTTGAGCACATATCACATGTGAGTTTGGCCTTGTACCTTTGTACAAATGGCTTTGTGCATTTACGAGCTTAGCTTGTTATTTTTGCACTTATATCTTTGTGGGAAAAATCTTGACATCTTTGTGTGATTGTTGTAAATTGATCTTCAAGCTTGTCATGAATGATTTGTCAATAGTCATGTTGGTTTTGATACATGCGTAGACTCGTGCTTATATCTCTTCCCACTCTTTTATTTTTATTGTTTAAAGAGCTCAATAAATGTAAATCTCAAAAGGAAAAGAGATAATGAGCTGCAAAAGCCGTCGCACATACTAGTATTCGACTAGGAAAAAGGGAAAGTGACTTAAATGAAATTGTATGATGCCCAAAAAGCCAAAGGCTTGTCCATCAAATTGAAATATCACAAATTTCAGGCATCGATCTCAAAATGAAATGTTTTTATTCAAAATGATCAAATGTTATGAATTGTAAAGAAGCCAAATGAAAAGCTTCATCATATGTAATCATTTTCTTGTGGGAGGTCATATATGCTCATTTCTATAATTGAGATAGACCACTTGACTTAGTACTAGTTGTGTATGACTTGATTGAATTGATCATTGAAGCTTCACTCTAGACTAAGGACTATTCCACATTTGATACACACACACAACACACATGCCTAATGTTCAATGAATGTCTTATTCATTTGTTAGATTGTACTTGTCTAAATGTGATGTGTGTGTGCTCAATCTTATATGGATTAATCCAAAAAAAGATTTTTGATCATTTTATATGTTTTTGGAAGTGATTTTTATCACTTTTTGTGTTTATGTTTAGTGCTTACTTTGTTTTTCAATGTTTAAACATGTCCTGAATTGAAAAACAGGTGTCAAAGTTTTTCGCGGCTCAGCTGGCGACTCTCCAGTCGCGAAACCCCAGTCGCGAGTTCATCCAGAAGCTTTTGGCGGCTCACTCGCGGCTTGCTCGCGGCTCACTCGCGACTCGCGAAAATTTTTGCGGCTGAAACTCGCGGCTCGCAGCTTGCTCGCGACTCGCCCAGTCGCGAATTGCCCAGAAACAGCTTTTTAAAGGGCTTTTTGTGGGAAACTTGTTTTAAACCTCTCCCATCCTCTCTTAAACCCCTCTTTCAATATTTTTACATCAAAACCCAATCAATTTGAATGGTTTTTCATTCCATTAACATCTCTAAGGTAATTATAAACTCTTTTCATTGATTTTGATCCTTAGATTATGTTTTGGAGAGTTTTGTGCTCTTGGTTGGGATTTTCATCATAGGGGTTGGGAAAACATAATTTTTGTCAAATTTCTTCATGGGATTGGTTTCTTTTGTTGATTTGCATTGGATGTTGGCCCCTTGTGGCAGAAAGATCATGTATTAAGGGTGGATTTCATGTTGTTCATGCATTGTTTCACATTATTGTTCATAGTATGCATGCTAGGTGTTTGATAAAATGCCTCTTAGACATTTTCTCGCTTGTTTGGACTCCGATGAGTACCAAACTTTGGAGTTTATCATGTTTCCTCATTAGGAACATGTTTGGTTCATTAGTTGTGTATTTAACATACCTTGTCCCACATGTGCATTTTTCATGCATTGGTCATGCATTGCACTTAGCCACCTCTTGCACACACCTTTGCTATCCTTGTCATGCATTGGTCTATAACTTGCTTCTTCATCCTAGCATGTCATGTTTACCTTATGCTTTGTAGCATTTTACTTTGTCTTGGGTTTGAGCTTCATTTTCTCATTCATCTTGCACCCCTCATGCATCATTATCATTGTTCGTTCATTCATCTCTTGCCCTCTTTTCTTCTTAACCCTTTGTCTATTCCTGACAAAAAGGGGGAGAGTATACTCTAGAGAGTATATCAAAGTGTTTTGTCATTTCTATATGACTCTCGTGCACATTTGTAGGGGGAGAGTTTTTTCCATTGTGGAGATGCATATACCAAGGGGGAAAAGACATTGTATTAACTAGAAAACCTTGTTCTGTTTGTTTTCTTGTTGGCTTTATGGTGCTTTGTGTTATACTTTGGTGTTCTCATTACATCATGTTTGTGCTTTGGACATGCATATATCCCTATGTTATTATGCTTTATTGAATGCATGTTCAGATGATCATTTGCTTTGCTATGTGATCATTGTAGTCATTTCTATACTTGTTATATTATACTTGTCATTTATTACTTACTTTACCTTGAGGGTCTAATGTGTTTTGTGCAAGTGTTTCAGGGTACAAGTATATATATGTTCCAAGTGCATCACAGCTTCTCATCACTTTGAAGGGGAGAAATTTTAAGCACTTTTAGTTTATATTGTTTAAGTTTTTATTCAATATAATGTGTTTGTACCCATGTGCTTTTGTAAGCTTTTAGGGTTATGTTTTTATGCATATTTGTAGGCTTTATGGTTTGTACCATACTTTATGCAGCCTTTTATGCTTTGTTTAAATCAGTACTTCTATATAAATGTATTGCATTTTCTTTTAAGTACTGTCACTCTTGTGCCCTTGTAGGATTGTTCCTAGATGCATATACCTTGTGTATTATGCCTTGGTTGAGTGTTGAGCATACAAGTATCTTGCCTTGTGCTTGTTAACTTGTATGTCCTTGTGTTCATTCCAAGTGTGAATGAACACTGTGATCACTACCTTGTGGTGTTCACTTGGTTGATCAAGCCATGGTTTGTTTCTTAACTCCATCTTTGCTTGATCACATATTGCCTGTTTCATATGCATTTCACCATTTTCTGCTTAACAATGATCATGGTGTATTGTTGTGTTTCAGGAGTCTCATGTTCATATGATTCAAGTGCTTCACAGCTTCTAGATTTAGGTGTGAGTGAGTTTTACCATTGTTCCCAAACTCACGTTTAAGTCTAGAGTCTGTTTTAGGGTGTTTTGTCATGGAATAGCCAAATGGGGAGATTGTAAGGTTGAATTTAATCAACCATGTGTTAGCTTTATTCCATGACAAATTTGCTTGTAATATAGCACTTAGAAACCTTGTATTTAGGTGGGAATCATGTAAGGGTAGTGTGTGAGAGAGTGTGAAGAAATGCTCAAGACAGTGCAATGAAGCAGAGACTCGCGGCTAGGACTCGCGGGTGGCTCGCGGCTTGCAAGCCGCCAAAAGTTGCTCACGTGCAGAGCATGCAGGGGAGCTGAACAGTCACGCCACCTGGAGCACTACACGACAAAAATCCAGACTGGCCATTAAGTTATCTCGCGACTTAGACTCGCGACTCAGTCAAGTCGCGAGGTCAAGTCGCCAGCCAGCCCTGTTTTTGGAAAAACTGACTCTTCGTATTCCATTCTCACACCAGTATAAATACCCCTCATTCCCACAAGATATGTGTGGCTATTCAGAAAGAAAAACCTTAAGAGAGGTTTCTTCAAAACACCCACTCAATTAGAGAGAGCTATTCATTCTTAGAGAAAAATCTTTGTAGTCTCTTCTCATTCCCTCTCTCATTATCATACCTATTGAGAGGAGATTTCTATCCAAACACTACCCACACCCATTTAGAGTGTTGAGTGTTTTTGGAGTTTTGGGAAGCATTGGAAGATGCCAAGGATGGCGGATGCTATGGTCTAGTAGCGGAATCCGGTAAGCTAGAAAAGAAAAAGGTTCGGCGCAACCTCGTTGGAGTAAGAAGCTTGGAGGGCTTAGGTACATCGGGTAGATTAGGCTTGGAGGGTCTATTGTTATTCATGTATCCCAACTACATTTTCTAGTGGATTATTGACCGCTTGGAGGGCGGCGGAGAGGTTTTACGCCGAGGGCTTCGGTTTCCTCTTCGATAACACATCGTATGTTGTCCTTGTGTTTGCATCTCTCTTCCCTTTATCTTTGCCTTCTATTTTCTGCTGTGGATGTGATTTTAATTGGCTTAGATTGTTTACCAATTCTATATTAAGCTTTTGTTCATGTTCCGCACATTAATTGTTTGATATAAAGCTTGAATTGGTAATTTGTATTTTGGGGGTTTAAACGTTCAAAGGTGTTTATACACGTTTTTGAACTTTCACCCACAAATATTGAGAACCTTCTTTAACGAGGGAAAAAAAGAAGTAGGTGAATTCAAAAGATATTTTCTTACCAAAAGTTCAAGATGATGGACTGTTAAGGGTAATCTAAGTACAGGAAGAAGAAGAAATTGAAAAAAAATAACATCTACTAAATGTATAAGGAAGAACAACTACATCAAAAGAGAAATCATTGTGCAAGATAAAAATCAAAGCACAAGATGATACAGTAATAAAGAAGAAGAAAATGAACTCATATGTTTAGCCGTCCCAAAATCAGCAAGCCTGACAACTCCAGATGAATCAATGAGCAAATTAGCCCCTTTGATGTCCCCATCGACACATGAAAAATAAATAAATCCAAATGTCATGTTAAGCAAATTATCCCCAAGACTACTTCCATGCTGAAGAGATGCATAGAAATTTCAAGTACTTATAATAAGTGTTAAATTCTAATATGCAACACTAAGTAGATTGTTTCAACAAATCAAATCAAACGTGAATTGCACCTGTGAACTATATTTTCGCTATGCAAGTAATCCAACCCAGAGAGAATATGGGTAGTAAACTGGCGAACATCAGATTCTGGTATGGCTTCATTATCCTTTATATATATTTTTATTGAACCTCCAGCAACATACTCCAGATATATACGAAACCAGCTATCAACCTGCATGCATAACATTAATTTCATACATTGCTGCAAGGATACTACAGTAAACAATATTGAGAATGTCTAAACATGCAAACTGGGAGAATACTTACTATTTCGCTGTCATAATATTGCACAATATTTGGATGCTCCAGCTCACTGAGAAGTTTGATTTCCTGAAACCAATAAGGAGTAATAGAGGCATGAGGCAAGAAATCCAAATAAATAATTATAAAGAAAAATTACAAAGAGAAAGAACCATGAGAATTATAACGACAATTTACCAAAACAATAATAATAATAATAATAATAATAATAATAAATATTTATTTATGTAAATTCTATAGCTCAACATCTAAGAACATGTCATACATACTCCTAACCAACTAAGATATTTTTACCTTCTAATGAATCACATAAGTTAGAATCAATCTGGATAATTACTTTCAAGAGATAAAAGTTTCCCTTACCATAATGCCACTCTAGAGGTGATGCAGAAGGCAATGGGTGGACAGTTTTGTTTTATTTTATTTATTTTTAAGTGTCAGGGGCAATTTTGTAATTTTCTAAATTCTGGATTTGGACTGTACTAACAGTCCATTAGGTCCTCTTTTGGGTTTTAATTAATTTTGGTTATTTAGTTGGGTTTAGTAGTAAAAGCCTAAGGAGTCCAAGTTCATGTCTTACTAGGGTTTTAAGAAATCCTATTTTGAGTCTTCTATTTAAAGAATTGTAATGCATTCTATTAAAGGAGATTAAATATTTCCAGACTAAATAGCTATGAAGCTTTTTTACGGTTAGTGTGATGCAAACTTCACCGAGATGCAAAGACAGACCTGAAAGGGGGCTCCTGAGTCCCTAAAGGGGCCTAACCCCTCTGGGCTTATGAAAAAATAAAAAATAATAGGTATTTTTAAGGCTTGGAGTTGGTCGAACCACATCAAAATATTGTTGTTTTGTTAGGTTGTTTTATTTTATTGTTTGTGTAACGCCCTTCCACAAGCCCCATTTCATAACAAGAACAAACAACTTCTTAGTGAAAATGGACGACCATTGATTTTTGTTATAGCCTTATAGGGAGAGTTGCTAAGGATGGAAAGTTAACAAACACAGACATACACCATTACCAGTAAAATTAAATACATAACTACAAAACAAGAAATTTTTTTTTTTTTTTTTTGGGATAAGAACAAGAAATAAAATGTGTGGTCCATTAATATGCCTATGCAATAATTAGCCTAAGCATACTTGCGCCTGCTAGGTCAACCATAACCAATGTTCACATGTTCAGGTTCCAACTATTCACTGCATGCATGTCTAGCATAGTTTACCCACTGACAACTTTGTGCTATTAAGGAAATGGATGTGTTAATGATTTCCCTATTATAAGGTCCAAGATATGGGATGCAAGCTAAATCTTTTTTTTTTTCACACTTATATAATGAGCAGAGGAAAAAAAATCTCGCCAAGATATATTTGCAAAGAATTCCCTAAGATATGAACAAAAGTAAACACTTTGCTGCAGCTATTAACCCATGTTGGTAGCAGAAAATTACCCTATTTGTAAATCAAGACAATTCAGACCATAAACTTTAATCCTTACTATAAGATTTCCTTCAATAAACCAAGACAAAAGCTTGATATGTTTGATAACAATATATATAATTATAGAGTGAAACTAGTAGTGCAAAAATTCTTGAGAATGACCTGCCATAACTGCTTTATAGAGACTGCAGATTTTGTGTCATCAGGAAATATTTCAACTTCCTTTATTGCACATAAAGCTCTAGTATTCCTGTAAGAATAAGTGTAACTGTACTAAAGACATTGATGCAGGTAAAGAAACTAGCACAAGAAGGACATCAAACATATAAAACTGCTGGTGGCAATGTAAACACTTCCAAATGAGCCGCGCCCAATAAGATTTCCTCTTTGCCGTTGGCTATTCATAGGTAATGACACAAATATTACAACAGGTTTGGGAATGGAAGCAGACAGTGAACGTGCGGCTGATCCAGGAGGACGAGGTAATCGATGGACTACTACAGGAAAAATACTTTTTCTTTCCGCTGTTGAGGTTTCAAGGGATTAATTAGAATGACAATTTTTTTTTTTTTTAAAATAAAAAGATATAAGTGGATTTTCCATTCCTTCTCCCCCGTCTATTGAAGGAATTGAAATCCAACTCAATTGAAATCCCTTAATTATTGTACCAAAAGAAAATTGTTATGCGTGTTAAATTTTTTTTTTTTTTTTGGGGAGAAATTTATGAGTGTGTTAATTAAGTGCATTAACTATTATCAATTGTAGAAAAGATTTTAATAAAACTTAAATACAAAAATTTAATTAATAATCTTACATCTCAAAAGGTAAAAAAATAATTTTTAAACAAAAGAAAAAAAATTAAAATATAGAAAGATAAATAAATATTATTTATTTATTTTATATTATAATATTACGCTCCGTTTGTTTTGATATAAAAATATTTGTAGAAAAATATTTTCTTATTTTACAATGTCTGTTTTGTTTTAATGTAAAATATTTGTAGAAAAATATTTTCTTATTTTATAATGTTTGTTTTACAGTAAAATATTTAATTAAAAGTAAAATATTTTTAGCCAACTAAATCAACCTAAGCAAATTTGTATAAAATATTTTACACCTAAAATTTTGATAAAACATTTTACATTTGCTCACTAACTCTCATCCCGATAACTCTCAGCCTCCCTCCCTCTCACACTATCTCTCCCTCTCAGTTCTCTCACTGTCACAACCCAACATTCTTTCTCCCACCCATTAATCCATATCTCCCAAAACCTACCGGCAGCACCACCAACCGACCGGCATTATCCACCAACCAGGACCACCTGCCAACCGGCATCACCCCCCAACCAGCGCCACCCGCAGACCGACATCACCCCCCGACCGGCGCCTCCCTTCTCTCGTCTCTCTCACAAAACCAGATCTGACTGTTGAGCAGCGGATTGGGTTTTTGGTGGCTGTTCCGATCTCGCCGTTGCTAGATTTGCTGGGTTGTTGGATTTTTTTACTAGGTTGTTGGATTTTCAGATTAGATTCTTTGTTCATGGGTTTTCTTTTCAGGTTTTTGATTTGGTTTTGTGGGTGGTTTTGCCTTTCTGATATGGATTTTTGGGTTGTTAGTGGTTGTTTTTTGGGTGGTTGGTGATGATTCAGTGGTTGGTGGTTGTTTTTTTGGCAGTTAGGGGCAGTTTTTTGAATCTTTGGTGGTGGTTTTGATGGTTGTTTTTTGAGTGGTGATGATTCTAGTGGCTATTGGGTGTTAGGGTAGGTGGATGATGGTGGCCGATGGGATGGGATTACAAGGTGTGTTTTTGCAATGGTAGGTGGTGGCTGGATATGCGATGGCTGATTTACATTTGCAATGTTTATGTTACAATACTTACCAAACACTTGCAAATGTTTTACATTAAAATATTTTACAAATAAAATATTTACATGTTACGTTGAAATGGAGCGTAAGAATTATCTCACTTAAAATGTATTGAGCCCCTGGCAACGGTTTACTTTTATTATTATGAAGTAAAATTTTTTTTTTTGAAGCCATTATTATGAAGTAAAATTAATCACACACAAAAGAAGAAAGAGATGGAAGTACCCTTAAATTCAAAACCAGGACAATGCGTTTGCACCGTCTTCCATATTTGCGCCGCTATAGTCGGCAGTATTTGCCAATCAACCAGCCAGAACCTGAAGACACTGTCCACCAACTTTTCAAGCTTGAGATCGGATATGGGGTAATAGATATTATAAAGCCACCACGTGAAGCGCGTGCGAAACAGGGAAATATACAAATGATCTCTATTTGATTTTGATGTAATGAAGACACACTGTTTACAGAACGACTTCATCATTGAAATACTCAAAGAGCTACTTAGAGCAAATAGAGTTGGTAAAGCCAAATATATAGAAAATGAAACCAGAAAAAAAAAAAAAAAAAAAAAAAAAAAAAAAAAAAAAAGAGGAAAAATGAGCTCCAATCGCTTTTTTAAAACTCAAAATAGTTTTTTTTTTTTTTTTTGGTTAATGAACGGTCATTCTCCAAATTTGATGTGCTACCATTTATTAGCAAAAAAAAATAAAACATAATAAAAAAATTAGCAAAGAAAGGAGTGCGATTGAGGTATGGAGACACGTCTTAAAAAATGAATGAATAAATAATATTTAAATGAGATAAAAAAAAAAAAAAAAGATAAAAAATTTGTTGGAAAATGTATTTGAAAAAATAGGTAAGTAAAAGATAAATATCACAATTTACTGTCTAAATAGTACAAAAATATAGAGAAGTTGCTAGAGATATTCTTAGCAACACTCTAAAGTCCGAACCTTGAAGTTGGAACGATTGAATTGGTCCTTCTTGTTCAGTCGAAAAGAAGAATTTAGTCGTTATAGAGAATCTTCTCTTAAAAAATAATGGGGGCCGTGCACTGGACCATTGAGACTGTGATCATTATCTGACTAGACCACCATTTGACCGAGTATTTGACCAAGTTTGATAATTAACGGATTGAATAGAAGCATATGGTTTTCAAAGTTTGGTGGCCTAATAATTTCTTCCCGGTTTTACCCTTCTTCTTTTTAATGCATTTGAATCTTTCAAATTAGGAGCTTTTTAGGGCAAACTATTGCTTGGAATTAAAGTAAAGAATGAGTGACAAAAACTTCACAGTTCTTTGAATCTAGTGTCAATTTAAGATTTTTTTTTTCTATTATTAAAAAAAAAAAACTTAAATTATACAAAATATAATAATAAGAAAACGTGAATATATTAACGTAAAAAAAAATGCAAATATAAAAATTTTTACAATTTGCTTCTACTAACAAAATTAAAAGGTAAAAAGAGATTGGTGAGATATAAAGTGAGAATTAACATATCAAAAAAAATTAAATTAGAGACTACGGTGAGCTCATGTGTAAGTTGGCATGCTAATTTAGAAATATAAAATTGTTGTGTCCCTAGCATTACTTTTATTTCTGTTAAACCCAAATTCTCAAAATTTTATATATATATATATATATATATATATATATATGTAGAAAGAGAGAGAGAGAGAGAGAGAGTCAAAATAGGTTACTTATGAAATAATTATATCTATAATTTTTTTTTTTTTTTTTTTTTTTGCAAATATAATTTTTTGTTGGCAATTCACCCTAACTTCTAACTATTTGTATAGCCACCCCTAATTATATCTATAATTTTTTTTTTTTTTTGCAAATATAATTTTTTGTTGGCAATTCACCCTAACTTCTAACTATTTGTATAGCCACCCCTATTAGAATCCTTCACTTTGTAGCACAAGCATAGTAAGTTTTCTTAACTCTCTAAATTTTTATGATGGTGTTTCTTGTTTATAAAATAATATATTTTGTGACTTTTTTTTTCTTTTTTTTGGGATTCATGTGTATTCTTGAGATATATATATATTAAACAATGAAATAAACAAAAACATACTGTGAGAGTGCCTTTTTCTTCAGCACACTAGCCCAAGGATCCTGGGCCAAATAGTTGTAGTTTGGTAGACTGGGCTTGGTTCACTGCAGCTAAAAGGGCTATTTAAGAACCAAGTGGCGCACAGAGCATGTTTCTTACAATACACATAAACTAGCAAAACGAGAATATTTGTATTGCACAACAATGAAAACAGCAAAGGAGTGCAAAGTAATCAAGAAATACACAAAACAATTGTTAGGGATCCTTGGATTAATAAGAAATACTTCATTAGTTTTCCTTAATTATGGTTACAATGCCCTCACTAAGACGTGATACGAGGTTCAAATAAGCTCAAAAATTATAGACTTTGATGGCTATCCAAACCTCTAAGACTTGTAAAATTTGAATCTTTTTGAATCCAAGTATGTGCTATAGTGGCTGTTTCTAAGATACCAGGAGATATTTCACTGTTTTCCCTTGAATTTGACAGAGTTTTGTTAATGGACTTTTATCGAGATTTCTTATTGCTCGCTAAAAAATTCCTGCCCCTTGCTGGCTGCCTTCCCCCCTTTTTTATAGTGTCATTCTAGGGTCCCGGGAAACTATTAATTTCCCTGCTTTGCTCCCTGGGTACCAAAGCTCATTTTATGCCTATCACCCAGAAGGTTGAGCCTTTCCCTGTTTCTTATAGTTTCCTCCTTTTGGTGCTGTTTCTTTGAAAGCCTATGACTGACTTTCCATTCCGGAGTGCGCTTGTTCTTAATTTCACGTTCCTCAAAACCTCTTACCCTTTATGATTTAGCTTTTGGCCGTCCTTCCTCTTTGTCATTTTTCCCAAGTGAGTGGAATTCATCTCTGCTGGTTCGAAGGTCTTTCTTTCTACTTCCTTTTTTATAGCTCCTCATTCTAGTTCCCCGAGGTATCATTCCCTTGCATCGTGAATGGTCACTCTAAGCTTTCTACTTTTCTTGCTACATTTCTGGTGCTTAAGAATGACATATCTGCCCTTCGTTTCTTGTGTTTCTTTTGGTGTTTCCTTTGAGCTGTCTTAATCCTATCTTAGTTGTGTTACACGTGTCGGGATCTCGAGCCTTTGGTAGCCTCTGGGGATCCCGACTCAGCTCTTTACACTGGTCTTTCTTCAATCTTTTGATCTTGACAGCCTGGGCCTTTTTTCTTTTTCTTCCTTCTTTTCTCATAGGCTTTAAGGCTTGTCACTTTATGGCTTTTGGGCTTCAATCCTTTTGGGCTTACCACCTTATTTTAGATTCATTTTCTATGGCCTCTTGTGTTATTTCTTTGGGCCTGGGTGTTGTGATTTTTTAGACCTCAACATTTAGCTCCTTGAGCTCGTGGGTTGCTTGAAGCCTACGCACAAGTAATTCAAGGTTTTAGTTTCCGTACGATTTCCTTCTTCACTATTTTAATTATCCCTGGGTTCCCTCTTTCCTTCTTCAGGATCCTAGCCTTTCCGCTGCTTTTGGGTATCCTGGTCTTTTCTGCGTGTTGTGCTTCCTTATTTTGTAATTTCCCCCCTTTGCACGGGACGTGGCAGTTGAGTTTTTGAGTAAAAACTTCCCCCACCCACTTTTTACGTTTCCCGTAACTTCCATTAATAATTGCTAATAAATCTCTCCCTTAAAATTAAATTTTTTGGCAACTAGCGTGTCTTTCCATACATCGTTTTCTCCAACTGCTCTTTTTGTCTTTATTGCAGGTGCTTCATATTATCTCTTTGCATCCCTAAATCTTCGACTCTTAGGTCTGTTTTCTCTCTTTCAATCAATTTGCTACTCCCTTTTCTTTTTCCATTCTTACTGCCCAACATGCCCATTGTTTAATGGCTTCTTCTTCTTCTCGAAAAAGAAGAGAGCGTACTCCCAGCCCCTCTGAGGGTGAAGGCTCCTCTGGTTCTGCTCAGGGTGAGTCTCATGAGGTCACTGAGCGTCCAGCATTTCCCCTATGGGACCCCTGGTATACCCCTAGTCTATCTTTCCCTTAAGTGTCCCATGGTGAAGCCCCTTCATCCCCTCACACCTAGGTATTCTCTGATCAGGCGGGTTTTGCTAGTTCCGCTCAGGTTCTAGACCCTAGAGAGATTTTTGATCTTCAGATCAGGTAGAGACTTCGAGAGGCGGTTCCTATCTTCTTTGATTTCGTTCCTAGGAAGATCCAAGGTTGGCCCATCTGGGTGGATAGGGAACTCTCTACTGAGGAGTTCGTGAGTCGCTTGGAGCATGCTGGGATCCTGAAAGCAGTGGCGATTTCTAGGAATCTTGAGGGTTTTAGAGATGTTAAGGGTCTCAGGCATCTGGTACGCCATTGGTGCCCTTCTCTTCACACTTTTTTCTTCTCTGTTGGTTAGCTGACGATCACCGTGGAGGATGTGGTCAACAACGTCCTTCTCCCGGTGTTCAGGGATAAGAATCCTTTTGATACTAATCTTTCTGAAGAGGATCTCGATGTAGAAGACAAGTTATTCAGCCATTTTGGTGGGCGTACTACTTCTACTGGTAGGAAGCCAACCAAGATGGAGGGATGGGTTATGACCCTTTCACGCGAGAAAGATAAGGAAGTCAGGCGAGCCGGTTTCCTGGTGTTCTGGCTTAGTAAGTTCCTATTTAGTGAGTTCCCCGAGTACGGGGGCAAGTCCACTTTCTTCCTATTGGCAATTAAGTTGGCCCGAGGCACTCAATATCCTTTAGCCCCTATATTCTTGGGCCATGTCTATTCTTAACTGGACCAGCTTCACGGAGACGAAACCAAAAACAACTCTTGTTATGCAATCACTTCATCTCTTCACTGTGCCATCCTTTAGATATTCATGTGGGATTGTTCTTCAACTACTTTGGCTAACTGTAGAAATTTGAAATTTGTGAAAGACAAATTCTAGGGATCCCCTGATATAATTAAAGGTCTTTGTGGTAATTCAACTAATACTTTTCCTATCATCTTCTGCTAGATTAGTCTGAAAGGTGGCAATCTCAACCTGGTTGAGTTGTTTAATCAAGCAGGACATTTACATTGGCGTTCTCCCTGGGAGTTTAGCCTTGGCTTTACTTGTGATTCTGTGTTGTCTTCTTTTCTTACTTCTACAGGAAATACTTTTGATTTGCACCGTGGTGATGAAAGTAGTTTAGCCTACCTAGCTTGTATTAGTCCCTCTTGGCTTCCCATGCCCTCTTCAAGTGGCCCCTGGTATACTCATTACTCAGCACACCGGGTACTCTGGCAATTCGGTTTTGATCAGGATATCCCCCCGATGTTTAAAGACATAATAGTATCTCTTCCTTCTTTGGACCCTTTTCTGAGACTCCAAGCCTTCTCCTACTGGTCGCGGAGGAGCCCTCAATTTGTAATGCCCAATTCCCAGAGAGGAGTTTTTGCCTCCAATGGTTATGCTGGCTATTGGAGGAAAGTACAAAAATCTTTTGTTGACTATGTTGGTTCCAACACGATTAGGGAAGCCCCCAATCCTAGCATTTCTTCTGCTCTGACATCCGATAGGTGCCTATCCCTCCCTACTGCTGGAATTGTATCTACTGCTGTAAGTAGCAAGATAGGGTTTGCGGAATGGCATGCTTTTAGGGGAGGCTGGGTGACTTATGCATAGGATTTTCCAGAAACTTGGTCAGGATGTGACCTTATCATTGGTACTTCTTCTGATGTACCCATTAAAAGGGGGGCAGTAAAGGCGATAGGTGCTGCCACTCCCGTAGGTAAAGGCAAGGGAAAAAGGATTAAGCAGGAAAAATTGAAAGAAACTGAAGTTGAAGAAAATGCAGAGGGCACAGAGGCTAGCCCCGAGGCAAAAAAGAGAAAGACTGGGAAATCCCAGAAGTAATTGGTGATTTCTGAGGGAAAAGAAGTTAGGTAACCTTCAGCTACAAGGACCCGGATGAAGATTAAGGTACTGTCTTTTTTCTTCCAGGTTCCTATGACTTCTTTAGTCTATGGTCCTTTGGGATTCTCTGATTTTGTATCTCAGTCCCCTTTAAGACCCTCTGGGCGTACCCATAGTAAACAAAATATCACAAAGAATCTATAGAAAGAGAAAAAGGGCAAGACCTCTTTCCTTCTTCTCTCTTTTATGTTTGTCATTGTTGTTGCAGCCCCTTCCCCTTTTTTAGCTGATGAGTGGTTGTTTTCTTTGCAGTCCAAACACAAATCGGACTCCAAGAAAGGTAGAAGTTAGTCATCTGGTGATGATGTGGTATGGCATTTCCTCATTCATGCCTCTTTCTGTTTGCTTTCATTTCCTTCTCTAGTACTGTGTGTTTGTGACACCTCGTTACCTACACTTATTATTGCTTTTTTTTTTTTTTTTTTTTTTAGGGGGAAGTACCTCCTCCCACGGCTGGTAGGACTCTGGAGGAGGAAACGGTTGCAGCCCTCTTTGTTGGATTTCTAGGTGTGGAAGAGGAGCCTTCTAGTGGTGGCATGACTAAGGAGGCCGGACAACCAATGCAGGGTGTCCAAGCTACCCAGGATCCTGAGGCTTCCCAACTTCCTGCGTCCCAAGGTCCTCAGCTTGAGCAGACTCCTAGTCTCATCAAAACTGTGTTCCCTCAGACGGTGTTAAGTATAGAAACTTTGGGAGGCGTGTCTCCATCCAAACAAACGGGTGAGTCTTATTTTCCTTTATAATAGTGTATAACTCTATTTCTCTTTTGTCCCCTTTCTCTTTCCTCCCCCTTTTGAGCTCTTTCTTTCCTTTCTCTTTTTAGGTCAAGCCAGTGTGAGGTCTGCTCCTAGCGCTGCCTCTTCTTTGGAATCAGAGAATTCTGAAGGTGGGTGTAGATCATTCTTACTGTGTTTCCTTTTCTTTCCTTCTTTTTATGCTTTTCCCCTATCTTCTTCTTTTATGGCGAAGCCCCCTATGTCTCTACCTTCTTTTAGCTGTTTTGCTAAGGTTTCTTCACCCTTTCTTCAACTTGCTATGTGTCCTTTCTTAAAGTCTTCCAAGAAGCTAGAGGAGCAAGAGGAGGAGGCTTCGCCCCAAGAGGCCGATACTGGTTTCTCCTTTTCCTCCTTTTTTTTTTTTTTTTTTTTTTTTTTGTCGCCTCTTTTTTTTTTTTTTTAACTAAGTCTGTTTCCTTTTTTTTTTTTTTTTGTGAGTGTTGATACAAGTGTTAGGGATTCTGAGTTTGTGGTTCCTGAGGGGGCTGTGGGATCCATTCAGGTTGCTGATCTTCAAACTACCCAGAAGGCTGAAGGTTCCCAGCTCCTGCAGGTGGGGATACAATGATGGGGGACGCTCTGGGAGTAGGTGCTTCAGACCCTAATTCAAGGCTTCCCATCTTCCTAGCCCATTTTGATCTTCTGGAGTTCAACAGCCTCCCTACTAGCCACTTCCATTCCTTTGGGCCTTCTTATGGTAACTTCTTACGTTTCTTCGTGCCTGTGGAGGGTCTGTTGTTGCTAGAAGGGTTACTCAAGAGTCATGAAGACTTTACCAGTGGTTTCAGGGAAGGTGTTTTTTTGGGCAACATCCTGATGGAGCTACTATGTACTATGCTGATTTCCTTTAGAGATTCTTCTCTAGACTCCTTATCTGAAGAGAGGCTTTTGGAGTGGAAGGGAGTGGTACAGGACCTTTAGAGTCCAGGTTCAAACTGTCCTTCTTGTTAGAGCATTTGCATCTATTGGCCTACATGCTATTCCAGAGGTAGGCTTTCAGGAGTATAGATGCTGAGATTGTTGCTGCTAAGGAAGCTCTAGCTCATGCTCACAAGGCCTTACAAGATTTGAAAGTTAAAAGGCAGAGGGTTCTCTCTTCTTCAGCTGTCCCTGCTATTTCCCCAGATGGTTCCTTGTTGGTCGGCCTTATTCCCTTGCTTTTCTCCTCTCTTTTTTTTTTTTTTTTTTTTTCTTTTAGCTGGTTTAGATGTGTATAAACAATTTGGAGTTGTATAAGTTTCTATTTTTTCTTCTACTTGAACACTACTTCTACTTTCTTTTTTTTTTGCATAGATCTGTATTTGTGTTTCGAGACTGCTCCTAAGTATTTGTGTTTCAAGACTGCTCCTAAGTGTTTATGTTTCAAGATTGCTTCTAATTTTCTTAATGGCATGTGGATTTGTTTGTTTCCCTTTGGTGCATTGCTTTTCTTTCTTTCTTTCTTTCTTTCTTTTTTTTTTTTTTTTTTTTTTTTTTTTTTTTTTTTTTTTTAACTGAGTCCTGGGCCATGGTTCCTATAAGTTTTACTGTAGGTCTTGGATCAGGTACCCTGGTGGTTATTTTGTTGCGCAAGTATTGAACTGGGTACATTGGGCGCTTTCTTTCTTTTTTTTTTTAGTCCCAGTTCATGAACTTGACAAGTCCCCTTTTTGTCAAGTGTTGGGCTAGGTATCCTAAGCATTTACTTTTGCCCGTGATCTTAGACCATGCATTTGAAACTAACTGTGAGGTGGGTCTTGGGTCATGTGTCAAAAGTTTTTTTTTTTTTTCTTTTGCCTTGGCCCAAATATCCTCCCTCAATTCTGTCCAGACTTGGACTTTGCAATATTTAGAACTTAATGGCTGAAGGGAAAAAAGAGATTTCATTAAATTAAAACATAATTACCGTTTAAAACACGATTACCATTTAAGGAACACAGAAAAATTCATCAAAGATAGTAAGGATCACAGAGTGTCCTTCTATCATAGGTTCCTGAACAAAATCATTTAAACAAGAATTCATAACGAAAGCAAAGAAATGATGAAAAACATTTAGCAGGTTGGAGAGTTGGCAAAAGGATCCTGGCGTACTGAAACCCCTTCTTTCTTATGCATAGTACTATTTCAGCCACTTCCCATTTATGGGTTCTATCAAGACTGTCCCATCTTCCTTTGTAAGGTAGTAATACTCACTATCATGGAATTTTCTAATGATGTAGGGTCCTTCCCATTTCAGGGCGAATTTGGAGGGTCCTAGGAGGCTCCTCCTTACGTGCTCTGCTATCCTCAGTACCAGCTGCCCCTCAATGAAAGCCCTTAGGTGTACTCCTTGTGCATATGCTTTAGTCATTCTTTGCTGGTACCTCTGACTTCTCCTCTTTTCTAGTTCTCTTTCTTCCTCTACCCCTTCTATATCTGCCAATCTCCTTTCATTGTTTATGTCCTCGATGTCCTCCTGGCTTTCTTCAAGTACTACCCTTGGTGTAGGAACAACTAATTCCATAGGACTGATAACTTCTATTCCATAGACTAGGGAAAATGGTGAGAATCCCGTGGCTGTCTTTACAGAGCTCCTGCATGCCCAAAGTACATCTACCAAGTGGTCACTTCATTTTCCTCCATACTCATGCTTTATCTTTTTAAGGATCTTCAGCATCACCCTATTAGTGGCCTCAGCCTGGCCATTTCCTTGTGGGTAGTATGGCGTAGACCTCCCATGTTTGATGTGATATGCCTTAGTCAACCCCTTTATGTCTTTGTTTATAAACGGGGTCCCGTTTTCACTGATCAATCTCTTGGAGATCCCGAACCTTATAATGATATTTTCTTGAATGAAGTTTGCTACAACTGCTTTAGTGGCCTTTTTCAAAGGGATGGCCTCTACCCATTTTGTAAAGTACTATGTGGCTGCTAAGATCCATATGTAACCATTGGATGGGAGGTTTATAGGCCCTATGAGATCAAGCCCCAAGTGTGGAAAGGCCGTGGTGTTGTCATATCCTGCAACATATTTGGGTGAGTATGGATTGCATCTCCAAGGACTTGACACCCTTTTCATTGTTGGCCAGTAGTACCCTAATAGTAATAACTGTTTATAGAGCCTTCTTTTTCCTGGTGACTTCTACAATCACCGGAATGGACCTCTCTAACTACTTCCCTTGCTTCCCTTAGCCCCAAGCATCTTAGGGGATCCCCACTGTAACCCCCTTTTAAATAGGATCTCGTTCTGCAAGAAGTACCTGTCCGCAAGTTTCTTAAGCTGGTGGGCTAGTGTCCTGTCAGTTGGTAGGATCCCTTAAGCCAAGTATTCCATAAAGGAAGTTCTCCAATCTTCTGTAACAAATACAGTGTAGCTTTCTTCCTTGTCTATCGAGAGTTGACATTCTTGACATTTTTCCTATATAGTTGCTGCTTCTTTGTTCATATTTAGCCAGTAGTATCCCACGCATTACATTCTTCTATATTGGCTGATCTTTTCTGCGATCCCACAGGCTTGGGTATTTAACTCTTCTAATCTCAATTTTCCTTCCTTCTCGTTGATACACCTGGATAAGATCCCTCCAGCTAGTCTCATGTATAATTCTCCTTTATCAGAGTGTAATCCCTCAGCTCTCTGATACTCCCTCCGAGTCCTGCCTCTTTCATTTTTTCTTTAACTTCGCTCATCTAATCCCATTGCTTGGACACTCTGAGGTACATCTTTTGGAGAATCCTTATGATAGAATGTTCCTGCTTTCCTATCCTTACCAGCGTGGCGAGCGCAAGGTGGCGAGCACATCAACAAACCTGTTTTCGCTCCTTTGAGTGTACTTTACACTAAAGATCTGGAATTCCTGCTCTAGACTTTGGGCCCAAGTCCTGTAGGCTGCTAAACTTTGTTTTCTAAGTGCAAAGTCACCTTTCACTTGGGAAACTACAAGATTGGAGTCCCCCCAATACTCTCATATGCTTTACTCCTATACTGAGTGCTACAGTTAACCCAGTTAAATATGCCTTATATTCAGCTGCAGCTGCAGCTGCATTATTGGAATAAGAGAACCCAAGCTTGAAAGACAAGGGTATTGTATCCCCATTCTCACAGCTTAGTACGACTCCTACTCCATTTGAGGTTGTTGTAGCTGATCCATCGAATCTCATTGTCCATTTCTTTCTTGGGATCTCTGCCACTGCCACCTCACCCAGGATCTCTTCACTCAATGAGCTTTCTTCCTTTCCTAGGAACTGTGCTAGTAGATCTGCTATGGCTTGGCTTTTGATAGCCTTGGGGGTCCTGAGGCCTATATCATATTGAGAGAACAGGACCAGCCACTGTGCTATCCTTCCTGTTAAAATGGGCTAATGTAGGTTGTAGGAGTGCTTTTATAGGGTGGAACTTAGTCACCAAAAGGATCTGGTGAGTTAAGAAATACTTTTTCAGTCTCTGGGATTCGTAAATAATCACTAGGTAGGCTTTTTCTATCTTGGGGTACCTAGTCTCAGCATCCTTGAGTGTCCTGCTTACATAGTAAATAGGTTGCTCATTCCCATCTTCTATTGCTTAGGAGTTTGATACTAAGTATAGCAACAGGGGTTGCCCACGTATCGGTGCTTAGAGTATGGGTAAATTATTCATAATCTGCTAAATCCTTTAGAAGGCCTCCTGTTGTTCCGTTCCCCAGGTGAACTCAGTTCCCTTTTTCAACAGCTTGGATAAACCATTCGTGACTAAAGCTAGCCTTAGCACAAATCTCCTAATATAGGAGACCCTCCCTAGGAAGCTTTTGAGCTCCCTTACCATTGTTGATCTTTTCATTGTGGCAATGGCTGTGGCTTTGGTTGGATCTATACTTATGCCTCTGTGATGTACCAGAAATCCAAGGAACTTTCCAGCAGACACCCCGAAGGCACATTTCATGGGGTTCATGCACAGTTTGTACTTCTTGCATCTTTCGAAAACTTGTTCAAGTACCTGAAGGTGTCCTGTCCTAGTTTTTGATTTGACCACAATATCATCCACGTAGTCTTCCATCTCCTCATGCATCATATCATGGAAGATAGCTGTCATGGTTCGCTAGTATGTGGCCCCTACATTTTTTAGGCCAAAAGGCATCACAGTGTAATAAAAATTCCCGATTGGAGTCCTGAATGCCGTTTTCTCTACATCCTTGGCAACCATGCGAATTTGGTTGTACCCACTATACCCATTCATAAATGAGAACATAGAGCTTCTTGCAATTGAATCTACAAGGAGGTCAATATTGGGCAGAGGGAACTCATCTTTTAGGCATGCCTTGTTCAGATTGCGAAAGTCCACACAAAAATGGATTTGGCCGTTCTTATTTTTCACAGGTACTATGTTAGAAAGCCACTTGGGGTGCTGGATGGGTTTGATAAAACCAGCTGTTAGCAGCTTCTTAACTTCTTGAATTATCTGAGCTTCTACCTCGGTGTGAAAGACCCTAGCTGGCTGGACTACTAGTTTGACTCCTAGGTCCACGTTGAGAGAATGAACCACCAATCCTGGGTTTAGACCAGGCATTTTATCATAGGTCCATGTGAACATGTCCCTGTATTTCTGGAGTAAGGCCACTAATTGCTCCCTTTCTTGTACCGTTAGCTGACTACTAATAAAAATAGGCTTCTGGGATCCTAGCTCGGCTCCCAAGTTTATTTCCCTTAATTCTTCCTCAAGCTGAATCTGGGCTTCCTTAACTAGTTCCTCTAAAATCTCCTTGTGGGCCATCATGCAATCTAGTGGTCCGGGACCTTTCTACGTAATGCATTCAAGTCTCGTGCACCTTCATAAGCGATAAATCAACCTTCCCCTAAGTTCTCGCACCACCACGCACACCTGGGACCTTGAGGAGCTGAGCTCCCTCTTTTGCCTTTTCCTTTCCAAAAGGTTTCTCAGGTCATAGGCGCCCCCTCCTCCTTTTTCTTCTTCTTCCAGGATAGGTGCTCCTAGGGTCCCCGGCATGGGGTTCTCATCATCTGGTTCTAACTTGTCGTAAAACATTGTTCCTGTGAAGTTCACTTCTCCTTGGTTGAAAGGGTTATGGTTGGCAGGGATTCTCACGGGCCTCCCATTCAATCTCCCTTTAACACATTGATGGTACGTGGATGGAATAAGGCGGTGTTTATGGAGCTACGGGCGTCCCAACAGTACATGGTAGGACACCTCTGAATTAATTACATGAAGCCTTGTTAGGGCCACTATTGGTCCTACTCTTAAGGCCAGTTGTACATACCCTTCAGTTGATTCTGCTGATCCTCCAAATCCTGTTATTTCCATGAGAACCCCCAGGATCCTCCTGTCAACCAGGCCCACGACTTCTAGGGTACTCAAGGCTATGAGATTGAGTGATGCCCCTGTGTCCACCA
The DNA here is from genome assembly GCA_028535905.1 of Quercus berberidifolia. NCBI lineage: Eukaryota > Viridiplantae > Streptophyta > Magnoliopsida > Fagales > Fagaceae > Quercus > Quercus berberidifolia. Next base: position 87,740,797 of record JAPQVW010000003.1, on the reverse strand, counting down.
ATGCTCTTTTGATTTGGACACTATTTATGGTGGCCATTAGATAAAGGGGTCTACGGTGGTCTGGATGCTCAACCTCCATATCCTCATCAGTGAAGGTTATTGCATTAGTTGTCTCCAAGAAAGCTCAACTAGCATGTGATTCTGCTGTGAAACATTCCATTCTCGAATATGCCGATATACTCATGAAAGACTCTATGGCCACCCTTCTTGCTTCTGGTCCAAATCCTAGCTGGTTGAATAATGACCTGAACTTGGGATTCTTCTGAAGGGTCTTGACTGTGCTCGGGTGTAAGGATCCTTCAGATTCTTCTGGTTCTGCTGGGTTCTCATGGATTACTACAGCTACCACCCCCTTCCCTTTGTGGTTGGGCAGGGGGTTCATTTGCACTTCTGGCTCCTTTTGAGTAAGCTTCAGGGTTCCTTCTCTTAACTTTTTATGAAAGAGCCTACAGAGGGTCTAGCAATCCTTGATGGAATGCTTGACATAATTATAGATCCTGCAAAACAAAGGGTTCTTTCTTTCTTCCTCAGTTGGTGGCCTGGACATAATAAATGGCCTAACAACTCCATCCCCGATCCATTTGTCCAGGACATGGTTTAACTCCTCTGCGATACATGGGATCACCGATGGTTCCTTGAACACCTTCCCATCGGGCCTCTTCATTTTCTCCCCCACTGATGTTGTCATGGCTTGGGATACTGGCATCCTTTTTGTCCTCATAGTTTGTGCTGTCTTTCTAGTTCTCTGTAACAAGTCAGCAAACTGTGTGATGCATAGATTTTTGAGGTTGAATCTGTAATCGAAAAGCATGTTGGATATGTAGGTTTCTACGAATTCTTTTTCTTCATGGTCCCCATAACAATCTAGAGACACATCTTTAAACCTCTTAATGAACTGGATGGGATCCTCCCCAGGCCTCTACCCTACCATCTAAAGGCTTTGGAAAGTAATCTTGTCCTCACCGAGGTAATACTTCGTACAGAATCTCTCCATCATTTCATCCCAGGTTTTAATGGACCTAGGTCTCAGCGTGGTGTACCAAGTATATACTCTGTCCACTAAGGATTTAGCAAATTCTCTTAGACATAGTTCTTGGTCTCCTGTGTAGGGGCCCATAGTGTGAATGAACCTACTCACGTGCTCCACGGCACTTCCATTTCTTCCATTGAAATGATGGAACTTTCAGGGTTCATACCCTTTGGGGTATAGCTTGCTAAGGAGTTCTGGTGAAAATGAGGGATCTCGAGAGAATTGTTTGGGGATCCCCAAAAGTTTTTCCCTTTCTTGCTCAAAACCTTTTACCCCTTATGATTTAGCTTTTGGCCGTCCTTCCTCTTTGTCATTTTTCCCAAATGAAAGGAATCCATCTCTGCTAGTTCGAAGGTCTTTCCTGCTACTTCCTTTTTTGTAGCTCCTCATTCTGGTTCCCCGAGGTACCGTTCCCTTGCATCGTGAGTGGTTACTCTAAGCTTTCTGCTTTTCTTGCTGCATCTTTGGTGCCTGAGAAGGACATATCTGCCCTTTGTTTGTTGTGTTTCTTTCGGCGTTTCCTTTGAGCTATCTTAATCCTATCTTAGCCGTGTTACACATCTCGAGGATCCCGAGCCTTTGGCAGCCTCTGGGGATCACGACTCAGATCTTTACACTAGTCTTTCTTCAATCTTCTGATCTTGACAGACTAGGCCTTTTTTCTTTTTCTTCCTTCTTTTCTCATAGGCTTTAAGGCTTGTCCCTTTATGGCTTTTGGGCTTCAAGCCTTTTGGGCTTACCACCTTTTTTTAGATTCACTTTCTATAGCTCCTTGTGTTATTTCCTTGGACCTGGGTGTTGTAATTTTTTAGACCTCAACACATACAAAAACATTATATACTATTAAAAACAATGTAAATAACTAAAAGTATAGATTATTAATAAAACCATCATTATTATTATTATGAGTTCTGTTAACAGATATCCTTAGGATATTTGTTAATAAACTATTTTAAGAAAGTTTTGATAGCTTTTGGCGTCTCAGCACCCATCAATATACTTCTGGGTTCGATCCCTGCATCTTCACTTAACAAAAAATGAGGGCTAGACTAGATTATTGAATGAGAAAGGACAGTGGAGCAAAGCCTCCAAGAAGCCAAAAACCAAATTCCTATAGTTAAGCTGGAACTGTTTCTGATCTTCTTAGGTACATCGACCTTTACTTATAATGTTGTAACAACAAGGGTGTTAAGGTTGTTTCAATGAGGCATACCCCATTGAAATGCTCAGCTAAAAAGGAAGAAAAGACCCATTCAATGAGAATTATAAAGGACTAGATCCCAAGGGCCTTTTACATAGCAAAGGTACCTACAGGGTTCGATGATCCCTGGCATCTTCATATAGCAAATATGACAAAGGGCCAAACCAAATTATTGAGTCAGCAACGACAATTGAACAGCCTCCAAAATGTGGAAAACCAACTCACTTTCCCACATGATTTAAAAAATGATTTTGACCAAGTAACTATTCTGGACTCAAAAAAATAAAATAAAAAAATGTTGAACTAACTTCTCTTATGGGATATTTCTTATATGCTCCAGGAGCAATACTCCCTCCTCTCACATGAGAGGTGGGCTCCATGGGGGGACCCACGTGTGGCGCCCACCCCTCATGTGAGAGGAGGGAGCATTACTCCCAGAACACCTAAGTTTTGTTCCTCTCTTATGAGGGAACAATGAATTTTGCGCCAACAATTAATCCTACCATTCAATATCTTCATTCAAGAGAAGATTTATCCCCTCCATTGGAAGAAATGTATTTATGTAAAACAATCACATCAGATTCATAATTAAAATGAGAGGATAAGACATATCAATAATTTTTAACATCTAATATCTACAAATTATTTATTGATTTCAATTATAAAAGTACTAATATGTAACTCATGCAAACGCATAGATATATTTAAAATTAAATGCAATTTTTATTATAAAAATATATATAATTAGTCAAATTATTAAAAAAAAAAATAGCATGTAATACATTCATACGTATGGATACATTTAAATTAAAAAAAAATTATCATAAAAATATAATTAGTCAAATTTTTTTTTTAAAGTAAACATAATTAGTCACATATTAAAATTCTTACCTAAATTTAATACTACTTTTAATAATTTTTTTAAAATTTGTAATAAGATAGAATATGGGGTGACCAGTCAACGGGGGCAAGGGGAAACCTAAGAAAAAATATTGAATGTTACAAAAACAGTACTGCAATGCTCAAGAATAAAATAAGAATGCCTGAAGCACCTCCAGATCACAAAATTGCAGCTTTGAATGAGAAACGAACTTCAGCAATGTTGTCAGTATAAATAGTTTGTTAGATATGATCCCTACTTCAAAGTTTGCGAAGTCCATTTATCTGAATTGATTTCTGATGGCCAAAGGTGCTGAAATTACTTTCGCTTTTCTCTCAACCCTTCAACAAAACTGTCTAGGATCAGAGGCCAAGCTTGGTCGGAATCATAGTTGTGAAGTATGGTTAAGTAACCGTGATATCTGGAGCTCTAAATGAGTAGCATGCAAAGACTGCTTCTAAATTCCCAGGCAGAATAAACTTCCAGAAGGAAGAAGCTTTTATAACTTTGAGAGCTGTTGATGAAAAAATAGAGGCAAAGAACCTACTATCACAACACCCTATGGCTGCAAGTCACCTACTATAGCATCTGTGAAGTCTATAATACAATTTCCACAGCTGCATATCAGCAGAACCCATGAGAAAAAGCCAGTAGCAGTTTTTCCCTTTCTGCAGAAGGGCTGGGATGATCAGTTTATTTTCAGAAGCAACAGTAAGTGGCATGACATTTATATTTACCATCAAGTTCTTCCCGTTAAATGCTCAGTTGCAAGATGGTCCATCCAGCTGCTCCGACTTCTTCACGAAGGGATGTTCTAGTAACATTGCAGCAGATGGCCTCTCCTTAGGAAGTCTCTGAAAGCAGCACCACAAAAAGTCCTTGCCCTCAGATGACAATGTTTCAGGTATAGGAGGGGTATTATGCAATACCTTGAAAATGGCTGCAACCTGCATCAAATATGATCAATGCAACTTAAACAAGACTGGGAAGATCTAAACACAAATAATATAATTAATGCAACTCCAACTGCAATATACCATCCACTATGCTAAATCCAGAGGCAGCAGACAAAAGCTACAGCTGAATGCAGAAAGCATAAGTTGCCAATATTACCAGACTCTACAGAACTAGGTAACAATATGATATAAAAGAAATGTCATCCAATTACCATGCTTCAGTATCTCCTACAAGCAGACACACCAGAAAAATACATTGCAATGCCACCAGATACAACATAACATATGCCACACATGCTTCTCCCTCCATAATGGAACCCACATGAGAATTAAAGGTGGGAAAGTAAACTCTGAAATTGATTGATATTCTGCTACAAGCAGGTGAAATTAATTGAGCCTTTTTCTAATTGTCATTAACCATGTCTAAGATGAACTCCCAACTCAGTAAACACACTAGCCATAATCATCTCATAATTTGCAAAACATATAAATAATGTTTCATCCACATCAGATAGCATGGACGTGTTATGTATGAAGTATAAGTTTTATTGATTTACTTGAATTACAGTGTCACTTAACTTGATTTATACAGAAAAGACACAAATCTAAATATTGAAAAGAGATCAAGTATCAAATCGAAGAATTAAATATATAATTTTCTAAGTCACTGATTGTAACAGAAAGACTGGTAAGATCCACACTATAAATTCAACGCACCTCACTTAAATTTATTGCAACACTTGAATTGTAATCAACAACAAATTGGACTACAAGTTTCATTACATACATGCTGCTATTAACTTCACTTTACCACAACAAAACCAGCCACTAGTTGGTGACCAACAAGCACATTGCCAATACAACAGAATAATTTGCCAATTGTTGAAAATCCATGGGTCTTGATCTTTATGACCAAAAAAAATAAGTGGTTAGGAGATTACCATGATGATCTAAAATAATAAGTCTCAAAAAATAAGGGAACAAGAACCAGAACTTGAAAATGTTGGCTGGCTGGTTGATGTGCTCTTAAGTCTAAACCAATCATAATGGGGTTGGTGGGTTGGCACAGCTGAAAGCTCAAAGATTCTTATTGGGCTTTGCGGGCTTCCAATAATTTGTTTTGTGGGTTTGTTTTAGGTTTGACTTAGTTGGGTTAAGTTTTTAATGGGCTGTGTTGGGGTTTTATTGGGGTTGGGTAAAAGGTTCTTCGGCTTCTTATATGAGTCGGGTTGTGACAGTTTGTAAGAGCATCCACATTGAGCTTGCTATATGTGAAATGTAAGGCACATTTGGCATACAAGCCCAAAAAACGCCAGTAACGGAAAGGCTATATGGCTAAATGTTAAAAAAAATTTGACATATCGCTACAGTACCATCTTAAATGTAAGATGATACTGTAGCTGAATATTATTAAAAAAATTATTTTTTAATACTTTTAACCGGAAATTTCTCTCTCCTCTCTCATTATTTCTCTTCTTTTCTCTCTCTTCCTCCTCTCGTTCTGCTCTCTCCTCTATCTTAGATCAGTTTGTTTCCATCAAAAAAAAAAAAATAAATAAAATCTCATATCAGTTTGCTATAAATTCCGATGGGTTTGTTATGGATTCCTTCCTCACTCTTTCTCTCATCTCACATCTCTCTTTCTCGTTCAAGGCTTGCACTATAGCTGGGTTTGCTTCGTGGTCACGGCATGGAGATCGGTGGATCGGTGTATCGGTGAATCATGGGTCAGGTGGTGGCGTGGGTTTGGATCGGTGGAGATTGGTGGTCGGTGGTCGGGTTGCCAATGTCGCCGATGATGGATCGCTCAAGATCGCTGATGATGGGCTGGATGTGGTGTGATGTTGGCGGCGTTGGTGGCGGCGTTGATCTGGTGGCGCCGTGGGTCAAATGGTTTCGCCGATCTGGGTTTTGTGTGGGTTTTGTGTGTGTTTTGCAGTGAGGCATGGATTGATTTTTATCTTTTGGGTTCAGATGGGTTGGATGTGGCAGTGATCTGGTGGTTTTTTTTTTTTTTTTTTTCCTTAATTTGGGTTTTTGGTTCCGGTGGGCAGTGGGCATGGTGGCGTGGTCGGCATGGTGGTGGTGGTGTGGTGATAATTGGGTTGTTTGGTTGTTGAGAGAGGGACAGATACTCAGAGAGACAAGGACAGGGATGAAGAGAGAGAGGAGTGATAGATAACCTTTAAATATTATTTTAGTGTATAGGAGGATAAAATAAAAATTGAGACGTTGGAAGTATTGAAAAATGGTATGATATAAATGATAAAGTAATTTTTTGAGATTGTAAAATAAGATAAAATGACATTTCCGAATGGAGATGCCCTAAGATTTTAATATGAATGAGGTTGGGTGAAAGTTAGGTTTTTTTTCAATGGATCAATGTTTGGTGACCTCTTGGGTGGTAGGACTCTTCGATGGGGCAGAGGACTTTGGCGATGGCCCTTTTTTTACGGTTATGTTTTTGGCAATGGTGGCAGGGTAGCTGGGCACTGTGGTTGGGTTTTCACAGATGGTTTTCAGATGGGAGGGTTTGCTGTTTGACTTGGGTTATGTGGCTGATGGGTTACAGTGATTTGATGGGATGAGAAACATGGCAGAGGATTTTTATTTAGTTTAGATTTTCCAGTGGATGGAATATGGTGGTTTGGTTGTGCAGTGGTGGGATTTTGGGTTTGACTTGGGTGTCTGGTGTGAAAAACGACGGTGGTGAGGTGGTTTTTTTTTTTTTTTTCTTTTTTTTTTTTTTGATCTAGTTGACCATCGGTGATGCTCAAATGGATTGGAATTTGCTCTCATACCATGTTGTTGCAGGACAATATCAATAGAAAAATAGAAGAACAAAAATTCTGGTTGTGCTCCCACATCACAATGTAGCTTGATCTTAGCCTTATTCAGTTGTCAGTAACTTAGATGGGATAGACATGAAGCACAACAGCTAATGCAAAGCAACAATCCAACCATATAAACTTCAAAATCTGAAAATGATGAGGTCTTAGCGCACGATTTTTTTTTAATCAAAATTTAATAAGAAATATGCAAAAAGAAACATCAATTTATTGTAATACTGCAGCTTGAAAGTTTCCCGATTAACAAAGAATATAAAGGAACATTAGGTGCTTACCTTTTCATACTCACCCCAGGGAGCTTTTCCAGTGAACATTTCAATGATAGTACAACCCAAACTCCAAATATCTACAGCAAGAGCAACATCAGAGCTGGAATCTCTCTGCAACACAGCTTGCATGAGCTGAGAAAGACAATGATCTCAGTAGGGGAAGATAAAGACCTATGACAAATTGATGTAGCAGCAAGAAAATACCTCTGGAGCCATCCAGCATGGACTCCCTTTAAAGAAAGATCAGCTGCTTGTTTAGTAAGCTGTGCAACAAGAAGTCCCAAATTACTTAAGCCCAATATTAGAAACATCAACTAGAACCGCATAAGGCAAATTAAAAATAGCAAGTTGGCAGCAACAATTCTTTTTTTTATTTATTTATGATTTATGCCAAAAAGAAATTGAATTTTTTTCGTTTTTCTTTTTAAGATGAATTAGATTTCTATTTAAATAAATGTAAGGATGGCAATTTTTCCCCGCCCTGCTTAGCCCGCCCCTCCCCAGTTTGCCCCGCGCGGGTTTTCCCCGCCCCGTAAAGGCAGTGGGGCGGGGATGAGGCAAGATTTTAGCCCCGCATCACAGGGCGGGGCGGGGCGGGGATGGGTTTAGGCTTTTTAGACCCACCCCGCCCCGCCCCATCCCCGCCCCGCCCCGCCCCGTGTTACTAAAGGTTATAATTGTAAAATTTGTATACCTTAAAACCCTACTATTTAAACAAACATATTAATATTAGCATATTTTATTCTACCCAATGTGATTCGTTGACTTTATTTTGTTGTGTTATACTATGAGATTTTTATTTATTTTTTTTTTAATGATTTTCTTGATAAATACTTGGATATATTATTCAATTTTTTCTAAAAATTGATTTGATTTGATGGGATAAATTTAGTTGTAATTTCAAGTATATTTTTATTAGTGAAATAGGTTTCATTAAAAAAATTGTACTAGTTGTTGGGCAAATTAACAAAAAGTAGAGTTTTACAGGGTGGGGCGGGGCTTTGTGGGGCCCCAAGGGGTGGGGATGGGGTGAGAAAGTATTCCCCATCATGCGGGGCGGGGCGGGGATGGGGCAAGACAAAACCATGCGGGGCGGAGACGAATATCCCATCCTTCGGCCCCGCCCCGCCCCATTGCCATCCCTAAATAAATGAAAAAGTAAACTAGCAGTGAAATGAACTCCTACAAACATCGAATTCTTCTTAGCATTTATATAAACTCCTATAGTCAATTATGGTATATATAAAAAATCCCACTTTTTCAATTTTTGCTAATTTACAATTTACAACTACTACTCAAGTCAACTATAAGGTAGAATTTAATCAACCACTTTATTAGCTTTATTTCATTCCAATTTGCTTGCAATTCAGCACTTAGAAACCCTGTATTTAGGTGGAAATCATGTAAGGGTAGTATGTGAGAAAATGTGAAGAAATGCTCAAGAATGTGCACTGAAGTAAAGACTTGTGACTGGATCTCGCGACTGGCAAGCCGCCAAATGATGCACACAAGTGAAGCATGCAGGAAAGCTAAACCATTATGCCAGCTATAGCACTACAGGACAAAAAGTCTAGATTGGTCATTCAGTTATCTCGCAGCTTGGACTCGTGACTCAGTCAAGTCGCAAGGCCAAGTCGCCAGTCCACTCTGCTATGGAAAAGCTGACTCTTCGCATTCCTTTCTCACTCTAGTATAAATACCCCTTATACCCACGAAATATAGATAACTTCCAGAGAGAATTTTGAGAGAGAAACTCTAGAAAAAAAACAAGATTAACTCATCTACAATCTTTACATAGTAACTCTTCAAATTCCTCAACTCTTACCCTCTCTATTATTACATCCTTGAGAGGTTCTTTACCCAAATCCTTTTCTCACCATACCTATATCTATGAGAAGGCTTTTAGGTGCTTTGGGAAGCAGTTCGGAAGGGACCAATTCATATTGGTTGATGCTATGGACTATAGCGGAATTCAGTAAGCTAAAGAAAAAATAGGTTCGGCGTAACCTCGTTGGAGTAGGAGCTTAGAGGGCTTATGTACACTGGATAGATTAGGCTTGAAGGGTCTTCTGCTGTTCATGTATCCCAACTTCATTCTTTAGTAGATTATTTACCACTTGGAGGGCGGCGGAAAGGTTTTATGCCGAGGGCTTCGGTTTTCTCTTCGATAACACATCGTTGTATTGTCCTTGTGTTTGCATATCTCTTCCCTTAATCTTTGCCATTTAATTTCTGCTGTGGATGTGATTTTATTTGGTTTAGATTGTTTATCAATTCTGTTATAAGCTTATGTTCATTTTCTGCACATATATTGTTTGATAATAAGCTTGAATTGGTAATTTGTAAATTGAGAGTCTAAATGTTCAAGGTATTTTATACACTATTTGAACATTCATCAATAATCTACCACTATTCCATTTAATTATAAATTATTCTCTCTCCAAACTAGAAAAATTCACAAATTCAAAATTTCAAATACCCTGATCGACCCAAAATTTCACACTTAGATCAAAGCTGAAACTTCACGAAATCTTGATGCTGAAGTTCACACCTAAAGGGAGATAGAGTCACAGACGGAGGGAGAGAATGAGGTTTGGAAATAAAAAAATTATCTTCATTTGATGTAATGAAGATACACTATTCACTGAAAGTCTTCTTTATTGGAAGTTGAAAGTTGAAACACAACACAAGAGCTACCTAAGTCAAGAGTCGAGACTCAGAAGTCTGAACTTTGAACTGAACGAGTGGGTTTAGGCCTTCTACGATAGGACAGAAGCTTCTCTTAAAAATAGTCATTTTTTAAGTAACCTTTTAAATTTTAGATTTTAGATTTTACACCTTAAAATTTTATAATTTGAATTTTATTTCTGAAGTTTTGGGGTGATTAAATTTTACACGGTAACATTTTAGAATTTAAATTTTACCCCTTAACTTTTAAAGGTGATTGGATTTTACACAATGATGTTTTAAAATTTGGATTTTACCCTTAAATTTTAAGGGTGTTGTGATTTTACTCCCTAAAGTTTAGGAGTGTTTGGAGTTTACATTATGACGTTTCATAATTTGGAAGTCTAAAATCCAAATACATCCAAACTTTAGGGGATAAAATCTAAATTTTGAAACATAAGTGTTTAAAATCCAAATAACTGCAAACTTCAATGGGATAAAATTCAAATTCTAAAATTTTAGGATGTCAGATCCAAATACCCTCAAATTTTAGGGGTATAATATGATACTTATCATTTTTAAAAGAAAAGGGAACCAAATACTTGGATACTTGATTAATTTCCCTTATATAGATGCAGGAGTGTCCAAGTCACCCAACAACCTAACCCAGCTAATTGAACCCAAATTGTCTCCTGCTCGAACCGATTACTTCAGCAGTTGGTAGAGGGTTTTTGGCCTCAGAAATCGACACTAGAGGGTTGGTTGGCGAGTTTTCTCCTCCAAATCCTAAGCCACTCAACATGACCATGAAAATCACCAAATCTTGCAATATCTAAGTGTTTTTTAGTGACGATTTAGTGGGGATCTACTAGATCCAATGAGATCTTCACTAGATATGGATATGGTGGAGATCTGAAACTTCTCAACTTGAATTGGTTGGGTTAGTTTTAGTTTGGGCATAAACCTGACTCGAATTGACTCGTAGACACCCCTAGATAAAAAGGGTTATTTCACACCCAAATTATCAAAGTTTGGTGGCTTAAATATGTTTTTTCCTGTTTTACCCTCTCTCCTTTTTTAATGTATTTGAATCTTTCAAAAACGAACTTAGTAGGAGTTTTTTTAGGCCAACTATTGGTTTATAGGTAAGCATATTGGCAAGTGTGAAGTTATTTGAAAGAATGAAGAAGGATAAAACAATTCGTTGTTATCAAATGCCAAAATAAGTGAAAAAAATGAAGTGTAATTCAACATTTTCAATGTATTAAAGTAAAGAATGAGTGAGCAAAAGTTCATAGTTTTTAGAATACGCTCTAAGAATTTTATAGAATAGTTATTAAGAAACTTAAATCGTACAAAATCTAATAATAAAAAAACTTGAATATATTGACATCACAAAAAACACACACACACACAAATATGTGAAGTTTTACAATTTTCTTCTACTAAAGAATTTAAAATAAAAAGGACCAGATGAGAGATAAAGTGAGAATAAAAAATGTTGAGATGAGGGTAATAAAGTGAAAAAGAGTCTGAAATATGAGAGAGAGAGAGAGAGAGACATTAATAGAATCTTCTTTGTTTCACAAGCATAGCAATGGATGATACATGCTACCACTGTGAGTTGAGTTATTGAGGAGAGTTGAGCTACCAATGTCATTGAGGAAAACTTACAGCCACAGTATCTCTCTTGGTAATATTTTTTTGGAAAAATAAAATTATGAATTATTTTTTATATAATGGGTTGAACAATTTAGGAATCTAAATGATTAAGAGGTTTTTTATTTTTTCTTTTTGTTTTTGAATGAATTTTTGTAGAATGTTTTGTTATTGGTTGCCCTAATCTTGTTATTATTTAGGCTATGTTTGTTGTTATTTGGGCCAATTTTTATTATTGTTATTGGGGCTTTTAATTATTTTTTTTTAAGGGTTTAAGGATTAGGTTTGGTGAGCCAAAGTTGTTTTTGTGATTAATGCTAGAAGCACAACAAAATGTCATAAAAATTTTACAACATTCAAAAATTTTAAATTAGAGATTGTGATGGCCCACATGTGAATTGACATGCTAATTTAGGAATGTTGTAAAATTGTTATGATATTTTGTTGTATCCATTACATTACTTTTATTTTCGTTAAATCCAAATTATTGGGATTCTCAAGTAGTGTAATCAATTATTTGTTTTTAAGATAGTCAAAATTGGTTAATTATAAAATAATTATTTATATGAATTTCTTTTGGCATATATATATATATATATATATATATAGAGAGAGAGAGAGAGAGAGAGACCTTCATATAATCCTATTCTTTGTATCACAAGCATAGCAAGTTTTCTTAACTCTCAAAAAAAAATATATAAATAACTAAATATGGATACTTCAAAAATTATTATTATTATTATTACACCTTCATAGAATCTTGTTCTTTGTATCACAAGCATAGCAAGTTTTCTTAACTCTAAAAAAAATGTAAATAACTATGTAGGGACACGTTCTGAAGCCCAAGCCCAAAAATGGGAAGGGATGTTAGCCCAGTGAGCCCAATACAATAAATTTGTAGATAGTGGGTCAGAGAACTAGGCCTTGATGAGTTGGACAATGGCTAAAATGGATTTGAAAGATAACCAAGCAAAAGCAAGAAGGATTGATTCAAATAAATTCACTCTCGGCAAGGTCCGAGGAGGTAAGTTCTAATATCAATTAACTGAACAGATTACAAATACAAGTTTGAGTGCTATAGTGATTTCTCTCCCAATTTTCCGATCCCCTCCCTTTGGGGTCTTTACTCTAATTTATACTAAGTATCATCTTTCATCTTTGCCCTACATGTGTACAGCTAATTGCATATGCTGATCCATGCCCCATCAGCCTCCTCCAGAAGTATCTGGGGGTGGTTGTAAGGCTGAAAAAGTATTGTTCACAGATCACTTCCTCATTAATGCAGATAGAAAGTTAGCTACAGAGCATTCAATGCGGTGGTGGCAGCTTTCCCTTATATATTTTTGAGTTTCCATCATTCTTGTACATTTAGGATGCATGTCCCTATCATGGGAGCTTCCTGGAAGGTAACATGGATTATTAGGATACACCTCTGAGCTATGCTTAGCTCATTCGAGGAGATATTCCTCCTCGAACCACCTTCCCATTTGCACCTCACTCATGAGATTCTGAGCTTGGCCCATCCACCATTATTCATTTGTCCTCGGATTACCTACGCTTTCGGCTAAGGCCCAAAGCCCAATATATGATTTAGGCCCTTAACCCTACAATAGCCCCTCGAAACTCTGATATTTTTTTCCCTCTCATTCGAGGAGAAAAGTGGGGTTTTGATTTTTCAGGAGTTAATGTTATTTTTCCCTTTGATTTACACACGTGGGAGTGTCGTTTTGCATACCCCATAATCGTTACTAACGCTTTGGAGCCCGCAAGGCATCATTAATTACTTCAGGTGGCGTTTTGTTCCCCGCATCCAATGATGAAGCGCCGATCTAATGGTTGACATTTCTCTTAGAGTTTTAAGCAGGATAACTCCCACTCAATGTCGCCCTCTATATAAAGCACTGAGGGAAATCATTTTCCCCTCATTTCACAAGTCTTCAAGCTCTCTAGAGATTCCAACCACTCAAACTCACAAAGCTCTCTAAGTTACTAAACTTCCCACACCTTTTCCTTGAGAAATCTTTAAAAATCTTTTCAAAGGTTTCAGGGATTAACAAACATTCTAGTTCTCGTAAGTTTCTACTTCTTTAAATTTTCTTTTCTCCTCGGCCAATCTCCTCAGCCTTCCTGATCATATTCCTTTACTTAACAATTTCAGTTGTTTTTCCTTAACTTGTCCAAATGGGTAGATTTAAGCACCTAGTAGACTCCCCTGCCAAAATAGAGGTCTTTAAGGATGGATATCATAGACCACAGGAAGTTGCTCTACGGTACTATGCCCCAAACCAACTAGTAACACATAGAGAAGAGGGGGAAGTTGTCATTCCTATGATAGCTTTTATAGAAGGAGGAATGACGCTTCCCATGGGTAGGATAACACGAGACTATCTCATTAACCATAGGTTGTGTCCTCATCAGTGCGCACCCAAACTTTTTAGGATCTTAGGCTGCATTGATGCTCTAAACGAGCATCTGGGTTTGGGGCTCACTTGGCATGATGTGGTCCATATGTACGAGTGCCACTCAATCGCCGACGAGGAGTTTTACCTCAAGTCTAGATTGCCTATTGTTAGGCTTATTTCATGCCTCCCCAAATCTAATAAGGGCATGAAAGACGACTACCTAATAGCTTCCGGAGCGTGGCATGACAGCCTTCACTTCCCCATCTGAGAGGGAGAGAGGTGGGATACCCTAGAGTTAGGTTCCTTAGCAATAGATTTAGATCTTTTAACCCTAACCATGTTTATTACTTCTCTTTCAATTTACTCTTTTTGATGATGGATTTTGGCTTTCTAGTCATGTTCTGCTCCTCGGCTATTTTTGCAGACAAGAGGCAAGTAGCGCCCAGGCTTAGTCTAACCAACATCGCAGCCCTCAACTATTTGCTGAGATCCGAGATCTTCGTAAGTCAAGATAGGCAGTTGCAAGCTGTCTACTTGATCTTGGACTTCGAGCCCATCTCGAAAGTGTATCAAGAAATCGGCCACGCCATAAGAGCAGGTGACCCGCAGGTGGCTTGGATTGACGTGTCAATCCCAAATTTCCTAGCCAGAGAAGACCTTCCATCGGTCATATTGCCACTTCAACGAGCCCTGCCTGAAGCAGCAACAGTAGCCCCAAGAGAAGAGGTTGCCTCCTCAGGCTCATCACTTGAAGAGGAGATAGACAAATTTCAAGAAGAAGAAGAACAGAGGGTTCAAGTAATCCCCATCTCGAACACTGAGGACGAACCTGATAGACATTCAGGTGTTCATGCCCTGATCTTGGTGATTGCTTATCTAGACAACATCAGAAGAAGAAGAAGAAATGGCATTGAACCAGAGGAAAGGTTTAAGGGGTCTTCTGGCCGACAGGAATAAAGGGTCAACTTCAAAAGAAGTCCCCAAGTCTCAAGTTCCTCCCACTCTTCCCCCTTCTCCTCCCATATCCCTTATTGACCTCAGATTGCACGCCATTCCGAACTTAAAGAAGAAGAGGCCGGTGCAGGAACTTGAGGAAAGTGAGGTGGCCCCTTAGAAGGACACCAAACAACAAAAAACCACCAGGGACCCTAAGGACAAAAGGTCCACTTTCGTAGATAGCAGAGAGGAGTCCACAGGGGCTGAGGTGCGCCTCCTACAACGCATCTGATCTCCTCGGCTGGAGGTTGATGGTGCTCCCATCGAGTGGAACGCCTCGGTCAAGGAGTTCCATATAGGTCATTTTACCCATATTGCCGAAACTTTGGAGTAGCCCATTCTCCTACCCAAGGACATGGACGCTCTGAGATAGATGAAGCAATCAGAGCTCTTTACGTCCTTAAAAAAGGACCTTGCCCTGGTAAGTTCACAACCATATATAAAAAGTTTTATTTATTTTTGCCAAGTATCAGTATGCTCTTCTCTCTTCTTATTCACGTAGCGTTACTTTGCTATTCTTGTGCAGATTATCCAGGAGGTCTTCATGGCCGAGGAATGGGTTAAGGAGGCCCAGAATGATGTCAAGAATGAGGCCCACCTTCACTTTGAGGCTGAGAAGGCCCTAGGGGATGTGAAGGAGGAAAAGAAGGAACTGTAGGATGCATTGACTGCTGAGGAAAAGGCTGGGAGGAGTGTTGAGGTAGGATTAAAGAATGCCCAAACTCAGGTTGAGGACCAGCGCAAATTGCTATATCAAATGGAGATAGAGTTGGCCACTTCCAGGCAACTTGTCCTGGATCTAAAGGCTAACCTGGAGAAGACCAAGGAGGCAGCCCAGTTGGCCAATGAGGCAACAGAAGTTGAGAAGAAAGCAGCTTATGTCCTCGGCATGGAGCACAAAGAAGCCAGGCTAACTAAGGAGCTAGCCGAGGTATGTAGAGAATACTGCAAGGATACATGGGTAGACGCCCTTAACCTTGTGGGAGTCCCAGCAGACTCAGAGTGGAGGCAACTGGGGAATATCCACTATCACCCTGAGATCCGTGAAATCCCGGTTGCCCTCCAATCTCCCTCTGCCATTGCTCCTGAGTCTTTAGAGCAACCCCTAATTGTCTAGGCTACTCTCCCTCTCCTTGAGGCTTCAATAGGGCCCAGAAAAGCTAGTGATCAAGGCCAGGGGGACGAGGGGGCCAAAGATAAAGGAAAAGGCAAGGAGACTAAGCCCTCTGGTAAGGCCAAGGATGCTACCAAGGCTAAAGCAAAGGAGACTGAGGCCAAGATTAAAGAGATTGATCCCAAGGCCAAGGATGCTCCTGCCTCTCAGCCGAGCCAACAAGAAGATCCTCCCAAGGCCAAGAAATAGCACTTAGAACTTATCCTGCAGTTTCTTCTACTATTTTGTTTTATATATATATATATATATATATATAGTGGCATTTTGTCACTGTATACAATGTACTCCTTCTTTTGTTTAATGGAAATGTTTTTCTTTTTATCTTTTGTACTTCTACTTTGTGTGCTTTGAAGTTTATCACTTACTGCAAATAGTATTGAACTATGACTACTCTGTCCTTAATAAAAACCGACAATAACACATTGATAATAATCTACATATCTCTCTCCTCCCAAAATTACATAAATGCAGAGAAAGCCAAGGAAGCCTTGTATTCCTTTCTCAATTAGACTTGACCATCAATCAAAAATTTTGGTTATGTTATGTAATTATGTATATAGACTGTTCTAATTAGTGTACTTCCCTCAAATAAAGCAATAGTGCCAAACGAAGTCAGTGACACAATTGTCTTTTAATAACCAAATTGGTTTTTTTTATAAGTCTTGGACCTAATTGATATTAGCTCAAACCTTTGAATAGTTCATTAGAATTTACCCAAAAAACTTAAAACTAAACAAATTCTACTAAAATTTCTCCTTACATAATTTCTAAATATGTATCATATTGTTATACTTAAATATTTTAATTCAAATTTTTTCATGCTATGGGTGGGGACTAATTATTTTAAGAAATTAAGAATGCCTTAACTGTGACAATTGGTACTTTAATAAAAACTGGCCTGTGGTACAGTACAACACCAGTCAAAAACATATTTGACAGTGAGGATTGATGTGTTTCACATTACTTATTCTTTTTGGTGGGTCTCATATTCAATTCTTTATATATACTAGCCTCTGAGCACGCTCTCACGTGCATGCTCAGAGGCTATTCTATTTTTTTGGGTAAAGGTTAATAATTTGCATCTATTATAATCGGGGATTACTATATTTTCGAATCACAAAAATACCTAGGGTGTGATGAGTGTTATGTGTTTATGGGTAAAAATATTATACATCGAAATAAATGAAGCCTTAATTACAGGCACATAAAACCTTTCAATATACACATAAAAGCAAACTTATACTTACTCACTGTAGAAGAAAGGTTGAATCCAGATTTCAAATTATCAACAATCTAACCAAAAATTTGAACAATCTAGAAAATGAAGCTTCATAGACATATAAACTACTTATTGGACTTTAGGAGCCTAAGCGTGCATTTGGGTAAGAATGAAAAATTAAAATTATTTCACTATTCAACTTATGGCACTATTCATGAGCCCTATTGTAATATTTCAACTAATTTTTATCTTTATTTACAGTACTTAGCAATAATTTTTCAGTTTCAGCAAAATAAGCAATATCCAAACACACCCTAACTATTTATCTCTCTCATAAAAAAAAAAATGTTAACTATCAAATTGTCACGATAACCTAGCTAATTTCCCTCTGAAAATTAAGCTCCAGTACTCTCCCATAAATTAACTGCGCCTTGCATAACCTCTAAACTCGTGCAAAATAAGATAAAATGAATAACCTTCCTTAAGTCCCGTGTGGCTACTAATAAAAACGTGGAAAAGAAAAATGAAGGAATCAAATATTTGGCTTCATGCTTCTCAATTAATGGCCTAATAACCCATTTTCATAAAGAAGAAGAAAAGAGGAAAAGACTCAATAATACAAAGCCTATTATTACCACCATTGTATTTTGGCTTAAATCCGGTGTATTTCTTCTTCTATCTTTCTGGTTTTTTTCCTCGCTCTAATTTACAATTCCAAATTTGGATTTTTGTCGAAATTTGGTCAATTCCGTTCCCTACTGGGTGATATCTTTCTCTAATTGTCTTCTTTTTTTCTTTTTTCTTTTTTACTACCTTCCCTCAATTTTTTTAATTTACTGGGTGAATAATCATTCTCATTATTTATCATTACACAACACTGGAACTTATTGAAAGAAGAATGTAAGATAGGAAAAGAGTTTTTCCTTTTCAGATTTGTTTTGAGCTTTTATTTAAGGAATTAGAAAAGAAGAAAAAAAGAAAAAACAGTCTCAAAAATACATACCTTTTGAATACAATTTCATTTAACTAGATGCCTTCAAACTTCAAAGTTCCCTTTGCTAAAATGAGTGATTTAAGTGAAGCCTTAGACTACAACCAAGAGAATATATTTTTTGCAAGACGAATGAGGCACCTTTTCTCACGTACTGAGAAAACTTCAAATAAGAGCAGTTATCTAAAATTCCCAGCAAATTTCAACAATTTGTGTTCATTTTTCTCAATTCCAATAAGAAAGGGTAAAAAGGATAAGAATGAAGAGAATGTAAGAGGATTGTGTTTTTTATTTTCAATTTCATTTAGGAAGAGAAGAGTGAGTAATTATGGATGATATAGAAATTAGAGATTTCTTTGAGAAAGGATAAAGCAATAGAAACCAGTTAAACACTTAAAAACTTTTTAAGGTGGTTACTGCTTAGTGGTTAGACATGGAGAGCATTTTGGAGATGTCCGGACGAGTGCTAAAAATTTGTAGCCTAATTTTAAGCAGTTGATAGAACGTGAGGGTCTAAGAGATAGAAGACGTGATAGAGAGAATAAAATTTTAAAAAAATATCTATTTAAAAATTATGAATTTTTTAAAAAGGTTTAAAATTTAAACATGGATAGAAGAAACAGTTTTTTCAAATTTATCTCAAATTTAGGAGTTCTAAATTATTAATTTTACATGTTTAACCATGTTTACACTTCCTAAATAGTTGAATTTGAGGGTACTTTGAGCAAATTTAACAGTTTTCAATTAGTAATTTTACATGTATAACCCTATTAGCACTTAATACCTAAACTGCTCTTAATCTTTCTTTTTTTTTTTTTTTTTTCCAGAATAAAATGTTAGAAACGTGTGTTAGAATAAGTGGATTAGTGAGATTGTTCTTATTTTGTAGGCAATATTTTTTCAAACGTGTGTTAGAATAAGTGGATTAGTAATTTTACATATCTAATATTATTTAAGTTTTACAAACTGGTAAATTTCAAGGAATTTTGGACATCAATATTGAGGAATCCAAACAGGAGAAGCCCCTTAAATAGTAGTATAGATATGTATATATTTCTTTTTTTGGTAACTAAAAAATGGGTAGAGGGAGCGACCAGTGTAGCTTTCCTACCTAATGGCCTGTTTGGAAGTTTAGAGAGGGAGGAGAGTAGAAGGGAATGGTTCCCCTCTACCTTGTTTAGATGTTTTTAAAATTAGTAAGAGGGAAGTGAGTAACTAGCCCTTCCTCTTATTTGGATGTTTTAAAAATTAAGATGGAGAGGAGAAGAAATGATTTAAATAGACAAATTTGCCCCTATTTGAAAATGAACTTGTAACATTGGTCTATGATTAATTTGTTAGATTAAATAATTATTAATCAACATTCTCATTCCATCAAATACCACTAATAAACCTTCTCAAAAAAAAAAAAAATTACCACTAATAAAATTATAAACTATTATAAAATGATTTTTATTACCTCAAAAAAAATTATATTAAAAATAAAAATAAATTTTCTTTATTTATAGAAAATTTTCAAGAAGCTTCACATAGGAAGAACCCTCGACCCGAGCCGATCAACGGCTGGTTTCTGTGCAGAGTTCAAACGCCGAACCTCCGGTGAGTATATTAGTGGAAAATATATTTATGATCATTAATTTTTCCCAACCACTACATGATAATCTAGAAATCAGTCATGCTATCATGGAAAATATCATCATTAAAATCCTTATTTTAAAAATCAAAAGCATGTTCTTCTTCGCTTCTTAAGTATAAAATCAAATCATCAATTATATTCGTAGCCAAACAAATCACAAGATATATCCAATTCTAAAAATCAAATTATAAATTGTATCCATTGACAGACAAATTACAAACGATATCTAATTTCATAATCAAGAATTAATAAACCAAGCATTCAATTAATTAAGACAAATCCTAAATCATGAGAAAAACATGATTGAACTCATATCTAGAATCCCTTCTTAGTCAATTGATATGAAACAAGAACAATTTAAATCATTAAAGAACAACTATTGTGGGAAAAATCAAATCATATAAATATTACTGATAATCCTTAAAAAGGTTTCATCCTCAACCCTAATTATAAATTTAGCTACCCATGGTAATTGAAATAAAACACAAGAATAAAATACTAAAAATTAAACTAGAAAAATAATTAAAACTAACTATCATGAAAGAAAACCAAAGAAGTAGCCGCACTCTCTCTACATTCAGCCCTCAGCCCTAGCACTAGCCTCTCTAAATTTTGCCCTAAAGAGCCTTTAAATAGGTCAAGGAATCCTATTACAATTTGAATTTCCGTTTGGAGAAAATCCCAGATTTTTAGGCTTCATTTAACCGATGATTTTTCAGCCCATTTAATCTGAATTCGGACTTTTGGTAAACTAAAAGTTGTAGCACTTTAAGTTAAATTTCCAGCCCAACTTGAATCATCTTGATTGGATATCTGAGCCGAAAGTTATGCCAAAAATACTAACTGATGTGCAGGCTGGAATCCTAATCCAAATTGGACTTGGATTTTAGGCAAATTTTCTTTGATTCCTTGCTCCAATTGGACTTAAATTTAATTGGATTGGTCTTCTTTAACTTCATCATGGCCCTTGTAAAAGTAAAGTCCATTAGCTTTCTTCTTTGCACAAATCCACTAGTTTAATTCCATTCTCCTATAAAAGACAAATTCACGCAATAAAATCCAATTAAGCACAAAATTGATTATTTAGCATTATTCCAAAACCAAATATGAAATGCATGAATTATCTCAAAATAAGTATGATAATACTTTCTAGCAATGATATAAATATGCAAAATTAAGCTATTATCAATGCACATCATGTGATAAGTCTCACATCGGGTATTTACTAGGTGAATTGGGCTTTATTAACAACTAAATGGAGCCTCAATTGTAACTAGTCTTTTTGAGGTATAACACAGATGTGGCTAGTGCTTTTCCTTGGGTCGTTACATATGGTATCAGAGCTGGTCCGATAACCCCATGTGGGTTCGGAGACACTACTCCACAAAGTGGACCCTAACGAGGACGTTAGGGATTTAAGTGGGGGAGATTGTAATGCCCCAATTTGATTGATTGTGTGATGTGTGTGAGAATACCGTACAGTGTGTTTGGAGAGACTCATTTTCATCGAATGTATTTATAAAAACACAAACACGCTTATCCAAAAAAAAAAAAGCACAAACCCAAAACCCCAAATGTGATATTTCCCAATCAAAAGTTCAGATTCACTCTACTTCTGTCTCTTCGCTGCAACTCCATATACACACAAATCAAACTAGCATGTTCCAAATCAACAAACATACGAAGAAAAAAAAAATCCAAAAGGAAGTAAAAAAAAAAAAAAAAAAAAAGGTTAAACCTGGAAAACTCTGTTCGTTCTCTACAACAGTGAAAACTGAAAAGCTTTGTTCGTCCTCTACAACAACAGGCGATTCAGAATCTATCCCATTACAGACAATTCAAAAGGTAGGCATGTTTTATTTTCCCCCTTTTTTTGTTTTCTATTCAATTACCATTTCTAGGGTTTTGAAAAATATATGGGTTTAGTAGAAGGTAGGCATGGTTTTTTTTCCCCCTTTTTTTTTCCTATTCAATTACCATTTCAAATTGTATAAAACTATTCACAGATCCTTTTTCCCTCTGCTAAATGTAAAATATATGGGTATAGTAATTTATATAACCATATTCCATCTTCTCTACTAATTCCCTCTTTCTCTTCCATCTTTTTCTCTAATTGCATATTACTAATTCCCTACCCATTCGGTCTTCCACCCAAAAAAAAAAAACTCTTAATCAAGGTTTAAGGTTTGGCTACCTGTTACTCTAATTTCCCATTTATTTTGCTCAGTTTATTAAGTTCTGTTTTCTTCAATTGTTGTATTGGTTAGATTTTAGTTTTGTTCGACAGAAGTTTGTTAGGTTTGCACTTTTTTTTCATTTGCCTTCATGTTTTGTCAATTACTGTAGAGCATAGATTTATTGATGATTTCTCCCAAACTGAAATTATGGTTTTCCAGAAATTATTTACTCCATTTTTTTAATAGAAACAAAAAGATAGATAACAAAGATTTTGTTAAATATTGTTTTGCCACACTACTCAATTAAGGTTTAAGGTTTGGCTACCTTTTTCCCTAATTTCCCATTTAATTCTACAATTTCTTGAGTTCTGTTTTGTTCGATTGTTGTATTGATTGAATTTTGTTCTTGTTTGGCAGATATTTGTTAGGTTTGTGCTTTTTTTGGTTTGCCCCTAAAACTTGAATTAATTTATGCTTTGTGCAAATCTACGTTTTGTTGAATCGTTCTCAAAAGAAAAAGAAAAAAAAATCATTGAATTGTTAATTACCTTTCAAATGGAAACAACCCTTGATTTTAATAGTCATATTTGTAACATGGATGGTTTAAAATCTGAATGTTTCGAGAATACAATAGCCTTTGTTGTTTTTCTTTTTGATATTTAATTTTATTATTATTTCTCTATTGATATATAGCTCTATTGATATATATTTTCATCGCTTTTTTTTAATAGAAATTAGGAATTGCTTTAATTTTTTTTACCCTATTTCCAGCAACTTTATAGAAGGTTGGAAATCTCCTCAAATTTTTGTTCACTATGCTTTCTAATCAATTTCACTTATTTGTATTTGTGTTTGTGTTTGTGTTTGTTGGTTTTTGAGACATATTAGTTTGTAATAGTAAGGGTTGTATAATTGCTAATTTCAATTTCAAGCCAGTTTTGTATATTTAGTTTGTGGTCCCTAGCATAAAGTGTTTCATGTACAGTAGCTATTGATTTTTATAATTCACAAAATTTATCATATTTGCATGCACCCACCCTTTGGTGTTAGTTCTTGAGTTTTTATTGAAAATTTAGCTTTGCAGAATGGTAGATCATCAAATCAATTCTGATTTCAACTTTCAAGTCTGGAAGTTCTTGGCACTTCTTGGGTAAATACAAACAATTGTAATAAATATTGGTTCTAAAATAAGGTAGAACCTCTAGGTATTTAAATATAAGGATATATCTGCAATATTTTAGTTTCTGACTTTAGTTTTTTGTTACTCATGCGTCAAGGTAGGGTAAGATTTATCAGTTCTGCGATCAGCAGCAAGTATGCTGACTTTGACAAAACATGGACGCCAAGTTTGGTACTAATGGTCATTACAAGTTTATTCATTGATGTAGCACAAAATGAAAGAAAACTGCAAGAAACAAAATAAAGAACAAAAAATAAACCCTAGGAATTAGTACCAAGTGGGGGAAAAGGGATTTAAAATTAAAAAAAAAATTATAATTAAAAAAAAAAAAAAAAACAAACACACACACACACTAGAAATTAGTACCTAAGGTTGCCTAGAGCTAGCCCCAAGCCATTGGAGAATTTCAAAAAGAATTGTATTCATCCAATCATAACTACTAGGACTAAACCCTAACCCTAATTGATTTGGGCTAAAACCTAATTATAAAATTATGAAAAAAAAAACCTTGACTTGAGAAAATTAAATAAAATACTAATAAGCTGATTAGTTAATAAGAGATAAATTAGAATCCAATGGACCATTAGTAAGAATACGATTGACTTCAAAATTAAATAAAATTGTTTTCGTACTCTCTGCATCATTCATATTGATCATAGAATGGAAATTTGATAGGTGACATATATTGAGAGGAAACTGCTGAAGTAAATTATTAATCCATTAAAACGAAATATAGTGTCTTTGTTGAATAGGAAACCCCACAATTGACGCATGCAAGTGAGCTGATGTCTCAATTGGTAAGTTCAAATCTCATGAAGAGTAAGGGATAGGTTTTCTTTGAGATTTCACAGAAGTAATCTAATCCTATGTGGTAGAGATAAGGACCAGACTATAGTCCATTTAGCACTGACTAAATTGTCTTGAGCTCAAGTTAGGATTAATTTGTTGGCTTATCCTTGATAATAGGAAACAGAACTATATTGAAATTCTATCAAGTAGATTTCTGACATCAGAATTGTTTTATTCTCAAAGTTTTGGAGAGAAACTGGGATGGATTGGATAGGATATGTTTGGTTACTGGCTGACCAGATGTTTCGCTTTCCAAATCCTTCCTGTCAATGCGCACATCGTTTAATTTTTTTTTCTTTTGGCAGAAGATCAGTCAGATCTAATACATTTGGTAATGCCAAAAACAGAGCTTGATTAGGCAGAAGTCCAATTAATCCATTAAAAATGGTTTTGCATGTGTCCTTGTGACATCTCTAGTAGAGGCTTTTTATTCATGTATGGACTCTATGGGAAATTGGTGACATATGAGTTGAACCAATTACATTTGTTAATAGCCTAATAGGAAGCTTCATAGTGGATATGACATACTAGTGGACAATAGAGAGGACTGAAATTACTACATTGACCGTTCTGTAGACTAGAAGCCTACTTACCTTGCAGTTTAGATGCAACTTTATTAGTAAAAGGAGAAAAGTGCTAATCGGGTGTGCATGCTCCACATTATTGTTGATGTTCAATATTTTCAAAAACATATTGGATCATCATCCTGATTGATTGCTTTTCAATTCATTATAAAAGTCATACTAATTGTAAGTCTCCATTAATGGAAGAAAATATATATTGATACTTTTAATTTCTTTCTAAATGAATTATTTTTTGGGAATGTAATTCTCTTATTTTGCATTTAATATTCTTGATATGTAGATTACTTGCTGAACATTGAATTTACCTTTTAAATCAGTTAAGTCTTGGTCCTATGAGCATTCAACGTTACAAGCTTATTATTTTTATTTTTTTGCTTATACCCAAAATTTTGTACATGCACGTGTGTGCTGCACCCATACCCAATCAGTGACAAACATATTGGATAATTTATGATATAATCCTTTGAAGTTAAAAAAGTGCAACATAGTGCATCATTCTCTAATTTATGTGTTAATTGCTAATTGTATGACTCTTTGTTTATACAGAATATGAAATTGGATGACAATGTCCTACCAAGAGAGATTATGAGGATAATTGGCAATGAATATTTCCCCCAATTGCATCTTGATGAATATAATTTGAAATATGGAAGGGAAAATTATAAGACTTTGGAACGGAAATCTCACATAAAGTTGAAAGACATCAGGTAATATTAAAGTTGAAATCTATTTCCAGTATATTTATCACACCTAAGTACCATAGGATTCATAACTACTCTTTACATGGTATCTCCAATATGCTTTATATAATGTTCATTGAAATTGAAGCATACACACTCCACCTTGCTTGCTATATGATTTTAAATTTTGAATGACACCATCAAAGTCAGTATAGTACAATAAAAGCACTCTAAATTTTAAGCAACATGCATATATTCTTTCATTATTTCAAACAGCATTTAATAGAAGTGCAAATTATTGCAGGACACAATAGAGGAAATTGTAAGGAAAACAAGGAAGGGCAAGTCAATCGCTAGTCAAAAAATAGAAATAGGACAAACATCTATTGAAAAACCTCAATTAATTGTTGCTATAACTACAAAAGTTGAAGAAACTAATGATAAAAGTATGCTGCTCCAAATGCTTCAAAAAAATCAAAAGGGTACTAAGCAGATTGCATCAAAGAAGGAAAAAATTTGAAGTCTGATGATCTCAATGTATTTTATAAATCTATATATATATATATAGATATATATATATATATATATATATATATATATATATAATAGGAGATGTTGATATCTCAGGCCAGTATTGTCGTCGGGCTCTGACCACCAAAATTCTTGCTTCCTTAAACCGACGATGCACTGTTACTGAGTTTTCTTTTTTTTTGCTTTCTTTGTTTTTTGATTTTTTTTTATTATAAATTTTTATAAGTAAAAACCTAAATCTAGCGATTGATTTATGTTTACTGCAATTTGGGTCGCTCTCCAAACTTAGACCGCCTGAACTGCAAGCACACAGAAAGAAAACTTTATGCCATACATCCGTCAACCAGATCGTTGAAACCGGCTCCGGTATTTTTTTCTTTCCATTTTTTAGATTTGGGTATGAAATGACTTTAATTGATTTTTTTTTTTTTTTTTTTTTTGTGTTGTTGTTGTTGTTGTTGTTGTTGAATTGGTTTAGATTTGATTCGTTTTTGGGTTTTCTATCAAAGGATAGAGAGCCCGATCAAGGATAAAGAGAAAAGGATAGAAACAAAGACCAACCACCCTCCTTCTATACAATCAGACCATCGTAACCACAAGCACACAAAGATCCACCCAAATCTTCTGCCATCATCGTAAGCCTCCACTCACTACCCGACTGTCAGAATCGCTACTGATAAAGTTTCGTATTAAATTTAAAAATTTAGGGTTTTTGGTTTTTATTTAGAGAATCAATTGGGTGTTAATTATGATTTAGATTGGCATTTTGGGTCAGATTTGGTTTTGATTAAGGGATACGAAGATAGAGGATCCAAGCAGAGTTCGTAGGCGCCAAGAGAGAGAAGAAATATTTAAGGCCAGCCATTGTCCGTTCTCTCACCAGACTTGGGCCACTGGAACAGTAGGCAAGAAAAAACTATGGACCATCAACACTATTAGGCCATATATCTGCCACCTAGATCGTCGGAATCGGAATCGGTACAATTTTTTTCCCATTTTTTAGATTTTGGCATTTGGGTATGAAACATTACTATTGATTGAGTTTTTTTGTTGATATGTTTACATTTTATTCTTTTTTGTTTCGGGTTTTTGGGTTCTCTATCAAAATGTTTGTTATCTCAATTTTAGATATTTGCTTTTGTTCTGTTTTTTAGATTACAAAAATCACTAAAAATATTGATTTCAGTTTGGGTGCTTCTATTTCTAATCTTTACGAAGCCATTGAGATTAAATAAGTATAGGATTGAAATCATTGGGTATTTCCATTTCTAATGTTTATTTCCCTTTTTCAATCTTATTTTAGGTCTTTCTGCACACACAGAGTTTATAAGGCACAGATAGAGTCCCTAAGGCACAGAGAGACAGGCCGTATACCTGTAAAGTTATTGTTTTTGGTTTTTTCCCTTTCGTTTTCAAATATGGGGATTGAATATGATTTAGGTTTGAATTTCTTGGTTGGGTTGGTTTAGATTTAGCTATTTCAATTAGATTTGGTTTGAGTTAGGCTTCCATTAGCATGCTGCTGATAGGTAATTTAGCCAGTTTTTAATTTTAAACATTTTAAATTATTGTTGTGTTAGTTCTGGCTTGAATTAGATTGGTTTGGTTTTGAGTGATCAATATATACATTTAAGTAATATGCTCACAAATTGTTTGATAAAATTCTGCTGTTGTTTTTTATTCTAAAATTTATTTTTATTGTTTATAATTTAAGTTTTATGATGTGCATAATTCTCCCAAATTTATTGTTAATATTTCTTTTCATCTACTTTTGGTTTTTGAGTTGCTATGGTTGAATCATTGACCTTTGGTTCAATGGCATTAAAAAGGCGTTTTTAGCAAATTTTTAATTTTGTAGTTTCAGTATTTGATGTCCTCCACCATAAGAATCCCCAGTTTATGCTCTATTTGTATTAATATGAGACCTTTTTTTTTTTTTTTGGTTTGTTTGTGTTTGGATTTAATTAATGTTTCTAGGTTATATCAAGCTTTGGTTTTATGTTTAGTCTATAGGTTATCTCAAGCTTGGTTTAATCAAAGAATCATGTTATTGTATTTTAATTCGATCATAATCTTCTTTAAGAGTAGCATCTACATTTTTGAGGGGTTTTTTTGATTCTTTGATTGTTTGCGAACCCTAGCTTCTTTTCCAATGTCCTCCTTTAGTAATCAGATTATTGTTTGCAAATTTCAGCAATAGCAAAGTGAAAAGGTAGAGCTATGTTTTTCCTTCTATATATATTTTTGAAGCATATTTCCTAAGACTTCACTGTCATCCAAGATGATATATTGATTGTAGGAACCATTTTTCACAAGTAATTTAATGGTATAAACTGATTACTACACTAATAATGAATACTACTGTGAAATTTGAGGGTGCTTAGACCATGGAAAGGACTAAGAAAATTACTTATTGATAAAAATAAATAAATAAAGGACTAACAGGAATGAGTCTAATAGGTGGGTTCATGCTCTGCCCCTATCTCCTCTCTACAGCATCTGCTGTTTGTGTTTGTGTTTATGCTCTTCCCCCACCTCTCTGTAACATATAAGGAAGGTCCACATCATCTCACTGTTTCTTCTCCTATTCGAAGTAGCATCTTCAATCTTCAATATATGTATGTTTTAATTTAAAATCTGATGCTTATGCTACTTGAATTACAATCTGTCTTCTTCAATATATCTATATTAAAAAAATTTTTCCCTGCTTAATTGTCTAGGGTTCTTTTTTTTTTCCCTTTTTAAAAAATAGATTGGTTGATTCTCTTTCTTTGAATGCATTGATTTGGTTTTTTCTTATGGTAACATTAGTGACTTATCCTTTGATTTATTGTAGTTAAAAGGAAAATTTCACGTTGGATTGTTTAAAATCTTTATGTATAAGACGAAAACAAACTTTCCAGTTCAAGTTTGTGCCAAAAAGTGTTACTGTTTGATGTTAATTTTGCTTTAAGTATTTATTTTATATGTCCTTGGCTAATGGAAGCCAAATCCTTAGCCATCATCATATGGGAAATAGCCAACAGATTGTTAAAAATTAACCAACAAAATGTTAACCCACTGCTTAAACTAACATCTCCTATTTATGTATAAGAACTGTGTTTTGAAGCATATTTGAATGCCAAATGTTTGTTGAAATGTGTGATAGAAAATCTAATAGCCTATGTGCAAATAAATATTAGCTACTACACATTGCCAAACCATTTAGACTAACTTTTTCTAACAATTCATTATTATTATCTCTTTTACTTTCCATAAACTTTTATGCTCAGAGCTTTAACATAATATGTAACTCATATCTATGAGAAATACCTAATTCAAGGCAACTGACCTCCAAGAATGAGAAATAAGATTTAGAGAGAATAGAGAAGATTAGGAGAGAAACTGTTGCTTTTTTCATTAAATGGTCCTTACAATCACCACTCTAGCAAACCACTAATATCTAGTTTTCTTGAGTATGCAAAACTATTCCAAGTAAAGCCATATATGTTGCATTCTAGCAATCTATCTAGCTAACTAACTGACAGCAACTAAAAGATGTTAACTACTTTTATGGTAAAAGACTAACAATTCCCTAACTCTAATGCAGCGGCTTAGGACAGGTGTATGTTAGGCAACATCAACAATAACAGCTAAGGCAGTAAGTCAACTTCAGCAGCAACATCACAGGTGTTGGTCGATGACTCTTAACATATTCTATTTTTGTTAAGTAATAAAATAGTTTACTATATTTTAATATAAAAGTTACAAGGAAAGTTTTGATGCACGGGTTAAATATGATCTGTCATGATTTATTATTGCATAACATTCTCCTTGAGTTTGGCAATGATTTGATTTGATGCAATGATTTTCTATGTTCAAGTTTTTACCAGAATGAGATTGATTTTTAGGATTTATGATGGCTGAACCAACGCTCATGATTGGTGGCAATAATGCTCAACTTAAGTTGCTGCATAACTCATGTTGGTGCTGCTGCTAGAGGCTTAAGTAGCTGCATAATTGCTGGTGGTGGTGTTGCTTAAAGTCAAATTCTTTTTTCAAAAACTATATGCTTAAATATACTACATTATTTAAGTTTGAATGTATACAGTGGAATTATGATAACTAAGTTTATGTAGGATGCAAAGTTCATAACTAATCAGACTATTCCAACATATATTGGGTATAAAAGGAATTGCATTTTCTTCAATGATCAAAATGAAATTCATGTTTTCAACTTGGAAGATAGAAGCTTTGGAGATTTACAGAGTATCTATCCATCCTGGCTTCTCTCAAATTTGCTTTAGGCCTATGTAAGATAGTACACTTCCAATAACTTTCTTTTTGGGGACCTGAATTTGAAGCAAAGAAATAGAAAAAGAATGTGTAATGCAACTATTAGAGAGAAAAGGGGAAGAGATATATTGTTTTCTACCAGAGATGATAGCTAGAGATTAATAAGTGTTAGAGATATTGAGATTGAATGTTACAATACTGAAGTGGATGTTGAGCAGAGATGGTGGCCAGATATTGTGCAAGAACTGTACGGAGATAGAGAGAGAACTACCACCAGTAAAAAATTTTTGTTCCTTTCGTTCTCATATCTAGGTATGAAATATGAATTAATCTTGAGAAAATTGGTTGTATTGATATTTATTTTGATATTTGGGTTACATTTGGTTTTGATTTTAAAGATAAATACTGTACGTTGCAATGTTTAAGGGCTTTATATTTTATCCATTTACTGTGCTGACCACACGGTTTAAAACTAAAACACGTTTGAGGCCTTAAAATTTGTCCACATGTTTTTCTCTTCTTATATTGTTTTTGTTTTTTGAATATCTGCCATGCTTTTTTTTTTTTTTTTTTCAATTGATTTGGTTATGAAATAAGAAATATGAGTTAGTTTTGGCTATTTTGGTTGGTTGGGTTAGTTTTGTATTGTTCCTTCTTTGCGAGAGGACGGCTTTAGGCTTGGCATTTTGTATAGTGATGTAGATTGAATCAGATCTGATACAACTGATTCTGTTACAATAAGAGAGTACTATGCATATTGATTGTTTCAACAATTTAATATAGATGCACCTATGCAAAAAAAAATTGCAGTGGTGTTGGTGGTGAATATGAGTTTAGCATGGCATAACTTAAGTTCATTATTATTGTGGGTCCTTGTCATATTTCCAAATGCCACTGTATGAAATGTTGATACTTTTTGCAATAATGTTAAGATATGTTCACGTCTTACATGCTTTTGGTTGTGGTGGTAAAAACTAAAAACTAAAAAGTTAGGCAATTAGATGTAGATATGAAGCCTAGCCCAGCCCAGCCATACGATGTACTGCCCAATAAAATTTAATTTTCATTGAAAAAAATCACGTTGTATTAACCATATGATTGATTTCAATTGGAAAATCGAAAGTACAACATATAAGAACATGTTTGATCTCACCAAACTGCTTAATGGGGTGCGACCTGGTGGAACCCAGACTAAGCAAAATATAAAATTATGTAATGGGTGCAGAAAATACAAATCATAAACAAAAAGTGTTGATAGGCCTCACTTGCCATAAAGTTTCAGTCTCATACATTCTAAATTAGTCTTTACTCAGATGTTCACAATCATAGCCTTCATTTCGGATCTCAAGTATGCTCTATGTATTTGTTTTCATTTATTCAGAGTATCTTGGCAGGACAAGTTTTTTCTCCTTAATGCCTAATTTTGATATGCACCTATGTATATTGATTGCAGTGGTGTTGGTGGTGAATATGAGTTTAAAAATGTTCCCGCGCATTGCACGAGTTAAACACTAGTAGAGATAATTACTGAACCCACTTGTGGTTTAGCCCAAATTTAACTTACCCACCCGTGGTTATATTTTTGACACTTTATTCACCCGTGATTCATTCCGTCTATGCTCCGTAACCCACCTCTTATTTTTCCGTTACTTTAACACGTTTCATCAAAAAATCAAACAAGAAATCAGATCAAACACTCTTCTCCCACACCCTCTCTACGCTTGCTCACCCACTTGGGATCTTAGATGCTACAATGCCACCCACTTAATTTATTAGACAGAGAATCATCTGGGTTTTGATCGTGCAAGGAAACTAAATTTCCTAATCTAAAAGTGAAACCTTTCCAGACTAATGATGCTGTAAAATCACCAGTGAGCTACACGATCCACACTCGCTCAAACTAACAACCTGCAAGAAGAAAGAAGTGATCTCGCCAAGGGCACCAGTGTAGTGTCGGCCAAATACCCTCCGACGGTCAAGTTAAAATTGTTCTCAACTCTAGAGTGCCAGAGAGGGTAAATCATGCGTACCTTGATTTGTGAGGGTATTGGGGCTTTTATAGTAGTAGGTTGACCTCTCCTCCTTGATGTAGAAGTCTTTTCCTTATAGGAATTCCTCTCGAGTAATCCCAAACGTGATGGACAAGACATTTCCTTGTAGAGTGGGTTTTCCGTTGATGCGCATATCTTCTAAAATGCTCTTTGCGCTAGGTTTTTGATTTCCTTGGAGACTCTATGTGCGCAACAAGAACCTAGAATCACTCTAGGCCCTGGGCTCAACTGTTGCCGGCCCATAGGCTTGGACCCGTCAGGCCCAATGTGGTGAAAGCCCATCATGCTAAATTCTGCCCCTTCAGTTGCCCCCTTCACCCTATGGGACCATCATGACTTATATGGACGGACCCTTAGGGTGATGGTTTGATATTATTTGGGGTTGACGGTTAAATAAAATTTAGGACGGCAGCTTAAGATCAATGAAGTTGACGGTTCTCCAAGAGGAGACGGATCGCGATTATTTGATGACAGGTTGTCAAGCATTTATGAGCATGCCACGTGTCACTTTTCGATTGGCTTTTCTATCGAATCGAAGCGTCACTTCGTCTTCCGTGCACTTCAAGTATATATATAACACTTCTCCATCCTCATTTCTACATTTTACAGCCAAAACACATTGTCAGAGCCCCACCGTCAACCTTGTCAGAGCAATCCGTCGTACATACATACCCGTCGACTATACAACCGTCGACCTTCAGTTACTTCAGAAAATGGTGAGTATTGCTATTCTCATTTACAAGTCTTGTATTTTGCAATTACATTTAGCTAGACCTACACACCCATCAATACTCTTAGATCCGTCAGTCTTAGGTTTTACCATCAATTGTAGGCAATGTCTAGTGTGTTAAGTAATCAGTCAGTGGTTCGTGACGGGACGGAATACGAGGAAGTATACCCATCTGGTCATAGAGACCCAGAAGTCCCGGTGAAGAGAGGAGTCCGTCAGCCTCTTCCTCGTCCTCAACAAATGAGGATACGGAGATGGTTGAGCCAGAAGATGCTTCTGATGACAGCGAGGATCAAGCACTAGGTTCCATCGTTTGTGCTGATGGACTTAGAGAGTTCATCATGCTACCAGAGTGGACGGTTCATAAATTCACATCCGTCATTAAGGAGAAACACTTCAGCACATTTAGGGCTAACTTCCAAATTCCAAACTATATTCCAATCCGTCTACCCTATGTATTGGAGAAATGTTACTACGACGGGGTAGAAGGTGTCGGAGTGTACGAGCAGATGCTGAAGGCGGGACTTCGGTTTCCATTAAGTACCCTTCATAGAGAACTTTTAAATTATTTGGGACTATCCGTCACCCGGATATCTCCAAACGCCTAGAGGGTCTTTATAGCAATGGAGATTCTCTATGGTGCCATGACTGACGGTGCATGAATTCCTTCATTGCTACCATCCAGACAAAATAGGCAGGTCAAGAGGAATGTATAGTTTTGCTAGTAGGAGTCCTTTGTTGAAGGTCATCTTTGAAACTCCTAACTCAAATAGAGACTAGAAAAGTCGTTACTTCTTCCTAAAGGGTAACAGATGGATGAGCCGTCCAGGGGAGACGGAGTTTATGCCCGTCGACACAACTTGGGGAGTGTTACATTCATCTCGTATGCACCCGTCCTAATTTGTAATTCTTTTCATAACCATCATAACCGTCAGTTATAATCCTTCTTCTAACCGTCCATTTTTTATGCAAGTAGACGGTACCCACAGGTTAGTGTTGAGGAGTTTAGCTTTCTCGAGAGGATTTTTAAAAAGACCAAGCTGGACGAAAGGACTTGGGCAAAATTGGTAAATCCAAAAACAATCCGTTGGTATTATGACGGTCTAGAACCAACAACTGAAGCCGTCAGATACGACGAAAGAATTCACAGACATAAGTCCGTCAACTTCTCCTATCAATGGCTCCAACTATATGTATATAACTTCATTCGTCCTGTTTTACAAAGATGGACGACACTAAAAGGAGGGTGCTGATAAAATCTCAGGCCGTCAAGAAAAAGGAGTCCGACAAGGTGGTTCCTAAAGGGACAGCTCCGTTGATAAAGAGGAAACCGTCTACCAAATCTGACCGTCCTCATAAACAGCCAAAAGTCTCACTGGAACCCGTCATAGGGTTGATGGCTAAGGGTGTGAAAACCATCACCCCAACAAAGCATGGGCCCGGTAAGGGCCTAATAAAGGCTCCGTCCACTAACCAGGAGAAACCTCCTCCTCTCCTCAATGACTACTCCAAGTTTGCCTTGGAGAAGCTTACATCTGCTATCTCGTCGGAGGACTATAAGGATCTAGCCACTCGGCAGAGGCAATGGGGGAGACGGGTCTTTTTGTTGTTGCTCAGGTAATCTTCCTCCGTCACTTCAAGTCCGTCTACTTAGTTTTTTGGTCTAACACCTTTTTTTAACTTGTTTGTTCTAGTCCTTGGTCATGATGAAGGGCTTAATGGATCGATGTCTTAACCTAGAGGCGGCTCTAGAACGTTTCCGAGCAAAGGCTGAGCAGACAAAGGATGAGCTTGGTCAACTTCACAAGTGGAAGTCCACTGTGGAGAAGAAGTTTGATCTCTCAGAGCAGGCAAGGAAAGAACTTGAGCAGAAGACGGATGAGGCGGGGAAGGCCCTAGAGAACAAAGAAAAGGAAATCCAAGACTTGAAGGAAATGCTCCGTCAGGCTAAGGAGGTAGCGATTTGTGAATACCATGACTCTGACGCCTTATTAGGCGAGCTGGGGAGTTCATTCCTTCAAGGTTTTGATGACGCACACTGTCAAGTTCAAAGAGCTTACCCTAAGTTGGATGTGTCGATGATAACTATCAATGACCAAGATCAGACGTTTGCGTTGCCCGTCACTTCAGAGAACACAGACGACCTTTTTGGTGAGGATGCAGTTCAGGGTGATGGAGAATCCGTTCCGGAGAAAAATGTCCCAGATGCCGACTCAAAAAATGTAGATTGATTTATTTTAGTGTTAACTTTTGTATTCGAGGACGATCTGTCCTTCCTTTTGTGTATTAAACAATTACTCTCTGTGGGTTTTATCTGTCATTAATGTGTTATCTTAAAATTTTATGCCTGCTTCATATCAATCTTTATTATTTTTTTTGAATGATACATAAACATCCGTCCTTTTTTATAAAGGAGAATCTTGAGTAAACATCCGTCCATGTGTAACGGCATTGACGGTCTGGTATCCATCTATTTACCCGTGTATATATGGACTTTCTTTTATCCGTCTATTTTACAGAATATTTTCAACCTATTGATGATCCGTCCACTTTGTGGAGTTTGTTTCACCCTTCGGGTGATCTGTCCATTTTGTGGACTTTGCAAATTATTTTCACCCTTTGGGTGATCCGTCCATTTTGTAGACTTTTTAAATAGTCTTCACCCTTTGGATGATCCGTCCACTTTGTGGAGTTCGTAAATTATTTTCACCCTTTGGGTGATCCGTCCACTTTGTGGACTTTGCAAATTATTTTCACCCTTTGGGTGATCCGTCCATTTTGTGGACTTTTTAATAGTCTTCACCCTTTGGGTGATCCGTCCACTTTGTGGACTTCGTAAATTATTTCACCCTTTGGGTGATCCGTCCACTTTGTGGACTTTGTAAGTTATTTTCACCCTTTGGGTGATCCGTCCATTTTTTGGACTTTCTAATAGTCTTCACCCTTTAGGTGATCCGTCCACTTTGTGGACTTTGCAAATTATTTTCGCCCTTTGGGTGATCCGTCCACTTTGTGGACTTCGTAAATTATTTCACCCTTTAGGTGATCCGTCCACTTTGTGGACTTCATCAATTATTTCACCCTTTGGGTGATCCGTCCACTTTGTGGACTTTGTAAGTTATTTCACCCTCTGGGTGATCCGTCCACTTTGTGGACTTTGTAAGTTATTTTCACCCTTTGGGTGATCCGTCCATTTTGTGGACTTTTTAATAGTCTTCACCCTTTGGGTGATCCGTCCACCTTGTGGACTTTGCAAATTATTTCACCCTTTGGGTGATCCGTCCACTTTGTGGACTTCGTAAGTTATTTTACCCTTTGGGTGATCCGTCCACTTTGTGAACTTTGTAAGTTATTTCACCCTTTGGGTGGTCCGTCCACTTTGTGGACTTTGTTACATGCCCGTCTACTTTGTGTAGCCTATCCATTCATAATAAAAATCCATGTGGAAAATCAAAGCTGTGTCTGAATATTCTTCTTTAAAGAAAATGCGTTTGTAGAAAAAGTACCTACCCCCTTGGGCTTAAAAAGGCACAAAAAGATTGTAGCAAAGTCAAAGAAAAACTAGTAAATTGTAGCTAAAAAATAAAATAAACTGGGAAATCGCTGGTTATTCATATTCTCTCTACTGGTAGTATTTCCGTAAATGCTTCATGTTCCAAGGGTGCTGCAGCTTTTGTCCGTCCATTGTGTCGAGATGGTAGGTGCCCTTCCTTTGCCATGATACGATCCTGTAGGGTCCTTCCCAGTTGGGGCCGAGTTTTCCTTGTGAAGGATCTCTAGCGGCACCCATTACTTTCCGTAGTACAAGATCCCCGACCTAGAAGTCCCTATGCCTCACTTTGTTGTTGTAGTGTTTCGTCATGATATTCTGATAACGCACCAACCTTTGCTCTGCTGTCGCTCTGATTTCATCCACTAGGTCGAGCTGGAGGTGTATAGCCTCTTTTTTCTTATCTTCGTCGTAGCTCTCCACCCGGTAGTTCGTGAGCCCCACTTCTGCGGGAATGACAGCTTCGGTTCCATATGCAAGTCGAAATGGTGTTTCTCCAGTGGGTGTTCTCGTTGTGGTCCGGTATGCCCATAGGACGCTAGGTAGTTCGTTCGGCCAGATACCTTTTGCCCCCTCGAGACTGGTCTTGATTATCTTGAGCAAAGACCGGTTCGTGACTTCGACTTACCCGTTTGCCTGTGGGTGTGCGGGTGACAAGTAGTGATTCTTGATCCCTAGCTCCGAGCAAAAGTCTCTGAACACGCTGTTGTCGAATTGCTTACCGTTGTCAGAGACCAGTACCCTGGGTATCCCGTACCTGCATATGATATTTCTCCAAACAAAACTTCGGATGTTTTTCTCCGTGATGGTGGCTAAGGCTTCCGCCTCGACCCACTTAGTGAAGTAGTCTATGTCGACAACCAAGAATTTCAGCTGCTGAATCGCCGTCGGGAATGGGCCCATGATATCAAGTCCCCATTGTGCGAACGGCCAAGGTGCCGTCATAGGTGTCTGTTCTTCGGACGGCTGCCTGATGAGATTGCTGAACCTCTGGCATTTGTTGTAGGACTGGACATAGGCTTGCGCATCCTTCATCATTGTAGGACAGTAGTATCCTGCTCGGATCAACTTGTGTTCAAGTGATCGTGCGCTCGAGTGGTTTCCGCAGATACCCTCGTGTACTTCTCTCATCACGTAATCTGCTTCCTCTTGGCACAAACACCTTAGATACAGTCGAGAGAAACCTCTTTTATATAAGACATCCTTTATCAGCACAAACCGTGATGCCCAGACCTTCAACTTTCTTGTGGCGCCTTTCTCGTCTGGTAACACCCCAGCCTTTAGGTAGGAGATCAATGGCATGGTCCAATTATATTCAGAGTTTACCACCTGTATATTTGT
This sequence comes from Quercus berberidifolia, assembly GCA_028535905.1. NCBI lineage: Eukaryota > Viridiplantae > Streptophyta > Magnoliopsida > Fagales > Fagaceae > Quercus > Quercus berberidifolia. The sequence continues at coordinate 87,702,920 of JAPQVW010000003.1, read as the reverse complement.
TCCGTCATCGATAAGTGAGGAGATTTGAACGAATGATAATACCTGCTCAAGAACCAGCATGAATTCAGCTGACGCAGCTTTTGCTAGGTGGTCAGCCTATTCGTTCTCTTCCTTGGGATCTGAATGAATTAGACTTCGAGGTCGATGATTCAGTATTTCACTTCTTCTAAATACCTCTTCATTCTATCGTTCTTGTACTTGTAGTCGCCATTAATCTGACTCGTCACCACTTGTGAATCGCAGTGGACAACTATGTTTTCTGCTCCCGCGGCCTTTGCAAGGTCTAGCCCTGCTACCAAGGCTTCATACTCTGCCTCGTTGTTGGTTGTGGGGAAATCCAGTCGGATCATACATTGTATCTTGTCCCCCTGCGGAGTTTGGATCACTACTCCGGCTCCTCCGGCTCGTCTATTTGAGGATCCGTCTGTATAGATACTCCACTGTTCTTTCTCTTCCACCACCTAGCCTTCCCCAAGAGTGAACTCGACGATGAAGTTAGCTACTGCCTGCCCTTTTATGGTCGTCCGGGGCCGGTATTGGATGTCAAATTCGCTCAGCTCTATTGCCCACAAAGCCATTCTTCCTGCTGCTTCTAGGCTCCTCATGGCTTTTCTCAATGGCTTGTCCGTTAAGACAACGATTGTATGCGCCTGGAAGTATGGCTTAAGTCTTTGCGTGGTGATTACTAATGCGAAAACCAACTTCTCCATCTAAGGGTACCTCTCTTCTACTCCTCGGAGTGCTCTGTTGGTAAAGTAGACGGGTTTCTGGGATTCGTCCTCCTCTCTCACCAAAGCTGCACTTATTGTGGCTTGTGAAACAGCCAAATATAGGTAGAGTTCTTCGCCTGGCATGGACAGACTGAGCAGTGGTGGAGACAAGAGATACGCCTTCAAGTCGTTAAAGGTCGTTTGGCATTCATCCGTCCATTTAAATGATTTCCTTAGAGTGCGGAAGAATGATAAACACCTGTCCATTGCCCTTGAGACGAATCTATTTAGAGCTGCGATCTTTCCATTTAAACTTTGGACCTCCTTAACTGTCCTTGGTGGTTCCAACTCCATTATGGCTCGTACCTTCTCCGGATTGACCTCTATTCCTCTTTAGGACACCATGAAACCCAAGAATTTTCCAATCGTTACTCCGAATGCGCACTTGTTTGGATTCAGCTTCATGTTGAACGATCGGAGCGTATCGTTAGGTCGTCTAAGTGATCAACTTTGTGCAGGCTTTTTACCAACATGTTGTCCACATAAACCTGAACGTTCCTGCCGATCTGATGTGCAAACATTTTGTTCATTAGCCTTTGGTATGTTGCCCCAGCATTTTTTAGTCCGAAAGGCATCACCTTGTAGCAGAATAATCCCTAACTTATGACGAAGGAGGTATTCTCTTGATCAGATTCGTCCATCCTAATCTGGTTGTAGCTGGAGAAAGCGTCCATAAAGCTTAGGAGTTGGTGTCTTGCAATTGAATCCACCAGGGTATCTATTCGTGGGAGCGGGTAGCTGTGTTTGGGGCAAGCCTTATTGAGGTTTGTGAAATCTACGCACATCCTCCTGTTTTCGTTGGCCTTTTTAACCATAACAACGTTTCCCAACCAGTTGGGATAGTATACTTCCTAGATGAAACTTGCCTCTAGTAACTTTCGAACCTCCTCGGCAATAGCCTTGTCCCGCTCCTGGGCGAAGACTCGTTTCTTTTGCTGGATTGGAGGGAATGAAGGTGACACATTCAACTTGTGAACCATGACTGAGGGGTCGATTCCTAGCATGTCTTCATGACTCTAGACGAAGACGTCTTGGTTATTTCTTAGGAAAGTTGTGATCGTCTGGCGTACTGGCCAATTGGCTAGCGTGCCAATTTTAGTCATCTGTTTAGGCCACATGTCGTCAAGTCTTACTTCTTCTAGCTCTTCAACTGGCTCTGCTAATGCTCGCTGCTTTCCGATACACATTGTTTGCTGCTGACCCTCCATTTCTAACATGGCAATATAGCATTCTCACGCTTCTATTTGATTTCCTTGCAATTCTCCCACCCCATATTCCTTCGAGAATTTGATCATCAGGTGGTATGTTGAAGTTACTGCCTTCTAGGAATTGAGAATGGGTCACACGAGGATGGCATTGTAGGCGGACGAGCAGTCGACTACGAGAAACGTTACCTCCTTAGTGATCTGCTGAGGATAGTCACCCACCGTCACATCTAGTGTTATTGCGCCCAAAGGGAACACCTTCGTACCCCCAAGTCCCATGAGTGGGGCATTTGTTAGGGTCAATCGTTCCCTATCGATCCTCATTTGCTAGAATGCTGGATAGTATAGGATATCTGCTAAGCTGCCATTGTCAACGAGGATCCGATGCATGTTATAATCCCCTATTTGCAAGCTGACCACAAGTGCATCGTCATGAGGTTAATGAAGTCTCCGAGCGTCATCCTCTGAAAATCTTATGACGGGGTTATCTATTCATAGCATCTTTGGTACAGATCCTGTGAGTTGGACACTATGGACCATCCTGAGGTAGGTTTTGCGGGCTTTCTTGGAAGATCCGGTTGTGGCTGTGCCCCCCACGATCATTCTTATGTCCCCTATAGGTGGTCTAGGGCGCTCGTTCTCCCGGCGTGGGGCCTGTTCCTCCGGCATATCAGTTCTTTCCCTGCTGATGAACCTCTGTAGCTTCCCTTGCCTGATAAGGGCCTCAATCTACTGCTTCAGGTCGTAGCAGTTGGCTGTGTCATGCCCGTGGTCTCGGTGAAAGCGACAATACTTGTCTCTTGGTCTTTTGTTGGGATCTCCCTTTAATTTACCAGGGAACATCAATGCTCCTTCATCTTTGATTTACATCAATACTTGATCGATCGGGGCGGTTAATGGGGTGAAATTGGTGAACCTTCCAGTGGGGGGTCTAGGGCACTTCGTTCGACACTGTTACCTTCCTGGTTTTCCTCCTGAAGGTTAGGTCCTACATCCCTTTGGCGTAGCTACTCCTCCAGATCATGGTTCTACTTTGTGAGTCATTCTACTGCTGTCATGAGAGTCTGGACCTGCCTTTCTAATGCAATAGATCTTGGTGGCTCGTCTTCTTGAACGTTGTTGGTGGTAGCCATCGAACCAGTGAGTACCATGCGACTCTTATGTCCGGGAGGTGATAGTCTGGCTTAAACTCTTCGCGTTTCCCACAAACGGCGCCAACTGATGATGCCATAAAATCACCAGTGAGCTACACGATCCACGCTCGCTCAAATTAACAACCTGCAAGAAGAAAGAAGTGATCTCGCCGAGGGCACCGGTGTGGTGTCGGCCAAATACCCTCCGACGGTCAAGTTAGAATTGTTCTCAACTCTGGAGTGCTAGAGAGGGTAAATCATGCATACCTTGATTTATGAGGGTATTGGGGCTTTTATAGTAGTAGTTTGACATCTCCTCCTTGATATAGAAGTCTTTTCCTTATAGGAATTCCTCTCGAGTAATCCCAAGCATGATGGACAAGACGTTTCCTTGTAGAGTGGGTTTTCCGTTGACGCGCGTATCTTCTAGAATGCTCTTTGCGCTAGGTTTCTGATTTCCTTGGAGACTCTACGTGCACAACAAAAACCTAAAATCACTCTAAGCCCTAGGCTCAACTGTTGCCGGCCCATGGGCTTGGACTCGTCAGGCCCAATGTGGTGAAAGCCCATCATGCTAAATTCTGCCCCTTCACAGACAATTCCAATAATGCACCTACTCAAAAAGAAATTCCAGAAACACCAAAATTGAAGTAACTACATGGGATTTCCCAAATCACAAACCCCCTTGCAATAAACCCCAAACGGAAAAGGAAACTGAATTTCCTAATCTGAAACAAAACACAAACACTTTTACATCAAACCCCAGAAAATTCAAACCCTAAAAAAATAATCAAGAAAAACCCAAACAGATTCAATTAAAAACATACACATATATAGTACACAATTGCATAAATTGAGCAATGGATTTGTTGGGACTAGAGCTCAGTGGAAGGAGAAGTCGTTTTAATAAAATGAGCTCACGGTGAGGCCTTTTGGGTCTCGTCCATTGCCCAAAACACTATCCAAGTTAATCTCATCATAGCAACCAAGTCCCACAAACCAAATTTAACAATTAAAAGGAAAAAAAAGAAGTGAAACTATATAATATTTAAAAGACAACATACATATTATTAGGGGGCTTCAGTGTGTGTAATATTCAGATCATCGAAATAAATCTCTCACTGAAATCCGCAAAGATAATGAAGTTATCATCATTAGCCCAGTTCAAAAAATAATGCATCTTTTATACACAAATATAAAAAATTAAAAATTAAAAAAAATTAAAAAATTAAAAACCAAAAAATAAAAAGAAATAGAGGAGGTTATGTGCTCAGACAGCCAAGGGTTTGTAATCAGAATATGGGAAGAAGAACCCAGATCAGAAACTCCAGTCCACAAATAGCCTCATCACCGCACACTTCAAACAAACCCAGACAGAGACAGAAAAATTAGAGGTGGCTTACCATCACATCTGAATCCAAGTTCTTCAACCTGAACAGAAGCAACAAGTGAAGAGATCAGTCCTGTTTGTGGAGCATCTAAGATCCCAAGTGGTTGAGCAAGCATAGAGAGCATATGGGAGAGGAGTGTTTGATCTGATTTCTTGTTTGATTTTTTGATGAAACGTGTTAGAGTAATGGAAAAATTAGAGGTGGGTTACGAAGCATAGACAGAATGAACCACGGGTGAGTATAAGTGTCAAAAATAAAACCACGGGTGGGTAAGTTAAATTCGGGTTAAACTACAGGTGAGTAATCCGTAATTATCCCTTATAAATAACATACTCTTACAAGCAAGATAAACAAATGGATGTGCTAGATTACCCGATGAATTATAATGTATTTCATTATATTGTTTTTTTTTTTTTTTTTTAAGAAGAGTAAACTAAATATATTGTTAAGTTATTGTATGTCATTTTCTTTGTACATATTGCCATGAATTTTATGAAGGATTATGAATTGATTTAGTTGTGACAGGTGGAATTCTATATTGATTATATATTGTGGGTTGAGGGGAAAATCTGACTAATGCGATCAACTGTCAGATTTTCAGATTTCTAATTGTGCATCATTGCAGCTTTTTTGGAATTCTGGATTTGAGATGCATTACAGCTTTTTAGTAGTATCATCTTAATATCTTTTGATTAATTTTTTGTTTATAGTTTGTGAAATTTCTATTGCTATGGCAGCCTTGAAATCTTTTTTTTTTCCTTCTAATTTACTGGGGTGGTGTTGTTATTCTTTTATCTTCTCCTTTCTTTCTTTTTTCTTATATCAGCTTATGGGATTTGGTGATCTGCCTATGTAATTACATTTTTTTGAATTTTATAGGCCTTGATGTTTGAATGAAAATGAGCTTAATAAATAAAGAAATGGATTACTTTACTTTAACTTGGTTGATTCAAGCAAAATTTAAAAATTGATCATCCTTATGTTTGATTTATTGCTTTACCATGAAGCTGCAATTTATATTAGACACTTCCAACGCACTGAACCCAGTTTTTTCTAATTATGTCATTGTCATACAACAGTGACGCTTATGTGTGAAGAAAGAACAGCCAAGCAACGGTCAAGAAAATAATAAAAAATGTGTCCTCCCCACTTAACCAAACGATGTCATTATGCATAAGAGTTACTAAAGGCAGTGTTTGGATCCCTTTTTTTCAGCACTTAATTTCCATCACTCATCACTCATTACTCATCATTCATTACAAGTAAGGCTGGATCTTGGAAACAATAATGAGAAACATGACATAAAAGATATCACAATTAACAACTTAACATTACAAATGGATACTGCCACACATCAGGGTATGAAACAAAAAATTAAAAGATAGGATCTAGGGTCCCAAATCCAAATCCAAATCCAAAATGCTCTCTCCTCTCACATAATAGTGGATTTTACTAATTAACATATAATGAAATTATGTCAGAAGACAGAATACTATTCCAGAATATTGAATAATTTTTCTTGATAGAACACCTAGATATGTGCAGTCTAATGGACGTTTGATTTTTTCTTGGATGGGGGGATGATTTCTGATCAGTTGACGGCATATCAAACAGTTAGACAATCTTTCTTCATCCAACCATAGTTCTCCATCACCCAATGAACACGCTGAGACGGTTTCTGATCGGTTGACGACATATTGGACAGTTACTCAATCTAGCTCCACAGTCCTGACAAGTCTGCAATGAAATAATTTACTCGAAATAATTACAATGCCACCTAAACGACGGAGACGACACAGGAAAAATATGAAAATATCAATGAGTTTCGCTCACCAGGTGCCCACAGCCAAAGGCCAAGTCCTTTGCATTCGTTAAACAAATAGGGCAAACCTGTATGCAAATTGGGTAGAAAATAAATAAGTGTTCCCAAACTGATAAAATCCAGTAAGCAAAGCAATACTCGTGCAGACCAGAAATGAGATTCAACAAAGTTAACATGACCTTGTAAGACGAGAAAGTATCTCCTCAGCCCGCTTTATGGACCAGAAAAATAATTTACACTATAAGAGACCTTGCATTTAGTTAACATATTATCATGTGCCCAATACTGACACCTTTGTTACTATACGCCAAACACAACATGCCACATAATATAAATTTTTCTTTTTTCTTTTTTTGTCATGAGACTTATTGTAGACCATCATACCATTTGTCACATAGAAATTGTACGGAATTCGTGACTCCAAATGTTTGAAAAGTGTGCAGGATTTGACTGGGCAGCAAACCAAGCATTTTGTTCAGTCTTATTTCTAATCATTTCATAATTTTTTGGCCACCTAGTCTGGCCATGTTCTTTGAAATGATATATAAACAGGCAATATGCTCATGTTTAATGCAAAACAAACTATAATTATACCGCCTGATTTTGTAGGCTGCTTGGCTGAGGATGACTGTACAGAACTGGAGGAGGGCGTCGAACAATTTTCTGTGCTCTTCCTGTCACACATCTTTTGTCCAATAGAGAAAATGCAAATTAGAAAGCATTCACAAGCTAGTTTAAGTTCAATCACATCAGATTTATGTTTCACCTACAATTGGTACTATAAGCTAGGATGCACGGATACCCCATTTCTGCTCAAGTACCCGTTTCTGATACATATCATAATAGATACTTCTAAGATACGTACCCAGTTTTTTCTTTTTCTTTTTTTAAGAAAAAGTACCAACACGCTACTGATACTGCTTGCATCGGTTGTAACCCAACCCCCTTGATAGTGAGTGATAACTCAAACTTGTAAGAATTTTTATTTATATTTTTTTATATATTCGTTTCAATATTGGACAATTATCTAGTTGTCTCTTTTTTCTTTTTTTTGATAAAATTATCTAGATGTCTTTTATTTACTCTTTTAGAGCTTGGTCTGTATTTTAGGCTATTGATTTACTTTATTATCCATTATTGTTTTTAAATTAATATATGCTTAATAATTTAGAAAAAATAAATGCTTAACAATATATTTAAAATATATATATATATATATATAAATAAATAAAATACACGCATACCCATTATATGGTACCCAATTTTTTCAAGAATTGCCATATCCCATATCATACCCATACCCGTACTTGCGCATCTTACACTATATCTTAAATCCTCGTTTAAACTATTGGCAAAACTTAAGTATAGTTACTTTAATGTTGTTATTTAAGTTTTTCAATTAAATTCTTCCGCATACATGCATTGGTCAATGCAATACAAACAGGATTATCTCTTTTCCAAATATAATTAAATTCATCTATATGACTTATTGGCTAATGCGAATGCAGAATATAAAGGGGAAATTAAATACTTTTAAGTTTTATTCATAAATTATTGGTTGTCCAATTACCTCCATTGTGCAGCAAAGCTCTAATTTCAGATAAGTACCATCAAGTTTTCACCAAATATTAGAAAACTATAAAATGAAAAAGATGGATAAGCAATCCTACCCAAGTATGCCAAGTTCCCTTGCTGCTAGGTACTGGATGGGGATCTTCATTAGGGCAGTTAGAGCAAAAGCTGTTTCTTTCTCTGAGGGTGATACATTTTCAGACATAATTGCAGTGAAGTTAACAAACTGCAAACAAAGAAGACATATATTAAAAGTCAATGCATGTTGAATTATATTCAACTTATATGGAACGATACAGAGAACTTATATGGCATTCAAAGCTAATCGTGTGCTAGTACTGCGATACCTGAAAATTATCAAAATCACGTGCAGAGATCTTGTCATCAAAGTTCCTCATGTCATCCCAGGGTCCATCACCAACTCCGACAAGAACAATTGAGAGTGGATATGAGCTGGAAGTCAAAATTTAAAAGTAAATTTGTTTAATTCAACACTACTGCTTTTACTTTGGCAATTTTCTTTAATGTCTGTTTGTGACACCTTGATGTCAGTGGCTCCACCATATTCACTTATTTCTCAGTCCTTGTAAATTATTGTACAACATTTAATGAAAATAAAGGAGGCGAAATCTATACATAGCAGAGGTTTTAATCTTAATCTTAGGACTTGCGTTGAGAGTGATGACAAACATGTTTTGGAAACAGTTGATAACAGTAATAGCCCACAAGGCAAAAACATGGTGGTTCTACAAGGCAAAAAAAAAAAAAATGCTCTTTTCTTCTTTCTTGTCAGTAAAAAAATTTATCAGTCAGTGAGGCACATAAACTATTGAACAGACCTTGCCCATCACAACCTACAAACTAAAATGACCAACACTAAACTGCTGCACATGTACCTTATTTGTCATTCATTCTTCAGAATAGCCAATTGTCAAACAGAAAAATTAAGCATTACGACAGATTCATACCATATCTAATGGTACCACAATCATTGTGTTCATTTTTTTTTTTCCCTTATGGATTTGAATTCATCATCCAGTAATTTTTTTCATTGACTCCAATCTCCAGTATTTTTTTTCTTATTATTGTGTAGAAGAAAGTCTACTCTAGCTTTTTAAAAAATGATACAGAAAATGGATAGCAAAATAGCTCATAATGTAATTATTGAAAATTAAAGATAAATTATAAGATCAAAAGGCGCAGGTGGGTGGCGGGTGGTTTAACAGAAGCCTAAAAGGAGAAATTTAAATCATCAATCTGCCTGTTCACCTCGCATTGACAATTGATTCGATTGTTTGTTCTTCTAGTGAACTTAGTTCTTTCTCACTTGTATGGACGCTTCTTGTAACCTTCACAATAGAAGACATTGCTTGATGAAATAAGAAAGATTGTGTGCATGCAACACTGTCAGTTCAAGAGAATTTGAAAGATGACTTTGAATTTAACCTGGCCATCAGTAATGAGAACCAGTATATGGTACTGGCCACCACTTTTCTCTACAATGTCAATTGCAGCCTCAACTACCGGAGCATAAGAAGTTGGCCCTAAAATCACAATTACACAAATCAATGAAGAGACAACTTTTGAAAAAAAGCAAAATATTATAGAATGATGTGAAACAAGAAAAGTCCATGGTTTTGGTAGTGGAAATTAATTGCCATTTAGTGAAAATACCAGATTTCAACTAAAGGGAATAAAAAACCAACCTAAAAGTTGCAAGTTAGGAACTAGTTTTTTGTAGCAGGACAAAACTTCTTCAAAACCATGGCAAGGTGCATGATCATTGCGAAAACTAAACACTTCCTTATCAAGAGTTGTCACTATAACAGAAAATAAATCCAGTGATTGTATGAAAAAATGAGAGAAACTTGCCCAGATATTCAACTTTAGGGGACTAGACATACCGTCACCAAAACCAAAACAAGGAACTAAGTTGTCTTCATCGAAAGGGGATAAAGTCTTCCCAATGATAGAGATTGCATTCTCATATGGATTAGGTGTATCTCCAATGGCATGCAGGCTTCGGTTGTTGAATGAGTTTTTGCCTTCAATAACAAAAACGATGCATCAAGTCTAATAATGCATATCCCTTAAGGTTGAGAAAAAACTATTCAAGAAGATAATAAGGAACACAATCATTTTTTTTTCTAATTAAGTCAGATTAAACCCCAGGGTCTTGTAAAGACAAATATTAACCAGGGGACCTCAATTTCTGCTCCATGAATAACTCACACGATAATGAATGAAACTGTAGAGTGTGACAAACCTGTCCTTTCATTGCTTTTAGTGAAATCAATTCCAACTATAAGATTGGATGATTCTAGACCTACCGTTCTCAATGCTTCAGTAACCTATTAGAAAAGACAGCCAAATTAAAAGTTCATCTTCATGTTAAAGGTTCACATACATTAAGTATCAGATGATTTTGCAAGTTATTCTATGGCATGCATATTGTTGCCAATAATTTCTAAACTCTCAGATTATAAAAATTCAAAAAATCTGATGATTTAATGAATGGGAAATATACAAACTGTCATCCATGGTTACTAAAATTTAGCCCTCTGTTACTAGCCATAGTTGGGCAGGAACTAGACCATTGAGTATGACAGCTGATCCATAAAGATCAACAAAGACAAGAACTCCAGAACACTGTATTACAGTTAACCTTCTGTAACATGTTCCTTAAATGTAAAATTAAGGCCTTGTGTTACATGTGGTTTGCCAGGTTTTTGTATAAGAAATATAGGAAATGACTTTGCTTAAGATCATAATCTGCATGTCAAAACTACATTACAACCAACTAATGAGTGGACAATGAAAAAAAATTCCTCAATGCTTATTAAAGATTCAAGATTACACAACAATAGAGGGACATCTATTTTTTTCTCTATTTTCTCTTTGTTTTTGTTTTTTTTTTTTATCTAACACAGGTAATGTTTTTATTTTTTACATTAGTCTATTTTTTCTCTATATGTTTTTATTTTTTCTCTATTAGTCTTTGTGTGAAAGTAATTTACATGGAGTTTTTGCTAAACAGAAAATTGAAGCTAATAACATATTCATCACTATTTTCTGTTTAGCTTCAATTTTCTGTTTAGCAAAAACTCCAGGTAAATTACTTTCACACAAAGACCAATAGAAAGAGACAAAAGGAAACTAACCTCTTCAAGGGTACGGTAATTATCAGGGATGAGATCACATTTCTTCTTGGCTGAAGACTTTCCTCTATTTGGTCCATGACTGGTACTAGTCATTGATGGTAGTCTGGATATAGCAGCCGTAACAGGATTATGATGACGATGAGACGACCCCGTTCTTCCTTCCCCCGAACTTGCTACACTTCTGGGCCTATTACGTTTTGAAAATCTGCCACCCATTTCTCATCCTCTTTCAGTAAAACCTACCAAACATGGATATAAGACCCATGCTGCAAAAGTTCGAACAGATCGGAAGAATAGGTTAAGGTTTGAGAGGAAAAAGTTCTTAAAAACGGGTGCCTTTTATATGTTCGAACACGCTGTACGTCTGTGTGAACGCAACTGGTCGGGTTCGGGCCGGGTTTCTTTATTCCCAACCCGCCCTCAGGTGGTCAATACCCGTTACCCGAACCCGGCCCGTTTAATAAAAAGGTTTTTTATTTGCACCCAGACCAGACCCGCCCCGCGGGCCCGTCCTGTAATGCTTGGCCCAGAATCACAATTCACAAAGAATCACGATTCACAAACCTAAACTCACAAACACAAAAATCCCAAAATCACAAACACAAATCAACACAAATCATAGAAATCATTGAATATACACGTAATGAACCCAAAAATTAAATAAAAATAAATAATTACAACATTTTCTTGGCTATTTTCTTGCCATCCAAACGGATGCCAAGATCTAAATCATCTAACAAACCAATCTATCCCCAAAATCCAACAAATCCCAGAAATTTTTTAAACCCAGAAAGAAAAGTAGCAAATCTAAAAAAGCACCAACAAAACACCAAAAAAAAAAAAACCTAAAAAATTGTTAGATAGGCGATTGCTGTTGGCGGAGCCGTGTAAGAACGGCGATAGTGAGAGTATTGACTTGTCGTCGGCGAGGACTTGAGATGATTCGTCGGTGAAGAATGCTTTTTTCTTGGATCATGTTTTCTGGGCTTGGTTGGGGCTGTGGTGGTGAGAAGAGAGGAGAGTGAGTGAGGCTTGCTTGTGGCTGTAGTGGTCAGAGGAGAGGAGAGTGAGTGAGGCTTGCTTGTGGCTGTAGTGGTCAGAGGAGAGGAGAGTGAGTGTGAGTGTGAGAGAGAGTGAGAGTGAGAGAGAGGGAGAGGAAAGTGGGCGGCTGGGAGAGGAGAGTGAGCTTGATCCGTTTGAGTAAGGCTGTTTGCGTCTGCGTTTACAATAAGTTGCCTTTTCTTTTTTTTTTTTTTAAGTCCAGTAAACTGGTAAATGTACAGTAATTTCATTAATGAACATTAAGTAAAAAAAAATTTTCCTTTCAGTTTTTAGCAAAATAAATCATATCCAAACGCACACAGAATAAAATATTAGGATTTATAAAAATATATATATATATATAGTAGGATTTTTTGGTAATTTTAGTATTAAGCAAGTCGGGTTTGGGTCCGAGTTCAGGCTGGGTTTTGCAAAAATCCGAACCCAACCCGGACCCGTTTCGAGTTTTATTTTAAAAACCCAGACCCAACTCTATTGTTTATCAGGTCGGGCAAAATCCGACCCATTAGGGTTGGGTTGGGCCAGGTAACAATTATCATCCCTAATCCTGTCATCATTTCTACCGAGCCTAATATGTTTGGTAACTATTTTTTTCTCCTTATTTTCTATTTTCAAAAACAATTTTCTATTTTTGAGACTAGATAACTTGTTTGGCAATCCAAAATGGACAGAAAACAAAAACTCCTCTCAAAACTCAAATTGTGAAAGAAACTGAAAACATGTAAAAGGTTGTTTTCAGTTTCTAATTTTCAAAAGTCAATGAAAACACGTATTTCATTTAATGAATCTGTCTCATTTAATGAATTAGCATTAGAGTTCAAATTCTAGTAATAACATATTTTAATTTTTTTTTAAACTATCTTTTTAATTTCAACTAACCAAACATGTTTTTGATTTAAAAAATTAAAAATACAAGAAAATTGTTTTTTCTTTATATTCTCAAAAACAAGTTTTTGAAAATAGAAAATAAAAACTGTTATCAAGCATTACCTTAGCTTCCCACCTCTTTTCAACTCCACTTGGATGTGCCTTTTTAGACGATGCAACAGTATTTGCATCCACAAAGATGATTGTGTTTTTTTATTTTTTATATAAAAGGCAAGATTCTGACCTCGTATCTATTATCAGGCAACAAAAGAATTTTAACTTGCTCAATTCTCAAAAAAAAAAAAAAAAATTGCTCGAAAAAAGGAGCTGAAATACAAGACATAGATAAAAACATTCTTTAGTGGGAGGGAGCACTAGAGACAATTTTAACAAGAATTGTTGGACATTAATTATTTGAAGGACAAAGTCCAGCTACAAAATTAGTTGTAGCCGAAAGATACAACCTTACTTAATATCTTTTTATTAAAGATGAATTTTGACAAATCCACCATTAGATGAAATATTCTTCTTATATTTTTCATACTTGCAAAATTTCTAGAAAGTTAAAGATTAATAGTTATATCATTAATAAATTGTTTAAATTACAAGTTTTTGTATTTTAAAATTATGCATAAAATATAAGCTTATAGATCAAATAGTAAATAATATCCGATCGACACAAAATTTGATATGTGTATTAAAAGTGTAAAGAACATGCAATTCAACGGTTAATTTTCAAAATATATAGTAATGTTTATTTTATTGAGTAAAATTGTTAATTTAGACTACAACCAATTTTATAATTAAACTTTGTCCTTAATTGAAAATGAATGAATACTCCATGAGTACCATATATGCATTCTCTCCTCTTTCACATGAATTATAAGTTCCACCATAAATTTAATTAGTGTGATCTACTGTTATGTGAAAAAGAGAAGTACACATTTATAGTACTCCTAGAGTATTTTATAATTACTCTGAATTAATTTAGAGCAATTTTTTTTACATTTGCATCTAATTGGGCTTAGGGTTGGATTGGGCTTAAAACAATTTTATGATCAAAGGTGATATGTAATAAGACAAACTAATATATATATATATATATATATATATATATATATATATTGCCTTAAGTTGGGATCTAGACTTTCTTCTCAAAAATGTTACAGCTATACATGTTCATAGCTGCATTTTGCCTTTCCGTTTCTTTTTTCAGTATCATCACCTTCTTTGATAAGAATGGATAATTCTCAATTCTGAATTTGCATTATGGAGGTGAGCCATGTTGTTTTTAAAACTCTCAAATAACAATTGCAATTTATATATATATATATATATATATAGGCAAAACTGAGAGAAATTCAAATTATAATTCCAAATTAAAGTTCCAATTTGCGCCATGTGTCCTAAATTATTTATTCTCAAAGAGTTTTATTTCTTAATTTTTGAATCAAATATGAAACCACATCATAAATATTCATTCAAGTGAGTTATTACGTACAAAAATCAAAAAGTCTAGAATAAATGAATCATTAAAAAAATAGTGCTTCACAATAAAAAAAATTAAAAATTAAAATATATATATATATATATATATATATATATATAAGGTCGGATTCAAGTTACATCTAGTGTAACTCTAAGTAATGTTACACCACCAAATAACTTGTTATAGAATTTATATTTTGAAAATCTCACCATTGAATTATATGTTTTATATGTTCTTAACAATCATGCCAATTTTCATGTCAATTAGATGTTATTTACCATTTAATCTATAAACTCATCTTTTATACATTATTTTAAACTACAAAAATTTGAATTTAAAAAATTGATTGATGACATGGCTATTAATCTTTGATTACCTTAAAATTTTGCAAGTATGAAGACTATAGAAAAATAATATAATCTAATGGTGGATTTGTTAAAATTTGCATCCAATTAAAAAATATCGTGTGGTGTAACATTACTTAGAGTTACACTAGGTGTAACTTGAACCCATCCCATATATATATATATAGACAATTTACGTTTTATACTTAATAATATCTTTACAAAAATTTAAAGAGTTAACAAAATATAAAAATGACTATTAATAGTATTTCAATTATAAATATATAGAAATTATATTATGTATCTTATTATCTATACTACTATTTAAGGGGCTTCCCCTGTTTGGTTTCCACATTTTTTATACCTAAAATACCCTCATCATACCCACTTACAAGTTTTCAACTACCGGGGATAGATATGTAAATTAAAACTCCTATATTTAAGTAGAAACAAAACTAAAGGACAATTCCATACTACTATTTAAGGGGCTTCCCCTATTTGAATTCCACATTTTTCATGCCTAAAATACCCTTATCATACCTACTTACAAGTTTTCAACTACCGGGGATAGATATGTAAATTAAAACTCCTATGTTTAAGTAAAAACAAAACTAAAGGACAATTCCGTAAAAATGCAATTCTAACTCCCCTAAAACATGGCCTAAAAAACAGAACAAGTTTCCTGTTAATTGTCAAATTATTTTACCCACTTATAAATTAAATTGTAAAAATAAAAATTATATATATAAAAAATAAAAACACAGTTTTTTTTTTTTTCAAAATCGCGCGTGTGATGAGGCTAGTATATTTTTAAATGTATAATGAGCCATTTTCTTTGACAAGAGAGGAGACACCAAAAAATGGGAGAACTTCAACAGTGGTTTACGGAACAGAGAGAGGGAGGGTTAATGGAGTGGGAGGAAGACTCTGATTCTTAGGGCGAAAATGGGTAATTACCCATAAAAACGTAACTATTCAGTTAGTTGGCCGGGTTTTGAAAGAAATTGGGAAACTAGCAACTCGAGCCTCAGAGGCTCGATTTTGGACCTCTAAATCGAGCCTCTGAGGCTCGGTTTACGTGCTTTGACATGGCAAAAAAGACGTTGGAGTACACGTGGAAATCGAGTGTCTAAGACTCGATTTCCACGTGGACTAGACATGGAAATCAAGTCTCAGGCACTCAATTTATAATAGGCATTTTTTGAATTTAACGCTCTCTCCATTCTCACTGTCCCTCATCAATCAAACCCCTCTCTGTCTCCGACCCACTCTCACTCATCCTCTCCTTCTCTCATTCACCCTCTCCTTCTCTCACTCTCTCAGCGTCACCGTCGCCGACGCTGACCCACTCACCCACTGACCCTCTCAGCCTCACCGGTCTGACCTCTGTCTCTCTCAAACCCCTCTCTCAGTCTCCGACCCACTCTCACTCACCCTCTCCTTCTCTCACTCTCTCAGCGTCACCGTCTCCGACGCCGGCCCCAACCCACTCACCCTCTCAGCCTCACCGCTCAATCACCCTCTCACTCTCTCGCTCACCGACCCACTGTCGCATGTCCCTGTCACCCTCTCTACTCTCTCACTCGCCCTCTGCTGTAACTCAGTCTCCACCATCTGAAAGAAAAAGAAGAAAAAAAGGTGAGTCCCTTATGCATTTTGCAATGTAATCAGTTCGTTTTTTTTTTTTTTTTTTTTTTTCTATTTTGGTTTCTGTACTGAATTTGTAATAGAGGTAAAATATTCTTGTTTTACCATTAGTTTTGTTGTTGTACTGATTACTTAATTAACTACATATCCAGCAAAAAAAAAAAAAAAAAAAACTGTGTACTCCACTTGCTATAAATTGAACTTCAATGTTGCATGGCTTATATTGTACTAAATTCAGCTCACCATTTTCTCAAATGTTCATGTATCAACTCTATCAGACCTAAGACAGATGACTCCATGCATAGTTTTACATATAATTGGGGATATGGAACTAATGCAGTCTAAAATTTCTCTTTAAATGAATGAGATTAGGCTCCAAGTCTTGGCTAACTTAACATTATGAAAAAATGCATATGAAAAATTAGTGGCTTACCACTACAGTCTCTCCCATCTTTGGTATGGGGCCATTTCCTACTCGCAAGTCCTGCATTCTCATATATATTTGTTGTTAGAACAGATAATTATGATGCTTGTGCACTTAAAAACATTTTTGGAGGCCTTATGTATTTTTCATCTGGCAACCTTATACTGAAGACCTGATTCTGTCTCTGTGTAGTCCGGATAACGCATTTTAGTCTTGCCGTAGTCCTTTCCCCTAAGTGCTGGCACTGTAATCCCAAACATGGTGCTCATAGTTAGTATTTAGCACTAAAAAGCCTCCCATATATTAACATATTTGATTCTTAACAAATTAAGATTACCCAATGGTCCACAATCATATGACTGTGAGATACAAAGCAAAGCAAAGCAATATGCTATAGTTAAATCCACTGAAATCAACCTAGGTTACCTACAGCATAAGTAGTGTAAATATCGACTATCATATAAAGCAAGATACTTGAAATAGTTAAAACTTAATTTGTAATTTATGATTTTATATTCTATTGACAGAAAAAAATTCAATTCAAACTATCTTTGAATTAGTGCATGTATGAACAGATTAGGCTCATTCTCTTGTTCTTTCTTTTACTTTAAAGCCAGTATACACACAAACATGTGAGGAGTATTTTGGTTTAATCATTCTCATGAAAAGCATTTAGTAGATATATGTTGGAAACTTTCATACCCAAAAAAAAAAAAAAATTAAATAAATAACTACCAAAATACCGGTTTAGTAAGCTAATTCCCGGTCAAGTCCTCCCTTCAAAGTTCTAAGAAATTTGCTATGATTCTGCAATTATGAACAAGCAACCATAGTCGTCATTTCATTATGGCTGCTCTAACTCATACCTATATATTTAAGCATATTGTGTGTTCAATTTTGAAACTAACTGCTTATCATTCTTCTTCAGTATGGCTGCTGCAAATGCTGGACGCATTGACTATACACAGCCTGGACCCATTGACGACTCGGTCTTGACACAGCAGGCGACGCATTGGTCCGAAACTATTTGGAATGGGCGGGTAAAACACTCAACTAAAACAGTAACTTGTGCACATGCATTTAATCCATACAATGTACACGTATTTGCATATACTATATTAATCCATGATTTTGTTATGTGTAGGATCCAGGGTCCATTACCTACCGTAGTCGTAGTTCAGAGTTCTCCAAGCAACCTCCAATGATGGACGACCGAGTGAGGAACATCATCACCACAGTTGGTTTGGAGGGACTGCTGTGGGTCCCGGGTAGAGAGATTGACAATGGCCTGATAACGGCCTTAATGGAGCGATGGCAGCCCGAGACTCACACCTTTCACATGCCACATGGTGAGGTGACCATCACATTGCAGGATGTGGAGGTTCTTCTCGGGCTTCCTGTTGATGGTGACGCTATAACAGGGAGCACACAAAAAACTTGGGTGGATGTGTGCTGGGACTTCCTTGGCTTTCAACCTGTAACTCAAAACAACCATAAGCAACTTGATGGGCAGAGGATTCTCATCAACCGCCTTTTGGAGGAAGTTGCTAACCCATTGTCGCCTGATGCTGAAGAGGATCAGCTGCATAAGTACGCACGATGCTACATCCTAGCGCTATTGGGGGACACAATATTCATGGACAAATCCGGCGATAGGGTGCATCTAATGTGGGTGCAGCAGTTGGAAGACCTTCACAACCCACGGAGGTACAGTTGGGGAAGTGCTTGCCTTGCATGGTTGTATCGAGAGCTATGCAGGGCAAGCGAGGACACCAGTCAGATTGGTGGGTGCTTGCTGTTGCTCCAGTACTGGGCATGGGCTAGGTTCCCCTATTTGTGCCCGACAATTGAGCGAGGCCCGCCAGTGGGTGCTTACGGTCCTCCAGTACGTGGTCCACTATCCCTGAAGTAAGTCTCTACCTCATACTGCTATAACATACTGTCTTCACCAAAGCACGAGTCTTATATTATGTTTTGAGTTCTTTTTCTATTTGGTTCTAACTTCTTCTTGAGTATTTTTATTTGCTATTTGAAGTCCTAGTCTCTTTAGGTTATTTATAAAGGCTTTATTGTAATCAGTAACACTCATAGAGAGAGTGAATTTTAAAAGAATGATGACAGCTTATTTTACGCTTTGCCTTTGAGAGTGTTTGTTTAGGGTTTATCTTTCTTTGTTTCCCATTCTATTCACTCTTTTAAACCAAACAACAACTGACTCATTCAAGATCCAATCTTTTTATTGATTAGCCCAACCCACACCATCAAATATCAAAGTCTATTTAAGAACCCTTCAAGATTTGATCAGAAACCTTAATTTAGTACTGAATTTTTAAAGATCCTACATCGATTGTCCTCTTATTATACTGTCTAATATTATGCAAATGACAGCCTAGATACTGAGTAATTATAGTCTGAACAAAATGCAAGACTGTGTTGCACATAAATAAGCTGCTAATAGTTACATGCTTGCAACCAAACTTTTGATGTGCTTGCCCTCTGAATTAAAATTATACCTAGTCGTCAACATGATATTTTAATCCCTCAAATACCAAAGATTGGACTGCCCTGAAGCCTTTCCAGCAGACAAAATGATACTTGATATACTATTTTTCCCTTCAAATGGAGGTCCATTGAAACTTCTATAGCACAAACTATGCAGACAAGACGCAATTTACACCATGGAAAATTCAAAACTGTTTAGCTTTAAACTGCAAGACTTGGGTGCACAAGATAGAGCTCACAATTGATTCACAACCCCACCCCACATCTCCCTACCCCAATCCCCAGTTTTATCCTGCCAAGACAAAGACATTCAATTCCACATAAGGAGTTTTCTGGGAAACTAAGAAATTTAAAATAATGGTGAAACTGTCCCACAACTAGCTGCAGAATACTCAAATAACACACAGCAAATTTTTTTTTAAAATTTTTGGATTGGTAACGTACACACCCACCTGATGGGTCTTAAGTGCCCATTTGGTTCAGCTATTTGGACCCAAAATGCACGATGGCATTTTCAAATAGTGAATTTTAGTCTTTGGCATAGTTTTCACAACCTGCGTTTTGGAACCAAAAAGGTGTTTTTTTGTGTTTTTGCATTGGACCCTCGGAGTAACAATACCAAAACGCAAGCTAAACAAGTCTCTTTACTGTTGGATATTTATTGTCTTCTTCTGAAACTGCCCTTACTTTTTTTTCAAAAATCCAATTTTAACCTCCATTTAAACGGCAAAAACAACTCCTTTTCTGCCTTTGTAAGAGAATCTCAAATCCTCTGTATTTGTCAGTGACCATTCAAGCAAAGATTTTTTTGTCAATCGCAAGGTAGCTGGTGAGTCTGTTTCCCTTTCTTCTTCATAGATGCACAGCACAATAGATCAACCATGGAGGAGTGGCAAAAGTTGTGTAACTTTTCGTGTCCTAGCATTTTTCTTAACAAAAACCTTTGTTGATAGACCTGATGAAATTAGGAAAAATATACTTAGGATTGTAAAACCTCCCAACCCAATCTATGTACACCCCTAATCATTTTGTGCTCCATGATGATAACAAATTAAAGAATTAATTACTATTGCAATTCACATGACCTCACCCTCCACCTTACTTTTACAAGAGGAGGAGGTGCCATTAGAGATAGAGCTTGTTAACCACTTAACACATTGTAATTCACAATATTTTATATTAAAACAATGACTTTACCGCATATGTACTTTCTCACGAGCATTTGCATCCATATTTGCATGATAATAATCAGCTGAAATTCCTCTCTCTCGTAGCTCCTTTGCAATCTGCAATTCTCGACGGCATACGAAAGACATAAATAATCTATTTTCAGTCAAATAACTCAAAGCTGCAGTTTCATATTGATGACATAAGGACTGACATATATTCATGCATAATGCAAAATGTAAACATATTTCTCTGAAATAAAAATAAAATAATTATAAAAAATAAAAATCTTACACTAACTTATCAGAACCCAACCAGTTTGGAATGTAGTGATGCTGTGAGTTTATTTGGACAATAGGACATTAAAAAGAATAGGCACTTATTTTTATATATAATCCATTAAAATAAATAAATAAGTAAAGCAAAGGGATGCTAACCAAATACATGGGGTGTATGCAAGGAGCAAAGCAAAAACATACAACAAAAAATTAATGAAAGCTCAAGGAATCCAAGAACTCAAGAAAGTCTGCAATAGAAGACGTAAGAGATGTCGAAGTCCATTCATATACGGTCTACAAAAATAAGTATTTCAGCTTCAACAACAGTAGAATTTAGGGATGAAACAAAAAAGATAATCTAAGATTTAGATTGTTGTTCCAGGGCTGTGAACAGTTACCCATGAAAAGTGTTTTGGCTCTCTATAAGCATTGTTGGGGATATTTGATGGATGGGTAGTTTAGGGTTTGAAATTTTGGATTTTAGGGTTTAAAAGGTTACAAACCAATGTGTGTTTGCAAGGTTTTAAGTTATTGGGTATTTAAGAAAGGAAAAGAAAAACAATAAACTTCTAGGGATCACGCCTAGGATTTCCTAGGCATCACACCTTCGAGAAGGTTGTATCAAACAATGCTTCATGGCCTCTAAAAATTTAGAAACTTAATCCTCTTTCTGAATAGAAAGCATGACATCCATATGATAGATGACCAATGCCTACTCCACTTCTAGTGGGACATGAGAATTGGACTCCTTGGGATTTTACTAGTAAGCCCAAACTAAATAACTAAACTCAAAATAAGACTATTAGGACAACCCATCTCTAAAAACCAAAAAATTATACATTGGTCATAACACCTAAAATTAAAATGATATTAGCTTGCTACTTGCGTCATTCTCTCCTAGTAGAGAAAACTTGCCCTCAAGTTTTAAAGTGTTGAAGTAAGAGAAATCTTGGTTTCTTGAAGTACATCCTTGACTTAAAATAAAATGATCAAATTTAAATTTCCTTTTATTTCTTCATCTTAAGTAGCAATGATGATAATGATACACTCACTAATCCACTTAAACCATTAAACTTTTCAATATGACAAAATCAATATCTTCAAAAAGTTAGTGCAGGCAACAGAACCTTTCTTTGATATGCAACATGAACTGGGAATAAGACGCTTCGGCCTCCATATTCTTTGCCTTTCCCTTGCGTTTTTTATACTCTTGTTTCTTCAATTTCAACTTCATTAGCAGCTTCCACCTCTTTAGAGTCTTTGTTTCATTAAAAGATCTTCAGTTGAAACTTTGACTATATTGAGAATGGCAATTGAGACTAATTTCCAAACTTCCAATCCTTGAACAAATGGCATGATGCAGGCAAAGGAAAGCCAATCTCAGTTTTATATTTTATTTGATTGTGTCAGGGGAAATTTTGTAATTTCCTAAATTCTAGACATGGGCTGTACTAATAGTCCATTAGGTCTTATTTTGGGTTTTATTTAAGTCTAGTTATTTAGTTGGGCTTAGTAGAAAAAGCCCAAGGAGTTCAAGTGTTATTAGGGTTTTAAGAAATCCTATTTCAACTAGGAAAAGGTATTAGACTTCTATTTAAAGGGTTGTAATGCTTTCTACTGGGGGAAGAAAAATATATTTTCAGACTTAAGAGCTAAGAAGCTTTGTCTACAGTTACAGACGGTTACGGTTCGTGTGATGCCAAGGAATTTATCTTTTCTTTATTTTTCTGTTCACAGCCACCCAAATCTTGATTTTTCTCCTTTGTTTCATCCCCAAACGGCCAAACCCTACTAAGCCTTGTGCCCTTCAGAAACCTATAACCCCTATTATTTTCCAGCCTTTTCCCCACCAAAACCTAACCCTAAACCCTCAAAACCCAATTGCTACCAGATCTGCCCCAAGTGTTCTAAATCTAATTTTGTTTGCCCCCTTGTCCTACGTCATGGCACCTTAGACATTGATCATTTTATCATGTTTTCTTTGATTGTGACTTTTAGTTCCCACTATTCGTTCACATGCATCTTCAGCTCAAAAGGTCCAATGTTACTCACAAGATAACTTGTGCATTTGACAAAGTTAATGGAGAACTCATGCATATGACATAAGGACTTCAACAAATCTTTCAAAGAGAAATTAGTAATATCCTGGGATGGCTTAGTTGGAACTTGAGGAATTTCTCTAGGCTGGTTAGCTGCTGGTTTGGTAGCTTCTGTTGCTACAACAAAAATTTTAGGGAAATGTTCTTTGCCTTTATCTCGAAACTTCTCTTTGTCAAATTCAAGGAATCTATGAAATCCAAGAAGCCCTCAATCAAAAAATCCATGGCCAGCAAAGTCAAATCAAATAAATTCTACACTGGTAATAATTTCAACTTCATGCACTTAATTTGTGCCCCTCAAAAAACCCTGCATTCTGCTCCCTCCAAGGCAACACGAGACATAATGGGACAAACCACCATAACCACCCCCCCCCCCCCCCACACAAGTACCTCTACCACCAAATTGTTTCTTCTAGAACTGAAAAAATTCTCAACATATTGAATATCGTAGACAACATCTCCCAAGCTCTAGCACAATGTAAAAATAAATGACTGACATCCTCCCATGGCTTTTACACATGAAGCACCACTTCGTAAAAATAATTCCCCACTTCCTTAAATTATAAATTGTCAAGACTCTCAAGAAAAGAAAGCAACCCTCAACAGAACATGGCTTTCCAAATGCATTTCCATGGGAACTCTTCTTGTCACCCCTTCAATACATAGTATAACTCTTCATTTGAAAACTTTGTTCATTGAAGGGGTCCACACCAACTTGTCAGCGTTCCCATTCTGGACCTTTGTGATGTAAAGATCCTCCAGCATTTGTTCCACTAGATCCACTTCCCAATCATGAACTACACAGAAACATTGGGGTCCAATAACACTTATCATTCCGGATTGATCATTACCAACTCCACAATCATGTAACTTGATTTTATTTATTGATTTTAAAGGCTTCTAGCAATTTTTTATGTCAACATAACAACATTTTAAACCGAGGTTCAATGTAGTTGATTATGTTAATCTACTATAATTTTGTGACTCTCAATATAGCTGGTTTGTGCTTTGTCTTTTAAAAGGGACGTTTCTTATTCCAGTGATATTATTAATTAGTTTAATATCTTTAAGATTATCTCAGTAGTTATATGTGATTACTTTATCTTAGTTTTAACAGACTCATAAGTTTTATATTGATATTGATATTATTAATTAGTTTAATATCTTAGTTTTAACATCCAATTAACATTAATTACTACGTTTCAGCTTTTAGTATTATATTGATATTTAATATATGTGATTACATTATAGTTTTAAGATTATCTCAGTACTTATTGATCCATTCTTCTTGATTGTAGGTGGTTGTGGGTCCCAAACAAGAAAAATAGGCCCGCCCACATCTTCAGGGACAGGTATCGCGAGCAACTAGCTTCCATGTTGCCAGACCAGGTATGAAAATGCCTTATTTTACGCTTTTACGAACGTCCATATAGGTTTCATGAACTTTGAAATATAAACATTGTTCCCTAATGTGTTGTGTACTTCTTTTTTGGCTATTGTAGGTGGTGTGGCAGCCATATGAAGCTCATTTTGACGACCTCCCGCCGTGGTGTGTTGCAGGGAGGGCCATATGGATGGCAACGGTGCCGCTTGTATGTTTCCACCTAGTAGAGAAACATACACCGAATCGTGTTGTTCGTCAATTCGGGATGATCCAAGAAATTCCCCGCGCTGTTAACACTGACAGAGTGCTTCATGGCATTGATTTGAGGGGGAAGATCGGTGTTAATTGGATGCAGAAACATGCTGTGCATATCCTTCAGTGGGGTAATCGCTTTTATTGGCGTTGTGAAGCAGTGCTTGGTGATATGCCTCCAGAGCATGAGTACCACGACTGGTTCAAAAGGGTGACTCGCAGGTTCATCGATAGGCCTGGTGCTGTAGTGACTCTGCTGGTAACTTCTCAATGTCTTCTACATGTTACCGTGTTTCTTACCATGAAACCACTATTTAGAGAGCATGATGTTTGTTACTATATTTTTTGCTTAGCACTTCATCTCCCTTTAATTTGCAATTATTAGTAGCATAACCAACATTTATTTTATTATCAATTGGCATTGTTGATTTCGTATTGCAGGTCTAATATGTGTGGTTTTTCCATGTGCAAATTGAAGGATACGTCCGTTTGTTGAGGCGTCATCCAGTGGGCACCGAGGACCACAACGACATTACTGAGGTGCTGACGGCAGTGCAGGCGATGACTCGTGTCCAACCTCCTATCCCTGAGGCCCTGATTGAGGAGGCAGCCATGCCTACCGGCCCAAGCACGAGCACAGCTCCGGCCGGATGTCAATCTCGTCCGCCTGTTGCTACCCCCCAGCTTGTCCCTACCCCCGATCCCTCTGCATCCACCCCACATGCATCCGCCAGCCCCACCATACCTTCATCCACCCCACATCCATCCCCTACCGTCACCATCCCTTCACCCAACCCACATTCAGCTCCTACGCCCACCATCCCTTCACCTAGCCCACATCCAGCCCCTACGCCTACCATCCCTTCACCCAACCCCCATCCATGTCCTTACCCCACCATCCCTCCACCCACCCCACTTCCTTGTTCTGGGTCTGACGTCCGTCCACCCACCCCACAGTCATTTCTTCAGCTGTCACCCATTCCATCCTTTGACCTGGGTACCCCACCTGACATGCAGCAGGAGCCACCCTCCCATAGTTCGTTTAGTACCCCTTCTTCAGCCATTGACCAACCCCATGTTCAGGCTGAGCAGGCGGTTAGGTTACCTACAGCGGCTGAAGGTCGGCCTAAACGCATATCAAAGGCACCTCCGTGTGGGATAGGGGGGCACAAACATGGACACAATGTTGGGCCCGAGGCATCTGACGAAGGACATGCAAGACCTCCTCCTCATTATACAAGACGGCGTAAGATTCAAAAAAGGTATCTGAAAGCTTAATGTGAAACAACACACTTTATTCCATTATTATTTCTCTTTTCACATTTCCATAAGATTATTTTTGTTTTCAATATGGTTTGAACGTACATTATTGGAACTAGGTGAATGCCTCAAATAAGGATATTTGTTGCAATTTTATTCCTTGCATCATTTGTTATTTTAATTTAGATATATTTTTATGATACCACAGTCTATTAATAGAACTTCTATTAATTTGACAGGTGATTGGTGTACCTGTTACACTGAATGGAGATCTGAAGAACCAGTTCGTGGAGACCAATGTTGGTTTTGATACAATATGTAAGGTATTAGTCATACTGGCCGAAGAGCATGCTGTGGTGCACGGATCCACGGCGGTGGCTGCTTCCCTTGACCGCTACACCTATGTATGTTTCTCTTTGATTGTAAAGGTTTTGATATAGTTAAAATACTTAACTGCATGTCAATGTAATTGCCATGTTTACAATATTTATTGATAGAGGTGTTCGTAACTTGCCTTTTTTCCCTGTTCATTGCTACTTTTATTTGGACCATGTAGTTCTGCCAAAGGGTATCATTTGATTTTCTTTTTGATTGATGGTTTCAGATGCTTGTTGATGATATTGGGGATGTGACAATTACCAATGATGGTGCTACAATACTCAAGATGTTAGAAGTTGAGCACCCTGCTGCTAAGGTGGATAAACAGCCTCATCTTGCTCATACTTTGTTTTATTACTGGATGTGTGTTTTGCCTGTGTTACCGAGCTTTGCCACATTGTAACATGTTTTGATTTATAGAAATTTTTTGGTGGTCCACAGGTACTTGTGGAGTTGGCTGAGCTTCGAGACCGAGAAGTTGGAGATGGGACAACATCAGTGGTCATTATTGCTGCGGAGTTGCTGAAGGTAAGTGTAGCCAGCCTGTTAATTTGGGATCTCATGAAAGGAATTTTCTTATGTTCTGATGAAAGACAACTTAATTAATCATGATTATGTGGAGAGCAAATAATAATCATGGTTAGAATAAGTGAACGTCTACTTTACATCCACGATTAAGTGGAATTTTTGGGATCTCATATGATAGCAACTCTTTTATGGTCTGATGGATGATGACTTAATGGTTTATTTAATCATAATTCTGCAGAGAGCAAATGATTTGGTGAGGAACAACATTCACCCTACATCAATAATCAGTGGTTATAGAGTGAGTCTCTCTCTCTCTCTCTCTCCCCTGTTTTAATTTTGAACTCTAATCAGTTTTACCACTAAGCAGGTATATTATTTTATGCATAATTTGAATATGCTTTGTGGCTTGTTACTTGGTAAGCTTCCTTAAAGTTTTATCCTTTCTATTTCTCTATGTTTTTAATGTAAATAGCTTGCTATGAGGGAGGCATGCAAATATGTGGAGGAAAAATTGGTCGTGAAGGTAAGGCTCCTCTGTCTTTGTCCCTAAATAGTTGCATGTGTGTG
This sequence comes from Quercus berberidifolia, assembly GCA_028535905.1. NCBI lineage: Eukaryota > Viridiplantae > Streptophyta > Magnoliopsida > Fagales > Fagaceae > Quercus > Quercus berberidifolia. The sequence goes on along the minus strand of JAPQVW010000003.1, from coordinate 87,675,618 downwards.
TTTATATGAAACCTGACAATTAAGGTTCATAAGCAGTATTATGAACTGAAGGCATGAATGGCAGTTTGTTTCAATCACTTGCTCTGCCATTACAGACCTTATTATGAGCTTGTGAGTTTTCAACATTTATGCCAAAAATGGCATAGATAGAGGATCCGATATGCAATACTGTGGTTCCCACTAAAGATCATAAAATTATGTAGTATTACATGCTTTGCTTAGGGGGGGGGGGGGAACTCTTTTTGTGTTAAGTAATAGATATTTTAGAAAAAAAAAATACAAAGTACACGAAGGAGATCAACGTCATCAAAAGTGTGATTATTTCCTTCTCTCCATGCAATTTACATAATGCTTAAAGGAACCACACCCTATATTTTCCTCTTGTAGGACTACCAAACTGGCAAACTTCCCTTTGCAACAAATACGTAGCTTAATAATCCTTATAGGCATCATGAAATTTCCCAAAAAGAGAAAAAATGAGAGCCCCAAACTCCTTTTGGCTGTACAATGATGTAATAAATGGTTTACTCTCTCCACTAGATGTCACATACAGCACCAGCCTCCAGAACAGGATCACATCTCTCTCATTCTTAGATAGTCCATTGTTGAATTCTATTACAACAAAGCTGCCCCCCAAACAAAGAATGGAACTTTTTGAGGTGCTTAGAGGAAGCAAATACTCTTCCAAGGGAACATAGAGTACCCTCTCAAAGCACCTTAATAAGATTGTGCATCTTCTGTTTCTAGTCAACCTCCTGCACATTATAATGTTGCCTTTTCTTCAAGGATAATTAGAAAAAAACCACTCAACCAAGGAATCCACTTACCTTAGTTCCCAATATTGGGAGGCTCTCAAAAAGTGAAGATCCTAATCTTCGTCTTCTTCTCCTTAATACAAAAAATATGTGGGTACCAAAGCATCCCTACCCTCAGCTAGCAAAAACAAGTATGGAAAGAAATTATTTAAAGCCATCTCCCCACACACGTGATGCCAAAAAAGAACTTCCAAACATCCCCTATCAAAAATTTTGCCATTTCAACCTAGAAGATGGACCTCATTCATTGTGTTCTGGATGGCGATGCTTTGTCTAAGCCATAGCATATCTAATAGTATATATTCTTGTTAAGGCTGTATACTTGTTTTGTTGATTTTCTAGGTTGAAAAGCTTGGAAAAGATTTTCTAATTAACTGTGCCAAGACAAGCATGTCCTCAAAGTTGATATCTGGTGACAGTGACTTCTTTGCAAATTTGGTATGCTTATTTATTATACATGTGATAAGGATTTATTTTGTTCCTAGAATCTGGATGTTATTGAAATTGACACACTTTCTATACTTAAACAAGCCATTTGTGCATCCAAGCCATCTGTGTATTGTTGGTTTGTGATGAGTGTTTAGTGTGTTTTATTGATTTTTGTATATGATTGTATTTCTAGGTTGTGGAAGCTGTGCAATCTGTTAAAATGATGAATGCAAGGGGGGAAGTCAAATACCCAATTAAGGTAGGTGTTTGTACATTCTCCACATCTTGATTGGGAAGGTTTTGTAGTGTGGACATATGCTTAGAGGAAACTGAAATCTCCTATATTGTTAGTATGTGTTGTGTTTCTTGTGAACTGCTGGCAAGTAAAATCTTTTGCCTGATATGGCTCAACCTGCTTTTCATGGTTTTAGAGACATGCTAAAATTTGTGGATATGAAAGTTGTAATGCCCTAATTGTTCTTATGATGTTCCAGGGAATTAATATTTTGAAAGCTCATGGCAAAAGTGCAAAAGATAGCTATCTTTTGAATGGGTATGCTCTAAATACGGGTCGTGCTGCCCAAGGAATGCCTATTAGAGTTGCCCCTGCAAAGATTGCTTGTCTTGACTTTAATCTTCAGAAGACAAAGATGCAAATGGGTGTCCAAGTCTTAGTTACTGATCCCAGGGAGCTTGAAAAAATTCGTGAAAGGTGATAAGATAATAAAAAGTATTTTCTTTTAGGTTGTGATTGTCATTACTTTATTGATAATTGGCTTTGTGCACCAGTGAAGCATACACCGCTTTTTAATTGCTTGCTTCTTTGTAGTAATTGATTTAGTATCCAATTGCCTATATAATAGAGCAGTCTGGTAAAGGAATAAAATCAGCTCTTTTCACATATATACATGCATATGATTTTGTATCTTGTTCAAGTTCCTTTACTATTCTTTAATGCATGTTTTGCACAACCCAAAGAGTCTCATGCTTTATGCTTTTGCTTTATGTTGTGACAATCTTAATCACCTCTTCTTTATGGTTATTAAGATGAAAATCATTATGCAATATTTGTCTACTTTTTTGCTCATGTAGAACTTCTTTTGCATGAGCAAAAAATCATTATGCATCTGCCTTAGTGACTTCTGATGTTGTGGCAGTATCATTAAATGTCTACATTCAATTAGTTATTGTTGCCATAATTCTATATATTTATATTGGCGATGAATCCTAAATAAAATTCTGGTTTTTGACCAACTTCCAGCTTTTGGCCTTTAAGGTTGCATTTCAATTGCAAGGTTTTTTACTTCATTAGTCCTATAATTAGTGTCTTTATAGAAATGATTAAATATTATAAAAAATAATCAATTTTAAAACATTTCAAACTTTCAACAAAACTTTACGAAGTTGTCTTTTGAAAGTAATGTGTATTGTGGGTGTTGTGGAAAAGTTCAGAAATAATGCTATAAATTTTGGATGTGGAAATGCATTATTGAACAAGTAAAAAATTGCAATTTGCACCACTTTTTATAGAATTGAGTACCATCCTATTCATGTTCTCATGTAAGTGTAGTCGTATGCGTACAGTTGAATATGCTTGTCTCTCTTGTTGGCTGTTTTATATGCCTCTTGGCGAACTATATGATCCTAGTAGAGGTTATCAAGTCTGCAATGATTCTGTCATAATTGAAGCTGAGGTTCTACTTCGTAGGGTTGTGGATTATTGGACTTACGACTCAAAAAAGGAGACTGGTTATGTTGGACTTAAGAACCAAGGAGCAACATGTTACATGAACTCACTTCTCCAAACTCTATTCCATATTCCTTATTTTAGGAAGGTTAGTACTGATCCCTATTTTATTTTCTGTAGCACTCGAAAATGTCCCCTTTGTGGTTACTTTAGAAGTTAACGTCCTGGGTTTATATTGCAGGCTGTGTACCATATGCCTACAACTGAAAATGATTTGCCATCAGCTAGCATTCCTTTGGCTTTGCAGAGCCTATTTTACAAGCTCCAGTACAGTGAAAACAGTGTTGCAACAAAAGAGGTGACCAAGTCTTTTGGATGGGACACATATGATTCTTTTATGCAGCATGATGTGCAAGAACTTAATAGGGTTCTTTCTGAAAAACTTGAAGACAAAATGAAGGTAAAAATTTGACGGGCTTTCTCTTCATGAGTTTTTTTCAGATGTGAGACTTATTAAAAATCTAGGTTTTTGTTGATTTGTCAATAGGGAACTGTTGTAGAGGGAACAATACAGAAGTTATTTGAAGGGCATCATATGAACTACATTGAATGCATTAATGTGGATTACAATTCAACAAGGAAGGAATCATTTTATGGTAATGTTTTCTTCAAATTTGAATGAGGATTTTGTTGCTTCTCCTGTGGTGTATGGCATGAACTTCTTTATATGCGTATGGCAGATCTTCAGCTTGATGTCAAAGGTTGTCGGGATGTTTATGCCTCATTTGATAAATATGTGGAAGTCGAACGTCTTGAGGGTGATAATAAATATCACGCTGAACACTATGGATTGCAGGTTAGTTGCTACTTGCCAGTATGCATCTTTATACTGTAAATATCTTATTTAACCCTCAGTAGAATTCATGCCAAGATAGTAAATCTAATTAAAATTGTAGAGTTTAGTTGATGTGTTTTCTTATCTCTTAAGCTATAATGGCTTAGACTGGTTAACCGAGATTATTCCTGTTTTTACCTCATTTTTTTCCAAATCCTTATCTGCCTTTCTAGCTTTATGGTTTTGATAATAGTACTGCATTAGATTCTTTATGCATGATTTAACTACATATGAGCAGGTTACTCCTGTTCCAAAGCCTCAACATGTTGAGAAAATGGAGTCAGCATTGGCAGTGGCCCAAGATGAAGCTACAAAGCAGGCTTTGGATGCTGCTTCTGTTGTCTCTCCACCAAAAGTTGACTTTGCTACTGACCTATTCAACATGTTATCCATGGATGGTCCAAGTGAAAATGGTTCAGAGGCAGCTTCACCTGATGATAAAGCTTGGGCTGGTTTTTAGTGTACGTCTCTGCTGAGTACATATTTTCACTTTCTGGATCATCAAAACAGTATTCCTAATTTTGTGCATCTTTTTGCTAACATGTATGTTGCATTTTGAGATTAAGGGTTATGGTTGTGCTTTTGTTTATGGTTGTTGCAGCTGCTGAAGAAGCATCAACAGCTGAGAAAACTGCTCCGACAAAGCCAGTTGAAAGCAGCCCCCAGTTAGCTTCTGTAATTCAGGATCTTTTTCTAGATTCACCCTCAGTAATGCCTCCTGTTTCAAAGAAACCCAAGAAAGATGTAACAAATGATATTATGAGCCTTTTTGTCTACGTAAATGCTCTGCATTATTTATAAGATTGTTATGAACTAATTTTTTACTAGGTTTCTACCATTTGTTTTTAGTTAGTTATATTAGATTTATATTCGGTATTTGGAGTACCAGTGTAAAAGTTCATTTTTATTCAATTAAAAACAATTGAGCTTGTGGAACACCCCAACAGTTGTCTATGAGTTTGGTTGGAGTGTATAGTTTTCTGGTTATTGTTATGCGTTGCATGTAAAAATTAACAAACAACATAAGATTATGGTTTGAATTGCAGTCAAATATGGTGTCTCCATTTGCTCTACATCAACAACAACTTATGATGCTGGCTCAGCAACAGTCCCTTCTCATGCAGTCGTTTGGGAAAGATACTTGATAATTATCATGCAGTCCAAGGAAACTGATGAACAGGCTGATTAGGTTCTAAAGTAGGATATTTTGGATTGTTGGACGCCAGAAAATCACTACGGATGGACTGAATCTGAGTGTTAAACATGTTGGGTTTAGACCATCGGTAATGATTTTCTGGAGTCCAACAATCTAGAATATCCAACTTTAGAACCTCATCAGCTTTTTCATCAGTTTCGTTGGAGCTAATCTGAATGAAGGTTTTAAAACCTTAATTGAATAAAAAGGTATGCTTGTTTCCCAAATATTGCAACCTTGAATTAGCATAACGAGATTTAGCATTAAAGTTAGCTGTTAGCTCTATTGGGTTTCACTTTGTATGATTTTTGACTTTATTCATTGTATTACAATTGTCATGAAGCGTCATATGCTGCTTGAGTCACTTTGATTTCCCAATGTAATTATATTACTTGTAAATTTATCACACCCTTTTTTTTACATAGAGTAAAAAAATTCCTATATCAGAAAGTTAAGTGCTTTATGGCGAGTCTGCAACTTCTATTTAGTTATCAGGATGTCATTTAATCAATGTCTTGGCTCAAATGTCATGGCATTGTAATGGGTGGATATGGTTGTCATGGGATGCTAAACTGGGTACTTATTTTTCATTTCTTTTTTTATTATTCTCTTCATTTAGGAATTAGGATGGGTGGCTAGTCATTAAGATTGATGGATTTATTTAAAGTTGATTGCATAACACACAAATATTGCATCTAATCAATTGCAGTAATTTTATTTTATGTTTCTAGATATATATTTTTTAGTTTCTTGAGTTTTGGTTAGGATTTGGTCAATGACGTTATCTCAAAAATTGACAGTGACAGGTTAATACAGTTTTCCAATTGGTTTTAGTAGCTGCAGCTCTTCTTCAACTAGAATTTGGAACCCAGGAAACTCAGCCATACATCAATAATTTGAGGTAATGCAGCCACTACTCTGTTGGTCTGAATGTTGAATCTGATAATGTTGAATAACTCAAGTCCATTTAATTATGTGCAGTTGGTTAGTGGCATCAACAACAGTGGGTTCTAGTGCAGCATATGGAGCACGATACTTGAGGAAGAGATCTGCCTTGATTAGTGGAAAATCTTAGTTTCAATCTTTACCTTGCAGACAACTGACATAACACCATCAGTTTTGAGATATGTACTGGGTCTCAGCATCAAAGGATTTGAAGAAGTAATGGTGGTGCCAAGGTTGTGTATCTGTATACCGATATTGTTGTAAATTACGGATAATGTTGTAAAATGGATAATTGAGATATCTGTACTGGGTCTTAGTTTTGAGATATTGTTGTAAATTATAGATAATTGAACTATTTGCTATCCATTTTACTAGTTACATTAGTTGCGTGATGCAGCTTTTTCCTATAATACAATGATATTACTTTGGCAACTATAATTTTATTGAATTAGTTACTGTTTTAATGTGGTTGTAGAACTTTTAATGTATGCTCCCTTCGCCTATGGAAAATTTGGTTTGTGGTTGTTTGATGTGTTTTGGGCCCTGGAAAATTTGCTGCAGGGGAGAGAACTAATTCTGGTCCCATTATGCCTGCGGCAAAAAAAAAAAAAAAAAAAATGACAAAGAACTCGAGTATCTAATACTCGATTTCCAAAAACAGAAATCGAGTCTCTAAGACTCGATTTCTATTTATGGAAACCGAGTATAAAATACTCGAGTTCAACTGGGAATTATTATTTTTTTTTCTAACCCCAAATTGATGTAAAAAACGTAATAATTCTGGTCCCATATAAGCCTGCGGCAAAAAAAAAAAAAAAAAATCACAGTAGAACTCGAGTATCTAATACTCGATTTCCAAAAAGGAAATCGAGTCTCTAAGACTCGATTTCTATTTATGGAAATCGAGTATAAAATACTCGAGTTCAACTGGGAATTATTTTTTTTTTTTTTAACCCCAAATTGATGTAAAAAACGTAATAATTCTGGTCCCATTATATAAGCCTGCGGCAAAAAAAAAAAAAAAAAAAAAAAAAAATCACAGTAGAACTCGAGTATCTAATAGTTGATTTCCATAAATGGAAATCGAGTATAAGATACTCGAGTTCTACTGTGATTTTTTTTTTTTTTTTTTTGCCGCAGGCTTATAATGGGACCAGAATTATTCTGTACTTGAATTACGTTTTTTACATCTCAAATTGGGGTAAAAAAAAAATAATAATAATTCCCAGTAGAAATCGAGTCTCTAAGACTCGATTTCTATTTATGGAAATCGAGTATGAGATACTCGAGTTCTACTGTGATTTTTTTTTTTCTTTTTACCGCAAGCATAATGGGACCAGAATTAGTTTTTCCCCTACAGCAAATTTTCCAGGGCCTACAACACATCAAACAACCACAAACCAAATTTTCCATAGGCGAAGGGAGCATACATTAAAGTTCTACAACCAGATTAAAAGGTTAACTATCCAATAAAATTATAGTTGGACAAAGTCTTAGCACACAATGGCAGTTCAATACTAGAAGGGCCTTGGTTGAACTTGCCAAAGTAATATCATTGTTCGTATTATAGGAAAAAGCTGCATCACGCAACTAATGTAACGAGTAAAATGGATAGCAAATAGTTCAATTATCCGTAATTTACAACAATAAACAAAATAACAACTAAGTTAATACAACATAGTCTACATATTCGCCTAGCGGAAGCTCCATACTGATATAACATATTATACATATTCACCTAACACTTGTCCATACTGATACAACATACTCTACATAATCACCTAGCTTGTCCATATAGAAGATCACGACAAGTCCCACGTACAATGTCACTTACGAAAATCAAGTCTCTTGCTTGCCTAACAAACATTAAATACGGTTATTAGTTTCCAAATGCAAAGAACAAAAACCAAAAGACATTCTGAGTATATTATATAAAAACAGTGACGGCACTTGCCTAGTTCATAGCACTACCACTTGTCGAAGCCCCATGGGAATTGGGACAGCATCTGCGGTTATGCCCCTCTTGATGACACACTCTACATCATTGTCTCGGTTGAATCTCCCTCAACTCCGGATCTTCCCTCCGGCTTCCCCGTTCTCGCCGTACCCCATCCATTTCATTCCTTATTCTTGACATCGTAGGACGACCTTTGGCCCGCAACAATTGTGGGTCAGGCACCCACCGTGGTCCGCGAACGTCTGCCCATAATGACTCTGACTTTGGCACCACAAAATTATGTGAATATGTGAGAATGGCGTTGTTCAGACTGTAACATGGGTCAATATAGCTGGGCGCATCGAGATGCAGACCTTTAAGAACTTTAATTGCATGTGAACAAGGGATCTTCAAGTTTTGCCACTTTCCACAACCACAAGTTCTATCAAATATGCGCACATCATGACTGTGATTTCCCCCTCCAGCTCTATGGTCGTTATACGGGGTAACCACTTGATATATACCCTCTGCATGATTATAATTCCTCAGAGTGTGTCCTGCAATTTTCTGCTCATTTTTGTTATATTTCTCCATTGCATAATCACTCCACACCTTACCTCGAGAGAGATCAGAAGTAATTTGTTTATGTCGATCGTGGAAATATGCAACAAGTTTAAAATAAGTGAACTCAACCATTGCAGCAATGGGCAAACCGCGGACACCTTTAAGAACCCCATTAAAGCACTCAGAGGTATTGGTTGTCATTGCCCCGTAACGTCTTCCACCATCATGTGATTGGGTCCATTTGTCTACATCCTCACTCATTAGATATGTGTATGGCATATAACGTATAATCCGGCGATCAGTAGGGTCTACGCCCCTCAGTAAATTAATCTCGGCCTCCTTAATGGTTTGCAATATGGACACAAATTTAGCATCATGAGTCGCATATCCAGCTTTCAAGGCCAATGCCTTTAAAGTCGGGTTATCAAAATGTGTGTTGAAGTTGCTAGCAACATGTCGAAGGCAATATCGATGATATACCCGTTCTCTTCCGTCTTGCCCTCTAGGCCACTCTTGAATGGCGCATTTGATACCTTTATGTCGGTCAGAAATAATGCAAATGTCCTTGTTTTCAATAACACGCTCTATCGAAGTCCTGAGACACTCTAAAAACCACCCCCAACTAGGCCCTGACTCCTTGTCCACAACAGCAAAGGCGATAGGCAAAACCTTTTGATTAGCATCGGTTGCCATTGCAATCATCAATACCCCTTTGTATTTACCATATAAATGAGTTCCATCAATACTGATCACTGGCCTGCAATACTGGAATGCAGCAATGCATGGAGCGAATGCCCAATATACATAGCGCAGTAACGTAGTACCTTCTAATGGCTTAGGTATGGTGTGATAGCTATACTGGGTACCTGAATCCTGATCCAAGTATGCCAACAACAACTTTCGCAACCTTTGGTAAGACTCCTCTCAATCCCCAAAAATCTTAGCAATTGCCTTTTGTTTTGCGTCCCATACTTTATAGTAAGAAAGCTCATGATCATACTTAGTACGTATGATCTCCCAAAGCTCATCAACAGTAGCAGTGTGCTTTTTTCGCAATCTTCCCACAATTTCTGATGCAACAAAATTAGAATCCATCATTCTACCATCTCTTCGCAGCCCAAAGGGTATACAACTGTGTGGACCCACATAAGACGTGACCATCCACAGACCATTGAATTTAGGCTTCATGTATGCCCCAACGTACCACTTGCAGTTGTCGTCAACGCATGCAGCGCACAATTGAGTTGTGCTCGACCTTTGGATGGAGAAATTTCTATTATCCTTTGCTGCGTATATTATCAATGCACGCTTCACTGCAGCTTTATTTGCAAAAGTCAACCCTTTACAAAAATGCATCCCATCTTGCCAAGTACAAAGAAATGGTATCTGAAGATGTGAAGGATCAACCATATCTTCCCAAGTATTTGCGTAGAATGAGTCCGCAGGAGGTCTATAGCCAGTGGTCGTATCTGTATCATGCTGGACACCAATATCATCATCATCTGCATCACCTTCATCATGGTACTCCATATTTTCCTCTTCAAAATTAGGAACGACTTCATGCTCATCCACATCGTTCTCAAAGTCACCTTGCTCAATCCTCTCTTCGTACTGATCCATATCATCATTATTTTCACCATCATTCACAGCATGATCTTCGTCTTCGTCTTCGTCTTCCTCCTCTAAATGTGTCTCTTGAGAGTAGAGGGTTTCACCAGTATTCGCAACATAATCTTGAGATTGAAGCGTATAACCTCCCATTGTAGTGCATCCATCATTTAGGGCTGTAAATTGTAAAGCCGTAGATGTTTCTTGCACCACCTCAGTATTGTTGTCTACACTCGCCTCCAAACTTACATACAACTCAGCAGCATTTACTTGGGGCATTTTCTGGATCCTATTAAACATCATCTTTACATGTTTATCTTCTTTAATCGCCATATACCCATAATTTATCCGTTCATGAAGAACTTCTTGTGGGCAACGATAAATAATCTTGATGTCATACCAAGCAGGGTTCAATTTCAATTCGTCCATTATTTTCCTCTTCAAATCAGTCAACGTTTTCAACTTACGACCTAACATCATGTAGTAGCATTCGATACCCTCCCCTCTAAATGGAAATCCGTCAATCCCTTCAGGATTGTAAAGGGGTCCACCGAAGTATACATTTATGTCAATATTCTTCAAATATTGTGAACATATTAAAGAGCCAAGTAAATTTATGTTAGTGACATATTTAATCTCTTTCATTTAACATCAATTACAAAACCTTTTCTATCTACTCAAAGTACAAGAATCACAACTTCTAAAAGTGTAACAATTGCATATACTCACCCCACATCACATACAAACACACTCAATCATTATAATTTCATACTCAAACAAATAAAAAAGCTAAATACAAAACTCACCCCCATTACACAATTGAAACTCAGCTCTAACAAAAATATAATTAAAAAGATCAAACCAAACAACAAAAGTCATCAGGATGTGCAAATGAATGAGTGCAATTATGTAACAACATCATTCAAGTAATTTTAAATTAATGCCATACCCTATTACACTACTATTGATGAAATAACATAGAGCAGGGTTCATCAGACAAAAAAAAAAAAAAAAAAAAAAACATTAATGTGAATATGATCATGATCAATCAAATTAGACATATCATCTAATTTAATATATATATATATATATATATATATATATATATTTATATAAATATAAATATATATATACGTATTTTTTATAAGGAAACAAATATACATATTTTAATACAAACAAATATCTTATCAGGAAACAAATATATTTGGCTAATACAAACAAATATTTTATTAGGAAATGGCATATACACTAAACAATGCAAGCAACACTTTTTAAAGTAGCTATATACACTAAACAACTAATTAGAGAGTGAGGAGACCCTTACTTGACATAATGATGTGCAAATGCACTGCTGAGAGTGAGAGGAGCAATGTTTTGCTGCTAAATATGTATGACAGTTTGAGTTTCTGTGAGAGTTCTTAAGAGAGGTTCTGTGATTGAAGTTGCTGAAGGTGTGAGAGTTGTTGAGGTTTTGTGATTCAAGTTGTTGAAGGTGTGAGAGTTTTTTACTGTTAGTCTAATATTCATTGAGTACGTTCCAAAACAGACAAAATTGATTCATAATAGTCTGAGAGAAGTTTTGGTGCTTGTGCCTAGTCTAATATATTTTTTGAATATGTCTCAAAACAAACAAAGCACTTCAGCAACGTACTCAAATTAAAGTGTACGAAGCAACTATTGATTGTTGACTAGCACAGAGCACAAGTAAATAACCAGCACAGAGCACAAGTAAATAACTAGCACAGAGCACAGACTGTTGACTAGCACAGAGATAGCTTGCTTGACATGACCAGACTTCCAGACGTGACCAGTGCAGGGGGGAACAGTAGTTTGAAACTCGAGTCTCTGAGACTCGGTTTCAATTTTAGTAAACCGAGTCTTAGAGACTCGAGTTCCACGTAGACTCCTTGCCACGTCAAATTTTGTCAACATACGTAAATCGAGCCTCAGAGGTTCGATTTAAAGGCCCAAAATCGAGCCTCTGAGGCTCGAGTTGCTAGTTTCCCAATTTCTTTCAGAACCGGGCCAACTAACTGAATAGTTACGTTTTTATGGGTAATTACCCATTTTCGCCGATTCTTAGCTTAGGTGGGTAGGTTTCGTTAGCAATTAAATGAGACGGTGATGAGTGGGATTTTTAATTGAGGTGATGATTTTTGATTGGACCAACTACATCACATTGCAACAATTTGTACCTTAATACATTACAGGTGGTGTATGTGGTCCCGAATTGGAGCAGTGTCCACGGATGATGGATACATGATTTCCAATTACCTTCTTAGAAAAAAGACTAATTACTTTAACAAGGAAAAAAAAAAAAAAACCATTTGAGGAATTTTATTTAGTAAGAAAAAAAAAAAAAAAAAAAAGAGGAGTGAATTACTCAAGTCAATGAATGAATAAGACAAATAGATAGAAGAATTAAAATTTTAAGCTATCAAGTAAAAAAAGTAATGATTTAAACCCAGTTGCAATCACTAATATAAATTTATGAGATAATTACAGCAAACCCACCTGAGGTTAGGCCCATTTTCATTTTACCTACCCGTAGTTTAAAACTTTACACTTTGCCCACCTGAACTTACTTCCGTTTAGTCTCTGTTACCCACCTCTGCTGAAAATTATGTCTCTCTCCTCTCAAAACAAGAAAAAAAAAAAAAAAAAAAAACAAAAACAAAAGAGAGCAAGATCAAAATGGGCATCTATTAGAAGATGATTCAAATCAAAAAAATTTCAAACCTAGAACAGATGATCAAAAATTTTTCATACTTGAAATATCTCTTTGAGACCTTCCTATTGGGTTGGCCGTGAGTGTGAGTCAGAGTGTAAGTGTTGTTGTTGTGGTATGTATTTATGTATATACATGAGTGTGTGCATACACATAGTTGCATATATTATTCATATCACAGTTTCTAAAATTGCATGCCTCGATATATATTGAGGTGAGGCACACCTACACTGCCCCAATGCATGAAAATTTTACCGGCCCTCTTGTAAGGTACGCAGAATCTTTTTGAGGTGCACAATGGAAAATAGCATGCCTTCTCTGCTTTTAAATCAGAACTGTATGCTGACTAGCACCTATTAGTTATATAGATATTGGAAATTTGGTTGAATTTTTTTAATAACAAAGTTACATGGTTGTTGATAAAAGATAATCACCTGTTCTTTACTTGGAAAGAGAGCCCTATGTATGTCAAAATTCTCAGTCATATCATTATTAAAAAAAAGGATAAAATTTTTTTTTGGTAGTCACAAGTTCAAAGTAGGATTTGGACCCAATGCCTCTGGCTCTGTGACATTCTTTTTTTTGGGGCTTAGTTTTATTCCATCCTTGCATAATAAATATACTGATTTTCAGCATTGTGTGTGTATATATATATATTCTATCATGGTTTAAAAAAAAAAAAAAAATTTCCATGCACAATAGTAAGACTAATATCAAGCCAATAATAAGACAATAATGCAGTTGTTATATGATCAACTTACATTGCCCTTCGCACAAAAATGGGTCATTATTTTTATCTATTTTTTTATTGCATTTATTTCATGCAGAATTAACTAAGCTAGGCAGTTACTTAGGATTCTAAACATGATAAGCTGAGTCCTGCTTCTTTCTCTAAGAACATTGATGAGTTCAAGGCGCCAATCTCAGGTTTTGCTGTTTGTACAGTGTGTAGAGGGTATGGTTCTATGGGATCAGATATACAAAGTTTCAATGCAGTCTGGCCACATAAGATATTCATCAGACCCTAAGATGGTTTTTGTTTGGTCTATTCTTATATGGGACTGCTGGAGTCTTATGAGTAAAAATACATACTTTAATCTGATATTGAAGATGATCTCAAGCCTTGTGGACAGGCTATTGTGGCTTGATGAACTTGGAATAATAAATTATCTTTTAGGGAAGTGAGGCACAGTCTATGTAAGATGTGCATTCTAAAGTATGTGAGGTATTAGCATTGGACTTGAAATGAAAAATGTATGGGTACTGGGAATGTGTAACATACAATTTGGTTGAATTTATACCCGGCAGGTCTGTGTCTGTCCAAAAAAGAAAGAACCTTCCCGTCTGTTTGAACTTGAAGTTCTTTTACATTTTCACAAAAATCTGGTATTTCAAAATGAATGAATTTCCTAGTTTGTATACTTTCAGTCACTTACATACTTTATCATGGCCCAAGGACTGCTGTATAGTTGGAATATGCATTGAATGATAATTATCAGCTTACGCTTTTAGGATTGTTAGTAATTTATCATATTTGCAGTGCAGGTGGTATTGATTTTGCATCTGTCTTTACTCTATGCCTTCTATTTAAGTTAATAAATCTGTGTGTTGGATCCCACTCATTAAGACGCAGTGTTAAAATATAGAATAAAAGTTAAATTTATCCTCTTCCATATGCATAGGCTTGTGGGATTATGATAATTTATAAATAAAAATGTATATTGCCAGCTTCCTGATTCTATGAAGCAAAGTCAAGCTGACTTGTCTCTGGAGACATATCAAGTTTTGGACTTGGAGATGAGTCGTTTGCGTGAAATTCAACGATGGCAAGCATCGGCTGCATCAAAAGTATGAGCTATTGGTTTTCTGTTTTTAAGCTTGAGTCAAACTTCCAGTTCGGATTATAGTTATTTTGTGATGCAGTTAGCTGCTGATATGCAATGCTTTTCTAGGCCTGAGCGCCGCATAAATGGCCCGACAATCACTCATCTCTGGTCTGTTTTATTTATTTATATATTAATTTTTGGCCTGGAACTGATGCCTCATTTTTCTGTTTTTGATACTACCTCATTTCAAGTGATGATGGCTAGTAGCTATCCCCTTAAGACATCTTTCTCTATTTTAGGTCCATGTTGAAGTTACTTGATGTCTTGGTGCAACTTGATCATCTCAAAAATGCCAAAGCAAGCATACCTAATGATTTCTCTTGGTATAAGAGGTTTGGAAATCATCTTTGGTCTATATTATTTTGCTATATCTTGGTTACATCTCCTAGGCTCCTTGAAGTGGGTTTACATACTATTTCTTCTATTTGTTCTTTTGATCATTCATGACCTATTTTTTCTACATTTTTTTTTTATTGGTAGGAATAATTTTATTATAGAAAGACTACTTCATGTACAAATGACACAAAGAAGCCTAAAGAATTACAAGAAGCAAAAAAATTGTATGCAAAACAACAATGACTATATAAATGATGAAATTGAATTACTATTCGTAAAATGTTAAGTGCGAGAACACTCATTTATGGAACTGGTGAAGGTTGCTAATAATTGAGACCTTGTAATTTCTTCATCTTCGAAAGTGCCTCGATTGCGTTCCCTTCATATAGTCCACATCAAACATAATGGAACAATGTTCCGGAGATCTGATGAATGCTTATCCACCCAAATTCTCCATCCAAACAAAAAGATTGATGATCCGGGTCTATATCTGTCACGGTTTCTTTGAACCCACATAACTTGGTTTCTATGTATAGAAACCAAGTTTAATGAACTCATTTTCTATACTAGGAAATCGAGTTCAGTAAACTCGGTTTCCATGTATAGAAACCGAGTTTACTAAACTTGATTTCTTTACATAGAAACCGAGTTCATTGAACTCAATTTCTATGTATAGAAACCAAGTTTACTGAACTCGGTTTCGTAGTTGTCCAGATCAGCTTTCTAGGTAAATCGAGTCCACTAGACTTGAATTGTTAGATCTGCAATTTGTTTCAAACGTTGTCTAACTTATAATATAGTATAGGTTTTATAGTTATTTTTTAAATAAGTCCTCTTCTTTCAGTAAAACCTACCAAACATGGATATAAGACCCATGCCGCAAAAGTTCGAACAGATCGGAAGAATATGTTAAGGTTTGAGAGGAAAAAGTTCTTAAAAACGGGTACCTTTTATATGTTCGAACACGCTGTACGTCTGTGTGAACGCAACTGGTCGGGTTCGGGCCGGGTTTCTTTATTCCCAACCCGACCCTCAGGGGGTCAATACTCGTTACCCGAACCCGACCCGTTTAATAAAAAGGTTTTTAATTTGCACCCAAACTAGACCTGCCCCGCCGGGTCCTGTGGGCCCCGCGGGCCCGTCCTGTAATGCTTGGCCCAGAATCACAATTCACAAACCTAAACTCACAAACGCAAAAATCCCAAAATCACAAACACAAATCATAGAAATCATTGAATATACATGTAATGAACCCAAAAATTAAATAAAAATAAATAATCACAACATTTTCTTGGCTATTTTCTTGCCATCCAAACATTTTCTTGGCTATTTTCTTGCACTTCTAATGAAGAGTGTAAACGGGTAAAATGCACAGTAATTTCATTAACGAACAGTAAGCGAATTTTTTTTTTCCATCGGTTTTTAGCAGAATAAGCGGTATCCAAACGCACACGAAATGAAATGCTAGGGTTTATAAATATATATAGTAGGGTTTTTTGGTAATTTTAGTATTAGGCAAGTTGGGTCCGAGTCTGAGTTCGAGCCGAGCTTTGCAAAAATCCGAACCCGACCTGGACCCATTTTGGGTTTTATTTTGCAAACCCAGACCCGACTCTATTGTTTATCGGGTTAGGCAAAATCCAACCCATTAGGGTCAAGTCGGGCCGGGTAACAATTGTCGTCCCTAATCCTGTCGTCATTTCTACCGAGCCTGGTATGTTTGGTAACTGTTTTTTTCTCCTTATTTTCTGTTTTCAAAAACAATTTTCTATTTTTGAGACTAGAAAACTTGTTTGGCAACCCAAAATGAACAGAAAACAAAAACTCTTCTCAAAACTCAAATTGTGAAGGAAACTGAAAACATGCAAAAAGTTGATTTCAGTTTCTAATTTTCAAAAATCAATGAAAACACATATTTAATTTAATAAATCTGTCTCATTTAATAAGTTAGCATTAGAGTTCAAATTCTAGTAACAACATATTTTAATATATTTTTTTTAAACTATCTTTTTAATTTCAACTAACAAAACATGTTTTTTATTTAAAAAATAAAAAATACAACAAAATTGTCTTTCCTTTATATTCTCAAAAACAAAATTTTGAAAATAGAAAATAAAAACTGTTATCAAGCATAACCTCAGCTTCCCACCTCTTTTCATCTCCACTTGGACGTGCCTTTTTAGACAATGCAATAGTATTTGCATCCACAATGATGATTGCGTTTTTTTCTTTTATATATAACAGGCAAGATTCTGACCTCATATCTATTATCAGACAACAAAAGAATTTTAACTTGCTCGATTCTGAACCAAAAAAAAAAAAAAAAAAAAAAAACTTGCTCGAAAAAAGGAGCTAAAATACAAGATATAGATAAAAACATTCTTTAGTGGGAAGGGGCAATAGAGACAATTTTAGTTAAAATAATACGGACTTTGTTAACAAGAATTGTTGGGCATTAATTATTTAAAGGATAAAGTCTACCTACAAAATTAGTTGTAGCCAAAGGTTACAACCTTACTCAATATCTTTTTACTGAAGATGAATTTTGACAAATCTATCATTAGATGAAATCTTTTTCTTATATTCTTCATACTTACAAAATTTCTAGAATAGAAAATTAAATAATAGCTATGTTATCAATAAATTGTTTAAATTACAAGTTTTTGTATTTTAAAATAATGCATAAAATATAAGCTTATAGATCAAATAGTAAATAATATCCGATTGACACAAAATTTGACGTGTATTAAAAGTGTAAAGAACATGCAATTCAACGGTTAAATTTTCAAAATATATAGTAATATTTATTTTATTGAGTAAAATTGTTAGCTTAGACTACAACCAATTTTGTAATTAAATTTTGTCCTTAATTGAAAATGAATGAATACTCCATGAGTACCATATCTGCATTCTCTCCTCTTTCACATGAATTGTGAGTTTCACCATAAATTTAATTAGTGTGATCTACTATTATGTGAAAGAGAGAAGTACACATTTATAGTACTCCCAGAGTATTCTATAATTACTCTGAATTAATATAGAGCAAACTTTTTTACATTTGCATCTAATTGGGCTTAGGGTGGGATTGGGCTTAAAACAATTTGATGATCAACGGTGATATGATCAAAGGTGATATGTAATAAGACAACCTAATATATATATATTTATATATATTGCCTTATGTTGGGATCTAGACTTTCTTCTCAAAAATGTTACAGCTATACATATTCATAGCTGCATTTTGCCTTTCCGTTTCTTTTTTTAGTATCATCACCTTCTTTGACAAGAATGGAAAATTCTCAATTCTGAATTTGCATTATGGAGGTAAGCCATGTTGTTTTTAAAAGTCTCAAGTAACAATTGCAATCTATATATCTATATATAGGTAAAGCTGAGAGAAACTTGATGAACATAGGGAAATTAGTAGGCTGAACATCTCGGGCGTCAACGATCTCAAGGCTACTTGTTAGTCTTGAAAGAGTAAACACAAAATCAGAGGCGACCGGGGAAGACCGGCCAAGAATCCTCCAATGGTAAAGTCAGGATTTCTAGAATTCCAATTATTGTGGAAGTGTCCGAATGAATTACCTTTTCGTAGATGAGTGCTTATATAGCACACGTGAAATAGTTACTTGTTTAGTAACCTCTTATTTGTTGAGGAGTTCGGAGGACTCGAAGGTAACTTCTATAACTACCATGGAAGTTACATTATTTGGGTCTATTTTCCATAACTGTTATTGGGGAACGGTTCGTAGTGATGCAACTCGATCCTTGCGCCTGGTGGAAAGTCAAGAGTTGTCTAAAGCTTGAGTTTAACATGCTTCAGACGTAATGAGCTCGTCTAACCTTGTTTAAGGACGGACGAGCTCATTGAGGACGAGCATGTTCTATGCATCCCACCTTTCCATTCTTCCCTTGGACGAGCCATATGGACAAGCTGGAAGTTGGGTTTATTTTATAACACCATCAGTTGCCCCCTCGTCCACATGGGTCATCTAAAGGAATGTACAACTTGGCACCATTCCTTGGACGCACACGTTGAATATCATTAATTAGATATGCCACGTGTCATAATCCTATTGGTGACCGGTTGCGTCGATTCATTTTTTCGAGAAGTATGCCACATGTCACCTCCAGGTTGGTTATGTCGTTTCCTTAGGTTAGCTGCCTATAAATAGTGGAATTCCTCCTCTACCCTTTACATTTCTTGAAATTCTCTCCCTTGACACCCCTCGTCTTAGCACCTCGTCTATATATATAAAAAATAAACTTTTTATTTTTATGATTATAATTAAACATGTGATTGTCCATTCTAAGGAAATTTGATTAAATTTACACGAAAAGTGTCACAAAATATTATGTTTTTACATTTTGCTATCATATTAGTAGTAATAAACTTATTATATTTTTATTTCTAAAATTTAAAATTTTATTAATTATATTATTTATAACATTATTGGTTTGACCATCGGTCGGATCTCGGTCCAACCAAAAAACTAGTAACTAGTCCCTTTTCTGATTCTTTCATCGTACTAGTTTATAAAACCATGGAAAAAACACCCCCCAAAAAAAAAAATTGAATGAAAATCTAGAAAAAAAAAATTATAATAAAACCACTAACAAGGCCCAAACCAAATGCCAATAGAAAAGCCCAGTACAAGATCAATCTCATCTCAGACTAAGACTATCATTACTCCAACACCAACACGATTACATTTTTAATTCAACAAATTTTTTTTAAAAAAAATCCTCACTTCCTCAGTGCCTCGCGGATTCACAAGTCATTAAACAATTTAAACTAAAACTAAATCAAACCTAAATGCTAAAAGGAAATAAGAAACTCACTTACTCTCCCCAGCCTTTGCTGTCCATCCCTGTTCAGCAACACTAATAACAACTACAACTAAACTCCACAAGCTTTATGTTGTAAAACTTTATTTATTTGCGTGTTTTTTATTGTTGTTGTCAATATATAAATTTTTCTTTTTATTAAATCGTGTAATTTATGTTTCTTAAGGAACACCCTAAAAAAATTCCTGGAGCCGCCACTGCCAAAAACCATCATCAACTCCTCCTTCCTTTATTATAAATTTGTATTTTATGTATGTTTTCCTCCCATTTTTTGTGGGTTTAAATTGAGTTTATGAAATTTACTTCTTTTATATTAGAGTATTGTTACTGGTGCTTTGTCTCCTTTTTATTATTTTCCAAGGAAGCATTTCAAGATATTTTCTGCCATTACAATTGACTTTCTCTGCATATCATTAGCATTTTAAAATATAATGGAAAATTGATTTCAGTATCATTTCTTTTCATTGCTATATGCTAATTTTTTTCGTTTTCTTGCATTTTTCTTGCACAATTTTCTTGAATCTTGAAAAAATATAAACATATATACTTTTTTTTTTTTTTTTTTTTGGAGAGTGTAAACATACATACTTAAGAGACACATAATGTCATGGAATTGAAAAATGAGTGTGTTTGAGATAGAGATGGTGCATTTATTATGTACTTTGTTTTTATTTTATAAAATTTTGAGTTATTTTGGAAGAAGAAGAGAATAATTGCAATCTAATTATTTATGTAATGTTTGCCATTTACTCAATATTACATTCGTTGCCGATAAATACCAAAAAAAAACAAATAAAAGAAAAAGACTTTTGAGTCCATTTCCTCACATTTTGAAGGCATGCCATTGTTAGTGTTAAATTGAGGACTTAAGAGTTAGAAAGTTACATTTTGCCTTTTTCGCTTTTATGTGTATGCACATTAACTTCCCGGCAAATTGATGTTTGTATTTAGCGCACAACGTCACTTTAAGTAAAAATGGATATTGACGTTTGACACTGTAAGTAAAATGGATATTGACGTTTGACAAGCTGTCTGTGACACATGTAGACGTTACGTATGTAAAGCAGAGACATGGAGCTTCGTTCTTAATCAATGAAAATCATGGATTGAGATTCCATGCAACACCATAGGGTCAATTAACCAAGACTACAATTAGAAAACTGATTTAATCTAATGATTAGAAACTGAGCCACGTCAGCGATCCATGTGCTCATCTCTATCATCTTCCAATTTACTCTCCTCACCACTTCCTACCTAAGGCTGCGTTTGTTTCGCTTGAAAAACATTTCAGAAAATCATTTTACACCCTGTTGTGTGTTTGGTTACGTATGGAAAATTTGGTCAAACGGAAAATCATTTCCATTGACTGTAAAATATGCCCACTTCAGCCGTAAAATGAATTACACTCTCATTTTACCTTCAAATGAATTCTAGGACTCAGAGAAGAAGAGAGAGAGAGGGAGAGAGCAAGAACACAGAGCACAAGTGGTTCACCTAGCCAAGCTCCGGCACCGATCACCGATCCCTCATCACCGCCCAACCAAGCTCCGACGCAAACACCCATCACCGATCCCTCATCACCACCCAACCAAGCTCTAGCATAACCACCCATCACTGATCCCTCATCTCAGCCCACCCCTCCCTCATCACTGATCCACAGACACCTAAGACCCACCGACGAGTACAGTTTGAGCTCCGATCTTGACAACCGACCGTAGGCCGTGCTCCAACGTTGCCGCCATCTAGATCGGAGCCTTAAATCTTGTTCTTGTCGTCACCACCCAAGACCGATCTCGTCGTTGCCGCTGAAGACCGATCTCTCTTTCCCGATCTATCTTTCTTTCCCTCAATCTCTCAATCTTTCTCTCTTTAATCTCTGATTTAGTTGTTGTTGTGGTGGTGGTGTGGGTGTTGGTGTTTTGGTGGCTTTTGTGTTGTGTGGTGGTGGGTTTTGTGTGAATAGTGGTGGATTTTCTGTGGGTGCTGGTGGATTTTTTGATATAAAATTTGTTTGGAACCAAACGCAGTCTAAGCTTCTAATCAGATCTAAAAATTCAAAATACTAGCATGTAACCTACATTGCCAAATTTGCAACTACAATTCTACATATACTAAAAGAATTGTAGATCCTTTACCTCAAAAAAAAAAAAAAAAAAAATTGTACATCATATGTTTAATCATTTAATATTTTTAAATTTTACTTTTTTATTTTAAATCTCTTTCAACTATAACTTATATTTAACTTAAATCATGATAATTTCATATAATTTTTTGTTAGCAAATATTTTAAATTTTTTATCGTACAGTTTCAATGAGGTGTTTTGATCCTAATTAACCTGTATATACTTACAATTTGACCAATAACAAATATTTATCATTTTTTTTTTGTCCTACGACACTAGACCTATTGCGATCATGACACATATCCATTTTTGGACACATGTCGTGATCACAATGGGTCCAGTGCACTGGAGGCACTAGACAAAAGCCACGCCCAAAAAATACTACTTCAAACATATTAAATTATCACGTGCAATACATGGGTGGATCCGGATCCTCTCCATTTCTCTTTGAAATGGAGAGTGTTCATTTCATGAACAAGATCTCTTTAAAATAAAACAACGGTCTAAAAAGTGCCATGCCAATTAAAACTTAAAATGCTCAAACTCAACTATGGTTAACCTTTACTCAGTAAACCCACCTGATCTAAACAATTTTTTTTCTAAATCTCTCTCTTCTCCAACCCATCTCCAAGCTCCACTCTTTCTTAACCCTGCCATTGCTGCTGCAACCATGACCTTCGTTCCAAACAACCTTTGTCACGGGGGCCACATCTCATAGCCTAGCATCATCAAATTGCTCCGCTGGAATAGCCATTGCCCAGTAAGTTTCTCTCTCTGATTTTTTATTTTTATTTTATTGATAAGCTCTGTTTGGTTGTTGGAAAAATGAAGGGAAAAAAATCTATGATACTTCTATTTTTTGATTGATTTGTTGGTGCTGAATTTGGTTTTGTAAGGTTGAATTTATTCAACCATCTAATTGGCTTTATTCCGTGCCAAATTTGCTTGTAATTCAGCATTTAGTAACCCTGTATTTAGGTGGGTTTGATGTAAGGGTAGTGAGTGAGATAGAGTGAAGATTGCTCAAGAGTGTGCAAGAAAACAGAGACTCGCGGCTGGGACTCGCGGGTGACTCGCGGCTGCAAGCCGCCAGAAGCAGCACACGTGCCAAGCATGCTAGAAGATGAACAGTCATGCTAGCTGGAGCACTATAGGACAAAACAGGACAACTGGCCATACGGTTATCTCGCGATTGAATCTCGCAACTTGGTCAAGCAGCGAGGTCAAGCTGCGAGCCACCCCTGTTTTGTAAAAACCTGACGTTTCACATTCCTCTCCACTCCAGTATAAATACCCCTTTTACCCACGATTGAAAGAGAGCTTCTAGAGAGAATTTTGAGAGAGAAACCCTAAAGAAAAACAAGATTGTTTCACCCACAATCTATACCTTAGAGTCTCTACAAATTCCTCAACTCTCTTCCTCTCCATTGTCAAATCCTTGAGAGGTATTATACCAAACCTGGTTCTCACCATCATCATCACTGTGAGACAGTTGTTTGGATTTCTGGGAAGCAGTTAGGAAGGAACCAATCTTCATTGGTTGATGCTACGGTCTAGTAGCGAAATCCGGGAAGCTAGAAAAGAAAAAGGTTCGGCGCAACCTCGTTGGAGCAAGAAGCTTGGAGGGCTTAGGTGCACTGGGTAGATTAGGCTTGGAGGGTCTATTGCTGTCCTTGTATCCTAACTGTATTTTCTAGTGGATTGTTTACCGCTTGGAGGGCGGCGGAGAGGTTTTACGCCGAGGGCTTCGGTTTCCTCTTCGATAACACATCGCGTGTTGTCTTTGTGTTTGCATCTTCCTTCCTCTCTATCTTTGCCTTTATATTATCTGCTGTGGATTTTATTTTGTTATGGCTTAGATAGGTTTTAACCAATTTAGTATTATAGCATGTGTTAAGTTTCCGCACACTAGTTGTTTGACATATTGCTTGAATTGGTTAAGTTGTAATTTGGGGGTCTAATCGTTCAAAGGTGTTTTTGTACACGTTTTTGAACTTTCATTTGGTATCAGAGCGGGTACACTGCTATTGGTTTCATTACCATTGTGTGATCCTTGACTCCCTTTTGAGATGGATAGGTCTCAATCCCTAAATGCACATCCATATTTTGATGGTAGTAATTATGCTTTTTGGAAGGTTCGCATGAGAGCTTTTCTGTGTTCTATTGATGAATCCGTTTGGGATGCTGTTGAGATTGGTTGGACCAAACCTGAGGCAGCCAAATCCACATGGGATAAGGCAGCACTTGCTGCATCTAATGCTAACAGTAAAGCACTCAATGCTATTTTCTGTGGTGTGTCTCCAGATGAATTTCACAGGATTTCTCATATTACCGTTGCCAAAGAAGCATGGGAGATTTTGGAAACCACCTATGAAGGCACGAAGAAAGTGAAAGACACCAAGTTACAAATGCTGACCACTCGGTTTGAGGAGCTCAAAATGAGTGAGGATGAGTCTTTTGACTCTTTCTATGGGAAGCTAAATGAAGTGGTTGTCAGCAAGTTCAACTTGGGGGAGAAAACGGAGGACTCAAAGATTGTAAGGAAGATCCTTTGATCATTGCCGGAAAGTTTTCGTGCTAAAGTGACAGCAATTGAAGAGAGCAAGGACCTTGATGACATCAAAGTACAGGAGCTGGTTGGTTCTCTGCAGACTTATGAGATGTCGCTGCCCAATCAACGGAAGAGTAAATCTCTTACTCTAAAGACCATTAATGAGAAGGTGGAAGATCAAGACTCATCGGGAGAAGATGGGGTTGACAAAGATGTTGCTTACCTTGTCAAGAATTTCAGAAAGTTCTTGAAATTCAAAAATAATGGCAAATTTGATGATAGAAGAAAATTCCAAAGTTCTGGAAGGGAGAAAAGGGAATTCAAAAAGAAAGATGGAAAAGAATCCCAACCTACACAAGGTGTCACCTGTTTCGAATGTAACGGGCATGGACACTTTAAGAAGGAATGTCCGAATTATTTGAAATCGAAAGGTAAAGTGTATGCCACGACCTTGAGTGACTCGAATTCATCTGACTTAGAATCTGAAGAGAGCTGTGATGGAGAGGGGAACTATTCAGCTTTTATGACTATTGCTCATGTTGAGTCTTTAGAAGAGTTGAATCTGCTTGTACGAGACCTTGGAGAACATAGTGATGATGAATCACTAGGGATTGTTGAAGAATCGGATGCTGAAGAAGATGGAAGCACAGCAAATCTTCAGGAGAATTATAACTCACTCTTGGAGAAGTCGGGGGAGTACACAAGGGTGGCCAAGGCTGCTATGAGAAAAATGAAGAAGGCTGAGGAGGACTACAAAAGTCTTCTAATCCGATATAGGGAGGCCAAATATGAGATAGAAACACTGAATGGTGAGTTGTCCGAAACTTACACAAAAGTGAGATTTCTTGAGAATGAGGTTATGCAAGCAAATGCTAAAATAGAAAGGGTCACCACCAAGAAGCTAGATGATGTCATCTCATCTCAAAAGAGCTTTTCAGACAAATCCGGATTGGGATATACCGGAGGAAGTAGTTCATCTGGAAATGTCACTAAAGAAGTGAAGTTTGTAAAGGCCAAAGATCCAGTTGTAGCTAACCTTACTAGTGAAAAGCTCGAGGTGGAGGAGAAGAAGAATGTGGTGAACCAACGGATGTTAAATCCTCGTAATCAGTCTGTAGGCAGGTCTGAATCTCGTGCCAAGTCACGTCCACGACCACAAAGAGGTCCTAGAGGAACTTATGTGTGCCATTATTGCGGACTTCAAGGGCATACTCGACCAAATTGCCAAAAGCTGAGAGCAAAGAACAGTGCAACTCCTCAAAGGTCAGGAGGACCCAGAAGTGATAGGAGAATTTGGGCAGGTGATCAATCTAGAGATCAAAATGGAGATCCCGGAATGATGAACGTGATGAAGATGATTGGTGCATTCACCAACTGCTTGGAAAGCTTCTCACGAAGGTTTGAAAGCCCTAACTCCCGTACCCAATCCTATAAGGAAATCACCCCAAACGCAAGTGACGTGTGGGTGAAAAGGGGTACTCATGCATAAGCATTACAACATGTCCATGCATTAATACTTCCTATGCTTTGTGACAATGTTTGTTTGTTTTGCTTGCTGTTTTTGCTGTTGGTTGTTTGTTTGTCTACTTGTGCATATTTCTATTTTTGTCTTATCAATCTTTTTGTTTCTTGTGTCAAAAATCCAAAAATCACATAAAAATTAGAAAATCAAAAAGCTTGATTGACATTGTTGAGTCTTTGTCTCAAAACTTGTTTTACCTTGTACCTTTGTGCTAATGGCTTTGTGCATTTTCGAGCATTGCTTGTTTTCATGCACTCATATCACTGTGGGAAAAATCTTGAAATCTATATGATTGTTGTAAATAGATCTTCAAACTTGTCATGAATGATTAGTGAATGGTTATATTGATCTTGAGACATGCATAGACTTGTGTCTATATATCTTCCCACTCTTTATTTTTGTTTTGCTAAAAGAGCTCACCAAATGTAAATCTCCAAATGTAAAGAGCTGCAAAAGCCTGTCGCACATTCTAGTATTTGACTAGGAAAAAGGGTAAGCGACCTTATATTGAAGTGAATGTTTATTCAAAAAGCCAAAGGCTTATTCATTAAAGTGAAATATCAAATATTACTCTCACAATGAGAAGAGTTTGACTCAAAAGATCAAAAAGATCAAATGTTATGATTGAAAGTGGAGTCAAATGTAAAGCTCCAACTCATGTTATCAAGTTTTGTGGGAGGTCATATATACATATTTCTATAATTGAGATGGGTCACATGATCTAGTGCTAATTGTGTATGTCTTGGTTGAATTGATCATTGAAACTTCACATTAGACTAAGGACTATCTCATTGTTGATATCCACACACAACACACAAGTTTATGTTCAATAAATGCCATATTCATTTGTGTGATTGTACTTGACGAAATGTGTTTTCACATGCTCAATCTTTGTTAATTCAAGCACAAAAAGATTTTTGAGTATTTTAAGTGTTTTTGGAAAGTATTTTGTTTGAAAAATCTGAAAATTTCAAAAACCCTGTTTTGCCCTGTTTTGGCGGCTCAGTCGCGGGTATGTCAAGTCGCGAGCCTCAGTTGCTACTTCGCTGGTCATTTTTGGCGACTTGTTCGCGAGTGGAAGGTCCAGTCGCGAGGTTCACTCAGAGATTTTCGCGGCTCAGCTCGCGACTTACTTGCGGGTAGACCTTCCAGTCGCGAAAAACACTTAGAAAATTTTTTCACATTTTTGGTATTGAGTGCTTTGGCGGCTTAAGCTGGCGACTGTGTGGCGACTTAATCAAGTCGCGAAAAACGCGTGTTTTGCAGAAACAGGAGCAGTTTTTAAATCTTTTTCAGTTTTCCCTCGAACTTTTGTGACTGTTCATCTTCTCTCTAAACTATCTCCCTCCCAAACACTCCGTGTTCCCATCTCCAATCTCCATTGTTGCATACTTGTAGCTCAAAATCTTCAAGTCACAGGTATGGGTTTTCAGTTTTGCACTCTTTTCTACTTGATTTTGTGTTTTTCCCTTTGATTTTTCGCATATGTTTGAGATTTAGAAATGGGTTTGTGTTTCGGATTTTGCTTCTTGTTCATGCCTCACTTGCGAATGATGCTGCTAGAATATGTTTTGATCTTAGTTGTTTCCCTATTGCTCTTCATCCTGTGCTTAGCTAAGTGATTCTTTAATTTTATCTGAACTTTGAGCTGTTGAATTGTTTCAAATTGTTCCTTTTGAGGCTGTGAGTTTTACTGTGCTAAATATGCATGCTCTATTGTGTAAATCTTTTGGGAGCATATGTGAGCTTCACAATGCTGTTTATGAGACATATCATTTTCCATTATCTGTCTCATTGTCTTATAACTGCCTTTAGGATAGTTTCTATATCTGATGCTTTTATATGTGTTTCCTATCTTAGGCTTGTTTATCTATATGATTGATCTAAGTAGCTTGTGTTTAAATGTTCCAAGTTCATTTGTATGGATGAAATCTCTTTGTTAATTACATGGGACTGACTAGTTCTTCACATATATTGGTCTATACTGTTGTGGCCTCTTCTGATTGTTCACAGATGGCTCCCTCTCCTCCTAAGAAGAAAACTCCTGCAAAGAAGGCTGACAAAAGATTGAAAATGGATTCTAAACTATTTAGGTCAGTTCATCATTTTAAGAGATACAGGGATAACTTCATGACAGCAGGAATTATTCAAGAAAGATTTGTAGATTTGGAGGATTTGAGACAAACCTTTATCCCCAGCTGTTTTGAAGGAAGAGGATAGGAAAAACTTCTGAGTGATTTCCCTGTAGCGTGCGAACCCCTGATTAGGGAATTTTACTCAAATGCTGTGATAAAGGAGAATGAGTTAAGTTGCTGGGTTAGAGGTAAAGAATTCATTTTGGATGCTCATGTCATAGATGATGCATTAGGGCTTGAAGGATTAGAAGATGAGGAATTTATCAACTACAAGGATAGGAGTGTCTCTATTGAAACAGTTCAACAAAGGATAGGTGGGCAGAGAGAAGGAAAATGTTTGAATACCACTGCCTTTCCAGTGGACATGAGGTGTCTAACAATCATCATGATGTTTAACCTCTATCCCATTAAGAAGTTGACTACAATCAATTGTGCTAGAGCAATCTTTCTGATGGATCTCAAAGAAAAGAATTTCATAGACATAAGTTCCCACATATATGACACCATTGTGGATGAGACTAGAACAACCTCTAGGCCAAAATTGATCTTTCCCAGTTTGCTAATGAGGATTTTTAGAAGGAAGGGAGTTCCTATCCCACAAGACATCAGTCCCATGTCCAATGGAGACTGAAGCAGAGGCAGCAGGGCATGCATCAACCTCAACACCCAGGAGGAGTGGCAAAAGACCCAGAGCATCAACTTCTTCAGATACACCTCCAGATGCTTTCCAAATCATTCTGGAAAGACTTGATGGGATCAGAGAAGTCCAGACTGAGCACTCTGAGAGGATGAGAGCTATGCAGGATCAGATTGATGTTTTGTCTGCAAAACTTGACAGCTTCACCACTCAGCCTGAACACTGACCCTTTGGCCATTCCTGTCAAAAAGGGGGAGATGTTTCTGTTGATAATGACATTGATGATTGATTGAGAAGCAGAAAAGCAGCTCTTAAGGGGGAGTAATGTGTTGAGAGGGAGTTGTCAAACTCTAAGACTTTGTTTATATGTGTTTATGTTTTGAGTACTCTTAGTGTTTTTATGGGATTGATACACTATGTTTTGGTGTATAGTTGTTTCTAACTTTTTACTTATACTCTTGGTTTAAACTTTAATATATTTTGATGATGTTATTCAGGATGTTTTTGTATTTGTACCCATGTGCTTTTGTAAGCTTTTAGGGTTAATGTTTTATGCATAGTTTGTAGGCTATATGGTTTGTACCTTGCTTAGTGCAGCCTTTATGCTATGTTGAAATCAGTACTTTAATCTAAATGTTCTGCATTTTGGTTTATGTACTGTCACTCTTGTGCCCTTGTAGGATTGTTCCTAGATGCATATACCTTGTGTGTTATGCATTGGTTGAGTGTTGAACATACAAGTGTCTTGCCTTGTGCTTGTTAACTTGTATGTCCTTGTGTTCACTTCAAGTGTGAATGAGCACTGTGATCACTACCTTGTGGTGTTCACTTGGTTGATCAAGCTATGGTTTGTTTCTTAACTCCATCTTTGCTTGATCACATATTGCCTGTTTCATATGCATTCTATGATTTTCTGCTTACAATGATCATGGTGTATTGTTGTGTTTCAGGAGTATTATGTTCATATGATTCAAGTGCTTCACAGCTTCTAGAGTTAGGTGTGAGTGAGTTTTGTTCAACTGTTCCCAACTCACATGTTAAGTCTAGAGTCTGTTTTAGGGTTTTGTCACGGAATAGCCAAAGGGGGAAATTGTAAGGTTGAATTTATTCAACCATCTAATTGGCTTTATTCCGTGCCAAATTTGCTTGTAACTCAGCATTTAGTAACCCTGTATTTAGGTGGGTTTGATGTAAGGGTAGTGAGTGAGATAGAGTGAAGATTGCTCAAGAGTGTGCAAGAAAACAGAGACTCGCGGCTGGGACTCGCGGGTGACTCGCGGCTGCAAGCCGCCAGAAGCAGCACACGTGCCAAGCATGCTGGAAGATGAACAGTCATGCTAACTGGAGCACTACAGGACAAAACAGGACAACTGGCCATACGGTTATCTCGCGACTGGATCTCGCGACTTGGTCAAGCCGCGAGCCACCCCTGTTTTGTAAAAACCTGACGTTTCACATTCCTCTCCACTCCAGTATAAATACCCCTTTTACCCACGATTGAAAGAGAGCTTCTAGAGAGAATTTTGAGAGAGAAACCCTAAAGAAAAACAAGATTGTTTCACCCACAATCTATACCTTAGAGTCTCTACAAATTCCTCAACTCTCTTCCTCTCCATTGTCAAATCCTTGAGAGGTATTATACCAAACCTAGTTCTCACCATCATCATCACTGTGAGACAGTTGTTTGGATTTCTGGGAAGCAGTTAGGAAGGAACCAATCTTCATTGGTTGATGCTACGGTCTAGTAGCGGAATCCAGGAAGCTAGAAAAGAAAAAGGTTCGGCGCAACCTCGTTGGAGCAAGAAGCTTGGAGGGCTTAGGTGCACTGGGTAGATTAGGCTTGGAGGGTCTAGTGCTGTCCTTGTATCCCAACTGTATTTTCTAGTGGATTGTTTACCGCTTGGAGGGCGGCGGAGAGGTTTTACGTCGAGGGCTTCGGTTTCCTCTTCGATAACACATCGCGTGTTGTCTTTATGTTTGCATCTTCCTTCCTCTCTATCTTTGCCTTTATATTATTTGCTGTGGATTTTATTTTGTTATGGCTTAGATAGGTTTTAACCAATTTAGTATTATAGCATGTGTTAAGTTTCCGCACACTAGTTGTTTGACATATTGCTTGAATTGGTTAAGTTGTAATTTGGGGGTCTAATCGTTCAAAGGTGTTTTTGTACACGTTTTTGAACTTTCAGGTTTTTTTTTTTTTTTGATAGAATGATTTCTTGTTGTGTGTGTGTGTGTGTGTGTTTTTAAAAAAAAAAAAATTTTTAAGCTTTTGGTTTTAATCTTGGTGGGGTGTTTCAGATTTTTGGGGGATTTATGGATTTTTTTTATCTGAATTTGTTCTAAAAGCAATGGGATTTATGGGTTATATTTTTGATACCACACCTGAGTTTCTTCCTTCTCTTTTAGCGTCCCAAAAACAAAGTTCAACAATCCCAGAAATGTTACAGAATATTTTAACCCACAAAAGAAAAAAGAAAAACACAATCTTCTTGCTAATAAAAACAATGGGTTCCAATTCAAGAACTCTAAAGGAAACGAGAATCACAAATTCACAGCTTAGCTACACAAAAATTTGTCAAAATCTGTATTGAAATATGAAGAAAATGGTTTACTTTATTTTCTTTTATTTATTTATTTATTTTTACACAGTGATAGTGAGGAATTATATGAGTAAACGGTTTGATAAATGTGATTTTTTTTTTTTTGAAGGAAATATTAGTTCCTATAGCATATCAATCAAATGGTGTATGGGAAATGAAAGTAAAATAGGGAAAACTAAAATGAAATGAAAATAGGAAGAGACAGAGACAGAGTCAGAGACAGTGCATTCATGCTTGCTTACTAGATAAAAGGATGAGTGAAGAAATAATTATTGCAAAATACTCCATATGCTTTGCATAAGTTAAGAAAAAAGATGTGAAAATGACCACATAAAAGAAAGGCATGAGTGATTTTTTAAGCACCTAGTACGATTAGCCTCGTATTATTATGAAAAATAATTATAGGGGAGGAAGTATCATCAATGTTTATGCATATACTAGGGAAAACTCTACTTTTATCTACCTCATCTTCCAATTTGTTATGTTATCATAACTTTTCATTTAGTTTTTTGCGTCTCAATTTAATTTTTAATCGGTTAAGGCGTAAAAAAAAAAAGGAATAATTTGACAATTTTATCTAGTAAGCAAGCATGAATGCACTAATTCACCTTACAAGCTTAGAGCATTGTCAGTTATAAGGTCAATTATATTAGCTTGAGGATGCATACACTCAAATGTAAGATACTGTGAATGTTCAATTTGGCTTTCAATCTGTTGTTAACTATTTTCTTTCTTTTATCCCCTTAAAACATGGTATTGGGTTGTGAGCAATCATCAAAATACAAGCTCTTTGTTTTACTTAATTATTATAGTTCAACCAGTTGGAAATAATGGGGAAGTTTATAATATGCAGGATTGGCATTTTTTGGATATTGCCTATAGGTTTTATCAATCTTTGTTATACTTTCTACTTATTTTGAATCATCAATTACTTGAGGGGAAAGACTGTCAAAGTGTTAGCTATTCTATGGGACTGCATTTCATGTGTCGTGAAACTTCAGATTCTAGAGTTTTGATATCAAAAGGACTTATATAATGAAGAGACATCATACCAGGAAAGGGTGGGGCAAGTTGAATATCATGAGACAAGTCAAAGTGATCAAGCTGTGAGTCTGTGACTAAAAATTACAGATTATGGCGGGAATGTGTAGTCAAGAAGTAGGAGACACTTGTAGTGCAGAGTTATCATTATATTATGACCTTTGTAATCAAGTGTATATTTCAATAGAAATATATGTCTATGTTTCTATCTCTTTTTTTTTTTTTAAGTGGGCTTGATTTTCATTAAAACCAGAAAGAGAGGTACAGTCATACAAGGATTTGCAGAAGTAGAACCAAAAAGACTAAGCACTACAATACATCTGATTGGATTAACAAAGAAATAAAAGGAGTAACACCCTTCCATCGTTGGGAGCTTTCTGTCCTGCGAGGATGTTGGGCTAACTCGTGCGCAACTTGATTGAAGTCTCTACACATGTTTCTATCTCTTATACTATTACTCTAAAAGATATGGAATTACCCTTACGAAGAAATGAAAAATTTGCTGAAATATAGAGTTAAAAATGGCCCAGCCATCCTCAAACGATACTACTAAGAAATTACACAGAAAATAGAAATTCATTAAATGTATTTTCATAATGTTAATAATATATCGTATATATGATCACTGTTGAACTAAACAAATACTCAAACATGTACACACTAAACCAACATCTTTAATTATCTTCTAAGCCAATTACAAAAAATATCAAAAATTTGCTACAAACTTCGCAAATAAATGTCTAAGTTGACCTACAAGCTAGATTATATCAAATCTCAATCAATAGTTAAACTGAAAATTAGTGAATTTTGCATTGCTAACTTCAAGATACATTTTTTTTTCAATCAGTCATGGGACACTTCAAAACCTTTTCTTCAAAACAAATGGGCAAAAATTAGTGCATGGAACTTCGCATAAAGCTTGCACTTGATTTCTTGAACAACACTTGTACTCGTCTTTAGACCTTTTTCAGGGTTAGGCTACTCCAACTCATTTTCTACAAAAAGAAAAATCAAATGCATTATGTACAACAGAAAGGGAAAAAAAATCCACAAAGAAAAATTTCTTAAAAATCCATACCATCAAGTCAAAAGCTCTACATTTTTTTAGCAAATACACTTACAAACTTCAAGTGGTCCATATACTTTGTTATGAAATTGAACTAACATAAGAACAAAAGCATTATCTTCTATTAAACATACCTTCTATTTGAAAAACTGAACCAACATAAGAACAAAAGCAATATCTTCTGTCAAACATACCTTCTATTTGAAAGGGAATTGGGCAAGAAGCTAAGCAAAATTCCAAACACTTTTGTGTAAAAAGAACATGAGTTCAAAAAGGCTTGTTCCTACATGCACATTACATCAAGCCTGAGCCTTGAGGTCCAATATAAGTTTTTAAAATTATAGTATTTATTGAAACTAACAAAATGAAAAAGGCCTCATAAAAATAAGAATAAAAACAAAATGAAAAAGGCCATTTAATAATAAAAATTTAGATGACACATATTTCTGTTTTTATATGCAATAAGTCAAATGTTCAATGTTTCAAACCCCCTTCACACAAGCATTTTGACCTATCAACTCAAAAGCCCATTTAATAATGTGATGCATACAAACATTACAAGATCAATTGAAATCATATAAAGTAAACTAAAATGGATATTTGATTTAATATTATGCTTACCAAAAATCAAAAGTAGTTCAAGAGCTAATTCTAAGAATAGGTAATATGTTAATTAAAAAGTCAAGCACTAGCTAGCTATGATACATTGGGCATATGGTGCAATGTATGCCCAATGTAGAAATATGATGCCAAGCTGCAAAAAATGTTATGATAAAATTTATTTGACGATTCTACAAAATACTACTGATACACAAGTACTATTGAGGACAGAAATTTCTGCAAGGTAAGTAAAACTTAAAAAGAATTGTTACTACACAGAATTCAAGTGGTTCAGCCAAGAATTGGATAGAAATTCAAAGAAGCACCTTTTGCATCAAATCAACCATATTTTGTCAATGAAAGCAAAGGTTTAACTCAGCCGACAAGCTAAAATAATAAAAGGAAATGAGATTTTGATGATGAAAGATTTGCCATGATAATGAGCAGCAAGAGTTTGAAATTAGGCAAAGTAGAGCCAAACTTAATCATTCCATGGCAGAGCATTCTGACAAATTTTAATCCTAAAGCTCAAACCAACAACTAATAAAACCACACAAAAAAGAAACCAAATTCAGCACCTTTAAAATATATATATAGTAGTTGTTGAGGACTGTTTTTTCAGCCCACGTGACATTACTTCATTGGCACCCCATGCCACATCAACATATTATTGGTTTTTTGGGTAAATCCATTTAAAGCCCAAAATAAGCTCATATCTCATTCAACTACATGGATTGGGCTCGCATGGCCCACAAGATCCTTACTTCAAGAGGCGGATTCATGGTCCATGATTCCTCTTCATCAATTGGGATCATAACCCCACGACATTATCAACACCAACATATGGATTGGGCTTAAGCAATGAATCAAAGCTCACAACCCATATTACCTCTCTTACACTCATGACAAGCCACTTCTTCAACAAAAGCTCATATTTACACAAAATAACAACAAAACCCGAGGTACATCATCTCATCTTTGGCTTATGACCCAAGCTCATAAGTCTCTTTGGGGAAACTTTGGGAGTCGTGGTTTGGAGGGCCAAGAGATATGTTCAGTAAAGCTCCAACGGTTTAAAGTTGATAAAAGAAACATGTTGCTTGGCGTGTCTTCTCCAATTCCCTAAACTCTGACGAGTCCGTGTGTAGCGGGTAACATATGGTAAGCATCTCTTATCATGTAGTACCTAAAATGATAGAATTCTCCATTCCTCTTTTCCTAAAACATTAATATTCATCATGTGACAAATACTCAATATCTCCAGCCATCTAACTATTGGGTAACTGTTCATTCAATCCCCAACTGTTGCTATACAAATTTAGAAACTTCATTATATTATTCTACATAAATCTCATTACTACTTTAAGCTAAAATCCAACTCAAACTCATGGCCTAATCTGATTGGCTATCTTTTATCTCCAACTATATATAAAATATTTATGACATATTTTATACCCAGCTATTGTCTGCCACAATCAGACCATATATTTCTTTGTCAGCTGCCAGAGCAGAGTATTAAATACTCTTCTTGCTCACCAAGATTATGTCACAACACAATGAGACCTTTTCCAAATCTCTAAAGCTTCCTTAGCCTTCAACCAATCCTTCTATTACTTGCTAGAAATGTGTTGTAATGGAACCTTGGACCAAAAACACCAACACCAGAAAAGGAAACATTTCCAGCTGAACCCCAGCAATGCATTCAACACTTGGCACCTGGCTAGAAGTGATATCATCAGCCATTTAATACTGAAATCCCAGCAACCAACTGTTATACCCAAAATAGCAAGATACCCTTCAAAGAGATCTTACCATTTTTCAGCCAAATCCATCCAATAAATGCTGAATGTCCTCTCCAGCAGTCTGAAAGCACCCATCTGACCTCATTGGCTTCTACCCAAAACAAACAGCTTTTCCTGACAGCTGGTACAGCTTTGTCATAATAGCTGTCACAGCTTTTCCTGACAGCTGGGACAGCTTTTCATGATAGCTGTCACAGTTTTTCTTGACAGCTGGAACCGCCTTTTCAAAACAGCTGTGATAGCTAACCCAGCAGACTGAACATTACCGATTTTTCCATATTTGGCTAAAACCAAAACCAACTATTGAAACTACCTTTCTCTTGCTAAAATACTTTCCTTTTCTGTTAACTTTTCCCTAGCGACTCTTACCCGAAATAGCAAGAATATCTTAAAGTTGAACATACCATTTTTGGCCAAATCTTAAGATGGATTCTTTGAAGATTTATTGCTGTTTGGGACAAATTTTGGCTGATATTGTTTGCTAAAATACCCTTTTAAACTCAGCTAAATGGAACCCTTCATCAACACCTTAAGGGGGACACCAATGGAGGAGAACTCTCTCATAAACTTCTCTCTCCCTCTAATTACCTTCTGAAGCTCTTAATGAAGTATTGAGCTTCTGAGTTTATGGTTTCAAAATTAGGAACTAAACTCTTCAACCCTTAGCTCATAAATGTCTTCATAAGCTCTCATACAATCCTAGCAGCTTTACTAAACACATTACAATACTATTACTCTCTTACACTCATCATCTCACTCTCCATATTCTAAAAGTACATATATCTTGCTGCCCATATCTCTAAAGAGCTCTTTCTTCACTTCTCCTACATAATCTCATATGCACTTACTACACCATTACATATAACACACCATAACTCTTCTAAACTCCACTCTCATACTCTCTCACTCTGAAATTCTATTGTCTTACTACCCATAAACACATCTCAATACTCTTCTACATCTATCTTACTGCTCCTATCTCCAAATGCCTAAACACATCTCCATACTCTTCTTTTACAAAATCTTTCCTCTTGGAAAGCAATCTTTATAACCTCTCCAACAGTTATAGTCTTATATTTTTACTATCTTTAACCACCATATCTCTTATACTTCCATATATCACACATATTACAAATACTACATCCCACAAAACATCTATGTCTTTACCATCTCCACACTTCTCAAGAGATGCCAAACACTCATATTAAAAGCCCTTCTCATGGGAGGCATAAACTTCTATTACTAAAGCCCTTCTCCTAGAAGGTACTAAGATCTCATATCAAAGCCCTTCTCTTAGAAGGCACAACTACTTCTTACAAAAGCCCTTCTCTTAGAAGGCACAACTACTTCTTACATAAAACCCTTCTCATGGAAGGCAACTCTATTCATAACTTCACAACAATTAAAAGAGCATTGTCAAAAGGGAAACTCATTTATGTGCATAATAAGAGGGGCAAGCTTAACTAGCCTCTACACACAGCTAGACATACTCTCTGTCCCTCCAGTTGCACACATTTTCCCCTTCGATCACAAAGTTATCATGGCAAACTACCTCTTTACTGTTGGGGTCATTCTGCTGGAATCCCATCTACTCATAGAAGCTGTATAGCTGGGCTGCAAACCATCAGAGATAAGTGACCTTGCTTCCTTATCTTTAAATTTACATTATTGAGTATATGATTACTTCACATTTAAATACATATTACTTTATTCCTACTGCCATTACAACTATTAACCAAGGCCTAAATTCATTTAAATGCATGATAAACCAGCCTTTATTGCTGGCATTCTGTTGGAATCCTATTAGCTTACTAATGCTATACAGCTGGGCTATAAACCATACAAAGATAAGTGACTTTGCTTCCATATCTTTAAATTTACATCATTGAGTACATTATTACTTTATCTCTAAATAAATATTACTTTATTTCAACTGTTATTACAACTACTAATCAAAGCTATTATATCAAACGCATATTACATATTTATTCGACCATTATTGCGAGTCTTAGACTTTGGCTTTAATGATTTTATAGGCTTAAAAAATACGTCGGTAGCCGTTGGTCCACGTGGTCCAATGTTGAGTTCTAGACGCAACTCCTCAAAAAGAACCCAGACCTAGTAAAGTCATCC
This sequence comes from Quercus berberidifolia, assembly GCA_028535905.1. Taxonomy (NCBI): domain Eukaryota; kingdom Viridiplantae; phylum Streptophyta; class Magnoliopsida; order Fagales; family Fagaceae; genus Quercus; species Quercus berberidifolia. Next base: position 87,637,530 of record JAPQVW010000003.1, on the reverse strand, counting down.
CTCCAACGGACCACACGTGGCAGGCATCCGAAAAAGGCCCCCGAACAGCAGTATCATAGTTTTTTTTTCCATCATTTTTCCAGCAACCAAACAAAGCTTTTTAGTAAAAAAAATCATAGAGTGGGAAAATTTACTAGGCAATTTTTGCATCGATGGAGCAGTCCAGCGATGCTGGACTAGTGTGAGACTTGGCCCGCGCGATAACGGTGGCTAGGCACGAGGGGTCATGGTGGCAGCAGCAATAGCAGTGTTAAGAGAGAGAGAGAGAGTGAAGCTTGGAGATGAGTTAGAGAAGAGAGAGATTTTGAAATTTTTAGAAAAAATGGGTTTGCTGAGTGAACTGTATGGTTAACCATAGTTGCGTTTGTTGAGTTAGGTTTTTGTATTTTAATTGTCGTGACATTTCTTAGATCATTGATTTATTTTAAAGAGATCCTGTCCATGAAATGGACACTCTTCATTTCAAAGAGATATCGAGAGGATCCGAATCCTCTCAGTTATCGAGAATGAAATATTTCAGGTTAAGAATGAAATATCGAGAAACTGAAAGAAACAAAGCTTTCAGTTTCACTTATCTGAATGAATCCAGCCAATGACGTTGCTCATCTCATTGTTCTTAACCTGTCCCTTGGAATCCAAAAACTCTTCAAATTCGCATTTCTCTGTTCTATTGGTCTATAACCCTTTAAATACCACAACAAAGCCTTATATCATTCCATTCTTCGACAATTCACACTTCGTGTTTGGTCTGACTTTCAGGTATATCTGAAATTTATCATGTTCATATTGAAAAATTTAAATTAGAATTTTAGATTTGTTTTTTTTTTTTATGTAACATTCATGGTTTAGCAATTTCTATTAAGATTGACAAAAGTGATTTGGATTTTTATTTTATTTTATTTTATAATTCCTATAATTAAAGCCTAATTATCCTATTAATGAATCTTGTGATTTGGTTAATGAAACTGATATAAACTTTTTTTTTTTGATAAGAAAGCTTCCATTAAACCAGAAATTGAACTATAACAAGGAACATACAGCAGCCCAAACTACAAGCAATTCAAGTGGATCAAATTCCTCACTACAGGAGGAGACACACCCCTCCACACCTGGCATACATTATTACATCTAGCATAATGGGCCAGTTCATGTGCAACCTTGTTGAAATCCCTTTTCAGGTGCCGAACCTGCCAGCTGTTGAAACCATCCAGGAAGCTCAGAATACCATTAACAATGTGGCTGAAACCTCCAGTGAAATCCTTGGACTGAATGTGCTGAACAACGGAAAGAGAATCTGATTCTACAATGATTTAATGCAGGTCCAATTCCTTTGCAAGTAGGAGACCAGTCTCAATTGCTAAAACCTCAGTCTCATCCACTGTAAAACAGCATGGGAGTACTCGGTAAAACTACCTCTCTCCTACAGTCCCTTATAATTACACCTATACTAGACTGCCTCCAATCATCTGTAGTGGCCCCATCTGAATTTATTTTGAAAACCCCAGCTGGAGGTTTTTTCCAACTAACCTCACAAAACACAGGACCCAAAGAACAACACTTTGCAGCTTCTTTGTAATCAGCTAGCAAACTAACTGCAAAATTCCAGATTTGCTCAGCCCCCTGACTAACCGATTCAAACACCCTCAAATTTCTATTATGCCAAATAGCCCAAGCTACCACAACCAACACCTCCATGTCTTTGGGGGTACCTGCATCTAACAGCTTTAAAGCCAAATCAAAGAAGTGCAAGATTTCAGCCTCAATAACAATTGGACAATCCTTCCACAGGTTCCATGTTTCCTTTGCAACACTACAATTAAAAAGAGCATGGAAAATAGATTCATCCTCCATACCACACACAGGACACAACCCATCTGTGCTCACCCCTCTCTTCTTTAAATCTAACATTGTTGGCAGAGCATTAACACAAGCTTTCCATGTGAAGATTCTTATTTTTGGGGGGATTTTTAGCTGCCATATCCACTTCCAAAGGGGAGTTCTAGGATCACCATGAGAGCACTCGCCCCTTTCTGATGGGTTTATCACAGTGAGTGCAACATAATACGCACTTTTCACTGAAAATTCTCCCCTTTTGTTTCCCACCTAAATTATTTTTTCCTTAGGAAGATTATAGCTCAGCAAAATGTTGAGGATTGTTTCAACCTCAAAAGGGAGGAATAAAGATTTCAAAGTATCAACCTTCCATCTTCTAGTATCCTCATCAATTAAGGCCGAAACCATAAGGAAATCATCAAAAAGCTGAGGAGGAGAAATTACCTTATAAGTTGTTGGGGTGGGAGCCAATTGTCCTCCCATATGTGAATGAGCCTTCCATTGCCTACTCTCCATCGGGTACCTTTCCGAATCACTTCTATGCCTTTAAATATACTCCTCCATGTATATGAATGGCTGCAACCCAGTTTTGAATTTAAAATGTTTCCACTTGTATAGTATCTAGCTTTATAGACTTTGGCACAAAGGGAGTCTGGATTTGACAAGAGTCTCCAACCCTGCTTAGCAAGCATTGCTAGATTGAAAGCTTGGAAATTATGGAAGCCCATACCACCATTTGACTTCGCTTTACACATTTTCTCCTAACTCACCCAAGTAATTTTTTTTCTCATCTTTTCTTTGCCCCCACCAGAAATTTCTTATCATTCCTTCAATCTCCTCACACAACCCTTTCGGGATTAGGAAACAACTCATAGTGTAGGTGGGAACTGCTTGCACCACGGCCTTTATCAGAAATTCCTTTCCTCCTATGGACAACAATTTTCCTTTCCACCCTGCTAATTTCCTTCGGACCTTTTCCTTCACCTCCGCAAAAACTTCGGTTTTAGATCTTCCAATAATGGACGGAAGCCCCAGATAATTGCCATGCCTTGTATCTTGCATTGGACCAAGGACGTCCAACACTTCACACCTTTTTTCATGGGGAGTATTATGACTGAAAAAAATGGAAGGCTTCTCAGCATTAACTTTCTGACCAAAGGCAGCTTCGTAAAGCTTAAAGATCTCAATGAGTTTATGGCATTCTTGCTTAGAGGCTTTGCAAAACAGGAGACTGTCGTCCGCAAAAAATAAATGAGTAACCACAGGGCATCCCCTACAAACAGAGATTCCACTCAACATCTGATTCTTTGCTGCATCCTTAATTAATGATGAGAAATCATCTGCACATAATAGGAACAAGTAAGGAGATAAGGGGTCTCCTTGTCAGAGACCTCTTGTGGGGAAAATACATCCGTAGACCACTCCATTTATAATCACAGAATAAGAAACAGTAGAAATGCACTTCATAATAAGTTGGATCCATTTTTCATGGAAGCTCATTTTTTTCCGTTACTCCCTCAATAATACCCCACTCCACATGCTCATAGGCCTTACTCATATCGAGCTTGACTACCATAAAATTTTCCCTCCCCTCTTTGTTATGTTCTAGATAGTGCATCAACTGATATAAACTTATGAACAGTACAAGATAGGTAGACCATTTGTTCAGTCTCACTAATAATGCATAACTAGTCGCAGACCCGCGCGTTGCGTGTAATAATTTTTTAGGTAAAATACTATTTTAGTCCCTAAACTTTATAAAAAGTTTCTTTTTAAAAAAGTAGTTTTATCATATTTTTTATAATCTTGTCTATAACGTTTTTTACCATTATCATATGTTTATTGGTTGATGGTTTGCATAACATGAACATTAAATAAGAGAAAGAACTATTCGTTAGATTTTTTTAGTTATGGCGTATGAAGATTATGATTATATATATATATATATATATAAAAGGTTAAATGAAATGTCAAAAAAATGAGATTATAAAATTTTCCGACTTTATTTCCAATATAATTTCTAAATTACTGAAGAACATCTCATTTTTAGTTATGATAAGAAATATAATTTCCTTAGTTAGAGTTTGATTAGTTTTAAGTTTAAATTTTGTATTATTGATTTAATTAAGTGAATGTAATGGTTAATTCTATTGCACTATAAAGTTTTCAATGTCCATTGTATAACCATCTTTATTTTATTTCTTACTCCTCTTGACCACCTTTTTATTTTTCAAATAACAATTATTAATTGAGGTTTGATTTCATTTATTTTTTTTCTTCCTTCATTTATTCACTATTACTTTGTATGTTCCCTTAATAGTTGTAAATTTTATGGTTATCAATAAGAAATATATATCATGGATGGCTTAAATAGGTATAGATGTAGTTACGCTAGTGGTATGTCAAAGGTTGTTTGTTTGTTTGTTTGATTTTTTTTTTCTTTTGAATTTTCAAGGAAATATGAAAGACATTTCTCTTGTTTAGTCTCAATCAATTAAGATATCCATAATATATTAACGGAAGTAATAATGAGCCTTAAATTTTCTTTTTAATGTATGAAGTGTATAGGTTAGTGGTATGTCAAAGTTTTTATCAAAAAAATTTAAAAAATAATTCAAAGGAAATGTAAAAGGCCTTTTTTTGAAAAATAAATTGTAACATTTTGAATTGTAGGAATATAATTGTTTTATTTACCCTGTTTATAGATTTTGTTATTAAGTTATAAACATTTTTTTTTTTTTAGAATACTAAATATTTTTAACACACACATACGGGGAAAGGGAGAAGGTTTTTTTAAAGAAACTTACAATGGTGTATATCTAAAAGGGCTTAAGTTATAAACATTTAAGTTAAAGTAGATAAATATATAAATGCAAAATTATATGTAAAGTTACAACCGCACAATATAAATATGTATAGATAATAATTTTTTTTTTATTTTTTATGAATCATTATTTCATTTTTTACTTATGAATATCTAAACTAAAGTTTTTTTTTTTTTTCTGGAAAAAAAAAAATAGATGAATGGTAAAGGAAGGTAGGTTTGTGTTTAGCAATTTTCTTGATTTGTGCTACATAATTTAATAGTATGGAGGATGTGACTGGATTTAAATATTGAATAAAATAAGATGGGAAGACAAAAGAGTAAAAATAAAATATATAACAATAAACATCAAATTATCCAAGTCATTCTATGTAATATAATAACATTATATTATTATATACTATATATATAATGCAGTTGTATAATATTTAATCAAAGAGAATATAAAAGATAACAACTTAAAACATAAAACTAAATTACATCAACCCAAAGTAGAATTTTAATTAACACAAAGAGAGAGAGAGAGAGAGAGAGAGAGAGAAGTAACCTTTTTTGTGTGAGAAAACTATGTATAGAATGAAAAAGAAAATGTCAAATTTATAGTAAGATGTTGAGAATAAGAAGAGTCAAAATAAAGGAAGATAAAAAGATAGAGAAAGAATGATATTAAGGTAGAAATTAGTGGGGAAATAAAGAGGTAAAAGAGAGGAAGAGTTTTGGAAAATTCATAATAAAAATAATGGTTAAAAAATATTTTAATTTTTAAATAATGGAGTTTTCAAGTCACCTTAAATGATAAAATGTTTTAAAAATATATATAAGAAATATTGGAAACAAAAAATGATAATATAGCTGTTGATGTGGCTTAATGTGAGCGAAGCAACATTAAATGCTACGCTTTAGCTTTTAGTAATTGTGGGGATCATTCGGTTGATAGGCCCATAGGGTTCAGAATTGGTTGAGGATTGTTGGGCCAGTGGCCCATCCGAGGTCGTGCACCCGTCCGAGGACGCCATGCTCCTCGGCAGTATGCGTCCGAGGACGATCTCGTCCGAAGACGATCAGGACGTGGTATCACCACGATCAGGTCTCAGAAGTAGGTCATCTCAAGGGGTAGAGTAGCCGACTAAAGATGAAAGAGATAAGGCAAACAAATATCTGAAACTATAGCTGCCTCCGCATTAATGACCTCTCAACCAACTCTCTGGCCGCATTAATGTGGAGGTGATACCTGAGCAGTAGGGAAGCAGCCTTACAGCTGCCCATAGGAAGTTCCAGGAGGCGCCAGATGGGACAGAAAGAAATCCCCCGGACACAATCTACACGTGTTCGGTGAAGATGGATCGCGAAGGGGAGTATATAAACTAAAAGAGGAACATGAAGAAGGGGATCGAAAAAAAAGGAGAACACACATCAAACTGAAGAGAAAGAAGGAAGAAGGAGGAAAGAGAGAGTAACACTAGGAACTTAAGAAAAGACGTTGATTATACCAGCAAAAAAGAAGGAAAACATGGTATGGGCTTGAGAGAAAATCTTGGAGGTAGATACCACAGTTAATCTAGCTCTTTACACCCACGCTTTACAAATTATATTGCCTGGGCCTTTTACGTACGAACCCAATACTGTTTAGGTTCGTCACCAAATCGTGTCCTTACAATTGGCGCCGTCTGTGGGAAGAGCTTGTGTTAGCTTGTACAACCTCCGACACAACGTTTTCGATGGAAGGAGTGGAACTGCCTCACCCCGCAGCGGGGCTGCATCAGGGTGATATCAGCTCGCATCAGGCGGAGTCAAGGGGCTCTCAGCATGACGGTCCTCGAAAAAGTCCCGAACGGAGGGAAGTCCAAGAAGGGAGCATACATACTACTCACACCACGAGAACCCGTACACGCGGGAAGAGTCACGTTTCCCACGTGAAGCATGATGGGGATCTGCAACGTGAAATTGCGGACTTGAAGAGAGAGTTACGTCATGCACGGCGGGAGCGTTCCCCACCTCGCTCCGAACTATCATCCGGGGAGTCGGATGGAACTAGTTACAGGCGGAGATCGAGAACTCCGCAGAGTGAGACTTTCTCCTACGAAGAGGAGCGTCGCCATAGGCGTAGGCGTAAAAGTCCAACCAGTAGGGGCGTGGGAAACGATGCCATGAACAAAGCCTTGAGTCAAATTTCCAGGTCACCCTTTACAAGAAGCATAGATGATGCTACCCATCCTCGGCGGTTCAATCAACCTACGTTCTCTCTGTATGATGGCCATTCGGATCCGGTGGAACATGTAAGCTATTACAGTCAGAAGATGGCTATTCATTCCAGGGATGATGCCCTGATGTGCAAGATTTTTCCGTCGAGCTTGGGTCCGACGGCGATGAGGTGGTTCAATGGCTTAAGGGCCAACTCTATTGGATCTTTCAAAGCACTGACCCAGGCTTTTGGTGCTCGTTTTATTACATGCAGCAGGACTCCTTTGCCGCTGGGGTCCTTGTTGACCTTGTCTATGCGAGAGGGCGAGACTCTCAAGAGTTATTCGGATAGGTACTGGGAGATGTTCAACGAAATAGGAGGGAAGAATGACGCTGTGGCCATAACTACTTTCAAAGCCGGCCTCCCAGCTGATCACGACTTGAGGAAATCCTTGACGGGTAAACCTGTTACCAGTGTGCGCCAACTGATGGACAGAATAGAGAAGTACAAAAGGATAGAGGATGATCAGTTTCAGGGGAAAGGAAAGGCCAAGATAATCCCTCAGGAGAGGAGGGATTTCAGGTCGGATCGTTATAATAACAACCGACCAAGGCGGGACTTTGTTGGCCAATCGGTCTCGGCAGATGCCCAGGTCGTTAATGCGGTATTTCGGGAGCCTGTTCAGCAGGTTTTGGAGAAGATAAAGGACGAGCCATTTTTCAAATGGCCTAACAGGATGGCAGGAGAGCCTACAAAACGCAACCCGAGTTTGTATTGCCATTACCATCAGGACCATGGGCACACGACAGACAACTGCAGAAATTTATGGGACCATTTGGAGCAATTGGTCCGGGAAGGAAAATTAAGGCAGCTCTTGCATCACTCTAGTGGAAGGGCGAGCCAAGCAGGTTCCGAGGTGCGTGGGGATGCTTCATCAAGGCTCCCTCGGGGAACAATCAACGTCATCTTTGCGGCCCCAGGGAGGACTGGATCTTGCCCCACCAGAGTGTTGTCGGTGTCCCGATCCCCGGCTGAGGATCGTTCTCAAGCATGGAAGAGAGCCAAGAAGCGTGTCCCCTTGGTTTTGGGTTTTTCAGACGACGATTTGGAGGGAACCATACAACCCCATGAGGATGCCTTGGTGGTAACGCTGAGGATCAGTGGGTACGATGTCCGAAGGGTGATGGTTGATCAGGGAAGTGCAGCGGATGTGATGTATCCGGATTTGTACAAGGGGCTTGGTTTGAAGCAGCAGGACTTGACAACCTATAATTCCCCTCTGGTCAGTTTTGAGGGAAGGTTAGTCATTCCCATGGGACTAATCAGGTTGCCCGTGCAGTCAGGCACGGAGGTGGTGGAGGTGGATTTTATTGTCGTAGATGTTTTTTCTCCGTATACGGCTATCCTGGGCAGACCCTGGCTTCACACACTTAAAGCGGTTTCATCTACCCTGCATCAGAAGGTGAAGTATCCGTCCGGAGACCAAGTGCTGGAGATAGTAGGGAACCAAGCGGCTGCTCGGCAATGCCAGGTAGCGGCTATACTGCATCGGCCTGAGGCAGAAACCTCGGCTACAGCCGATAATGAGTCATAGCAATTAAAGACCCCAGCATCAGGTTTAGACGTACCAACCAATGGGGTAGAGTGTGAAGACCTGGAGAAGGTGACCGTTGCTGATGATCCAGAGAAATTCTTTCGGGTTGGGGCCAAGTTGCCTCTGGAAGAGAAAGCGAGTTTGCTGGAGTTCCTTCGAACTAATGTGGACGTCTTTGCATGGGACCCGTATGAGGCTCCAGGAGTAGACCCAAATTTTATTTGTCATCGACTCAATGTAAACCCTGCCGTTCCCCCTAGAAGGCAAATTCCTCGGCGACCATCGAAAGAGCATGCCGAGGCAGTCCGAAGTGAAGTTGCCAAGCTCAAACAGGCTGGGGCTATCAAAGAAGTCTTTTACCCCCAATGGCTGGCCAACACGGTGGTAGTGAAGAAGAAGACGGGGAAGTGGCGAGTGTGCGTGGATTTCACGGATCTTAATAAGGCATGCCCCAAAGACCCATTTCCTATGCCAAAGATTGACCAGCTGGTAGACGCGACCGTGGGCCACCCTAGGATGAGCTTCTTGGATGCCTTTCAAGGGTATCACCAAATACCGTTAGCCACTGATGATCAAGAAAAGACCGCTTTCGTGACCCCGGTTGGGAACTACCATTACAAGGTGATGCCTTTCGGTCTGAAAAATGCTGGATCTACCTACCAACGCATGATGACGAAAATGTTCGAGCCACAGCTGGGCAGAAGTATTGAAGTTTATATTGATGACATGGTGGTGAAAAGCAAGGTAGTGACTGAACATGTGGAGGACCTCACTAGCATCTTCGGGATACTGAGAGAACACAGGTTGCGCCTGAATGCTTCGAAGTGCTCCTTTGGAGTAGGTTCAGGAAAATTCTTGGGGTACATGGTGACCCATAGGGGAATTGAGGTTAATCCAGATCAGATTAGGGCTATTAACAGTTTGCAAGCGCCCCGGAATCCAAAGGAAGTACAGAGGTTGACGGGGATGACTGCTGCGTTAAACCGATTCATTTCCAGGTCAGCCGAAAGGTGTCGTCCTTTCTTCCGTCTGTTACATAAGTGGCAGGGATTCGAATGGACCGAGGAGTGTGTTGAGGCGTTCCAGCAGTTGAAAAATTATTTATCCAAACCGCCGATCATGTCTAGCCCTGAAGTGGATGAGATATTGTATGCCTATCTGGCGGTAGCTCCACACGCAGTCAGTTTTGTCTTGATGCGAGAAGACAATGGCGTCCAGAGGCCGGTATATTATGTAAGTAAATCCCTCCATGAAGCGGAGGTGAGATATCTGTCGTTAGAGAAGGCCATACTGGCGGTCGTTCATGCGACACGTAAACTCCCACACTATTTTCAAGCTCACACTGTAGTTGTTTTGACCCAATTGCCTCTCAAATCCATACTTAGAAGTGCCGACTATACCGGCAGAATTGCCAAGTGGGGAACGATTCTGGGTGCTTTTGACATCAAATACATGCCCCGCACCTCTGTGAAGGGTCAAGTACTCGCCGATCTAGTAGCGGAATTCGCTGAGTGCCCTGAGGAAGTTAGTAGGAGTCAAGACCACATGGGTGAAAAATCGGTTGGCATAATATCCGCGCCAGGAGGGCCGGTATGGAGGGCATACGTGGATGGGGCCGCAAACCAACGGAGAGCTGGACTGGGATTGGTCCTGATATCTCCCGAAGAGGTCATCATTGAGAAGTCGCTAAGGCTGGGGTTCTCAGCTACTAACAATGAATCAGAGTACGAAGCTCTGATAATGGGAATGAGCATGGTCCGTAAAATGGGTGGAAAGGCAGTGAAACTGTTCTCGGACTCGAAGCTGGTCGTTGGCCAGGTGACTGGAGAGTTGGAGGCCAGAGACCCGAGAATGCAAGGGTATCTGAACCGGGTTAGGCATATGCGAACAGAGTTCGAGTCGTTCGACGTATTACATATTCCACGAGGCGAGAATACCCACGCGGACTCCTTAGCGACCCTTGCCACCTCCTCAGCACGAAATTTCCCTCGGGTAATTATCGTGGAAGACTTGCATACTCCCACTTCACCAGAAAATGAGATTTGCCAAGTTCGTCAAGCTAGTTTGACGCCGTGCTGGATTGACCCTATATTAAAATTTCTCGACAGTGATGTGCTGCCCGAAGATAAGGTAGAAGCTGAGAAAATACGAAGGAGAGCACCTCGGTACTGGTTATCCGAAGATAAAAAGCTATATAGACGGTCCTTCTCTGGGCCATACTTGCTCTGCGTGTCTCCCGAGGCAGCAGAATTAATCCTGGAAGAATTGCATGAGGGTATTTGTGGAAGCCACACAGGAGGAAGATCCCTGTCATGCCGAGCACTAACGCAAGGTTATTGGTGGCCGAATATGCAGAAAGAAGCGCAGGAGTACGTTAAGAAGTGCGATCAGTGTCAAAGATATGCTCCGAATATCCACCAACCTGGAGGAGTTCTTAACCCTCTCTTAAGTCCTTGGCCCTTTGCACAATGGGGGCTAGACATCGTCGGCCCTTTTCCTAAAGCTATAGGAAACAAGAAGTACCTGCTGGTCGGCACAGACTACTTCACCAAATGGGTCGAGGCTGAACCCTTGGCGAACATCCGGGACATAGATGTGAAGAAGTTTGTCTGGAAGAACATTGTTACGCGATTTGGAATCCCACGAGCTCTTGTTTCGGACAACGGGCTCCAGTTCGATAGCAATGCCTTTAGGAATTACTATTCAGAACTGGGAATAAGAAACAGATATTCCACTCCAGCTTATCCGCAAGGCAATGGGCAGGCTGAAGCTGTTAACAAAGTCATTGTCCATGGGCTTAAGAAGAGACTAGACGACGCGAAAGGAAGATGGGTGGAGGAACTCCCACATGTGCTTTGGACGTATCGGACAACGCCCAGGCGTTCGACGGGAGAAACTCCTTTCTCCATGACCTATGGAGCCGAGGCCGTTATTCCGCTGGAAACTGGATTCCCGACATTAAAGACCAGTGCATTCTCTTCGAGTGATAATGATGCGATGTTGGAAAAAAGTTTAGATCTGATTGAAGAACGGAGGGAAAGCGCGATGGTTCGGCTAGCTTACTACCAGCACAAACTCAAGCAGTGCTACGATAACAATGTGAGGATGAGGCCATTAGCCATAGGTGACCTGGTGCTAAGAAAGGTCCTGGGGGCCACTAAGAATCCAAGCTGGGGAAAACTGGGACCCAATTGGGAGGGACCGTATCGAATTACTTCTGTAGCTGGAATAGGGGCTTATTATCTAGAGGATCTAGATGAAAAACCTGTACTCCATCCTTGGAATGTAAATAATCTCAGAAGGTATTATTATTAGTAAAGAAGTTTTAATTTAAATATTCTCTTTTAACTTACGTCAAATATGCATTCTATGAGTTCCGCATCCTGTCATATCATACTGAATTGTTAAACAGAAACTGAGTTATGCCAGGTCCTCGGATCGCAAACTTAGTGGAAATTAACATCCTATCATACTGAATTGTTAAACAGAAACTGAGTTATGCCGGGTCCTCGGATCGCAAACTTAGTGGAAATTAACATCCTATCATACTGAATTGTTAAACAGAAACTGGGTTATGCCGGGTCCTCGGATCGCAGACTTAGTGGAAATTAACATCCTATCATACTGAATTGTTAAACAGAAACTGAGTCATGCCGGGTCCTCGGATCGCAGACTTAGTGGAAATTAACATCCTATCATACTGAATTGTTAAACAGAAACTGAGTTATGCCGGGTCCTCGGATCGCAGACTTAGTGGAAATTAACATCCTATCATACTGAATTGTTAAACAGAAACTGAGTTATGCCGGGTCCTCGGATCGCAGACTTAGTGGAAATTAACATCCTATCATTCATATTGAATTGTTAAACAGAAACTGAGTTATGCCAGGTCCTTGGATCGCAAACTTAGTGGAAATTAACATCCTATCATTCATACTGAATTGTTAAACAGAAACTGAGTTATGCCAGGTCCTTGGATCGCAAACTTAGTGGAAATTAACATCCTATCATTCATACTTAATCGTTAAACAGAAACCGAGTTATGCCAGGTCCCAGGATCGCAAACTTAGTGGAAATTAACATCCTGTCATTCATACTGAATTGCTAAACAAAAACTATGTTATGTCAAATTCTTAGACCACTAATTCGGTAGAAACTTACCTGCTAAGTTGTGCATTGAATTATTAAACGGCAGAGAAAGTGGTGATGAGTTTTTCTAAATCATAATCCTAGTAAAAGTAATGCCTTATGAACATTCGTTAAGGAGTCAGAAAGAGAGAGCTTCAAATGCAAGATTGGCGTACAATGAAAGAGGCGTCTGAAATAAATCCATCCAAAATTACGACGACAAAGTAAGTAAGTGTAAAGATAACTTAGAACCATCAGAATGATAAGAAAGTAAGCAAGAAAGTCCTCTATTAAGTGTCTAAATTAAAATTACAAAGCAGTTTCTATCTTTTTACTTTTTGATGATGCCCCCAGCCGATTGAACTGTGGAGTCCAATTCTTGTTGAAAACCCTGTGAGACCGTATATGTCCTCGAAGCAGTGATGGATTTGCTTGGGGAAGCTCCTGGAGAGGAGGTGCGAGGTAAAACCTCCTCGCTGGGGTTAATAGCTGGGGCTGGAATATCAGCTTGGTGTGGTTGAGGAGCTGAGGGGCGTATCGCTTCGGGGTAGTATACGTTCTCTGGCTTACGTAGTTCAGATGAGGCTTCAACCCCAGCGCGGTTAAGAGCCTCGCTCCAGGTTCTCGCACAGAAAATACGGCAAACCTCCGGAACTTCGGCTCTTAACGCTTTCTCAGTTTCAGCTATCCCGATTTCGTAGCCCCTCTGCTCGGCTTCATCCTTTGCCTTCTCAGACTCGATTTTTGCTTTCTCGGCTTGTTCTTTAAGCTTTTCAGCTCTCTCCCTTAACCTCTGAGTTTCTTCTAGATGCTTCTTAAGAACAAGAACTTGCTCCTGAGTCTTCTTCAGTTCGGCATTCGCCTCACGCAGAAGCTTGGCTTGTTCCTCGGCCTGCTTCTGGTAGGCTTCTGATGACGATTCAGCACTCTTGCGAGCTTCTTCCTCGACCTGTAGCTTTTTCCTTGCGACGGTTAGATCCTGTTCAGATTTGGACAAGGTTTGAACAGCCGTTACCCTTCTTTTCCTTTCACCATCTAGCTGGTTGGAACAAGCATCGAGCATTTCATCTAGCTTGAAGGTATTTTGGATGATCTGCAAAAAATAAAAATAGAAAGGGGGGGGGGGGGGGTGAGTTAGTGTTATAGTTAATGAAAAATGCGCATTAGTAAGTAACGGTCACAGAATGAAACAGTATAAAAGACAGCTTCTCACCATGCCCAAATATCGTTTGTTGTCAAGGATGAGTTGATTCTTCCTCACCTTCTTTAGCTCAGCCATATCCTTTGGGAGCAATAAGGCCTCCTCTATGGCCGAGGCCACATGACACCCTATGCCGCCGTTATAATCCCTTACAGAGGCATCGTCTCGCAGGGGTTCTCCACCGAGCATAGGAACTGGCAGCCATGCTTGTGAATCGGGATGTGGGGAATCGGATTTCTCTTGGCCCCGCGTTGAGGGCTGTCTGGTTTTCTGCTGCTTCGCCGCTCGTTGGATATCTTCCTCTCTAGTGGGGCGGGATCTGCTCGCATCTGCCACCCCCTTACCTTTTTGCTCTCTGCGCTTCTCTGGCTCGGCAATGCTTGGCGGTGCTGTTTGCGAAGATGATTGAGGAGGGTGGCGGGGGACTGGAGGAGGGGACCTGGCTGGAAGAGATGAAACCTGGGATGGTACTGTTTGGGCAGGTGCAGACTTTCCCTGTTGACCTCCTATCAGCTCCATTAGGCTTTTTTGGGGTATCCTTTTTACCCCCATCTCGTCAGAGCTTTCCTCGGGGTTTGAGGGCTGATCGAAAATCTCAAAATCGTCCGTGGATTCCGGTACTGTTACAACGGTTTGCTTGCTTTTTTCCCTTTTCCTTCTCCTATTGGTGCCCTTTTTCTTGAGGGAAGGTGAGGGTGAAGAAAGCCCCGCTGAGACGCTGGCCACGGAAAGAGGTTCTGTGAGAGGTGTGTGTTCGGGAAGTGGAATACCCTCTGGAACAATGAATCCTTCGTAGGCAACACTGATACGGCGAAGCCGAGGATCGCGTCCCTAATCACGCACTTCGGCGCCTGAAAGCCAAAAGAAAGGGGGGTATATCCGAGAATTAAATGTGCTGCTCGTAGTTGACCATCAGCCTCGTTCACGTATATTTCAGCTCTCAATAATCTGTCTAGGCTCGCTTTATTGACCAATCTGAGATTGGGCTTTGTGTAGCGTCTATCTGCAAGACCGTCGATTTTAAAGTTAAAAGTTGTGAGACGCGAAAATAATAAAGGTGATTAAAATGTGATTATGAGCTAAGTAGCATAGGTCTATAACTTCGCACCCACCTGGCGTTCCCTCCACGGTCGGGCAAGATAGACCATCATGCCATTCCCCAGAAAAAATGAGGAAATCTTCTTTTAGGTGCTTATTTGAAGTAGGGAGGCACTGAATCAACCTTACTTCAGGATATCTCGACTTGAGATAGTAGTCCTGGTCAGCTAGGCGGTGAAGGCTGTACGCCCAATTCACGTCGTGATGGGATAGATTTAGACCCATTCTCTGATTCAGAGCGTCTATACTTCCCAGAATCCTAAACATATTGGGAGCGCATTGGGTGGGGGATAGCCTAAAGAAATTAAGGTAACCCTTAGTGATACTACCCATGGGGATGGTCATCCCTCCTTCAATAAAGGCGATCATGGGGATAACCACTTCCCCAGTTTGCCTGGCGTCAACCCACTCCCCTTGGGCCGCATACCTCATCCCTACCGTTGGTGGGATACTGTACTTCATGCGGAAGTTTCTAATACCCTCCTCGGAGTCAACGAGACACCGAAAGGGATTCCTCTGTTTCCCCATTTTTTTTCTAAAGAAACTTAGTAGAGAAAAAACTTTTTGATCTTGAATAAAAATGGTAAAAGCTTCGAGAGGACTTACAGGTTCAAAGGAAGGACCTCGGACAACGTACGATTATTTGTAGTCGCCAGGAGAACAGTGAAGACAGGAAGAAGGTAGGTTCAGTGTATAGGCCTTGGAACCGCGTAACCATTAAGGGTAAGGTACAGGTTTAATCTGGGAACGCCTTTATAGTCATGTGAAGATTGTGAGCGGCGAAATTCCCGCTCACAAAACAAGAGAAGCCCCCTACCGTTCGATTTGGATCTAACCGTCGAACGTGGGAGACAAGGGAGTTGTCAGAATTTAATGCTGCCAAAATCGGGGCGCTGAAGCGTCAGGGGCATGCCCCGAAACGCGCACAGGTGCAGGCTCATGACGTCAAAACCCACCTTTTCTCCTGAGGAGTCGAAAAGTAGGATTTTGAGGGGCTATTGTGGGGATCATTCGGTTGATAGGCCCATAGGGTTCAGAATTGGTTAAGGATTGTTGGGCCAGTGGCCCATCCGAGGTCGTGCACCCGTCCGAGGACGCCATGCTCCTCGGCAGTATGCGTCCGAGGACGATCTCGTCCGAAGACGATCAGGACGTGGTATCACCACGATCAGGTCTCAGAAGTAGGTCATCTCAAGGGGTAGAGTAGCCGACTAAAGATGAAAGAGATAAGGCAAACAAATATCTGAAACTATAGCTGCCTCCGCATTAATGACCTCTCAACCAACTCTCTGGCCGCATTAATGTGGAGGTGATACCTGAGCAGTAGGGAAGCAGCCTTACAGCTGCCCATAGGAAGTTCCAGGAGGCGCCAGATGGGACAGAAAGAAATCCCCCGGACACAATCTACACGTGTTCGGTGAAGATGGATCGCGAAGGGGAGTATATAAACTAAAAGAGGAACATGAAGAAGGGGATCGAAAAAAAAGGAGAACACACATCAAACTGAAGAGAAAGAAGGAAGAAGGAGGAAAGAGAGAGTAACACTAGGAACTTAAGAAAAGACGTTGATTATACCAGCAAAAAAGAAGGAAAACATGGTATGGGCTTGAGAGAAAATCTTGGAGGTAGATACCACAGTTAATCTAGCTCTTTACACCCACGCTCTACAAATTATATTGCCTGGGCCTTTTACGTACGAACCCAATACTGTTTAGGTTCGTCACCAAATCGTGTCCTTACAGTAATATATAGATATAGATATAGATTTCATATATAAATATTTGATAAGTAATAAGCATTCGTTAACAAAATAGTTTAATTAATGCTCATGATGATGAGCACTTCATAACCTAAAAGAATTACAAAAAATTATAAACAAAAGAGAAGCATGTGATCATTCCGCATATATATTGTTTGAGTATAAGCTTGTGTTGATAATTTTGAAATTGGAGGTCTAAACATTCACTAGTGTTTTACACACCAAGTGAACTTTCAGACTTAATAATTGGGGTTAACAATAATAATAGATGGAAAAATTTTTATTTCATAGAATTTAACTTGAGCAGATTTTCCCCCATTGTTAGGGAAAACGGAAAGTCAGAAAACGGCAACTTCTATCAAACCACCTAATTTTTAAAAAAATACTTTCACTCGTATAATTAAGAAAACACCTAGAAAAAAGGTTTAAAGATATTGTCTCAAGCGAATTTAAAGAACTAAATCATAAGCAACATAGAAAATAAAAATTCTAATAAAGCACACCACCCACAAAAACAAAAAAAGACAACCAAATTTTCCTTTTTTAAAAGAGAGAACCACAAGTATTTGAATCATAATTCCAAGGAAATTTTTCATCTTCTACATGGTTACATTAACAATACGACTTTTATCCCTAAAATTCTCCATATTTGGTTTTTTTGCTGAAATTTTCCATATTTGCTTATAAGTCAAAACTTGATATTTATCATTTCAAAAGCCATTACATGAAATTCTCTCTCCAAATCTTTGAATATCAGCTTAAGTAGGTTGGGAATTTTAGGGGAAATAAAAAAAAAAACAACAACAACAACAAAAAAAATAATAATAATAAATAAATAAAATAAATTGAAGTAGACTTAAGAGGCATAAAACAATTAATTTCCTTTAGATGATATTGGCCTCCACTCAATTGAGTTTTTTAATGGATTCAAAGGCAAATTACTTTCATGATACAATTAAGCATGGATTCTATAAGTAGCAATCTTGAGGGTTCGTGTGAATTTTTCCTCTAATGGATTGCAAAAATCTGTAAAAGCGTTAGAACTATCAAAATCTGTGAATAATTGAAAATGAACTATTTATAAATAATGAAGATTTGTCTTAAGAGGCCACTTATTGGTGATAAAAATCGGTAAAAATTGTTTTTTCTTAATTTACATGTCTTTCCACACACTCACGTGGCCTGGAATTGAATCCCATGCTACCAAGTCAGTAGCCGAGTAAGCAATAAAATTCAATTTGCAGTGTAATGTTCATTTAATCTATAGTGTATGCGATATGTGTCATTGATGTGCACGTAATCTAAGTATTTTTGGAGGGGGAGCAAGGTGGAGCAGTCACTAGATGTACACCCTTTGTCTGCTTGTGTGGTTCACGGCATATTGGACAGACGGTCAATTCTGATCCACCGTCTCTACAAGTCTGCAATGAAGTAACTTCAGTAAAAAAAAAAAAAAAAAAAAAAAAAAATTGCAATACCATGTAAATCAGGGAGAGGTGAGAAGCACAATATATCAATGAGTTCAGTTCAGCTCACCAGGTGCCCACAGCCAAAGGCCAACTCCTTTGCATTCGTAAAACAAACAGGGCAGACCTATATAAGCAAATTGGGCAGAAAATAAATACGTGATCCGAAACATACTAGTTCAAACTCAATTACATGACATTTAAATTTCATCCACAATTGGGTTTAGAACAACTGGAACCATGAAACAGATTCCCCCACACCACCCCACCCACACCCCCCCCCCCCCCCCCCCCCCAAATAGCAAAATCAGAAACAGACTATAAGTATTAAGGTTATACCCTCATTATGATTAGCTGTTCAAGTACCTCCATTATGCACACCAGAGCTCTCATTTCAAATAGTTTTCACCAAATACTTGAATATTATAATTTGACATGGATAAGGAACCCTACCCAAGAATAACGAGTTCAACTGCTGCTTTGTACTGGAAGGGGATCTCCATTAGGGCAGCTAGAGCAAAAGCTATTTCTTTCTCAGCCGATGTCGCATTTGTAGACATAATTTCAGTGAAGTTAACCATCTAAATACAAAGAAAAGATATTATTTAGAAGTCAATGCATGAATTATATTCAACACATATTGCATTCAAAGTTAATCGTATGCTGCTACTACAATACCTTGGAATTGTGACATTCATGTGCACGAAGCTCGTCACCGAAGTTCTTCATGTCTTCCCACGGTCCATCACCGACTCTAACCACAACAATTGAGAGTGGATATGACCTGGACAGTGAAATTACAATTTCAATTCCTTTAGTTCAACACCATTGCTTTTACTTAAGCAATTGTCTTTAATGTATCATTGATACTTTGATGTCAGTTTCTCTACCAGATCCACTTGTTTCTTAATTAAAAAGACGGTTGTAAATTATTGCACAACATTTACTGAAAATGAAGGAGATGAAAGCTATACACTACAAAATCTTTAAATTTTTAGTGTTAAGACTCAAGAAAGCTCATTAATTTGTTCAACCCTTTCTTTCAGTGTAAAGTACAGCATTTTTCTGTAATGATATACTACAAACAATATTAGGTTGGCAGTATATGAACAAGTTTTTGAAACATTCGAAACAATCATAGCCAAAAATTCATAGTGCAAGGCAAAAAAATAGAAATGCTTCCCCTTTTTTTTTATTAAATCAAATTTATTGGCACCAAAAGAAGCATTGTTACTATTCAAAACTCAGCCAAAAGGGCTATCAAACTCTCCAACAGACCTTGCCCATCACAACTTAGAAACTGAAATGACCAACAACATGGTGCTTCACACATACCTTACTTATCCTACATTATTCAGAGTAGCTGAATAGCCAATTGTCGAACAGGAAGTTAAGCCTTACAACAGTATCATTGGACATTGGCATTTCTAATGGTATCCCCATCAGTTTGTACATATTTTCTGACAGTGGTGGGTTTGATTACAGGACTGAAGGTTTCTCCGAAGTCAATACTAGGTAATTGATGAAATCCCTTGGCCACCAAGCGAGCTTTATAACGTTCAATGGAACCATCGGCATTACGCTTAACCCGAAATACCCATTTGCATCCAGTGACATTGTGAGCAGTGTGAGGAGGAACAAGAGCCCACGTTTGATTTTTAAGCAAGGCATCAAACTCGGCATTCATGGCTACATGCCAATTGGAGTCTTTCACAGCAGTGGTGAAGCAAATGGATTCAACAATGGAGGAATTACCATCAGCGAGAAGAGCACTCGGAACTGAATATCGCACGGTACCGTCGGTGAAGGTTTTGGGTTTGGTGATGGAGTTTTTGGGGCGGGTGATCATGGGGTGGGTGGGTTGAGGGGCATTAGATGTGGGTTGATGATCGATGTGTGTGGGTTGAGAATCGGTGGTTGTGGGTTGAGGGAATGGAGGGTCGGTGTGTGTGGGTTGATGGAATGGAGGGTTGGTATGTGTAGGGGAAGGGGCAGTGGGTTGAAAATCATCACGAGAGTTGTGTTAGAGTTGTGAAGGAGGCGTAGGGATATGAGGGAGAAGGGTTTCAGGTTGGGGTAAGGGGGCTGAAGCAAGGTATTCGGACTGGGCCTGGGCCTGTGGAGATGGAGCTTGGGGCGAAGAACTAAGTGAGGCAGAGCTAAAGGGTGTCGGTCCAACAGAGATAGGTGCTGCTGCGTTAAGCCCAGTGGTGGATTGTACTTGAAAAGAAGTTAAATCCAAAGGAGACATGGACTTGAAATTTATGGAACAAGGCTTAGCAAAGGGAAAAATATTTTCATTGAAGAGCACATCTCTGGAAAAATAGACACATCCAAAAGGAAGATGTAAACGTTTATATCCCTTATGAAGTAAACTGTAACCAAGGAAGACACACTGAGTTAAGTGTGGTTGAAGTTTGCGAGAATTATAAGGACGTAAATTAGGCCAGCATTCAAAACCAAAGACACGCAAGAAAATATAATCAGATGCTTGAGTAAACAATTTTTCATAAGAAGATTGATTTTGAATTGTGGAAGTTGGTAGTCTATTTATTAGATAACAGCTGTTTGAAACGCATCTTCCCAATATTGAAGAGGAATGTGAGCATGATGTAATAAAGTTAAACCAATTTCCACAAGATGTCGGTGTTTGCGCTCAACAACACCATTTTGTTGAGGTGTGTGAGGACGAGATACATGATGAGTAATACCACAGGTTTGGAAAAATTTGTTAAATGAGCGATATTCACCACCCTAATAAGATTGAACAACTTTTACTTTGCGATTAAAATAATGCTCAACATATTTTTGCCATTTAATAAAAATAGGTAGCACATCACTTTTATTTGTCATGGGATAAAGCCAAGTATAACGATTGTACACATCAACAAAGGAGACATAATATTTGAAACTAGATTTTGAGCAAATAGGAGATGGACCCCATACATCTGTGTGAATTAAATCCAAAGGAAAATTTATTTGAGTACAAGATAATGAAAAAGAAAGTTGTTTACCCTTAGAATTGAAACAAGCAGAACAAGGCTAAACAATTTTGCTAGAAATAATAGGCAAACTAAATTTTGAAAGAACATCATGAACAATACGAAAAGCAAGATGTCCCAAGCTGAGTGCCATTATGTTGGAGAAGTACATTCGCCAACAAAGACAGATAACGACGAAGGCAATTTATTGAAAGCAGAAGGAAAAAGGTACAACCCATTTCTACTCAGCCCGCACAACTGAACTCTCCCCGTTGTTCGATCCTTCACAAGAAAATAAGAGGGGATGTGAATTTGTGAACAAAGATTAAATTTTTGGTAATGTGAGGCACATGGAGTACATTATGTAAAAGAAAAGAAGAGGAAGGAGTGGATAATTTAGTAGAGCCAATGTGTTTAACATTCAAACCAATACCATTACCAATGCAAATCTAATCAGGACCCTGATACTCCTCCACCTTCATATTCAAATTTGCAAAGTCAGAAGTGAGATGATGAGTTGCACCAGAATCGAGGTACCAATTTAGATCGAGTGAAGCTTATGGAGTAGCAAGCAGAGCATGCATATTGCTGGTAGTGTCAGTGGAGAAGGAATTATCAAACCTGTGATAGCACTTCAAGGCCGTGTGTCCCGTCTTGTGGCAAACTTGGCAAATAGGATGATTTTGGGAGGAAGAGGAAGAGTGACCACACCCCCGTCCTTGAAAATTTTGTTGATTCTTGGATGATGAGTCACAGCCTGTTGAAGGGGAGGAGCCACCACCACGACCACCACGTGAAGGTCCTCGTCCTGCAAAATTGGCCCTTGCAATTGAGAGGTCCACAGTTGGTTGTTGATGTTCAAGCCACAATTCATGAGCTAACAGATGCCCATATAATTCATAAATGGAGAAAGGATCAACCCTTGTGGTCACAGATATAACAAAGGAATCATATTCAAATCCCAGAACAGCTAGAAGAAATGAGATGATTTCAAAATCATTCAAGGCATAAGCTGTAGCAGCAAGTGTATCAACCAGTGTTGTAAACTAGTGAAAATAATCAGCAATTGAGGAATTGCCTTTCTTCAAAGTGGTGACCTGATAGTGGATTTGCATTGTTTGAGCCCTTGACTGAAAGGTAAACATTCTCTCTAAGGCTTGCCACACATCTCTTGATGTGTTGAATTTGACCACATGAGCCAGAATACACTAAAAGAGGGAGGATATTATGGCACTAAGAATCATATGATCTTGTAAGTACCAATGACCAAGTCCGGATTATGGATGACTTTGATGTCGCCATCGGTTTCAACAGTGAGAGATTGAGGTGGAGCAGGAGTGCTTCCATCGAGATAGCCATAGAGATGTTGCCCCTTAAGATAAGGAACAATTTGAACTTTCCACAGTAGGTAGTTGTCATGGGTAATTTGATGTTGACGAGATGGTGGATAGTAGTAAGTGAAGTGGGAGAAGAAGAAGTGGCAGTGTTGATAACAGAATTTGATGAAGACAAGGAAGCCATTGGAAAAAAAAAAAAAAAAAAAAAAAAAAAAAACGTATCCTCGGCAACTACAACTGTAGCTATAGTTGTATCCTTAACAGAGAGATATCCAAGGAAAGCTACATGGAAAAGAGAAAGAAGAAGAGAAGAAAGCTAGAGAGGAGATGAGTTCCCTTTTATTTGGAGCAATACTTTGTGAAAAAATACGGTGTTTGAAGGCAAAGTTCCAAATTTTGAGACTCTAAAGCAAGGGAGTCAATCTTGTATCGGAGGCTGTACCAATTTGACCAGTGGAACAATATGTTTCGTTACCAATCAATACTGGTGTACCATTTCAGGTTTACAGTTATTTGTTATATTTATAAATACAAACACACACACACACACACACACACATATATAAGTTTACCATAAAACATTACCTCAATTCAGAACAAATTATTCATGATTTTAGACTTTAGCATCAATTAAAAAAAAAAAACACAATATAAAAAATAGAAAGCTTAATTGTTCATTGCATACTAAGAAAACAAATAATACCATTTTGTCCTTACAAAAATTCAAAAATTACAAAACTAAAAAATAAAAATAAAAAGCTTTTTTTTTTTTCCTCTGTACTAGCTAATACGCCTGGTATCGGCCAGTATTGCCCGAAATCAACTGGTATGGCCGGTATTTAAACTGGTACGAAATGTTGGCGTTTCGATATCATTATATGTTCCGTTACGGTATCGACTACTCTGCTCTAAAGTTGTGCCTTTTCAAAAATTTTGTGGAGTACTCTAACGTTAGAACAATCTCTAACTCTTCAGTGCAGGTTAGGAGACCTTACTCTTGGTCTAAACCAGCAATGAGCGGTTGAGTACAATCAAATTTAATGTGGATGCAGAAGTAGGGCAATCTAGAGCAGCAGTAGCGATAGTGGTAAGGGACTGGAAAGGGATATTGTTTCTTGGTGTTTAAAAGCAGTAAACTCCAACAACCCCCTCCAAGACAAAGCTAAGGCATGGGCTGCGTACATCGCTTCCCAATCCAATTACCAAGTTGTCATTTTGGAAGGTGATTCCTTGACTTGCATCACAAATGTTTTGAGCAAGGGTACTAATGTGCCATGGAGAATTAAGAATGTAATTCAAGATATCATTGCTCTGATAGGGGTAGTTCCTCATGCTTCCTTATGCTGGGTTCCTAGAGAAGCCAACGGTGCTACAACCTCTCTAGCCAAATGGTCTCTTAAAGAGTAAGCCTGTTAACCTTTTTGTTTGGAGCCTTTTTTCTTGCTTTTGTTGAAGAAGTCTAGCACCAAAATAATTTCCACCACTTTTGTCACAACTTTTCCATGCAGCAAATTGTCAGTGGTGGAAATAAAATGGGAGGTCCATGTGAGTCTATGATTCCATCACTCACGGGTCATCATATGACAAAGTTGTGACAAAGTTATAGAATTAGTTATGGTACCAAACTTACTCCTCAATAAAATTTTCTTTTCAGCCAAAAAAAAAAAAAAAAAAGATAAAGATAAAGACAAACACTCTTAAAAAAGAGAAGAAGTAGATCACGCTACACATGGATCTCAAGGAGAACAAGTCAACCCTTTAAATGAAAGATTTTAAAAAAAAAGTTGTGTGTAAAATCCAAATTTTATTAATGTATAATAACAATTAGAAATAAGAAAATATTTTGTTAATCTAACCAAAATCATATCATATTATATCATATCATATTATATATAATAAAAGTTGGGCTTAGACGCCGTAGTTGCGCCAAGTGGCTTCACCAAATTGTAGAAATTTTAATAAATTTTTAGATTTTAAGAATAGATATATACATATTTTTTGGATAAATATGACAAATCAAGTAATGAAATAAAGTAATATTTGATTTACAACTACAGCAGTTGTGTTTATCTAAAATGTTATCAACAAAGTCTAAAATCAATACACTCTTCATCTAATCCTTTTTTTTTTTAAATTTTAATTATATTATCACGTATAACAAAAAAATAAAATACGTACATAGTACACGTTAAAGTTGAAAAAATAATCTTAATTAAAAAAAAAAAAAACCAACAACATAGTACATGTTTTTATGATATTAAAAAAAAAAAAAAAATAGATATAACTACACTTAAAAAGAAAATAGCAAAAAAAAAAAAAAACATATAATAATAATACTACACGTAAAAAGAACCTTATTTTTTATAAAAACAAAAACCAACGACATAGTACACATTTATATGATTTTAACTTCTCCTATAATTTCTAAGTTGATAAAAATCATAATTTGATTACAATCCAAATTCTTCATCTAATCCTTTATAAAAAAATTCTTAATTAAAGAAAAGGTAAAATCTAAGTTGATAAAAATCAAAAAGAAAACCAACAACATAGTACATGTTTCTATGATATTAAAAAAAAAAAAAAAAAAAAAACAGATATAACTACACTTAAAAAGAAAATAGCAAAAAAAAAAAAAAAAACATATAATAATAATACTACACGTAAAAAGAACCTTATTTTTTATAAAAACAAAAACCAACAACATAGTACACATTTATATGATTTTAACTTCTCCTATAATTTCTAAGTTGATAAAAATCATAATTTGATTACAATCCAAATTCTTCATCTAATCCTTTATAAAAAAATTCTTAATTAAAGAAAAGGTAAAATCTAAGTTGATAAAAATCATAATTTAATTACAATCAAAATTTTATCTTTATTTGATTTCAATCTAAATTCTTTATCTAATCCTTTATAAAAAAAATAAATAAAAATTTACTTAAAAAAAAACCTGCAACATAGCACACGTTTGAGTTGAAAAAAAAAATCTTATAAAAAGTTGAAAAACAAATCTTAATTAAAAAAAAAAAAAAAAAAAAACCAGCAACATAGAGCACGTTTTTATGGTTTTAAAAAGAAAAAATCGATATAGCTACACTTAAAAAGAAAACAACCAATAAAAAAAACATATAATAATACACATAAAAAGAAAATAGCTCTACCAATTAAGTTTGAATCCAAGAGAAATTGAGTTGAACTAAAACTCTACTAAACCTACTCAACTCTACTATTTAAGAATGCTAAAATCAATACATAAAAAGCCAAAATTAATTAAGTGAAGAACTACTAAATGAAGGATTTGGCTTCTTCAATGAGAATAGCTATCTTCTTTTTACTTTTTACTTTTTACATTTTTCTATTAATGTAGTTCAATTATTGCTTAAATTCTATGCTTTTTTAAAAATATTTTACATAATGCAATTCATCTTAATTATTGATGTATTTTTTTGATTTAGTGTTCTTGATTGATTGTGCAGATTATTTCCTCACTTATAGCAATATCAAGATGGCTAGATACAAATGACAACATCAAAATAGTTAGACACGGGTAATTTATATGTAAACTTTTACACATTTACATTGCAATTCAATTTTTCTTTTTCTTTATGTACTTTCATTTATCTATTTTTAAATTATTTTGATTGTGATACTCTAGAAGGTCTAGATACTTTATATATATATATATATATATATATATATATATATATATATATATATTTTTTTTTTTTTTTTTTTTTTTGTAATTTATGGAATATTTGTTTCGGTCAAAATATTATCACTGAATCTATTTGGGATGGAGCTCATCTACAATATGAAATTATGAGATTTATGTGAGAAGAGCTATCTTCATTTTTTTTTTTTTTTTTAGTTTCTATTTTTCTATTAAAGTAGTTCAATTATCGCTTAAATTATATGATTTAAAAAAAATTAGATAATGCAATTTATCTTAATTATTGATACTATTTTTTATTTGGTGTTCTTAATTGATTATACAGATTATCTCCTCCCTTATGGAAACATTAAAGTGGTTATGATTGGTAATTTATAGATAAAATTTTACATTTATATTGTAGTCTAAATACTTACATTTTTTGTAATTTATGGAATTTTTTTTTTTGGTAGTTTATGGATTTTTTTTGGCCATATATGCAAGAAATTTATCTATAATTAGAATGGAAATATTTTTAAGTACCACACACACACACATAATCAAATTACAATTTTAATACTAAGATCTTTTAAAAATTTAAAACTTGCCATAATTTTTTTAAAATATTTTATAATATCTTTTTTTGCAAAAAAAAAAAATACTTACATAATATACATTTTCCATGTACTTAATTTTAAAAATATTTTTACCATTTTATTTGTTATTAAATTTGATTATATTATAAAAAATAATAATAATTTATGCATAAGTTTTTTTATTAAGCCGTGCATCGCACGGGCATAATACTAGTTATATATAATAAAAGTTGGGCTTAGATGCCATGGTTATGCCACGTAGCTTCACCAAATTGTAGAAATTTAAAAAAAAAAAATTTTAAAAATAGATATTGTAGGGACACGATTTTCCACGGCCCAAGAATGATGTTGGGCTCGAGTATATTGGACCCAAACAATATGTTTTGTAGAGAGTGGGTTTGGAAAGGCTAGGCCTAGGTCGTTGGGTAACGGGTTAGTCAGGATTTCCCTGGGAACCCATTCGAAGATGGATTTGGCCCGCCTGCCTAAGCTGGGCGCGGACGTGGTGCGAAGATCTATCTCCTCGGAATTAGTCCGAGGAGCGTCTCGCCCTCATCGTCCTCATTTATGAGTTCCTCCTCCCTCACGTCCGCGCCCAGCTTAGGCAGGCGGGCCAAATCCATCTTCGAATGGGTTCCCAGGGAAATCTTGACTAACCCGTTACCCAACGACCTAGGCCTAGCCTTTCCAAACCCACTCTCTACAAAACATATTGTTTGGGTCCAATATACTCGAGCCCAACATCATTCTTGGGCCGTGGAAAATCGTGTCCCTACAGATATATACATATTTTTTAAATAAATATGATAAATCAAGTAATGAAAGAAAGTAGTATCTGAATTACAACTATAACAGTTGTGTCTATCTAAAATATTATCAACAAACCCTAAAATCAAAAAATAGATATATATTTTTTTTGTCCTTATCTTTTTCTCCTATAATTTCTAAGTTGATAAAAATTTTAATTTGATTACAATCCAAAATTTTCATATAATCCTTTTATTATTAATTTATCTATAATTTCTAAAAAAAATTTAGAGTATACATAGAGTAGTTAAACTAAAGTAGTTAAAGTGAACAAATAGTTAAATAAGGAATCTAAAGTCTAGAGAGAGATCAATTTTAAATCTTTGTTTTTGATAAGGATATAACTTCTTAATTTGTTGAAATTTTAATGAGTACGAAATAGCTCTATATTGACACTAACACTCCACCAGCCAAGATGATGAAAACCCCATATGCCAGTACGCCATTGGCAAATAATGAGTAAATAAAATGTATTTTTTTATTATAAATAATTGTAGCTCCCACGTACAAAATCCAAATCCCATCAAAATGAGAAAGAGAATTTTTATAATATATATATATATATATATATGTGTAAAAGAGAGAGAAAGAGATTACTGTTGCCATCTATGGTTTTAGTTGACACCATCTTGATCTTGATGAAATTTTTTTTCCTAAGTTTCTTTAAAAAACGTAAAAAATAAAATAAATAAATAAATAAAAAGAAAGAAAAGATAGAACTTGCATTTTTTTTTCCTACATTTTTTTTTTTGGTGGATAAATTTGCATCTTATGTCATCTTTTTCCTAATAATAAAGTAAAAAAAAAAAGTATTTGAGTTTCACCTAAACTACTTCTTTTTGTTCATATTTTCTTTACAACCTAAAATTCTCACTATATATACATACTGTTTTTTGGTGTTTTATTATTTCTACTATGTACTTTACAATTATTTGTTATATTCTTCCTTTCTCCTCCCTGCCCTACCTACAACCTTGCAGGTGATTTTTTTTTCTCTTTCATCAAATTGAATGGATT
The DNA here is from genome assembly GCA_028535905.1 of Quercus berberidifolia. NCBI lineage: Eukaryota > Viridiplantae > Streptophyta > Magnoliopsida > Fagales > Fagaceae > Quercus > Quercus berberidifolia. The sequence goes on along the minus strand of JAPQVW010000003.1, from coordinate 87,609,052 downwards.
TTGTATATTTGTTGCCTTTTTATCATATATAATATGATTTTATCAACAAGTTTTATAGATAGGCTGAAATTCTATGTTTGATCACACCTTTTAGTGTTTTTTTTTAAAAAGTCAATATAGCAAGCAATATTTTTGTATTTTTAAATTTCTTATTACATGATTATTTGTTGTTGATATCAATATTTTATTATGGATTTAATTGGTTATGGCTTTTGTTTGGTGTTTTGTTCCATGTAATCTATATTCTTTAATTAAAAGTAAAATTTGTTGTCAAACATGAAATTGGATACAAGAGAATTCATCCGTCCAAATTTCTATGTAAGTCTATCTTTACTTAATTCCTTTTTTTTTTTTTTTTAAGTTCAAAAATTTGGATATTTTTTCATTAATGAATTGAGGTTTTGGCTTAATTTTGTTTTCAACCGTTTCAATTATTGAATTCGTTATTTTTTCATGTGTAATATTAATATCTGTGTTTTTTTTATGATAAAAAAAAATAATATATGTGTTCTTAAAGGCTAAAACACAATACGATTACAAATATTACTTTAAGTTAGGGTGTTGTATTTATTTATTAGTAAGTTAGAATGTTACATTAATTTAGAGTATTGTATTTTTATTTATTATTAATTTAGTTTAGGGTTGATATAACTTATAACCATTTGAATGAAATCAACACTAAAACAAATTATTTAAATATCAAAATAAGAAATAAGAAATAAAAATTAAATTTCTTTTAAGTCTACAAGTACACTTTATTTTTTAATCTTAAATGTTGAATTAATTCTTTTTTCATTTTATTTGTTATTAAATTTAATTATATTATCAAAATATTTTTTATTAAGCCGTGCATCGCACGGGCATAATACTAGTTCAACAATAAAATTAGTTTAAGTTACATTATTGAAGCATTTAATCGAATTTCTATTATAACCAAAAAATAAAAATTATGTTATATGATTTCAATACTTTAAAATAAATCATGATTTTTTGAAAATTTTCATGAAGCTCTAGATATTAGAATTTTAGTTGATTTTTTTTTTTTCAAAATTTCTCAAAAGCTTTTTTTTTTTTTTTTTTTTTTTTTTTTTGGTGAAACAGGCCAGAGAAGCCAATTTATTCAATGGCTGAAAAATCCAACAAATAACAATTATAAAGATCCGATGGAACAAACTCCATCTAAACCAACAATGGAAAAAATGTGAAAGAAAAAACTCCATTTTGGCAAAGACATCAGCTAAAGCATTACCTTGCTTACAAATGTGAAAGAAAAAAAAAGTTTTGAAGAGAGCTAGAAGACAATAGAATGTATTTGATAATATGACCACAGTCCACAAGATGAATGTAATAACTGTCCTTTACTAATAGCATTAATGGAAGTCTTAGAGTCACCCTTAAAGATTGAGTTACGAAGGCCAAGTTCTTGAAAAAATTAAATCACTCGTCTAGCCTCCAAAGTCTCAAGGGTCAATACTAATTCTGGTATGGAAATTTTCTCAGCCAATGCAGCGATCACCTTGCCATGCTCATCCCGAATCACCACGCCTATACCTGTTGCATGTAAATCCTTAAAGATGGCCCTATCAAAATTAGTCTTAACATAACTCGTTGTTGAGGTCTAAAATATTACAAGTGTTGAAATCTAAAACTAATGGGTCTTCAAAGATGATGAGGGCCCAATCTGTAAACCAAGGCCCATTTTAAATGGGTAAAAGGAAGCTCAAGCTCATTAATAGGCAAGCCCCAGACCTCAGAAAAAGAAGAAAAGGTAGAGGAAGCTTGGCCCAACTTTTGTGAGAAGAGCTACTAAGGAGCCCAGAAAAAGACTGGACCAGGATACCTTGGAACTGCCAGAACTAGGGAGGATCCTCGAGAAATACAGGAAAGAATCAGTTGGGATTTGGATAGCTCAAGGAAGCATGCTTATGGACATAAAAAACGAAGATAGACATGTCCCATTAGCCACCTATGACTCAGAAAAAGCTAGTGACTTAGGAATCAACACTTGGTAAAAAGAAGTCTGGTACTTCGGGAAAAGCAGGGAGGTGAACCATGAAGAAAGGTGGGGGGATCTTTCAGTTTGATAGGGGGAATCTACCTATTTGGAGAAAATGACAAAGGGTGAAGCAGCCAAAAAGGGGTTCTAAAAAGGTCCTTCTAGAAGCCTTAGAAAAGGAGATCAAAATTTAGCCCCCAGGACCCCTCAAAAGAGGAAGGTCAGTGACTTTTGGGGGGAAACCTCAAAATGTGAATGTAGTGAGAAAATAGTAAGAAAATAAGGAAATGACGAACCACTAATATTGTTGACACAACATTGATTTTGGTATCTAAGGTAGCAAATGAAGAGAATCAATGGCACACCAAAAACCCTAGGAATGTGCTATAAAATGGGCATCAAGCCATTAGTAAAAGGCATTCAACATTAGTTAACAGAGCAAAAAGAAGCATTAGAAAGAGTGATTAAACCTCAGAAAATAGAGAAACAGGGAGGGACATAGTGAGGGATCCTATGATAAGTATTGGAGGATATACTAGGATTCAAGGGAATTCAAACCTCACAAGTCTTGGAAGCATACAAAGAGTTATCCAAGTTTGTGACTTTTGAACTTATTTGAACCTCGTGGCATATCCCAGTAAAATAGGGCCCAATGTATTAAAATAAACTTAATATAGTGACATATCACTTTATTTTCTAAAGATCCCTGACGTCCTTACTTTTTCTTTATTTCTTTATTGTTCCCTGGCCATTTACTTTACAATATGTATATATTTGCATGTATGAGTATGTATGTGTTGTAAGGCCCATGTTTTATGCACAACTTGGTTTGTAATCAGCCCAATATAGTTGCGGTGAACCAAGCCCAATCCATCAAATAACAAGTATAAAACTCTTTGGAGGTCTAGGATTCTTGTTTCCATTTAGGCCTGGGTACTATCCAAAAAACCCACACCCGCATTTGGAGGTTTCCACCATGGTCTTGTTGGATGCACCTTCCTCGATGGACACTGCCTAACCCGTTGGAATTCCTTGATAATAGTCTTATTTAAAGTGAATTACATTATATAATATATACTAATATTTATTATTTTTCTAGCTAAATATTATATTAATAATAATTATGTATATATATTGATCTGCACATTATTATATTAGCTATAAAACCATATGAACAAAGTGTAACACGTAACTTTTAAGAAATAACTTAAAAGTTAACAAGATCAATTTTGGAATATTTAAATCTTGGTGGGTTTGGTTGTTGTGAACTGGGACAACTTACAAGTTAGATTAATTGATTCGAGGTGATTAGCCTCATCATGAACTTAGAGGAAGAATAAACTTTTTTAGTTAATTTTCTACTTAGATTCTAATTCCTTCTTTTGCTGTACATAAATAATACTCGTAATAAGATAACTATCTTAACAAATAAGAACTAACTCCTATCAAATACAAATTTGAAATAATAACAACCTAATCTACTATTGCTAATTTATTATTCAAATTCAAAAAAAAAAAAAAAAAATCCAATTTGTATAGCAGGTGTATCCTCCAACATATTACAACTCTAGAATTATTGATGATGCTTGGAGTACATCACTTTGATTCTACAAAATTTCATGAGATTCTTGTACTTTTGATTGTTCTTTGATTTACAAAATTACATTGGATTGTTTATCTAAGATCTCTATAATTTGATATCATGAATCTTGCATCATTACTTCCGTCTTTGGTGTGCTTTTGGACATGTCCTTGAGAATCTCTAACATTCGACTGACATGCTCTGAAATTGTTTGTTGTTCTTCAAGATTGACGCTTTGATATGGGCTAGTCATGAAGAACTTTAAGCATGATGCAAAAACTAATTTTTACAAAGGGTTTTTTCCTTTTTGGCAAGTGGGATGGGTGATGTTTTGAGTGATAGGTCAAGTTAGGAAAAAAAAATGTCGGTTTCAACAAAATTACTTAGTGGAAAGTGGAAACACAGTGATTTTTCTTTTTTCTTTTTTGGTTGTACATTATTGTGACTGTACCGATGGGCTGCGAGTTTTAATGATGACAAGGGTGGGTTTGATAGAGTTTTTTTTTTTTTTTTTTTAGGTGTGGCTTTTTTGATGGAGATGCAAATCGAAAAGCTTTGATTCCAAATGTTGTGAATTGGGATAATTAAAAGATAGATTAATCAATTTGAGGTGACTAGCCCCCTGAACTTACAAGGAGAATAGGCTTTTTTTAGTTAATTTTCTGCTTAAGTTCCATTCCTTACTTCAGGACCTTCACAGAACATAAATAGTACTCACAATGAGATAACTATCCTATGAGTTTTAGGAGACTCTCCATATTTTTGTAATGTTTGGAGAGTAAACAATACATTTTGTCTTTTATCTATCTACTTTTTCAAATACACTTTTCAACATACTCTATCATTTTTTTATCTAATTAAAATATTATTTTTTTCATTCTTTCTTTAATCTTCATTATTATTTTTTAATCTTTCTATATTCTCCATTTATTCATTCCCAAAAATTACATTTTTCAAATTCCCAACTGCTAAATCTTTTAAATCATAACATTTTTTATAACATTTTAATTAATTTGAAATTTATCAAAACTTTTTGTTAGTCTTGAAATTTATCAAATTTATGTAATTTGGAATGAAATTATTCATTGCATTTTCCATACAAAATCCATTATTTTTTGCCTTTTTTTTTTTTTTTTTTTTTTTTTTTTAGGTTATGATTATTATTCATTAACTTAACATTATCCCTTTCAATTTTTTTTTTTAAAAAAAAAAAACCCTATTAACTTATCAATAATTGAATACTTTTTGGTTGGATGATGATGGTGATGGTTAGTTGGAGCAGGAGAAGAGTGAAGACCATCCGACGATGGTTAGTTAGCCCAGCCTAGCCCAGCCCAGTCCATTAGAACAAAAAATCAAAGCCGGCCTGGACTCACCCAAACATGCCCGAGTCAACTCACCTAACAAACTTTCGGATTGGGTTTCTCTCTTCTCTCTCTATCTGATAGTGTGAGTTTTGCACCTACATCTACACACCCCCTTAACGGGGGAATGTGCAAAACAGCTGTGCAAAGGGATTGTTTATAGTTAGTTAGGCAACATTTGAAATAATAAAGAAAAGTAGCATTTCGAGTTTTAGAAACTCAAGTCCGAAAGAGGTGAAAATGTCACATAGATCTCGAGTCTTTAAAACTCGAGTTTTATGCAAGAAAAATTTCACTTATAGTGGCGTTCTTAAGCCTTACAGTGACGTTTTAAAGCCTTATAGCGGCGTTTTCCTGAAAAAAAAAAATTTATAAGTACAGGTTTAGGGAGTCTTATAGCGGCGTTTTTAAGTTCTATAGTGATGTTTTAAAGCCCTATAGCGGCGTTTTTCTTCAATTTATGGAAATCGAGTTTTATCTTGGAACTCGAGTTTTAGACACTCGAGATGTTAGTTTTCAACATTATTTTAAAACGTGACAATTAACTGAATTTTTTAATATTTGTTGTTATTTAGAAAAAAAATTCCCCCCCTTAACATCTTCACATCTCTCTCTCTCTCTTAGAGAGAGACCAAAAAATTAAAAAATTAAAAAACCCTATCCTCTGTAATTTTCTTGGTGTCCAAGCAGGAAAAAAAGAAATGTCTCACGCGGTGTTCCAAACGGCGCAAATTATGCCGATAAAGACCTTGTCATCATCGTCGTCATCATCGAAGGTCGTTGCTGGTGGTGCCTACTTGCCGCCGGTAGCCGTTAAGAAACTTGCTCGCAGTAGGAGGGGAGTTCTGGTACTCATAGCCTTTTCTTCTTCTTCCTCGTCGTCGGCGGTGGTGGAAGGAGACTCCTCCTCCTCCGTGAGTTTATTGGAGCGTTGCTTGGTAGCGACACCGGCTATTTCTTCTTTTTCTTCTTCTATGCTGAGTCCGGTTATGAAGGTGCAGTACGGTGCGTTTGGTGCGGTTACCTTGGAGAAAGGCAAGCTCGATACGTCCCAGAAGCAATCCCAGTCTAGCCCCGAGGTACTTCTTTCTTTCTTTCTAACATCTATTAGTGTTTGGTTGCTCAGAGTTTTTCAGAATTATTTGAGACATTAAACATTTAGACTATGTTTCACAATTATTTGGAGATAAAAGAAAATTTTATGTTAGAGTTAACTGTAGGACCTTTTTTTGCACAAACTTAAAATTATTAAGAAATAAAATATATCATCATGTCCAAGCTAGGATAGGCTAAGATTTGAGGACTAAATGTTTACTTCAAGAATAGAATTCTTGAGATTCATTGCTCTAACTTTGTCACCAAAATAAATAAAATAATTTAAGATTCTGCTTAAGTTTCCTGTTTGAATTTCTATAAGGCTTTTCTTACTTGGAGGAACCCGTATTGGCTTGCCATCATCTTTTGCTTTTGTGGGTTTATTACTTGTGCCAAATCAAATTTGTTTACCATTTCTTCAATGTGGATAGTGTGGAAGTAACAGAATAGTTGTATGTTCGAGGATGTTGGGGCTCTCTCAATCAGATGAAATCCCTGTTGATTAGTAACTTGTTTGTTTGCTCTTGGGCATGGGGTTTTACACATTTCACCTCTATTTTTGAGTTCCAAAACGCTTTTAGATCTTCTGTATGACCTTCTTGTAATTTTTTTAAGATACTTTGTGTTCATCATCGCAAACATAAAGAATTTTTCTTCTTCAATAAAACTTTGATTACTTATCAAAAAAAAAAAGAAAAGATTCTTGACCAATTTTCCTATCAAAAAGTTTCTTGACCAATTCAAATGCTTTGTAGTAGATTTGTAACATTTATATTTTATATATGTAATGAGTGATGCATGACATATAGTATGTCATTTTAAGTTTTGAATTTTGAATTTTGTTGTTTCAATAAATTTCAACTTCAGTGGGCATGTCTTAGATTCCATTCCAAAATAAAAGAGCATGAATTGATTTAGGATGCCTTTCTCTCTCAGATATAATACTTCAATTTGTAGTTATCCTTTTAGTACATTAATGGTTTCATTAGATTTTTACTTTAAATTTAAAAGAATGTCATTATTAGATCCTTTTTTATTTATAAGTAAGATGATTTTTTTTTTGGCAAAGAGACTACTCCATGTGCAATGGACACAGAGGAGTCTAAAGAATACAAAAGAACAAAAATATGTACCAAGATACAATGGCTATATGAATTCTGGAAGGGAAATGGTATGAGTAAATCCCCATGCTCGAGACCAATCAAATAAAGAACCACTATACAAAGCTAACAATTGAGTTCTTGTTGTTTTTGGATCCTCAAACATATGACGATTTTGTTCCCTTCAAATTGTCCACATTAAACATAGTGGAACTAAATTCCAAATGTTCAATGAATGCTAACCAACCCAATTATGTATGATGTGGACAATTTGAACTAAATTCCTTTGTTCTCCAATTATGTACATTTCATTTGTATTCTTGTAGGGTCATTTATAAAAATGAACTTTTGGGTTGGCTATGGATCTTTGGATCCCCACAGATCAACCAAGGTTGGCCCATTCAATCCTATTTAACCAGCATAATGCCAAAGACAGAGCCCTTAGGACAAACCCCTAGTTAGTAAATCACTGATACATGACCCCAACTGCCACAGATACTTCCTATCACCTTCTTAATCAACATGTCTTTTATTATTAGTAACAATATTAGTTTAGGTGTTCTTATACCTCTTTTGTTTTGTCAACTTTAATCAAATGACTCTTTCTCACTGGTGCATTAATTGTTCTCCTTTGCTCATGACCAAACCATATCAAGTGACTCTCCGCATCTTTTCATCAACTGTAGCTACCCTTGTCCCAGTCCTTAAACAAATTTATTTGTTTCGTAACTTATCTTTCCTTATATTTATATTTATCCGTCTTAATATGTGTTTGACTCCAAATTAAAAAACCAACTTATTTTACTATTTAGCTTATTTTTGCTACTATTTATGAGCTCTATTGCACTTTTTGGTACTATTCATGGGTACTACTGTACTATTTCAGTTAACTTTAACCTTTATTTACAGAACTTTCAGCAAAATGTTTTCAGTTTCAGTAGAATAAGCTGATCCCAAACAGTCCCTTAATGTTCTTATTTTAGTTTGACTCTTTTTATGAATATGTTGTGTCTCAATAGCCTAACATTTAGTACCATAGAGCATGGTTGACCTTGTATCAGCCTTATTACATTTTTTTTCTTTAACTTAATTGGTTTTATAACTCTTGTATAGCCTTTTGAGATAAAGTGGACTTCTGGTTGTGTTTGAAACTGGTGAAATCGGCAGTTTTGATGATCTAGGTCTAAGTACTCAGATTCGAGGTTCTGCATTCCTTTTACCAATTAACTGAATTTTACTGGTTTGATTTGGTTTAAACATGTTGTGATGAACATTGTTCATTGTCTTGGGCAACATGACTGATACTTCTGGAATTGCAGACTGCAATCGGGGGAGGTGGTGGAGATATTGGAAAGAAAATAAATCATGGTGGTGGTGATGGTGGTGATTATGATGGCGATGACGATGATTACTTTGATGACTTTGATGATGGTGATGAATGGGATGAGGGAGACCTATTTAGGAGACGTAAATTTCTGGAGGAGGTTAAAATTCTTTTATATGCTATTTTTTGATAAGTAATAGTAGGTGTTTTGAAGACAATGAATGTTCTATGCCTGATCTCAAGCTTCTATTTTTCCGAACCTTACTTGACTGGTTCTCTGCCAACCTTTTTCTTCTATTTTGGATTTACTTGACTTTTGTAATATTCATTTTTGATTTGTTCACCCCTGTATACTCCCTTTGTACTTGGGTGTCTCTCTCTTTTTGATATCAATGAATCTTTATTACTTATCAAAAAAAAAAAAAAAAAAAAAAAAAATCTTTTATATGCTCTTGAGTAGATTAAATGTTTTGCCTGAGTGCTGTTAATTAGTATTTTCTAATGCAGTAATAGTTTTGTGCCTTTTATCAGCTTTTTGATCGTAAATTTGTAGATGCGGTGTTAAACGAGTGGCAGAAGACAATGATGGATTTGCCTGCTGGATTCCGACAAGCTTATGAAATGATATGGTATTTCTCTAACTACATGCTTTTGGCAAAGAATAATCTCTCCATATACCAACTCAAATTTTGCCTGCAGGGTCTGGTTAGCTCTGCTCAAATGGTAAAATTCCTAGCAATCAATGCCCGGCTGACTGCTACTAGATTTATCTCCCGAGCACTTCCTGAAGGAATGTCAAGGGCATTTATTGGCAGGTGAATATGCTTCCTTTAATTCCTCATCATCGGCTGTCAAAGTTGCAGAGTTCCCATTTAATCCTATGATACATTTACATATTAATCTCTCGCTCTCTCTCTCTCTCTCTTTTTGGTCTTAACTGTTCATATCTGCAATGTTTTTGGGATTGTTTTGCTTTTGGCACTTGAAACAATTTATTGTGATAAAATCCCTCAGTATCCGATAAAAAAAGGATCCTAATTATATTCTTAAGGTTTCACTTTTGCTTCCTTAGATGCTGATACAGTAGAAATAGCTCAAGGAATTCAGTTTCTGGCACCAGGCTTATCTTTTTTCAAGAATGACAAAGCTTTACATGTGCATTCACCATGATATTTGAATATAAAAAAACTATGCTTACCTGTGTGCGTTTATCATGATTTCTGAATATAAGGAAACAAAGCTTCACACATTTGCATTTGCCATGAAATGTGAATATTAAAAACTGTTTCATGACATTGAAACTTTTTGGTGTGATACAAGGTTGCAATTAGCCTAGAACTTAAACTGATTCCCTTAAATTTGGGCTTCTTTTAATAGATTCCTGTTCCTGTTCTGTGATATGGGCATATGGCATCTTGTTATTGACACTCCATCTCTCTCTCTCTCTCCCACGCCCTCACCCCTTTCAAAAAGAGAGAGAGAGAGAGAGAGAGAGAGAGAGAGGGAAAAGAAAATCCAAGAATGAAAAGAGAAAAGTGAGGAGAATGCAGGGTCCTTGGAGGATATCACCTTAGGCTGTGTTTGGTTCGCGTAAAATCATTTCCGGAAAATATTCTATTTTCCGGAAATGCTATTTTCCGGAAAGGAAAACGTTTTCATGTGTTTGGCTGTCACAAAATTCATTTTACGGAAAATTAATTTTGGTGTTTGGTTCATTAATCATTTTTACTAGAAAATACATCAAATCCGGCGAAACGCTCGTCCGACGAGCGTCCGACGAGCGCGCTCGTCGATCGACGATCGCGATCGACGAACGATCGCGATCGACGAACGCGATCGACGAACGATCGCGATCGACGAACGCGATCGACGAACGATCGCGATCGACGAACGCGATCGACGAACGATCGCGATCGTCAATCGACGATCGCGATCGACGAACGAGCTCGTCGATCGACGAGAGACGAGCGCGCTCGTCTGTGCTCGTCGATCGCGCCGCTCGATCGACGATCGCGATCGTGCACCGCGCCGCTCGTCGGCGCGATCGTCCCTCTCTCTCTCTGATCTGGGCTCTCTCTTCTCTCTCTCTTCTCTCTCTTTTTCCGGAAGTCAATTGAAGTGAAAATGAAGGCAGAAATCATTTTCCGTGGTCAAGGCTGAAAATTTCGGTCAACTGGAAATCAATTTCCGGAAAATAATATTTTCCATGACAGCCAAACACAGAATTTTCCGGAAATTGATTTCCGAAATTAGTTTGAAGTCGATTCAAACGCACCCTTATTCTCAAAAAAAAAGTTTACCTTTAAACCAATTTGGTGGAAAATTCCTCCAGCCCCCTACAGGGTGATTGATAAAACCGTCCATGTTATCTTTTAGTCACATGACCTATTTACCGAGCCGTGTGACTTGTTTAAGTAATTCAAGTGGATGGTTGCATGAATCACCATGTAATGGGTTGGAGGAGGCTTTTGGAGGAAAAATCTATCCTATTATTATTCAGTTCTTTAGCACTAGATTAGAACCCTTGCAGAAGTGTAAGATTAAAGACCTGGTGAACCCCTTGAGATACCGTAAGGTATTTTATGTTGATTTCTGTCACATGAGGGGACCCTGGGTTTAGAATATGCAGTGTACGAGATAATAGGTATTGATTTGTTAAGGCGATCAAGTTATAATGTAACTCAAGCCATTGGACATGTGTCATTTGGGTTCTAAGTATACTCTGATGTAGGACAGCTGTAGTATGGATGCGTTTAACAACTGTCTTATGTAATAAAGGTGGTGAGTTATGTGTAAACGGAACGGGGAAAATGTAGAGGTTTTGGGGTATGTTTACCCCAGCCCCATTTCCATGGAAAATTATCAGTAGGTCTAAGATCGCCCTAGGGTTTCTTTCTTTAATTGGACTGCTGCAAAGGGGAAGATTTTGACTAATGATTATGTAAGGTATTATTGTTATTGATTGGTGTGTTGGGTGCAAATGGAATGGGGAAAATGTGGACCATTTGCTCCTACATTGTCCTATGGCATTTGGGCTGTGGTCCGTGGTTTTTTGTTTATTTGGTATACTTTGTGTTATGCCACAGTAGGTTATGGATTTGTTAACATCTTGGGAGGGCAGTTTTGGCTGGAATCGTAATGCTGTTATATGGAAGATGGTGCCGCATTGCTTGATGTGGTGTATTTGGCGGGAGAGATGCTTGTACTTTTGAGGGATGTGAAGGTTCTAGCAGTGAGCTTAAGTTGTTTTTCTTTTACCTCTTACACATATAGCACCAATCAAGAACAATAATACTCCTTCTGTGGAGGTTATCAGTTGTAAGAATCTTAACTAAAGAGGCTGACCATGAAAAGAAAGCCACCCTTGGAGAGACCTTTGATTGCAACATCAACCTCCAAGGAAAGGAGAGAGTAGGAGGGTAGAAAGAAAGATAGAAACTTCTAACCTCAAAACCACCCCGACTCCCTGGCTTCCAACAAACCTTATCAGGGCCAAGCCCCCACACTTTCGAAGAGTAAACAATGGCATGTGGGTGATGGTACTAGAGTGAAGTTTTGGCATGATGTGTGGTGTGGAGATTATCCTCTTATAGAGGCTTTTCCAGAATTTTACTTTATTAGTCGGTCTAGGGAGGCTTCATTGGGATGTACAGTTCTCGTTAATTGGGAATTAGAATCATTGGCTTTGTTTATGGACTTGATCTATTCCACGTCTGTGCAGGGTGATGATTGTGATAAATCTGTTGGAAGCTGGCTAAGTGTAGAGGTTTTGAGGTTCGTGGATATTATAATTCTTCATCCCCTTCTAATGTCATGCTAGCATATGAGTTGTGGACAATGGTGTTTAGCTTGTTTGGAATCTGGAGGTGTTATATTCATGGCATGGCAGGTTCAGCGAACATTGCAATATAGTTTTGTAGAGGTTTGTGCCACATTGCATAATGTGGTATATTTGGAGAGAACGGAATGTTAGATGTTTTGGGGGATGTGAACGTTCTATTCTCAAGATTAAGTCTTTTTCTTTCGTACTTTACTCGAGTAGAGTTTAGCTTTTTACAAACATTTTCATGTTTTCCTATTTCTGATTTGTTGGATCATTATAATTTGGGATCTTGATTGTATTGTACCCATAGTACATTTCCAGTGTATTTGGGTCTGTTTTGTTTTCAATACAATTTTTGTTACTTATCAAAAAAAGAAATCCTCCATCCTCCAACTTAAAGTAGCAAAATATTTAAATCATCTACCAAAATCAGTAGTTTTTTGACAAAAATCTTAAACAATAGACTTCCATCATATAACTTAAGATAATTTTCTTTTAGTTTCATTAATTTTCTTCCTCTTTTTTTTGTCTTCTTGTTTCTTTCTTTTTTGTGAATTTTGGTTTGCTTTGTGCTTTTCATGCATAAAGTAGCCTTTTGAATATACATCTTTATTACTTATAAAAATAAATAAATAAATAAGTAAAAAAAAGCCTTTTCTTTATATATGAATTTTTAAGTAATCCGTGCACCTGGCAGGCATATTGCTAGTTTATATTATGGTTTCCAATTGGTTGGTTGTTTTCACTATTGTAAATGTTCATTTGTAGCATACATACCTGGATATGGCTGTTTTGTGCCATCAGAGGTACATAATCATAGGCAATGAAGTATTAGAAATGGATTAATGTTCTGGATAAACTTCTTACCCAAAATTTAAACACAATTATATAACAGATAATATCTTTGTCAACCTCTCGATAATGCTGTGAGCAAATTAGTGGTTGATTCTTTTCTATGTGCATTGACTGATTGAATATCAGTAAGCAGTTGAGTCTATCCTTGGATTCTTGTGTAATCAACTAAAATTATTCTGTTGCACAGGATGATTGCAGATCCTGCCTTCTTATATAAGCTTCTTTTGGAGCAGGCTGCTACAATTGGCTGTTCAGTTTGGTGGGAGTTGAAGAACCGTAAGGATAGGTATGTGCTTTATTTATGACACAAACTTCATCTGTTATGCTCATTAAATATAATTAACTGATTAGGTAATTAACTGATTACTATGGTTGTAGGATAAAGCAAGAGTGGGATTTGGCACTTATTAACGTCCTTACCATAGCAGCCTGTAATGCTGTTGTTGTTTGGTCTCTTGCTCCTTGTCGTTCATATGGTAACACATTCCAATTCGACTTGCAAAGCACATTACAGAAGCTCCCAAACAATATATTTGAAAAGAGTTACCCACTTTGGGAATTTGACTTGCAGAAGAGAATCCATTCATTCTTCTACAAAGCTGCAGAGTTGTGTATGGTTGGGTTAAGTGCCGGAGCAGTACAGGGCACAGTATCAAACTTTTTGGCCAGTAAGGAGGGAAGGTAAATATGTCTTTTGCTAATCTATTTTCTTTTCACCTTATATGTAGGAAAATAAATAACTCTGCCTGTGATGGGGCAAAGTATTCGGACTAAATTATTTTGGGTGACCACCAATTTTTGGGCTGGTTATCTGTGACAATTCCAACTGTGAGTACCAATGCACTTGGTTATGGTGCATTCCTCGGTCTCTGTGCAAACCTCAGATATCAGTTGTTAAGTGGATTTGATAGAGCAATGATCAGCCACTTTGATGTTATTGGAGTGGCATTGTTTTTTAGCACAGCTTTGAGGTCTGTTTCTTTCTCTACCATGTCATTCATGTCAACCTGACAATAGTGCTGGTTCACACTTACTGACTTACGTAGTTTTTGCATTTTCCCATGCTAAAGGAAGGGATGCTTTCAAACTTCTCTCTCATTCTAATTTATTAAATTGATATGATATTGTTGGGGATTTTCTTCATTGTTGATATACTCAATATGTTCACTTAGCTGTATAGTCTTCTAACTGTAGCGGCTTCTCTTTCATTATTTTAGCTTTTGCTAATAGCTTATTCATTTCTGGAAAAGAGCTTCTTATTCTATTCTATTCTTTTATTTATTTATTTAGAACAAAATATGTGCTATTCCGTTGGGTTTATATTCTTGTCAGTCTGTTAATATATATTTTATGTTTTCCTCATATGCTCTGAGAATTCCATCTGGTGGCATTAGCATTCTCTGTCTCCTTGCTTCTATGTCAAAGGACCCATTTACATTCGATGCCAGATTATTCATTAAGGTTTCTCCTTGATAAATTCCTTCTGTAAGTGATAGATTTGCAATCTTTGTTAGAACTTGTTAATATGCATCCACATATTGATTATATTGAAATCTGTAACCATAGATTATGAAAGCTTATTTGTTTGATCGGTATTGGTGTCCAAATTTTATGTACCTAAAATAATTGTCCCTGCCTTTGGATTCCTTAATCAGAGCTTGAGCAGTTTAACTTTGTTAGTAATCATTGCATGCAGGATTTTGAATGTTCAATTAGGAGAGAGATCAAGGCTGGCATGGTTAGGCATAGAGGCAGATCCACCGGTTCAATCAGATAGTCTCTTGAAGGTTTACAGCAGACCTTCTGAGGATGTTAATAGGCCATCTTCGAAATGGTTTATATCAAAGAATGCCATTGTTTCTGGGCTTGGGCTCCTTCGCATCAAACAGGGGACTGTTGACTCTATTGCCAATGGGAAACCAGCCCCCAAGGCACGGAGAAAGAGGATTGTCCGGAAGAAGGTGACTACAAGTTGAGCATAGTTCTGTTGATCTAATCACTATCACTGTCCAATTTTGCCATATGACGAAGACATTGAGAGCTTGCTCGCCAAAATTTAGAGAGAGCGGGTGGGAGGTATCCATAATGATTCATGGCTGCTTCTGCAGTGGGGCAACTGAGAGAAAATTTAATGACTAATACAAGGAATAATATTTTTGGGGAGGATTTCTTAATTTTTTTTTTCCCTTTAAAGTACTTGCACTTAATCTAAATTAGGGGTGACAAATGGGTGGGTTTGGGGTGGGTATAATTGGGTTGAGTATATAAAATCCATTTATCCATTAAAACTCATTTAACTAATTGCTTCTAACCTAAATCCAACCCGACCTAATTATTATGAGTAAACTTCAACCCACCCAATTACTAAATTATCAAAATTACCAAAATGTCACTAAAGTGAAAATGACTAATGTATTCTGAAATCTTCAAAAATGACTAAAATGGCCCCAAATTTAAAATTACCAAAATACCCCAAACCTAAAAAATGACCAAAATACCTCTGAAATCTAAAAAAGACCAAAATACCGCTAGAAACCCAAAAAATGACCAAAATACCTCCAAAATCCAAAAAAAGACCAAACTACCCCCAAAACTAAAAAAATGACCAAAATACCCTTAAAAACCAAAAAATTACCAAAATACCTCCGAAACACAAAAAATGACCAAAAAACTCCTGAAATCCAGAAAATTACCAAAATATCCCTAAAACCCAAAAAATGACCAACATACCCTCGAAACCAAAAAACCCAAAAAATGATGAAAATACTCCCAAAACCTTAAAATGACCAAAATACCCCACAAAACCCAAAAAATGACCAAAATACCTCTAAAATCTAAAAAATGATCAAAATACCCCAAAAACCTAAAAATTATCAAAATAATCACGAAACCTAAAAAATGATTAAAATACCCCTGAAACCTAAAAATTACCAAAATAATCAAAAAACCTAAAAAATGACCAAATATCCCCAGGAATCCAAAAAAATGACCAAAATACCCTTGAAACCTAAAAATTACCAAAATACCTCCAAAACCCATAAAATGATCAAAATACGCCCGAAACCAAAAAAATTACCAAAATACCCCCTGAAACATAAAAAATGACTAAAATACCCTCGAAACCTAAAAATGACCAAAATACCTCCCAAAACCCAAAAAATATCCAAAATACCTCCGAAACCTAAAAAATTACCAAAATAATCTCGAAACCTAAAAATTAACCAAAATATAAAAAGTTATTAAAAGACCTCCAAAACCTAGAAAATTACAAAAGGTTTAGGGGTATTTTTGTCACTTTACAAGTTTGAGGGTATTTTGGTCATTTTCTAGGTTTCATGAGTATTCTGGTAATTTTTTAGGTTCAGGGGGTATTTTGGTCATTTTTAGGTTTCTAGATTATTTTGATCATTTTTTAGGCTTAGGGGTTACTTTGGCCATTTTTTAGGTTTCGAGGGTATTTTTGTCATTTTCTAGGTTTCGGGGGGTATTTCGGTCATTTTTTAGGTTTTGGAGTTATTTTGGTCATTTTTTAGTTTTTGGGGATATTTTGCCCATTTTTAGGTATCAAAGGGATTTTAGTAATTTTTAGGTTTCAGGGGTATTTTGGTCATTTTTAGATTTCGGGAGTATTTTGGTCATTTTTGTGGGTTTGGGGGGTATTTTGGTAATTTATAAGTTTTGGGGTATTTTTGGTAATTTTTAGGTTTTGGAGGGTATTTTGGTCATTTTTTAGGTTTCGGAGATATTTTGGTCATTTTGTAGGTTTTGGAGTTATTTTGGTAATTTTTAGGTTTTTGTGGTATTTTGGTCATTTTTTTGGGTTTTGGGAGTATTTTGGTAATTTTTAGGTTTCGAGGATATTTTGGTCATTTTTTGGGGTTCAGGGGTATTTTGGTCATTTTTAGGTTTTGGGGTATTTTGGTATTTTTCAGGTTTTGGGGGGTATTTTGGTCATTTTTTGGGTTTCGAGGGATATTTTGGTTATTTTTTTGGGTTTTGGGGGTATTTTGGTCATTTTGTAGGTTTTAGGGTTATTTTGGTCTTTTTAAAGGTTTTAGGGGTATTTTGGTCATTTTTAGGTTTAGGTGTTACTTTGGTCATTTTTTAGGTTAAGGGGGTATTTTGGTAATTTTAGTGATTTTGGGGCATTTTAGAGTTGAGTGATTTGTAGAAATGATTGCTGGATCATAATTGGGTCTAATTGGGTTAATACCTATTTAACCCAATTAATAATTGGGTGGGTTTGGATCTCATTTAAGTGGGTGGGTTTGGGTGGGCAAATGAGTTTGGATTGATTTTGCCACCCCTGATTCTAAATTGATATGTATAACAATGTTGTATTTAGAATTGATTGTTCTTGAAATTGTTTTATAGATTGAAGGTTTAGTTACGATATTACACCTTTTTTTTAATGGGAATATTACATTGTTTTTATAAATAACTTCTAAACATTTCTTTTGGCCTCTTAAACTGTCAAGATTTCGCAAAACCTGTATGTCATGTCCCAAAAATTTAATGATTTTGAATTATTGCCATCATTCTCCTTAGTTACGTGTTAATATATTCTATTATCAAATGATCCAACTGCAAATATTTGTAATGAACTTCTGTAATTCACCCCAATGGAGTCAGCATTCAATTCAAGTAAGCCTTGTTTACAAGGGTGGTCTCTTATACTTGGAAAAGGATACAAGAAACCACGCTCTCTCCTGGCTAGTTACATGTATTGGATACATGATATATCAGCTTTACTTTTGTAACCTTTTGTATCCCTTATTCCAGGGATGGGAACATATTTCGTAACCCTTGTGGGTGTGATAATTTTTTTAATTTGTTACATCCCAACAGGTAGGGGCGGAGCCAGGAATTTTTGTTTAGGGGGGGGCCAAGATGCAACACTAATATATTTATCAAGACAACCTCATACATACACATAAATACACATGCTTTTTTTTATTATATACACACTTTTTTATTTGATAAGTTATATATATACACACACCCAACAAAAAAAGAGCTTAATATATTCAATCAAAATTATGTTTGATGGCTATCTTTCATAAAATTAATAAAATACTTTTTCACAATTTTCATAGTGAAATTCTTAAAAAGTTTCATTTTCTACAAAAATTATCAAATTTTATACTAATGTAAGTAAAATTATTTAATTGAACTAATGTAATTTTCAAAAATAAGAATGATCTAAAACTTGGAGGAACAAATTAAGCTCCAAACATATTTGAAACTATTTTGCTTTGACCCATTATGTGGCAACTAAAGAAACATTTAGGTGTAGATTTAGTGACAATAATTTTTTAATGAGTCAATGACTTGTTAATCGCCACATAACAAGTTGAAAAAGATAAATTCAAACATGTTTGGTGTCAAACTTTTTCAAATATTTAACAGATATAAAAACACATTTTACAATAAAAAATAGAATTGTGAAAAATAAAGTTGTCTCTATAACTATTAGATCAATTATTTTTTTAAAAGCATCATTGGACTAATTCAAATACTTAGGGGGGGCCAACTCTTATTTTTGTAGACTAAATTTTGAAAACATTAAATAATTATATATATATATTTAAAAAAATTTCAAAATTTTGACCCCCCCACCCTTCAACATGGCTCCGCCCATGCCAACAGGTGGGATTGCAATTTAATCCGTTACATCTTAGCTGGTGGGTTACTTTTTTTTATCTTTTGCAAGCGGATGGATATCATTTTATGTGTTGTCTATCCCCGAACCCCAGTACGAGGGTCAAAACTTGTACCACATTGTAGGCTTGCAAGTGTAATCGAAAAACAAGGTATATGGCAACAAAAAAAATTTCTTGCTACATATGGCAATGAAACCCCTTTTCCCGGCTAATGTTTGTCGTTATTTTCGTCGCATAATATATATAAGCAACAAAACAATTTTGTCACATTAAACTTTCCATTTTTAGGAACATTTTCTCGGAAATTCAAAA
This sequence comes from Quercus berberidifolia, assembly GCA_028535905.1. Lineage (NCBI taxonomy): Eukaryota > Viridiplantae > Streptophyta > Magnoliopsida > Fagales > Fagaceae > Quercus > Quercus berberidifolia. The sequence goes on along the minus strand of JAPQVW010000003.1, from coordinate 87,589,938 downwards.
AGTATGGACAACTTTTTTAATTTTTGAGAAAATATTTCTAAAAATAGATAGTTTAATGTGTGCCCTAAGACCCAAGTAGTATTTAGTTTGAAAAAGTTTACTTGAAGGCAACAATTGATTTTTCTTTGCCTAAAAAAGAGTGCCATAAAAGGCCATTATCTCTCATATTTTGACATTACCACCACAACCACATTCTACTCTTCTTTTATCATATATATATATATATATTTATTTATTTATTTATTTATTTTGACTTACCTATTATTGTTTGTTTTTAATGCAACACAACATGAACCTTCCCTCTAGCTACAACATTGGAAAAGGTGCCCTAAAATCACGTTCCTTTAACCAACCTTAGAGGATGGCATGATATTAGAGAAAGTATATTGTGTTTCAGAAACTCTCATCACCAAAGGTTATTTAAAATAAAAAAACACAAATACTCTAAATTTTCAAAGCCCGCCGATTCAAAACAACACTTCCCCTTTTTTTTAAAATCAAAATTTTCTCTCTCTGCTCTCTCACTACTCTCTCTTCCAAACCTCCATAGCCACTGCCCACTGCCTAGCATCGTCGCCGGAGCTACGCTGTCGGACATATACAGTTTTGAAAATACCAAATTTCACTATCCCGCCACTCTTCCATTTCCCATTCTCCAAAATAGCAAATCTCATCTCTCTCTGTTTCTCTCGCACCACCATACCACACCGGCACCTCCATCTTCCCTCTCTCAACTCTAAACCTTGACAGCCACTGCCTAGCATCGCCGATCATCACCAGTTCTGACGAGATTGACCTTTATTTCGTCAGAAAACGCCTAAAATTGTCTCTCCGTTGTCTCCAACCACAAAGTTTTCTTCACTGCTTTCAACTTCTGACTTTGCAAGAAGGTTTTCTCCTCACTTTTTTTTTTCATTTTATTTTATGAATTTTCTGTTTACATATGTGTCTTGATTTTCTTTTCCAAAAAAATTGACATATAAGTTCTTATGTAGTCTTATGTAGAAAGGAAACTTGTACTGTTTGATAAAATGCTTCAGTGAGTATAGATGTGCTAATATACAGTAAAAGGGTTTTTTTTTTTCATTAGTGGAAGATGCGTTGGTGATCGTTTGAAGGTGTTGTTCTATGGAGGAACCTAAAGAGGTGGGACATTTATGTTGTTCACTGGTGAGGATGAAATTAGTGGAGTAGGTAACGTAGAGCATGGAGACGATGAGGAAGAACCAAATGAGGGTGTTTCTCAAGCCTATTTGTGGTCTCATTTGGTACCAATGTGGTAACTTTTTGTCAGTGCCTTCAACTTTGATATTCTTGCTTCCCATGCTTTCAGTTCAAGGTGTGGCCAAGGAGAGGAGAAAGGTTGGGTTGAGAATTGTTCGGATCTAAGAGATGGTGAGAGAGGCATGGTATTTAAAGTATGTTAAGGAATGGAACAAAAGTTTGAACGCGGATAACATAAAGACATGGTTGAAGTTTGCATCTTTGGTGGAACTATGGAAGCCTTATGATTTGTGAACTATGATTGTGATTAATCTGAGGCCATTAGTTTTTTGCATTCATATGAATTTATGAACCATTGAATTGGTTATGATTTGGAATATGATTTTGTAAAACACATTCCTTGCAATTTTTATTATTATACAAGTATGATAGAGGGAAGATGGAGGTGCTAGTGAGTGGTGACTGACTAGCACCACTCAAAAAGTTGTACTTTTAGGTTAGATTAAAATTGTTATTTTTCTTAATTCCAATATTGAAGTTATTAGTACAATCTTGGTTTGGGGTTGCACATATTTCTCATCTTTATATTTTTATTGTAGTAATAAAGAAAGGGACAAATAAGATTGGGCTGCCTAGATTAACATTGATGGTTCCTTCTAGGTAATATATGATGCTACTGTAGTCAAACTTTGTGCTGGTCACTAAGATGAAGTCAGTTCATATATTGCTTATAGTGTACTTTGTTACTTGCATATAGTCTAAGTCTATATTGCCTTAGATTTAAATAAAGAGGAATTTGGTACATTTTGTTTGATACCTTTGGATTATATCAACATCAATCATGTTTATTATTGGCTTTATATACCTTGCTTTTTTTGTTTTGCGTCATGGCACCATGTTGCGCCAGTTATTGTTATGGAACCTTTGCTAATTGTTTTTGGTATGTTGCTTATACTGTTACTAAATCAAATTGTGTATGAGTTTGGAATTGATCGCTAAGAAAGTTTGAGAAAACTAAGAAAATTTGAGAAATTAAGGGGACTGTGTTTTAAATTCTTTGCTTGAGTTTGCAAACAAAGCTCTATGGAGGATTACTCCAACTTGTGGAATTGCAAAGATGTGCTTTGTACTTGGTTTTGATGGTCATAGGTAATGGTAGATTATATTGACTGAATTTGAAGATGGATTCCTACTTTAATTATACTATGCTCACTTTGGAATATTTCCATTGGGATATATTCTTGCTAACACTGCAACTTGGAGATTTTGTTAGATTTGCATATGCTAGAATTAATCTTATTAAATGTGCTCAGTTATGCATTTTGACAAAATCATTGTTTCTTTATATGCAATTGAATGACACTTTTTTTTCAAAACTTTTTTAGGTGGTGGTCTAGTTCTGTCAGTCAGAGCATGGGAGGGCATTGGGATTTGATTATCAAAATCTTAGGAGCCAAAGCAAGAAGAAGTGGCAGATCAAGTCTAGCATATGAAGCTATTACCCCTCAAGGATTGACCATTTTCAAGGGGGGTGCAAGTTGTGCAGCAGCAACAGCAGTTGAAGCAACTCAAGAAGCTCTAGTGGAGGCTGGGTTGATAGCTAAAACTTTTGGTTTTGTTAGAATTTTGTTTCTGTTTAGTAGGAAAGGCATAATGAAGGCTCATAACTCGAAATGATGGTTGGAAGGATAGTACTATAGTTGCTGATATTGTGGCCCTTCAACAGCAGAATTTTGTGTGTAAAGCTGTTTTTGTTCCTAGGGTCATTATAAGCCCAGTGTATAGGTTAGCTAGCCTAGCAACCAAAAATCCTGGACACCACAGTTGGGTGCACCCAACTTTATTGTAATTTGTTGCTGTTGTTTTTCTATTGTTATAAAAAAAAAAAAAAACTCTTATTTTTATATACAAAACAATCTCAAATAAATAATGAACATGTCTATTAATGAGATATATGAAATAATAAATGAAGGTTTAAAGATATGACTATAAAAATGACTAAAATTGTACCAATGCTAAACTTGCTATAACTCAATCATGCTTTGATCCCACTAATCAGGACAGCAGCAAACCTACTATGAGAAGCTCAAATAAATTTCACGTGATATCTTACAACTATAATATGGTTACATAACTGAAACTGCATTTTAAAAGGATACTTCTCCTTATAAAAGTATATGGCATTGGCTTCCATTTATTAAACCAATCTGGAAGTTCGAAATCAACAGGATTCCCAAGCAAGAGCAATAATCACAATAACACCATTATCCTCATTTTCACCATCAATATATTTCTTGTAAACACACTTGTACAATTCTCCCTTGGAATAATAAAAAAACAAATCCCCTCCCCCCCCCCGCCCCGCGGAACCTGTAAGAAAACAATAAACAAAAAAAAGTCCAGCACCTACCATTCGCTATATTATCAAAATAACAACAACAAAAAAAGTCTAGTACCAAAATATTGTCATTCACTATATCATTCCCTTAACTGGAACAATATAACACTTGCAATAATCTAGCATTGCAATTCCACCACCACGCACATATAGAAACTAATATATAAGAATAAAAAGTACTCTTGCATTAAAAACTTTTATCATTTGCATATAATTAGTCTTTAACTAGAAGTTACTCAAACATATACAAAATCTATCATGTTTGAGTAATTTCATTCGTTACAAAAGCTTTACAAAATGACAGCTATAATTAGTGTTTGGCTATGCAATCCCTTGTCCAAATTTTTAGCTATGTTATCTATAAAATTTTCAAGTCAAATATACTATCTAAGAGGTTCCTCCACTGTGCAATAATGACCAAAATGTTGGCCAAAAAACTGTCCAAAGATGCTGTCCATGAGCTGTGCAGTATATTGTCCAAAATACTATCCAAAAGAGTTGTTCTTCATACTTCAGAAATTTTTAGTAGGGCCCTAAAAAAAAGAGAACAATATTAGGGCAAAAAAAAAAATAAACAAAAGCACATATTAAAGCTTCTCCCCCTCTAACATAAAAAGTTTAAGGTTATAGAATGTACTTGATTCAAGTGTGACATTGAGGTACTTTCTTGAAACATTCTTGTAGAGTTAATCATGGGATAAGCAACAAACATTTCCGGGGGAAAGAATGATGTTTGAACATCTTCTATATAAAAAGAAAAAAAAAAAAAAAACAGTAACAAATGATTAAGCTCAACAAGCAAAAATAAGAAAAAATAAAAATTGAAATACTAGTTTTGTACTTACCATGTATCATAGAAATAGCTTCTGAAGCTTGTGAAGTGGTTTTATCTTTCACTTTTCTTATGTTCCGTTTTTTCGAATGATTTTCTTGAAGCATTGTTGTAGAGCTAACCATAGGATTAGCAATAGACATCTCCGGGAGAAGAAATGATGATTGAACATTTTCTTTAAAAAAAAAAGAAAAAAAAGAGAGAGACGAAGTAAGAACATACAGTTAAACTCGACAAGCAAAAAATAAGAAAAAGAAAGCTTGAGTGCTAATTTTGTACTTACCATGTACCATAGAAATAGTTTTTGGAGCTTTTGAAGTGGTTGCATCTTTCACTTTCTTTTTTCTTTGCTTCTTTTCTGGTTGACCTTTTATTCTAAAATTGGTTATCCCTTTCTTTCTCACATGTGGCGGATCAAGGATTGGTCTCTTACCATCTAAGAAAGGTTGCACATCATCATCATGTATGAGATCTTGAGGACATTTTTTTACCAACATCTTCCACCTCATTTGTATCTGCTGAACTCTTTTCAAGCTTGCATAATAGCTCACTTAGACTATCCATTGCTATTTTGGTCCCATGATCAGTTAACGTAGCCTTATCACAACATTTATACCACAAAAGACTTAAGTTGCTCATACGCAATACATGAGTCGATTTCTCATTTGATTTAAATGAATCAACAGAGCAACACAACCTTTTCTTGGCATCTTTTGTCCATCTACTTGATATATATTTGTCGGGTATATTATTCACATTATTCACAAGAAAAACTCTTAAAGCATGACAACATAACAACCCTAAAGTCTCAAATAATTTGCAATCACAACAAATACTTAATTCAGCCCGGTTAAAATGCACAATATGAATCCTTCTACTCTCCTCACTACTTAGTGAATATGTAAAGTTATCCTCACAATGATTAGTTTCAACACAATTCAATCCCATACCTGAATTAAACTCTTCTTCAATCATTCCAAACAAAGCAAGAGTATAAACTTTAGCAGCATGACTTAAAATGCCTCCATGCTTATGAACTTTCCCAGGTGCACCATTCTTACAATGAAAATCTTCATTTATTTCATCTTGTCGCATTTGTGCTGCCTTTTCCTTATAAAATTTAATAACTTCAATAAGAGGCATAGATGTTTTCATAATTTGATGAAAAACACTATTTGTACTTTCACTTCTTTAGGTAGACTTCATCTTTGCAGAAAAGAAATCTAGATTGAAAGTTGGGCACCACTTTTCTCGAATTTGGTATAACCTGTCCAGCCATGTATTGTCCTTTAAATTATGCATCTCAATCATTTTGCTCCAAGTTGATTCAAACTCCATTTCATTTGAACACCTACCGTATAAGCAATGATTAAATCTTTGATTGAAATCTGGAACACCATAGATTCCAACAAGATTTTTTTAAGCATTTTTACTAATATGCCATAAACAAAGTCGATGACGAGACTCATTGAAAACCATATTAATTGCATTTGCCATTGCTTGGTCTTGATCTGTAAAAATAGATTTCGGTTGTCGACTTCCCATTGCAATCAAAAAAGTCTCAAATAACCAAATAAATGATTGAGTTGTCTCATCTGATAAAAAAGCACAACCAAACAAAACATTGTTCCAATGATGATTGATTACCACAAATGGTGCACAGATTAAGTTGTACTTATTGGTTCGATAAGTGGTATCAAATATAACAACATCCCCAAAAGAGTCATAATCTACTTTTGATCTACCATCTCTCCAAAAGAAATTTGCAATTCTATTATCTTGGTCTACTTGCACCGAATAAAAAAACATTGGATCTTCACTTTGCTTTTCTTTGAAATGATTAATAATACTTTGCCCATCACCAGCATCCATAATTTCTTTTCTTTTTGTTTGCACAAAATTATGACAATCTCGCTTAGACAACCCAACATTATTTGCACCACCAAGTTCCTTTGACAAAAATGAGTAAGACTTTGTTGCTTTTATACCCAAACTAACCATTGTGCTAATTATATTCCCATGAGTAGGTAGCACCTTCCTTCCTGATCTCAAATTAGATCTTTCTTCTGGAGTTGCAAATTCATGATTGTGTGTGTCATTAAAGTGTGAAACACTCCAAATATCATTATTTACATCAAACCGGATCCTAGCACGACAACCCATTCTTACATCTAAATTATCATACTTTTTAACATTAGAAGGGCCTTCCAACTCTTTAAAACCTTGTTTTGAACACACAAATTCTCGTTGCCTAATAACACCATTATATTCTCGTTTAACCGCTTTTCGAATGCTAAATCCCCTTTTTAAAGCATACTCATTATAAAGGTTATATGCTTCTTCTTCAGACCTCACTTGCATTCCAATTTTAATTTCATCACATTCACCCAAAATTACATTTTCAAACTTTTCCCTTTTATCATTGTCCCCAACAGCAACAAAAGCATTCTTGGAAAAATCCATGACTAGTCGAACCTAATCATGGAAAAAAAAGATATGTTGAATGAACATGATGAAAAGATGACTATAAATATACATAAATCACATTAAAACTCAAGTGGGCTTTATACTAATTATCAAAATATCATAATTTTCCATAATAAATCAACCAAAGACTTAATCTAAGAAAATGACAAAAGATAGATTAAATACCTCAGAGGAGACTCTTAGTACGAAACTATTTATTAAAATCAATTCCTTCAGCAAAAACAACAGAACAAAAGCAATGCATCCATCCCTACACCATGAAAAAAAAAAAAAAAAAAAAACTATTAAACGGAATGAAGAAAATTGTGAAAATTCTAAGTAAGCCAACACATATTGCAAACTTAAATGCGTCTAAAAGAAATCATCTTTAACATGAATAGCTGAAAAAGAAAGAAAATATCTAACAAATAAATAATGCTTGAAAATCAAGCACAACCATCAAATACATTAAATCAACTAATAAACAAAGAAATAAGCTTTATTTCTCTACTTATAAAACTACATTATACTAACCACTTTTAATCTAATCCAAAAGAATAGTTTTTTGAAAAGAAAAAGGAAAAAAAAAAAAAAAAACCTTTTACTGTATTATTAGTGCATTCATCCGCACTGAAGCATTTAGTTAGACAGTACAAGTTCTCCTTTTAAATAAGAAACAAGAAACATATGTAAACAAAAAATTCAGAAAATAAAATGAAAAAGAGTGAGGAGAAACCTTCTTGCAAAGTCAGTGTTGAAAGCGGCACGAAAACTTTCGTCGATTTCGGGCTTTTTCCAACGAGACCAATGATGATCGGCGATGCTAGGTAGCGACTGCCAAGGTTTGGAGTTGATAGAGGGAAGATAGAGGTGCTGCTGACTGGTGTACTACAATGGTGCGAGAGAAACAGAGAGAGAGGACGTTTTCCGACGAGACAAAGGTCGGTCTCGTCGGAACTGATGATAACCAGTGATACTAGGCAGCGACTATCAAGGTTTTGAGTTGAGAGAGGGAAGATGGAGGTGCTAGTGAGTGGTGACTGAGTTGGTTCAGTGCTGCAAGAGAAACAGAGAGAGAGAGTGAGAGAGAAAGATGAATTTTTTTATTTTGGAGAAGGGGAAAAGGTAGAGACGCAGAGTGGCGGGATGGGGAAAAATTAGAGGGCAATTGTGTATTTTTTTTTTATGTAACTTGAGTTGGTGAGCTGTAATATTTAATCCATTTGTCAAATTTTCATTGGTCTTAGAAACTCCACATGTGTGCTGAGTTGGAGTTTCTGAAACACAATATACTTTCTTTGATATTAGGACTCTTTCCTAACAATAAGGGGAAATGTTTACTGATAAGGAATATTTTCACCATCCTAAAATTTAGCATAATGTTTACTGAACACTCTCGAGTCTTCAAGTACAAAGGAATCGTCAGACGATAAACAATCATTAGGTTCCATGAGCATCGTTAAGCCTCATGCATGCCTTCAGGTGTCCCAAAGGTTCGTCAGGCACCCTAGAGATCGTCAAGCCCCCTAAGTGCTCACTAACATCTGTGACAATAGTAATATTTACTCGTTTGATACTGTGAGAGTGCCTTTTTCGGGATACTCAGGCCCAAGGATCCCGGGCCCGAATGAAAAGGAAGGATTTGGTGGACCGGGCCTTGACTCACCGCAGCTAACGAGCTGTTTAAGAATCAAGTGAATGCAGAGAATACTCCTGACAATATACAGAAAAATGACAAACAAGGATATCGAAGAGTGCCAAAAATTAACAACGTAAGTTCAGAAGGAAAGAAAAACAGGATTAGCAAGACGATAAAAAAAAAGTGCTGTGGGGATCCTGGGAATTATGAAACAGTATTTCATTAATACATTATCTGTTTGATTACAGAAAGCTCACTAGGACGTGATACAAGGTCCAATCAAGCTCAAAAATTGCAGTCTTGAATGGCTATTTCAGCCTTCAAAACTTGCAAAGTTTGATTCTCGTTGAATCCGAGTATGTGCAATAGTGGCCTTTACAGGATATCGGGAAGCAGTATTTGTTTTTCCCTTAGTATTTTCTTTCTGCACAGATCTTTCTGATAGTTTTTCCTAGAGAATTTCTTCTTTCTTGTGTTTCTTTCTTTTTTTTCTCGCTGCTTTCTTCACAACCCATCCCCTCCTTTTATAATGGAGTTTTTCTGGGCGTCCCGGGGAACCGTTGGTTCCCCTGTTTTGTTCTTTTGCAAACAGAGTATGTTCTGTCCCCATCGTCTCGGTAAGACCCTTTTCCGTTTTTCTCTCATTCTTTCCTTCTCTTGGTTCTGATTCCTTCGAAAGCTTCTGGTTGGCCATCCTGTTTGGGACGTGCTGAGGTATGCCCTTCTCGGCATCCCCATTTCTGGCGTCTTCCTCTTTTCCCTTTCTTTCCTATTTGGACGGAATCCTGTTCTGCCATTTTTGAAAGTCATTTGTTACCATTCTTCTTCCTTGTCCTGGTTCCCCGAGACCCTTTCTGTCTGTGCCATGAGAGGTCGCTCGCGTTTTTTGCTTTTATTTCTTGTTTTCTTCTTCTGTCTTCTTTCTATCGATCTGTCCCAGTCTTCCTTTTTCTTTGTGCCTGAAGGGATCCATGCCTATTGATTGTTCCTGAGGATCCTTGCTTCTTTATACTTTGCCGTGGTCTCTTTTTTGGATGCTTCTTTCTTTTCTGGGCTTCAGGATCCTCTGGGCCTTTCTTTTATTCCCCCATGGGTCTTCCGTATCTATTGCTTTGGGCTTAGCCTGAATTTTTCCTTTTGGGCTTGACTTGTTCTTCTGTTTTGGGCTTATTTCATTATGACCCTTTTTAGACCTCAACAGATACAAAAAATGGCAGATGAAGCAATGCATGACTGACGACCCTTCATATTTAGCTCCACACCATTTACATGTTCTCCACTTTAGTATTTCCATATGGAAAGAACTTTCACACCACACCCAAATATCCTTCTACACGTTCGTATCTTCCAAACATGGAAAGTTAGGCCCAAGGATCTCAGAGCATTAACTTCATACTCTTCCTATAAGGAAACAGCCTACATTCACAAAATCTTGGTCAGCTCTATACTACTTTATAAGCATCATCCCCTTCTTTCCAAGATATGTAGAATTTCCTAGCTCTCATACGTTTGGAGTTATTGGAGATTATTCAATCCCACAAGTTGATCTTTGGTCTAATTAGTATCTAGTTTCCCTTTGCAAATCCTCATTGACAACCCCTGGAGGTTCAAATTGTGTTCTAGCTAGAGTTTTTATGGTTCTCTTTCCAACTTACTTTCTTACGAATACTACTTATACTTTCGTAATTATAATAATAACTAGGAATGGCAACATATTGGGTTCGGGCTGGGTTTTTTGATACCCAGACCCGACCTGCGGGCCCTCACTTGTTACCCAAACCCGACTTGTTAGGTCTTCGTGGGCCCCATCTAGCCACTTCTGGGCCTAATCTATGGCCCAATCCAACCTAATCTTATTAAAAAAAAAAATTAAAAAAAAAACCCAAACACAAACACAAACACAAACAGTAACACAAATCAATCAACATTGTTATTAGTCTTGCTGAAATGAGATTCTTAGATAGAAAACAAATAATAAATAAACACAAAAAATAGAAGAAACAAAACTCCATTTATCATTTATGGACCGATCATCACAAAACTCTGATCATCACATCTCTGATCATCACAAAACTTTGATCATCACATCTCTCTCCGATCTAACAATCTCATGCTCTGATATGACAAAATGACCACATCTCTCTCCGATCTAACAATCCCATGCTCAGATCTAACAATCCCGTGCTCCTCCATGACAAAGATGGCAACCACCACGAGATCCGTGCTCCTCCATGAGGGTGAGGGTGGGTCGGTGAGTGAATGGGAGTGAGGGTGAGGATGAGATGGGAGTGTCTAAGTGAGAGTGAGAGTCAATGACGGTGAGGTGAGGTGAGGGAGGCAGTTGAGTTAAGAGAGAAATGAGAGAAATAAGTTTTAGGTTAGGGTTGTGATATATATATATAGGTAGGTTTTTTTGTAATTTTATATTTAGGCTAACTGGGTCAGTTCAGGCCAGGTGTTTGCCAAAACCCGGACCTGTTTCAGGTTTTTTTTTTTTTTTTTTTTTTTTTTAAAAATCCAAACTCAACCCTATTCTTTATTAGACCGAGTAAAACCCGACCCATTAGGGTCGGGCCAGGTACCCGCGGGTCAGGCAGAAATTGCCACCCCTAATAATAAATAAATAAATAAAAGAATGCAACTTTGTTTTGGTTAAGTGATTAAACTTTTAGTAAAACTAGCTAAATTCATGCACGATATGCGATGCAATTTATTATTAGTTTTCTCCAATATTTCAATAAGTTTGTTAAGAATATTGTAGGTTAATTGGTTGGCACCTCAATTTCCAATAGAGATATTCATGATTCATATTCCCAAACTATTGATGTATAAAAAAAAAAAAAAAAAAAATTGAATACATTTTCTTGTAAAAAATTGTAATCTTTAGTTATTTTATAGACAAAATAGAAATCAAACTATATATATGTGTGTGTTCAAAAATTGAAATTTGCATGATATAGTGGTTAATATAGATAAGCATGTTTCATGCCTGCTAAAAAAATGCATATATCCTTCAATTATTGTTTCTCATATAGATGGAGAAAAATTATATTAAAAACACACAACACATGCACACATATGTATATGTTACATGTGACTAAAAGGAGTTAGGAAATTTAAAGGACTAAGATTTATTTTAGTGAATTCACAAATATTTAATTTTTTTATGGCTCTTGTGTCAATTGTTGTCAAAACAACTAAACATGAGTAAGAATGTCATATTCTAAATTTATTATTATTATTCCAACTAAAAATTATCTCTTAGATAGAATTTATAAAAATAATCATATAAATTCATTTGATATAAATAATTAATGCACAACTATAGATAATTAATATAAGCTTTTACTCTATTAGCTAATTTAATGAACTAATACTTTGATATAAACGCAAACTTTGTTAATTTAGAACCTTGAATAAAGAGAATTTCAAGGAATGCTCCACATGGCACAAAATCATACTCTCTAACATGAGTCTCTACTTTTATATATATATATATATATATATATATATATACATATATATTGATGGTTAATATATCATGGCATTGTATATACACTCATCCGTAGCTTTATTATCACTAAAATATTAGAGTTATTGCTCAACGTGACATGAACTACTAATCAAGAGCGGCGGGAGAGAGAGGGGGTGGGTGTGAGCTTTTCCAATGTCTTCCCCACCCCCTTAATTTATTAGTAATATAACTTAAAATATGTATATATCTTTTACAAGTCTCCATTCTTATTTTAATTTTTTTTTATAGACATTCATTTAATGTATTGATGTCTTTTTTTTTTTTTTTAATGTTCACATTTTTCCCTCTCTTTAAAAAAGAGTCATTAATTAGAGAAAATATTAAACAATTATCAAACTGATCAAATAAAAGAAAAGATTAAAAAAGAAAAGTGTGGTCCTATTTTGTACGCAGTATTTTCGTGGGAGTTAAAAGATTTTTTTTTCTTTCAAACTCTGAATTATGTAAAAGAATAAGGTTTTTATGTTTTTTGTTTTTTGTTTTTTTTTTTTCTTTTCTAAACTCTAAGTTAGCATTCAACTGAATATTCTGTTGGAAAAAAAAAATCAAAAAGTAATTTCAATTCAAATAGAACTCATATTTTTTCTTTGAAATATTCACATTTAGAAATATGAGTTCAAATAGAAAATTCACTTTTAGAAATATAAGAAACTTCACGTTTAAAAATATGAACTCATATTTAAAAATTTTAGTCCAAATAGAAATCAAATAGAACTCATATTTTATATTCACGTTTTCAATATGATAAGATAATGATATGGAAAGGATAATGATAACAAAGTAAGGAAACCAAATATAGAAAAACAAATACTAAATGACAACTCATAAAAGCAAACGTAATAGAGAGAATTCAATATGCATGAGGCATTCTAAATAGAGGTCATAAAAGATACTTACATTTTTGTTGTTGACTAGACTTCAAGTCCAAAGTCCAAATAGTTCGTTGGAGATGGAGGACAGAACACACGAAAATCTTGAAGATCAACACCCTAGTGCAAGTTCCTTGAAGTTATACCAAAATCTTGAAGATAAACACGCCAATGCATGTTCCTTGAACTTTAAATACCAAAATCTTAAAGATAGACACCCCAGTGCACGTTCCTTGAAGAAATATGTGAAAGAAATTAATGGTGAGGTTGAAATATAAGGGCTATTTTAAAAATAAGAAGTTGTTCATGAATTAGAAAATCAAAATAGAAAAGACCAAAGTATATTGACATACACATACCGTTGAGCAAGAGCAAATTTGAGTAGAGCAAATAGAAAAAATAATGATAATGGTGAAAAGAAGATTAACAGAATTGAGAGAATTGGAGAATTGAAGAAGAAGCAATTTGAGTTTGAAAATCAACATGAGTGTACCGGGAGTGTGGTCCTATTTTGTAGATAGTGTTTTACGTGGGAGTTTTCATTTAGAAAAATGTTCCAACCAAATTGTGGTGATAGGTTTAGCAATTTGAAAACTAACAGGAGAGTAATAATGTCTAAAATTAAGGGATATGGATGAAAAGTTATAGTGATAGTTTTATTGTATGAAAAATAAAGAAGAACTTTTATAATTAAAAAATAATAATAATTGTTATAAAAAATAATAAATAAAGAAGAATTGATTTGGAAAAAAAAAAAAAAAGTGAAGGGAATATGAGTAAGGGAAACGTGAATTCAAAAGAAAAAAAAAAGTGAAAAAAAAAATAATAACCAACTTAGGGGAAGTTAGACATGGGTTTAAAAAAAATGAAATAGATAACGGAAAAAAAAATAAAGGATAAACCTTAATAACAGGGTAGATAACTTTTTTTGATAGAAACGTGGGTTTTTTTTTTTTTTTTTTTTTTTTTTTTTTTTTCTGTTTTTTTTTAAAAAAAAAGAAGTTAAGAAAATAGTTTAAATAAATTGTAATATATAGCTTTCTTTTCTTTTTCTTTTTTGGGATAAACTTGAGGATGTTTAAAAAAAAATTGATTTGAAGATAACTTTTTTTAAAAGGAAAATAAATAAATAGATAAATAACAAATGTATAGTTGCTTTGACGAAGTGGATTAGTAGAAGAGTTATCCTATTTTGTAGGAAATATTTTAGGTGAGAGTTAAAGATATATTTTTACTTTGTTATCCTCAAGTTTTGCCCCTACTTAAACATAGGTTGTAGGGGTATTTTGGAACACAAAAAAATCCGGTCTAAACAGGAGAAACATCTTAAATAATAGTATAGATTATGAGAAGTATGGTTTATATATATATTGTACAGTTTGAGGTCCCCAAGCCTATGGACCTTGGGCCCCAGCCCTGTAGCACGGCCCATGGCCCCCAACCATTTGTACGAGATAGGGCCCTAGGCCCACTAGGCCACAGACCCTAGCATCATGCCACAATGCCTGACCTAATGCCTATTGGAGTAGTAATCTTAACCCGGACGCACTTTGAGCCCCAACTCGGGCCTCTCCCAATCAACTACAGCTTGGACAGCAGTATGATTGCTCGGTGGTACCATGTCTTGGCTGCCCGATATTGCCTTGGGGAATATCACTACTGATCAGTCTTTTTGAGATGGGAACCAGTTCCAATGCCACTACTACCACTCCTAACGGAACATCCACTTAAAGATGATGGAATTAGACCCCCATTTGCACTAGTAAGGGGGAGTAATCATAACACCTCCACTTATCTAAGGCTATAAATGAGAGGATTAAGGGAGAAGTGGGGGTGGGCAATTCTGGAGAGAAAACTGAGAGAAAGACGAGACCTAACTAAGAGAAAAAAAGGGATCATCTTTCTGAGATAAAGAGAAGGGTGTGTAGAATAAGGAAAGTGTACCTGGGTCTTTGAGCACAGGATCACCCATAATAGGAAACTCTAAGCCCACTATACAAATTAGTTGTGAGCCCAAATCTAGGTCCACCCCATTAAAGCTAAGTTGGGCGTGCACAATTGGCGCCGTCTGCGGGGACCTCCTATGAAATTGTGGTTTTGCCAAGACGTGCATGGGGAAAAATCTGGAGGACAATCAGGGAGCTATGCTGAAAGTGGCTCTAGGAGATCTTCTCGAGGATCCACTTGGCGGGAAAAAAGGCAGAAGGGACACGAAGATAGGGAGTATGAGGAAGAAGGGCAGTCTGGCCTTGGAGAAGGGTCGTTTCAAACGTATTGGACAATGTCTAGTGCTTCGGGGTGAAATCGTTTCGACAGAAGGGATGAAGAGCTTAAATGGAGGGATGAGGAACTTGAGCATCTACGTAGGTTGGTAAGGGATTTGGAGTTGGAAGCGAGAGGTAGGCATCGGAGAAGGGACCATGAGAAGTGAGGAGAAGGGTTAGCTAGTGTGGAGGGTCACCACGGAGCAGGCTCCCATCAATTCGGGTCTCATCGGCACCGGGATCTCTCACTGGGATATGCAGATTGGGGCTCGATTTCCCCGAAGAAGCGACGACCCCAAAATGTTGCCATGGATGCTATGAGCCACGCATTACGCCAAGTTGCTCAAATACCATTCTCAAGGGACATTGAACGGGCCCCTATGTCGAGCAGATTTACATGGCCGTCGTTCAATTCTTACAATGGAAAGATGGACCCGGTAGAACATGTAAGTCATTATATTCAAATGATGTCTTTGCACACTCATAACAATGCACTAATGTGTAAGGTATTTCCCTCGAGTCTTGGTCCCACTGCTTTGAGGTGGTTCAATGGGTTAAGGAAAGGCTCGATTCATAGTTTTTTCGAGTTGATTCAAGAGTTTGGTGTCCAGTTCATGACCTGTAGCTGAGTTCTGCAGCCTGTGGATGCATTGCTATCAATGAAAATGGGGGCTGGGGAAATCCTCCATAACTATGCTAACTGGTACTGGGAGCTGTACAACGAGATTAGAAAAGGTAATGAAAAAATCGTGGCAAGTACTTTTTGGATGGGATTGCTCAAGGATTCCGAATTGTGAGACTTGTTGACAAGGAGGTCTCTTGAGGATATGAGGTAGTTGATGAGGCATATTGAAGAGGACGATCGGTTGCAGAGCAAAGGTAAGGCCCCAGTCATAAATCATCATCGGCAAAGCGGTTTACAATCAAGGCCTTGGAAGGATTTGAAGATTCAAGATCTAGGGCCATAGATGGGGGAAGTGAATGTAGCCTTCAAGGAGTCGGTGCATAGGATTGTGGAATCAAGAATGAGCCATACTTTAGGTGGCCAAACAAGATGGAGGGTGACCTTTCAAGGAGGAATCAGAACCTGTACTATACTTGCCATAGGGATAACAAGCATACCACCGAACAGTGCAGAGTGTTAAAAGATCATCTGGAGCAGTTAGTGAAGGTTGGGTATTTGAAGGAGTTTATGGTGGACCCTAGGAATCAGGAAGTCGGGCAAAGTGCTCGGCCTCGTGGTAATCCTCTCCCACCCCCATTGGGAGTAGTAGAAGTCATCCACGCGGCCCCAAGGGGTGTTTAGATGTCCAAGAGGAGGGGGGTGCTGGCTATGGTACCGACAAAAAGTTGTGCGGGTAAGCAACCCTCTGAGAAGAAGTTGAAGTACACTCAAGATCCCATTGCCTTCAATGAAAATGATCTGAAGGGCACAATTCAACCACATAATGATGCTTTGGTGGTTAGAGCACTCACAGTAGTAGTGCTATATTGTTATAATGCTATAATTTAGCTCCACTGATACCAAAATTACGCTCCAGTAGTGGAGCTATATCCATATTTTTTAGCTCCACATGAACAGTACACATCTATAAATAGATGTGTACTGTTCATGAGAGCTAAACAAAAATAATAATATTCAATTCTTACCGGGCTTAAAATAATACCGTTCCCTTTTTTTTTTTTTTTTTTTTTTTTTTTTTTCTTTTATCTCTTTCTCTCTTTGTGCCTCTCTCTCTCTCACTCTTCTGAATTCTCATCCTCTCCCCAGAACTCTCTCAAGCTCTCATCCTTTCTGTCACTGTGCAATCTCGCCGTTCCGACCAGCCGTCCTCAAGCTCTCATCCTCTTTCTCACTCCGGCCCGACCAGCTGTCCTCAAGCTCTCATCTTCCTTCTCACTCCAGCCTGACCAGTCGTCCCGACCAGCTCTCAAAACTCACTGTCACTCTCCTCTCTCACCATCACTCTCTCAAGCTCCCTCATTCCCCGTCGCCGACCCAACCCAGCCGTCCCAAGCTGTCGATCGCAGACCCACGCTGCCGATCGCCTATTACAGAGATTTGGCTTTTTTTTTTTTTTTCTTCTGCTGTGGACTGCTGGTGTTGTACTTGGAGATTTGGGTTTTTTTTTTTTTTTTTTTTTTTTTTTTTTTTTTTCTTCTGCTGTGGATTGCTGGTGTTGTACTTGGAGATTTGGGTTTTTTTTTTTTTTTTTTTTCCCCTGGTGGTGGTGGTGGTGGTGGTGGTGTTGGTGTTGGTGGTGGTTGTGGTTGTGGTTGTGGCGGTGGCTGAGGAAAAAGATTTGAGATTTGAGTTTATTTATTTATTCATCTTTTTCCTACTGTGGATTGCTGGTGGTGGTGGCGGCGGCGGCTGATGGTAGAGATGGTTGTGATTGGTACTGTGAATGTTTTTTTAGTGAAATATATTATTTTATTGTAGTGGTTATAATATTTTATTGTAATGTTTATATTATTTTATTGTGTTAAAAGCTAAAATAGATCCACTACTGCAACGTATGTATGCATATGTATAGGTAAAATAGATAAAGTAAGTTTTAGTGGAGCTAAATAGCTAAATATTTAGCTCCACTGCTGTGGATGCTCTTACAACTCGAATAAATGGTTTCATAGTAAAGAAAGTATTGATAGATCAGGGGAGTGGTGCTGAGGTGATGTATCCCACCTATTCAAAGGGCTTAGCCTGAAGGATGAAGATCTCTCCAAGTATGATACGCCCCCGATGGGGTTTGATGGCCGCATGGTGACCTCAAAAGGGCAGATCTTGCTTCCCGTGAATATGAAGGTAAAGAGGTGATGGTAATGTTCATAGTGGTCGCTTCTTATTCCCCGTACACGACAATCCTTGGAAGGCCGTGGATTCATGCAATGGGGGCTGTACCATCCACCATGCATGTGAAGGTCAAGTTCCGCACCAAGCAAGGTATTGTTGTAGTAAAGGGCAATCAGCAAATGGCTAGGCAATGCTTGGTAGCCATAGTTGAGCGAGGAATCAAGCAAAAAAAGTCAACCGAGAAGACTCCCTTATAGCAATTACAGGGAACCCAAGAGGAAGCAGGGGCTAGCTGTGCCGAGAACTTGGTAAGAGTAAGGATATTACCAGACAATAACAGGAGTTTTCTTATAGGAGCAAGTGTGAAGGACAAAAAGAGGGTGAAGATGTTGCTATTTCTTGTTCAGAATGTAGACGTGTTCGCTTGGAGCCTATATGAGGTGCTCAGGATGACCCTGAGTTCATAGTACACAAGCTCAACGTGGATCCTTTGTACCCTCCCAAGAAGCAGAAGTTGAGGAGATCGGCTAAAGAGCACGTCGAGGCTGTGAAGTAAGTGGTCAAGAGATTGAAGGAAGTCGGGGCTATAAAAGAGATATTCTTCTTGGAGTGGCTCGTGAATAACGTGGTGGTAAAAAAGAAGAATGGCAAATAGAAAGTTTATGTTGACTTCACTGGCCTGAACCGAGCATGTCCAAAGGATCCATTTCCCATGCCGAAGATTGATCAACTGGTAGATGCCACCTATGGGTACCAAAGGATGAGCTTTCTGGATGCTTTTTAGGGTTATCATCAGATTGCCTTGACTGCCGAGGATCAGGAGAAGACAACATTCATATCCCTTGATGCTAACTATCATTATATTGTGATGTCATTTGGGTTAAAGAACGATGGGGCCACATATCAACGGATGATGATGAGAATGTTCAGAGATAAGATTGGGTGCATAGTTGAGGTGTACATTGATGATATGGTAGTAAAAAGCAAACAGGAGATGCAGCGTATTGATGATCTCAAAGGGGTGTTCAAAGTATTTCGATGGCACAAGCTGTGCCTCAAAGCCGTTAAGTGTGCTTTTGGAGTGGGGGCTGGCAAGTTCCTAGGGTATTTGATCACTAACCAAGGAATAGAAGTCAACCCTGACCAGATTGAAGCAGTAAAACACCTCAGACCGCTGAGCAATCCAAAGTAAGTCCAAGTACTGATCGACATGTTAGCTGCCCTTAATCCGTTTATTTCCAAAGTTACTGATTGGTGCCGTCCATTTTACCAGCTTTTGAAACAATAGAAAGGATTCCAATGGAATGAGGAGTGTGAAAAGGCTTTTCAGGGTTTGAAGGAATATTTGACACAGGCCCTTATGCTGATAGCCTCGAAGCTCGGAAAGGACTTATACATGTATCTTTCTGTATCCAAACATGCCATAAGTGCCGTGCTGTTGAAAGATCAAGGTGTGCAACAGCCTATATACTACATTAGCAAAACCTTGGTCGACGCCGAGACGAGATATTTGCCTTTGGAAAAGTTGATGTTGGCATTAGTTCACGCTACAAAAAGGCTACCCCACTAATTTCAGGCTCATACTGTTTACATATTAACCGAGTATCCTCTACAGTCGTTATTGAAGAGGTTTGATTTCTTTTGAAGAATAGCTAAATGGGGGACTCAGTTGGGTTCTTTTGACATCAGGTACAGGCCTAGGAGCTCGGTGAAGGGTTAGGTCCTCGCTGATTTCATCGCAGATTTTTCCTCGAGAAGGGGGAGGGAGATGATTTGCCCTATGGAGGTAATTCCGTGGAAGGTATTTGTGGACGGTGCATCCAGCACATTAGGAGCCGGGGTTGGAATCGTAGTCATCACCCCAGAAGGAATAAAATTGGAGCATTCCTTTAGGTTAAGCTTTAAGGCATGTAATAACGAGGCCGAGTATGTGGCCTTGCTCACCAGATTGAGAGTTGTTTTGGATCTAGGTGCTAAGGAGGTAGAGGTCTACTCGGACTCTTGGTTGGTGGTCAATCAGGTGCAGGGAAGCTTTGAAGCCAAGGATCCCCGGATGGTGGAGTACTTATGGTTGGTGAAACAAACTATAGACCGATTTCAGAATGTAAGAGTAGTTCAGGTGGCCAGGGGACAAAACCAACACACCAACTCTTTGGCCACATTGGCATCATCATCAACCAAGGAAATTCCTCGATTAATCAAAGTGGAGTTAGTAGCAGAATCGAGTACCAATGCAGGGGTAGGTGTTTCGCTAGTGACAGCAACTGAGCCGTGTTTGATGGATCCGATCATTGACTTTTTAGCTGAGGATTTAGTGCCTACTGATGAAAAGGAAGCAGAAAAAATGCTAGGCAGTTGCTTAGTATTGGTTATCGCTGACCGTAAGCTAAACTGAAGGTCTTTTGAGGGGCCTTACCTACAGTATCTGCACCCTAGCAAGATTGAAGAATTCCTGACCGAGCTACATGAGGCAATGTGCGGCAGTCACGTGGGGGGACGTTCACTAGCTCACCGAGCGATGACTCAGGGATTTTACTGGCCACGAATGCAAAGGGACACCACCGAGTACGCACGAAAGTATGAGCAATGCCAAAGGCATGCCCCGATGATCCACTAGCCGGCAGGAAGCTTAAATCCCATTACTGGCCCTTGACCCTTTGTGCAATAGGGGCTAGATATCGTCAGTTCGTTCCCTCGGGTTACAGGAAACCGAAGGTTTGTTCTAGTGGCCGTTGATTATTTCACCAAGTGGGCAAAGGCAAAGGTGTTGGCGAACATCCGGGATGTGGATGTTAAGAAGTTTGCATGGAGAAACATTTTGACAAGGTTCGAGATATCGGAGTCCCTAGTGTCAGACAATGGGCTGCAATTTGACAGCAAAGCTTTTTGCGAGTTTTGTAGCAATCTCGTCATCACAAACCAGTATTCTACCCCGGCATATCCGCAAGCAACGGTCAAGTCGAGGCTACCAACAAAGCCATCATGAGCAGGTTGAAGAAGAGATTAGAAGGTGCTAAGGGCAAGTGGGCAGAGGAGTTGCCTAATGTTCTGTGGGCATACCGGACAACTCTATTAGGGACCCAACTCACCTCATTATCCCTAGCAATATTAAGATCAAAGGTACAAGAAACCATTCTCCTTAGCTGAAGCAGGTTTTTTGGATTAGAAGCCAGGAAGCCAAAATTAACCAATTTCAATTTCTATCCAATATAATGTTAGAAACTTAATCAACCTTTCATATGCCTGCATTTTTAAGAATCTTCTCCTCAATTGGAGACATAAAGGCCTTCCAAGGATGGCGATGTCATACTAAAAAGAGTTGCCTTTGCCATCACCATCAACTTAATAGAAGAAGCTTCTTCATAAACCTAGAACCATCAGTGGGAACATCAATTGACCAAAAATTCCTTTTTACCCGGCAAATTTTGATGAACCCCATTGGGCCAAAATAGACTTTCTGCTTGTACACTTTGTCCAAGCAAACATGCTTTATGACAAGCATATTTCAAGTCAGAAATCTCCTCAACCCTAGCCCATAATCCTCCGGATTGCAAACAGCAACCTACGCAACCTTTGCAGAACATATACTTTATTACATTAGCACCATTCCAAAGAAATTTTTTAAGAAAATTTATCAATGGCTTTCAGCAATCATAGCCCTACCTATGGCTATTGAACCTTTGTTGGGAGAAATCTATTTATTTGACACAATAAAAAGCAGATTGCCTTTGCCCACTCTAACTCTGAAACTGAGTATAGAGTATGGCTCGTCTAGTTATACTGCCTCTAAAATATTATGAGTCCAAGATATTGGTGTTGTTGCTCTACTCCTATGGATATGTATTGTCATAATCAAGCTTCTATATTTAGTTCTAACAACCTTATGTTTCATGAGCACGCCAAACATATTGAGGTCAATGGTAATATTATTCGGAATTCATTGATAAAGAAACAAATTGACACCCACCATTATTTCTATCTTCGTTTACCGATAAAACAAAAAAAAAAAAAAAAAAAAAAAATCTATCTCCATTATTTCTT
This sequence comes from Quercus berberidifolia, assembly GCA_028535905.1. Lineage (NCBI taxonomy): Eukaryota > Viridiplantae > Streptophyta > Magnoliopsida > Fagales > Fagaceae > Quercus > Quercus berberidifolia. The sequence goes on along the minus strand of JAPQVW010000003.1, from coordinate 87,567,876 downwards.
TTTATTGAACAGAGGACTGCCAACTCTATCACTTTAAAGAATAACATGCAACAAGGATATCAAAATAGCTCTTACCAAGTTTTACCCATGCCATTTTAGAGAATTGAAAATAAACTATAAGATAAAGAGAGGGTTGGTTGGGGGGGGGGGGGGGGGTGGGGAGATATAACAGAAGCCTGAAACAAGAAATTTAATTCCATCAATCTGCAAGGCTCTACCTCGCATTGACAATTGATTTTGAGTGTTTGCTCTTCTTGTGGACTTAGTTCTTTATCGCTTATATCGCTGCTTCTTGTAACCTACACAGTACAAGACATCACTCCAAATAAGAAAGATTGCGTGCATGCAACAATTTTTGAGAGAGAGAGAGAGAGAGAGCAAAAAGGAGGACTTTGAATTCTACCTGGCCATCAGCAATGATAAGCAATACATAGTACTGACCACCACTTTTCTCTGCAATGTCAATTGCAGCCTCAATTAGAGGTTGGCCCTCAAACACAATTAATCACATAAATGAAGCTGTTAATCTCAACAAATATTATAGACAGGATTTGCTAATGGCAAACCAGAAGAGAGTTCATGGGTTTGGTTACAGGGAGAAAAATTAATGAAATTATCAGCTTTCAAATAAATGAACAAAAAACCAAACAGCAAGTTTTTCGTTTTGAGCAATCTTGCTGTAGCAGGACAAAGCTGCTTCAACACCATGGCAAGGTGAATGATCACTGTGAAAGCTAAACACTTCATGATCATGAGTTATCTCTATAACAGAAAATAAATCCAGGGGTCATGTTAGAAAATAATAGAAACTTCTCCAGATGTTCAACTTTAGGGGATTAGACATACAGTCACCAAAACCAAAACAAGGAATTAAGTTGTCTTCATCGAAAGGGGATAAAGTCTTTCCCATGACGGAGATGGCCTTCTCATATGGATTAGATGTATATCCAATGGCATGCAGGCTCCGGTTATTGAATGAGACCTTGCCTTCAATAACAAAAATGATGAATTGACATCCGGAGATACAAATCAAATACAAACCATTTTCAAAAATATATGATATCACATTATTTTTTAAACAATAAACGCTTGTCAGAGATGTGATGACCTTCACATAATGCCTTCTTCACCAACACTATCTAATGTCAAGTCTCATAATGTATTATCCATAATTTTAGAATAGAAAATTAATAAGGTACATTGTTATCATTTTCGGCACAATTCAGATTAAACCCCAGTGTTTTGTAGATGCAATTATTAACTAGGGGATCCCAATTCTTGCTCCATCAATAACTCAACAATAATGAACGGAATATAAACAAAAAGAGATTATTATATTTACTCCACAAACCTGTCCATTCATTGCTTTTAGTGAAATCAATTCCAATGAGGAGTTTGGATGCTTTTAGACCTTCTTTACTCAATGCTGCACTGACCTGTTTAAAAAGAGAGCCCGTTCAAAACTTCAAAAATTCAAATTCATGAAAGAAAAAAAAAAAAAAAATGAATCAGATGATTTTGCAATGTTATTCTGCAGCATACGCATTTTTGCCATAAATTGCCACAATTTGGAACTGAAGTCCAAAATGAAATGATTTGATATATGAGAAATATACAAACTGCCATCATTGGTTACTTAAATTTTAGCACTCTTCTATAAGCCATAGTTTTGAGCATATTTGGGTAATAACTGGACTGTTTCCTATAAGTGCTGATCCATAAGAATCAACAAAAGCAAGAACTACATACCACTGTGATACAGTTAAGCGTCTGTAAGATTGTTAATGTCAATCAAGACCTTGTATTACATGTGTTATGACAGGTCTGGTATGCGAAATATAAGAGATGACTTCACTCAAGATCATAATCTGCATCTCAAAACTACAATAATGAGTGGACATTATCAAGATTGTAGCAGCAGCTCACATCAGCAAGACAGAAAAGAAATGAAGCAAAAGAAGAAAGCAACGAAGAAATGAATTTTCTGTCTAAACGACATTAGTGTAATATAGTTGTTGTAGTTTTGTAATTTCTGTACATAAGCTACTTGTAGTTTTCCATGTATTTAAGCTGAAGGAGTCACACACGTGGAATAACAGAAAGTCACACGTGCTGTAACAGATTTTGGGTGTAACTGATTTTCCAGGCCTCTGTTTTTGGTATTTAGACACAGAGCTTGTACAGATTCATTCATTCAATACAAATCAGAATTTTTCTTTCTCTTTCTCTCATATTGTTTCTCTGTTTTCTTATTCAAAGTTTCTGTACTTTCTTATATGGTATCAGAGCTTGAGCCTTTATCAATGGCGTCAAACACAGAAACTATCTCATCTACTTCTTCGCATCGCGAGCTTCCTCCAATGGAAGATCCTCGCAGTCCTTTCTTTATGCATCATGGTGAATCTCCTGGTGCGATCCTCGTTGCTCCACACCTGACTGAGGATAATTATCCAACGTGGGCTAGAGCAATGATAATGGCTTTAGATGCTAAGAGCAAACTTGGTTTTGTTGATGGTTCTATCACTGTTGCAATGGCGATTACACCGCTTGAGAAGCAAGCTTGGTCAAAATGCAACTCGATGATCTCATCTTGGATCTTAAACTCTGTTTCACCTCACATTAAAGCTAGTGTTATTTACAGAGACACAGCTCGTGCAGTGTGGAATGCACTAAAGATCCGTTTTCAACAAGCAAATGGACCAAGAATCTCTCAGCTCCAGAAGCAGATTTCCTCTATAATGCAAGGAGATTCTACAGTAACAACATTTTTCACTAATCTTCAAGCTACTTGGGATCAACTGTTGAATCTCAGGCCTTTGCCAAGCTGCTCATGTGGCAAATGCAATTGTGGAGTAAATGATAAGATTACGCAGCTTTATCATCAAGATTCAATAATGCAGTTTCTTAATGGATTGAGTGATTGTTATTCACAAGTCAAGACTCAAATCCTTATGATGGAGCCTGTTCCATCAATAGATAAGGCTTTCTCATTAGTAATTCAGGAAGAAAGGCAAAGGTTCTCAACCTCTAATGGTGCTCCTTCTATTGAATCAACTGCACTTGCTGTTAAGAACCAAGTCTTCAATCAAGGTTCTCATTCAAACAACAGCAATGGTAGAAATTTCAAGGGCAGTGCTACCAAAGGAAGACCTGTATGCAGCCACTGTGGGAAACTTGGTCACATTATGGAAAAATGCTATAAACTTGTTGGATTTCCTCCAGGTTACAAGCAAAATGGACGGATGGCCAAGGCTAATCAGGTTATGGTAGATGATAACCAAGGTCAATCTGAATTTATGCAGCAGAATAATCCCTTTCCTTTCACTTCAGAGCAGTATCAACAGTTGCTTTCTCTACTGAATTCTCATGCATCCACCTCTGGTAATTCCAATGATGCTATAGCCACAGCCAATTCTGCCATTTCAGGTAATCTTTGTGACTCTTTTCATGATTCTTTCTGCCTAAGTATGTAACATTCCATTTTTGCCAATAATCCAGCTAGTAAAACAACATTTGATAGACAAACTTGGGTCCTTGACACTGGGGCAACAGACCATATTGTTCATTCTGTCAATCTATTCACTAAAATCACCAAATCTGTCTCATCTTTTGTACAATTACCTAATGGTGAAAAGGTTCTTGTCACACACATTGGCACCATTCAAGTCACAGCCAGCCTTATACTTGAAAATGTATTATGTGTACCTGCTTTCACCTTCAATCTGATCTCTGTAAGTCAATTGACAAAAGGATTATCTTGCTGTTTCATCTTCTTGTCAAATTTGTGTTTTATACAGGACCTTTCTTGTTGGAAAACGATTGGAGTGGGTAAACTACATAACAACCTCTACTTGCTATCTACAACTCCTTGCAAATCTGATTCTGCAGCTTCTTCCATTTTGGATTCTGTTTTTGGCACTTTTGTCAATAATATTTCTAATGTTCCTGTCATAACCAAGCCATTTCTTTGGCATCTTAGACTAGGACATGCTTCGGATGCTAAACTTCATGCCTTACATGATTGTATTCCTGATGTAAGCAATGTTCATAGCAATAAAACTTGTACTCTTTGTCCCATTGCTAAACAGAAACGTTTTCCTTTTCCTTTCTTCAATCATTTGTCTACAACTCCTTTTGATCTTATTCACTGTGATGTATGGGGTCCCTTTGCTAAGTCCACACATGATGGTTTTAGATATTTCCTTACTATTGTTGATGATGCCACTAGATCCACATGGGTATACCTTATGAAAACCAAATCTGAAACCAGGCCATTGTTGATTTCATTTTTCAATATGATCTTCACACAGTTTAGCACTAAAATCAAGGCCATTAGGACTGATAATGCTCATGAATTCACTCTAAAAGATTTTTATGCTAAGCATGGAATTCTGCATCAGCACTCTTGTGTAGCCACTCCACAACAAAATTCAGTTGTGGAGAGGAAACACCAACACATATTGAGCATTGCAAGGGCTTTAAAGTTTCAGTCCAATGTGCCTCTTACCTTTTGGGGTGAGTGTGTCTTAACTGCTGTGTATATTATAAATAGGCTGCCTTCTTCTACTCTTGGCAACAAAACTCCTTTTGAGAAACTATACAATACTATCCCTTCCTATGATCATCTATAGGTCTTTGGCTGCCTGTGTTTTGCATCTACCTTGTCTCACAATAGGTCTAAATTTGATCCTAGATCCTTACCATGTGTTTTTCTGGGTTACCCTTATGGGGTTAAAGGTTTCAAGGTCCTTGATCTGGCCACCAAGAAAATTTTTGTCTCTAGGGATGTTCTTTTCCATGAGACTGTCTTTCCCTTTGTCTCTTCCACATACTCTTCTTCCCCTCATTCCACAATCACCTTACCTCATATTTTTCCTTCCCTAGATCCTTACCTTGACCCCTTACCTTTTGTTGCTACTCCCACTGTTGATCCACATACCTCAACAGCTCCCATTACAGATTTTACATCTGCCTTATCCAATCCTATCTCACCTTCCCCTACTTCACCTTTACCCATTCCAGATACTACCTCTGCCCCTTCTTTTGATTCTGTTCTTCCTCCTTCTGCAGACCCCATACCTGCTCCTATATCCCATTCTATTCCTGCTTCAGTACCTCCTTCCATTCCTGCTTCAGTACCTCCTTCTATTCCTGCTTCCATTCCACCCTTAAGGAAGTCTACAAGAGTCAGTAAAGCTCCTGCTTATTTGCAAGATTTTAAATGCAGTACTGTTGTTCATGCTAAGTTTGATCACTCCAATTCATCCATCAAGTCTGGTTCCACCTCCTCTATGTCAGGTACTAAGTATCCTCTCTCTGATTATATTGATACCTCTGGTCTTTCCCCTTCCTATGCTCATTTTTGTTCCCTAATCACTACTATTTCCGAGCCAAAATCCTATTCTGAGGCTATCAAGGATCCTAAGTGGCAGAATGCTATGGCTGATGAGATTGCAGCCTTGGAATCCAACCACACTTGGTCTCTTACTTCACTCCCTTCCCACAAAAAGGCCATTGGGTGCAAATGGGTCTATAGAATCAAATATAAGGCTGATGGTACAGTAGAGAGGTACAAGGCCAGACTTGTGGCCAAAGGGTTCACTCAGCAGGAGGGCTTAGACTTCACAGACACTTTCTCTCCTGTGGCTAAGATGACTTCAGTGAAGACTATCCTTGCTATTGCTGCTGTGAAGGGCTGGCACCTTGTTCAACTTGATGTGAACAATGCTTTCCTTCATGGTGATCTCCATGAAGAAGTTTATATGCATCTGCCTCCAGGCTTTCACAGCAAGGGGGAGTCTTTGGTGTGCAAACTAAATAAGTCTTTGTATGGACTTAAGCAGGCCTCAAGACAATGGTACTCTAAGTTCTCAGCTACCATTTTGAAATGTGGTTTCAAACAATCTAAGTCAGATTACTCTCTATTCACTAAGAAGTTTAATCAGTCTTTTATAGCTCTCTTAGTGTATGTTGATGACATCCTTATTGCCAGTAATGATGCTCATGCTATTGAAGACCTCAAGGTGTTTCTGGATCAAGAATTCAAGTTGAAAGACCTTGGAAACCTGAAATTTTTCCTTGGTCTTGAAGTGGCCAGATCAGAACAAGGCATTTGTCTATGCCAAAGGAAATACACCTTGGAGATACTTAAAGATGCTGGAATGTCAGGTTGCAAACCAAGTAAGGTTCCTATGGAACAAAATTTGAAGCTAAGTAAGTTTTGTGGAGAGTTACTGCCTGACCCTAGTGTTTACAGAAGATTGGTAGGGAGATTGTTGTATCTTACCATCACTAGACCAGACATTGCTTACTCAGTACAAAAATTGAGCCAATATATGTCCAAGCCACGCAAACCTCATCTAGATGCAGCTTATAAAGTGCTGCAATATCTTAAAGGAACTCCTGGTCAGGGCATCCTTTTCTCATCCAAATCAGATTTACAGTTGAAGGCATACACAGATGCAGACTGGGCTTCCTGCATTGACACTAGAAGATCCACTACTGGATTTTGCATTTTCTTAGGTGATTCACTCATTTCATGGAAGACCAAAAAGCAATCTATAGTCTCTCGTTCCTCTGCTGAAGCAGAATATAGAGCCATGGCAGTCACCACATGTGAAATAACTTGGCTTCTAGCTTTGTTAAAGGATTTGGAGGTTTTTCATCCCAAACCTGCCATGCTTTTCTGTGACAATCAAGCAGCCATATACATAGGTGAGAATCCTGTGTTTCATGAAAGAACCAAGCACATAGAAATAGATTGCCACTTGGTCAGGGACAAAGTTGAAGATAAGGTCATTCGTTTATTCTTTACTCCCACTCATTCTCAGCTAGTTGATCTCCTCACAAAAGCTCTTAGTGGCCAGCAGTTGCAAGCCTTACTATCCAAGATGTGCATTGTGGATATCCATAATCCCAATTCTCATCTTGAGGGGGAGTATCAAGATTGTAGCAGCAGCTCACATCAGCAAGACAGAAAAGAAATGAAGCAAAAGAAGAAAGCAACGAAGAAATGAATTTTCTGTCTAAACGACATTAGTGTAATATAGTTGTTGTAGTTTTGTAATTTCTGTACATAAGCTACTTGTAGTTTTCCATGTATTTAAGCTGAAGGAGTCACACACGTGGAATAACAGAAAGTCACACGTGCTGTAACAGATTTTGGGTGTGACTGATTTTCCAGGCCTCTGTTTTTGGTATTTAGACACAGAGCTTGTACAGATTCATTCATTCAATACAAATCAGAATTTTTCTTTCTCTTTCTCTCATATTGTTTCTCTGTTTTCTTATTCAAAGTTTCTGTACTTTCTTATAGACATTGTGAAAAAATTATCCTCAAGCTTACTAAAGTAAGGTCTGTCTCTCTCGATCAGGTTATAGCATAGGGTTTCATTTTATAAAATAACAATTTTCCATGACATCAAAAAAGCCACATCATTGCTCCGTTTGATATACACAAGAAAACTAATAGAAGTGAACAGGACAAATAGTGCTCATTTTTTAAACCTTTAAGTAAACTCTAGGGATAACCGGTGTATTTCGGTCTTTACTTTATATCAAGTTTGTCTATAGTCATATTAAAATGAACTTTAGCCAACATATATGTTAAAAAAAAAAAAAAAAAAATCATGTAAAAATTTCAAATTTCAAATTTCATTCTAGTGGTAAATAACCATGTGAAAACATCTTTTTTTTTTCTCAAGCAAAAAAAAAAAAAACTGATTTTGGAGAGTGTATATATAAAAGAACCAAAAAAGATAAAACAAATTTGTAACCAAATGATCAGTTTGAATACAGAGTTTGAGGTCATCGACAAAATCAACCCCCAAAAAATCACATTTCACTTACGAACAAACAGTGGAATCCAACTAAAGTTTCGGCCCGAAGCCAAAAAAAATAAAAAATTTCATCCATGGCCGCGCAGCCGTGCGTATCGGCCTCAGGTGCGCTGCCTAATGCTTCCTAGGATAGTAGTCAACATAGAATCCTTATCACAGCACTTAAAATGAAAAGAGACAAAAAAGAGGGAGAAGCAAAATAACCTCCTCAAGGGAAGAGTAGCTGTGCGCCATTCCTCTTACTATGTCGGTGTTTCCGGTGGTGTTAGTATGAGTTCTGAAGCATCAACATTCATGTACATATAAACAACTTACTTCAGTTACAACTTGCTGAAAAAAGATCTTGTAGCTAGCTAGCTATCTCTTTTATCTTATACATATAGTACATACAGATAAATGGTAAATGAGGGTGAGTGAATATGATTACCTGTCAACTTCATCATCTTGTAACTCATGAATGCCTATGTTCACGAAATTTTGATCCCAATTCGTGTGGAATTCAGAATCCTTCTTGTTTTTAGATGCCTTTCATCTCATCATCCAAACAGAGCAGATCAGATTGTTCTAAACTGCATTCCTTCATTTTACGTTGAAACTACTTTTTTTTTTTTTGAGAATGAACTTATGAAATTTTATTAACGTAAATGAGTTACATCCAACTATAAAAACAGAACAACATGAGATGGAACATCGTCCATCCATACTTGAAAATCTAGTATGCATATAGCATGTTTGGCCAAATTATGTGCTACACTATTGCCATTTCTCTTAACATGAGAATACAATAATCTTCTAAACTTAGTTCCATACGCTTTCACATCTTCTAACAGCAGACCCCATGGCGATAGGTTCTGTTCTTGTGACTTCAACGCCTGAATTAAGCTCAAAGCATCACCTTCAAGAACAACTTTTTGGAAACCCAGCTCGTGTGTGAAAGTCAAAGCCTTCAGTGTAGCCAAGGTTTCCGTGTCTTCTGCCCTATATACTTGATCAATTTTTTTTGCACAAGAAGCTAAAACAGCACCGTCTGAGTCTTATCACTACTCCTACACCAAACAGCCTTGAGAAATCGGAATTTGCTCCATCAAAGTTCGCTTTCACGAATCCTATTGGCAGAGCTCTCTACCTATTTCCCCCACTGCCGTTACTCCCCACCTGTACCTCTGAAACGTGTATATCAGCACAGTATTGCTCCAGCCTTGTCCGTGATTGTGCAGCAACCTGATGCAGCAGGCTGGCTTGCAAATTCAGACGTGCTTTATTCCTCTGATTCCAAACACTTCATGCCATGAAAGCTAAAAGCTCCAGGGACTTACCTTCATCTACCATCCATAGCAGCAACTCCTTAACACTTATGAAGCCAACTTCACACCGAAATCCCCATATTCCTTGATCTGACCACACCTCATCCAGTTCCAGGCACAACCATAGTGTGTGTATCAGATCCTCCACTGCCTGTTTACATCTCTCACACGTTGGATCCTCTACGATCTTTCTTCGCATCAATGCTTGTTTGGTTGGCAGAGCATTACGGCAGGCCCTCCAAAGAAATTTTTTAATCTTTGGAGGGGCTTGTATCTGCCATATTTCCTTCCAAAGCTGCTTCTCATAGATTGGTAGGGCTTGCGGATTTGATTCTAGCTCCACCTCCTCTTTAAGAAATCTGTACCCAGATTTACATGAGTAATTTCCAGATGGAGTATAGGGCCAATATAGATTGTCCTCTGCTGCATTACGGCTAAGTGGGATTTTCTTAATTAAATCAGCATCCTCGGTCACAAATAACCCATCCACCAACTCTTCATTCCATCTTCTTGTGATTGGGTCAAAGAGGGTGGCTACAGTATGATTTTCAAAGCTCTCCAAGGGGCAAGTTGGTAGCTGAGTTGGGTGTTTTCTTGGTAGCCAACGTTGCTGCCAAATGTTTTTTTTTTCTCCATTTCCTATCCTCCATAAAGCCCCTTTTTGAATGATGTCTCTACCTCTAAGGATACTCTTCCAAGCATATGACCCCATCCTTGAATCAGCAGCCTCCATAATTGTCGAATTTGGGAAGAAACAAGCTTTAAATACTTTGTAAAGAGTGAGGTTTTATCATGCAAGAGCCTCCAAGCTTGCTTTGCCAAGAGAGAATCATTGAACATAGCAAGATCTTGAAAGCCCATACCTCCAATAGTCTTAGATTTTGTCATTTCCTCCCATTTAACCCAATGGATTTTCCTTCGGTCACCCCTTTGGCCCCACCAAAATTTCTTGATTAGAGTCTCGATCTCATTACACAAACCCAACGACAATTTGAAACACCCCATAGTGTAAGTAGGGATGGCTTGTATGACTGCCTTTAAGAGCACTTCTCTTCCCTCTTGCAAAAGCAATTTAGCTTCCCACCCTTGAAGTTTCCACCATACCTTCTCCTTTATGTAGTTAAAACTTTCTTTTTTACCTTTGCCAACTAAAGAGGGCAGCCCAAGGTATTTTTCATAGTGCAAGATTTTGGGGACTCCAATGGCCACCTTGATTCCATGCTTCTCCTCCTCCAGTACAGACTTGCTAAAGAACAATGAGGTTTTACTTCTATTCATTTTTTGTCCCGAGGCTTCCTCATACTCCTTTAGTATATTCAAGACCTTTCCACACTCCTCCATTGTTGCCCTGCAAAAAATCAGACTATCATCTGCAAAGAGCAGATGCATTAGTTTTGGACCCCTCCTACAAAGGGAGTATCCATGGATATCACATTGTAATTCTGTCTTTTTAATTAAACCATTCAATCCTTTCATACAAAGAAGGAATAGGAAAGGAGAGAGTGGGTCTCCTTGCCTAATACCCCTTGTAGGAAAAATCATCCCATATGGATCACCATTCACCAAAATAGAATAGGATACAGTTTTCACACAACCCATTACAAGATTTATCCACCTCTCCCTAAAACCCATCTTCCTCATTATCCCCTCCAAATAAAACCACTCCACCCGATCATACACTTTACTCATATCCAATTTTAGTGACATATACCCATAGTTACCTCCTCTAAAGCTTTGTAAACTGTGTAAGGTCTTAAAGGCCACCAAAATATTGTTTCAAATTAATCTACCCTTTGTGAAGGCTAATTGGTGTTTAGTGAAAATGGATGGAAGTAATTTTTTAAGTTGATTTGCATGAACTTTGGAATAGATTTTGTAAAGGACATTATAAAGGCTAATAGGACGAAATTGGTGAGGAAATTCAGGAGAGTTTATTTTTGGAACAAGAGTAATAAAAGTATGGTTTAGAGTGGTTGGTATTGTACCTGAATTTAACCAAGATAAAATGGAAGATGTGACATCCTGATTAATCGTGCTCCAAAAATGCTGGTAAAAGAGCGGGGGCATACCATTCGGGCTAGGTGCTTTGAGGGGTGCCATTTGTTGGAGGGCATTGGGAACTTCACTTGCTTCAAACTCACGACAAAGACTTTCATTCATCTCCTCATCTATCACTATGGGTACACAATCAAAAGTACCTGTGGATACAATCCCTTCTGATGCAGTAAATAGTGACTTGAAATAGTTAACCATAATTTCACCAATCTCTTCTTGTCTGGTTCTCCATACTCCTCCTTCATCTCTAATACCCTCCAATGAATTTTTCCGGAATCTCCTTGTAGCAAAAAAAATGGAAATATTTAGAGTTTTTGTCCCCTTCATTTGCACATAGTATTCTTGACCGTTGAGCCCACATTGTGGCTTCCCTATCCTGCAACACCTCAATCTCTTTTTTAAGCTGTCTCACCCTATAATTGTTTCCACTCACCATGGCTGCCCTCTCTTCTTTAGCTAGGGCTTTTTCCAAATGGTTCAACTCCATCCTAGCATTACCGAAAATATTTTTCTCCCATTGCTCCAACTCTTTCCCACACTTTTAAACTTTACTCAAAATATTACCCTCCAACCCGACATCACTTCCACTACCCAAGCCGAAACCATCACCCCAAGCCGAAACCACCACTTCCTCACAGCTCGAATTTGAATGCCACATTTGTTCGAACTGAAAAAAAAAAAAAATTCGGATTGGAGGGTTCAAACCTGATAGGGAAATGAATATTAGGATATGATCGAATGAAGTGCATGACAAGTGGTACACTCTTGAACCTCCAAACTTCATGAACTAACTATTATTAACTAAACACCTATCAAGCCTCTCCCAAATTGAAACCCCACTATCAAAGTGTTTGCTCCACGTAAATTTAGATCCCTCAAATCCCAAATCCATGAAACCACACTCATTAATCACTTCCCTAATCTACTGCATCTGATAATATGGCCTTCTAGCATCTCCCAATTTCTCCTCTTATTTGATAATCTCATCGAAATCCCTGTAACAAAGCCATGGCTTTTCTGGTTGTGAGTTTAAAGCCCTTAACTTGGTCCAAGCTTCATGTCTTCTTGTTGTATTGGGTTCCCAATAAAACCCTGTTAATCTCCACTCGTTCTCTGTATTTTTATCAATTACTGCATCAATATAGTATCTATCCGAGCCTTCCACCAAATTGATCGATACTTTCCAATACAAAACTAATCCACCACTCCTTCCCACTCTTGGCACAACCCATCTATGATTAAAACCAATACTTCTCTGGATAAACTCTAGCCTTGCATCATCTGTAAGTGTCTTGACTAAAAACACCACAGAGGGATCTTTTACCCAAATGATTTCATCGAGCTCCCTTCCTATACATAGGTTCCCAAGCCAACGACTATTCCATGCTAAACAACTCATTGCCCTTGGCGGGGCTGAACATAGCTCCCACCACTACAAAATATTTTTCCTCTTCATTGTGAGTTACTTGGAATTGTTTTGCTGAACCTGTCATATGGTATACCTCGGGTGCAGCCATTCTTTTTTTCCCTTGTGTCTGAACTTTTACTATCGTGTTATTCTTTGGATTAATTCTTTCTCTGCATGTCCAGGTACGTTATGTATGTGGAGACTTTTGTTTGTGAACCCTATTTCCATCAGTATCACATGACAACTTAAGTGATGATGTGCCACTTAAATTATCGCGTGCATTAGGGTTGGAGTTACCACGTGGAGTAGGGTTTTTATTAGCCTTCCTTCCCGATCCCAACAACTTAGCTGCCCCAAATTCTTTTGCCAAACTTAACTCATCATTACACGCTTCCACCTCAATTTCAGTTTCCTTAGGAGTATTTAATTCCCCAATAATTTCCTCATTAACTCTATTTTGAACAATCGTATCTTCTCTAATAATCCCTTCTCCTTCATTACGCTTTAATGACACGATTTCATCAGCTTCAATGTTATCATTAATGTTGATCATTACTCCTTGTGGCTGTTCCGATGTACGTCCTCTGCCTGAAACAGAATTTCGGCCTAAATTGCTTTCCTCCGATGTACTTGAACACATCTTCTTCTTCTTGGCATAGAACCCAGGGACCATGATAGCTTTACGTCTTGCAACAACAAAAGGTGGAGCTTTCAAATATGGTCCAAACTCACGTTGTTCTGGTTTGAGGGTGCCCTCACTATCAATCCACAAGTCATAATCTCTATCATCATGAGTAAGTCGCCCACACCAATAGCATATGTTAGGCAGATTTCGTACTTGAATGATATCCATACCTGCTTCCCTCCTTCACCTACAGACACCAATCTACCATGGCACAACGGTAATGACAAATCAATGAACACCTGAATACGAATAAAATGACCACCATCAAATGATTTTGGGTTCGTCGGCACGAAAACCTCCCCTAAAACACTGCCAATTTTCGTGGCCGCCTCTATTGTCATATACTTAATCGGAATCCCATGAAGTTGAACCCACAACTTCGTCTTCTCAAATTTTATATCTTGAAGCATGGACTTGTTCTCATATCGACTCATGACCACTAGATGTTTGTCAAACGTCCACGGTTCACATTCTAAAATTCTATCCACATCCTCCTTGTTGTCAAAGATGATAAGAATTTTGTGGTCTCCAAAACTCTGAATCTTGAAACCATTTTTGGCTCTCCATAATGGGTTAAATGTCTTAGCTATGACCTCCATGTTGATTGCTCGCCTAGTCAAAAACTTAGCAGCAACGGAAAAATTTTTACTACTATCATCATCAAGCAAGCAACAACCTGTTCCCTTTCTATCTGAAAGAGTAAGCCTATTCCAAGACTGAGCCAAATCGTCCATCCTCTCACTTGATGAAGGGACTCGCCAATTCTACTGTGGAAAGAAATTAGAGAGAAAACCTAACTTCTAAAAACACATGTTGAGAGTCATTTGTGGGAATCGAAGTAGAAAGAAGAAAAGCCCAACAACAAGGGCAGCAAAGAATCGGCAAACAGATGGCAAAACCATTAGGCCCAAGCGGCAAGAATAATGGATTACAGGCCCATGAAATAAGCAAATGGGCCTCGAAGAGGCAAGTGGGCTTAAAGAAGCCCGGAAAGAGAGAAATAACATACCCATGGGCAGTATATGATGTAGAAAAGTGAGAAAGGGCCACCGCAGGTCCAAAGTAATGCAAACTAAGAAAGTAAGGGGTTTATGGCAGGCACATGAACCCCAAGGATGAGAATAAGGTAATTGGGTCAGGGAAGCCCAATTAAGTTAGTAAAAGCTCATAGGAATGCAGAGTTAGTAAAAGGGCCAAGGAAGCCCAAAGAAAGCAAGTGGGCAAAGGATGCACAAGAGAAAGACAAAAGAGACATAGGAGCTCATAAGTAAGAAAAACCAGTGGCTATACCAAGCCACTGGAGGAAAGAGTAAATGGCTGGCCTAAAGAGGCCCAGCAAGATTGAGTTATTACAGCAAGAATAATAGAACAATTTGGTAGGAAATGAGGAAAATCAAGAAGTGGGCCAAAGAAATATAAGGTTTATCATCAAATAAAGCCCAGCCCCTGAGAGGAGCGGGAATTTGAAAAAAAAACCCACATAAAAGGTCAAAGAAAACGAACGACAGGCAAGTCTCCAGACCACGGTAGACAAATGAGCAACAGGCAGATTTTGGACACATATGGAAGGAAGGCAGGTGCAAGGCCTAAGCACCACCAGCCTGTACCCAGCCAATACAAGGCATGGTGAGGTTGGGGGTCAGAGATTTAGAGGGTATGGTTTGATGGTGGGGAGAGAGGAAAAATCTATTTTTGAGATTCTGGCTTAGGCTTTTTCAGGGAAATGTCTTGTTGGGATGACTTACTACCCAAAAGAAGCAAGCTGAGTTGGAACCACTAGGTGCATGCCATGAGGGATAGGGAGAGAGAAAAAACCCAGACCGTAGCAGGAAAGGGTGCCACGACAGACAGACAAACAAACAAAATACCCTTCTTTGTCTGGTGATGAGAGGGTGGCACACAAACGGACCAATGGTGGTCGGCCAGTACACTCAGACCAAACAAAGGAGATTAAGGGTTAAAACAGTAAAATCTGGTCACGGCAGGCACTATAAAAAGAGGATCTTGCTGTGAACAGAAAACAGAGCAACAACGGGAACCTTAACTAAGAAATAGGAATTTGGGGAGAAAAACCGAGAAATAGAAAAAGAAACGAGTGGGAAGGAAAGAAAGAAAACAACCAGAAAGAAAATAAAGTGAGAATTAGAACGGCAGGCATGCACCGGTAGATTGATTTCCTCTCTCCTTCATGAAGTCCTGCTCTCTGTGAAAATCATAAGGAGCCTCTGTGCATAAACCACTCACGTCCGTTTCTTTCAGGGCAGTTAATCTCCATGGCATGACTTTTCCTGAGAGATTAATTGTGTTGAGAAGGAACGTTCGTTCCTCTCTGGCTTTGCTCCTGCGGACCAAATTTTAGTTGATTTCCTAACATTTTGATTAACCCATACATATTAATACTTGTTCATTTTCATTCTGTTCTTTTCCTTCTGTAAAAGTGATTATCATTGTTGTAGTTGTGTTTAAGGGTTGTTTGGTCATTTCTCACTAAGTGGCCAAATATTTTATTTATTTTATTATTATTATGTCTGTCTACCACAACTTGTCTAAAATAGCTCTGCCTCCCGTAAGCATGTTCCTATCAAACCTGGCCCAGTTTGTGCACAAGCTGGACCAACTTGAGTTACAGCTGGACCGGTCCCAACTCCCTTATCCAGAAAACTTGGGTCTAGTGCAGCAGGAAGCAGCCCAACACCACTAGCACAACCCACCAATTTACAATTGGCGACTTCACTGGGGAGTTAGGAAGCAGATAGGGGTAAAAGCGCAGAATCCCTCGCAAACAATGCCACCAAAGTCCAGAACGATGCGAAATATGAGTGTCGTGCCCTTGCAAGCGGAGTCTAGGCCAACAATGCCTCACCAATAGCAGCCTAACCAAACAGAGGGTGCCAACAGAACAGGGGTTGATCCTCAGCCATAGCCAAGAATTCCTATGGACAATGTCAATACTTTCATTGAAGTATTGCAGTCACTGCAGCACTCGCAACAACAAATGATGGAAGAAATCCGTTAACTAAAAACAGACAAGACGAAAGAGAAAGGGAGCCAGCATAACTTAGAGTATACGGCAGATAGAGAAGAAACATTAGCAGGAGGTGTCCCATGAAATACAGAACAACGTTTCATTACTATGGCTGAAGTAGCGGCTCTCTTGAAACAGGAGAGAGCCAGAACACCCAAGGAGAGGTTTTACGCACGAAGGCCTCCTTACCCACCAAAGGTACTCAGCAAACCATACCCCGAGAGGTATGAGCCGAAGGCTTTTGCACAATACTATAGTAGGAAGGGAAGTGCAATTGAGCACGTGAGCAAGTTCATTGATACCCTTGGCCCTTACACCGAAGATGAAGACTTATGTCTTCGAGAATTTTCAAAGTCACTGTGTGACCGAGCATACACCTGGTATAATGGCCTAAAACTAGGATCGATCCCAACTTGGATGATATGGTGGATGTATTTTGCACTAAGTACTTCCACGGAGAGGAAACGGTAACGCTTGCAACCCTGCAAGCGACCAAGCAAAGGAATGGCGAAGATTTAATGGAATACATCAAAAGGTTCAGGAACATAGCACTTGACTACTATAACCATTGTGAAGAAAGAACCTTAGTAGAAATGTGTATGACTAACATGATTCGGGAATTCAGAGCAGTCCTGGAAAATCTAAAAATTTCCCAGTTTGCACAGCTATTCCAAAAAGCCAGGAGGACGGCCCAGTCTGTAAAACCAAGTTCAGACAAAAGAAATGCCCCGCAGGCTATGGCGGTGTCCACTGGAGAGCGGAGAAGGAAAACTGAAGGGAGAGAATATGATACGCCCCCAGCCATATCGTGTACTCCTAAGGAACTAGATGTGCTACTAGACAAATGGATAACAGACGGAATATTTAAACCTAACCAGGTTTCCAGAGAACCCACGGAGGAAGAAAGAAGAGACCTTTACTTCTTCCGCCTGCAGAACTATATACAACATCCCACCGCAAAATGCTAGGCGCTCTGTAGATTGGTGTAAAATGGTGGGCTGTGCTAGTGGTGTTGGGCTGCTTCTTGCGACACTAGGCCCAAGTTTTCTGGATAAGGGAGACGGGACTGGTCCAGCTACAACTCTAGTTGGTCCGGCTTGTGCACAAACTAGATCAGGTTTGCCAGGAACGTGCTTACGGCAGGTAGAAATGTTTCAAGCACGTTGTGGCAGACAGGCATAATAATAATAAAAAAAGCAAAATATCTGGCCACTCAGTGGGAAATGACCAAACAGCCCTTAAACACAGTTACAACAGCAATATTAATAATTTTTATGGAAGGGAAAGAACAGAACATAAGTTAACAAGTGTTAATATATATGGGTTAATCAAAATGTTAGGAAATCAACTAAAGTCCAATCTGTAGGGGCAAATTCAGAGAGGAAAGAACATTCCTTTGTAACACAATTAATCTCTCAGGAAAAGTCCTGCCGTGGAGATTAACTATCTTGAGGGAAATAGACCTGAGTGGTTTATGCATAGAGGCTCCTTAAGGTTTTCACAAAGAGCAGGATTTCATGAGGGAGAGAGGGAATCAATCTACCATTGCATGCCTGCCATTCTAATTCTCACTTTGTCTTTCTTTCTGATTGTTTTCTTTCTTTCTTTCCCACTTGTTTTTTTTTTTTTTTCTCAGTTTCTCTTTTCAAATTCCTATTTCTTAGTCAATATTCCCGTTGTTTTCCCCCTTCTGCTCACGGCAAGACCCTCTTTTTATAATGCCTGCCATGACCAGATTTTATTGTTTTAGCCCTTAACTTCCTTTATCTGGTATGGGTGTACTAGCCAACCATCACTATTCCGTCTGTATGCTACCCTCTCATCA
The DNA here is from genome assembly GCA_028535905.1 of Quercus berberidifolia. Classification (NCBI taxonomy): domain Eukaryota; kingdom Viridiplantae; phylum Streptophyta; class Magnoliopsida; order Fagales; family Fagaceae; genus Quercus; species Quercus berberidifolia. The sequence goes on along the minus strand of JAPQVW010000003.1, from coordinate 87,549,736 downwards.
CTAAACAAGGAAGAGTATTTTGTTTGCTTGTCTGCCGTGGCACCCTTTCCTGCTACGATCTGGGTTCTTTCTCTCTCCCTATCCCTCATGGCATGCACCTAGTGGTTCCAACTCAGCCTGTCTCTTTTGGGTAGTAAGTCATCCCAGCAGGACACCTCCCTGAAAGAGCCTGAGCTGGAACCTTAAAAATAGATTTTTCTCCTCTCCCCACGACCAAACCATGCCCTCTGAATCTATGACCCCCGACCTCACCATGCTCTGTATTGGCTGGGTACAGGTTGGTGGTGTCTAGGCCTTGTGCGTGTCTTCCTTCCATATGTGTCCAAAATATGCCTGCTGCCCATTCATCTGATGTGGTCTGGAGGGTCGTCTGCATAGCCTGCCGTCTGTTTTCTTTGACCTTTTATATGGGCTACTTTTTGATTTCCCGCTCCTCTTAGGAGCTAGGCTTTATTTGATGATGGGCCTTATATTTCTTTGGCCCACTTCCTGATTTCCCTCATTTCCTGCCATATTTTTTGTTATTCCTGCTGTAATGATTTAATCTTGCTGGGCCTCTTTAGGCCAGCCGTTTACTCTTTCCCCTAGTGGCTTGGTACAGCTACTGGTTTTTCCTACTTATGGGCTCCTGTGTCCCTTTTTGTCTTTCTCTTGGGCATCCTTGGCCCATTTGTTTTCTTTAGGCTTCCTTGACCCTTTTGCTAATTCTACATTCCCATGGGCTTTTACTAACTTCATTGGGCTTCCCCGGTCCAGTTACTTTATTCTCATCCTTGGAGTTCATGGGCCTGCCATAAACCCCTTACTTTCTTAGTTTGCATTACTTTGGGCCTGCGGCGGCCTTTTCTCACTTTTTTACAACATACACTGCCTATGGGATGCTATTTCTTTCTTTCTGAGATTTTTTAAGCCCACTTGCCTCTTCAAGGTACATTTGTTTATTTCTTGGGCCTATGATCCATTATTCCTGCCGCTTGGGCCTAATGGTTTTGCGGTCTGCTTGCCAATTCTTTGCTGCCCTTGTTATTGGGCTTTCCTTCTTTCTATCTGGATTCTCACAAATGGCCCTCAACAATTGGTACACCGCAGGATTAAAAAAGGTACATTGGAGTTAACCTAGTAAGAGGTCCAAAGAAACCCACTCCCAAATCATAAGGGAAAAGGTGTAGCAGCAGTGGTAATATGCGCTGACCCAGGAAAGGACAAGGAGGAGAACCTGGCCCTGCCTGCTGCAACGATTACCACTTTATAGCAAAGTGCCAAATTCAAAAATTTGTTTGACCAGTTGGGACTGACATCAAAGGAAAGAAAGATAGCCACAGAGGCTTTGGTGAGTATCACCTCCGGGGCAGGAGTAGAGTGCTTATCAGTAGAAATCCCAGATGACAGAGCCTTCTTACAGGAATCAATCGAGATCACGTTTAGCAATGAGGATATGGAGGTGGGACACCCAGATCACAGGAGGCCTCTTTATTTGGCAACATCCATAAACCAAATCCCCATCAAGAGGACCTTGGTAGATACAGGTGCTTCCGTAAAACCTCATTCCATTGAGCACCTGGCAAGCGGCAGGAATTTCAGAAAGAAAGATCCAAGGATACCCAATGGAAGTAACAAGGTTCGGCGGAAGGGGCAAGTACACCGCAGGCCACAGCCAGCTGTGATTGAAAGTGGGCCCTATAGTTTCTTTAGTTCGTTTCCATGTGGTCAGAACAAAAGTATCCTATCATGTGCTTTTGGGAAGGCCCTGGTTGCACAAGCACCGATTAGTCCCATCCACTTACCACCAGTGTGTGAAAGGAAGATTGAATGGTAGGATGATATGTATAGCTGCAAACCCCTCGCCATTCGAGCAAACAGAAGCTCACCTAGTGGAAAGCATGTTTTACAACCAATGGGCTCCATCTGGGGAAAGCTCAATTTCAAAGCCACGTGGTACCTTTTTGCTTAAGTGGGAAGATGTCCGAAGTGACCCAGAACCCAATCTAAGGGAGTTACTGGCACGAAAGAAGAAAAGAAAAGTAGCACCCACCACAGAATCAGATAACAAATCCCAATGCATCAGGGTCCGAGACCTTGATGGTAGGATTGTGTATAAGTTATGAAGGCATGTAGGGCCCACGAGTGAGATGCAAGCAGGCCCCGCCAAAGAATGGAAACACGGGAGTTTGGAATGTTATGTCACTCAGGAAAACTTGGAAAAAGAAGAATAAAAGGATGAGGAAGTTGTGGCAGTAACAGATGCATAGGTTGTGGCAGAAGAAGAATTGGAAGGGTCTGATTCACAAGAACCAAGGCCTATCTCAATTAGTGCAAGTTTGACAGAAAAAGAGAAGTCAGAACTGATACTATTGTTGAAAGAATTCAAAGACGTTTTCATGTGGGATTACAATGAAATGCCAGAATTAGACCCTGGGCTAGTGGCGCATACATTAAATGTAGACCCAAAGGCCAGGTCGGTAGTCCAACCTATAAGGATATTTCACATAGAAATAGAATGGCAGATAGTCAAAGAAGTACAGAAATTGCTAGCCAGAGGATTCATCAAGCCTATTCAACATCCTCGCTGGCTATCCAACATAGTACCAGTAAAGAAGAAGAACGGCCAGATAAGATGTTGTGTAGATTTTAGAAATCTTAACAAAGCCTGTCCAAAGGATGAGTTCCCGTTGTCAAACGTGGATTTACTAATAGATTCTCTGGCAGGAAGCGCCATGTTTTCGTTCATGGATGGGTTTAGTGGATACAATCAGATTAGGATGGCACCATAGGATGCAGAGAAAACTGCTTTCAGAACACCTATAGGCAATTTCTACTACATTGTGATGCCCTTGGGGTTGTAAAAAGTAGGCACAACTTATCAACGAGCAATGATAGTCATATTTCACAACATGATGCATCAGGAACTAGAGGACTATATGGATGACACAGTGGTTAAATCAAAGAGGAGAGAAGAGCACTCCTACGTGCTAAAAAAGGTATTCGAAAGATGCAAAACCTTTAAGTTAAGAATGAACCCTCTCAAGTGTGCATTTGGGGTGTCCTCTGGGAAATTCCTGGGTTTCCTAGTTCACAGCAGGGGAATAGATGTGGACCAGGCCAAAGCCACAGCCATAGCAACTATGAGACCTCCGGCCACGGTAAAACTGTTAAAGAGTTTCTTAGGAAAAGTCCCATATATCTGGAGATTCATCCCTGGATTGGTATCAATCACTTCTGCTTTCACCAAGCTACTTAAGAAAGGGCAAAGTTTTGAATAGGGGGAAGCAAAACAAACAGCCTTCAAGTGGCTACTGCAGATCATGATGAACCTCCTCGTGGTGCAAGCCCCTATCCACAAAAAACCATTGCTACTTTACGTGGCCACCAACCCGTATGCCATTGGTGCACTAATCGCCAGGAGGATGGAGGTGGCATCAAGTAGCCAGTGTACTACATCAGCCGCGCCTTAAAAGATGCAAAAACTCATTACCCAAGGGCAGAGAGAGCATGCCTGGCCATTGTATATACTTCGCAGAGGTTGTGTCATTATTTCTTAGCTTACAAAGTATGGCTGATGACTAAGTCCCATGCCATCAAAGCTTTGTTACAGCAACCGATCCTCTCTTGCAGAATATCCCAGTGGTTGTTACAATTGTCACAATACGACTTGAGAATGGGGACACCTAAGGCGGTGAAAAGTCAGGCTATAGCAAATCTATTGGCACAGTTTCTGGGAGAGGAAGAATTCCTACTAGATGATGAAGTTCCAAGGGAAGTAGCCGTGGCGGAAGAGGTCAGAGAACAATGGGTAATAAAATTTGATGGGTCTTCTACTACCCAATCTAGAGGGGTGGGAGTAGTTTTGTACCATGAAGAAGACAAGGCAGTGGCGCTATCGTTCAAGCTAGAATTCCCCTGTTCAAACAATACGGCAGAATATGAAGCCTACCTAACCGAGCTAGCCACGGCTCTCGAAATGGGAGTCAAACATTTAAGAGTATTGGGATACTCAAACCTGGTCGTCTGTTAGGCCAAGGGAAGCTTTTCCTTAAAAGAGCCCAGCCTAGCCCCATATAGAGCAATGGCCCAGAGGATGGAAGAAAAATTCTCAACCTTTGAAATAGAGCATGCTCCAAGGAGTGAAAACCGGTTTGCAGACGCATTAGCCACATTGGGGTCGCAAATAATTTTCGAGGGGGACAGCACAAGGATAGAAGTCAGCAAAAGGGAAGAATCCATTATTGAGGTGTTAAAGGAAATGTTTCGGGTGGAACAGTGCGAACGGGATTGGCAAATCCCCATAAAGGAAGTCTTGATAAAGGGAGAAGACGCCGCAGAATTAAAAATACTAAAAAACTACGCCTTGGTAAGAGAGGAGTTGTACCGCAGGATGCTAGGTGGGGTCTTGTCTAGATGTGTGGGCCAGGAGAAAGCCCAGAGAAAATTGAAAGAAGTACACGACAAGACTTGCGGGTCCTGCGGGGAAGTCGGCCTTTACCGTAGACTTCAAAGGGCAGGCTTCTATTAGCCAAGTATGGGTAAAGATGCAGATCAAGTCCAAACCCAGTGTGGGACCTGTCAGCTTGCGGCAAACAAAGAGGAAAGTTACACTGTATTCATCAGTGAAGACAGAAGAAGCTCTTTCATACAGTACCTAATAGAAGGCATCCTGCCACAAAAGCACAGTGAAAGATACAAGCTTAAAAGGTTGGCAACACGTTACTTTTTGCATAACTTGGTTCTTTTCAAAAAAGGGTATGATGGAGACCTCTTGAGGTGCTTAGGCCCTGAAGAAGCAAAAAAAATGATAAAAGAAGTACATTCTGGAGAATGTGTGGAACACTAGGGGAAGAAAAAGATTTACAGATGCCTGCTGCAGATGGGCTACTGCTGGCCTACCATGAAAAGAGATACGGCAGAATTTATGAAAAAGTGCCACCGTTGTCAAGTACAAGCCAACTTGATTCATACTCATCCACAGAATTTACATAGCATGGTCACCCCATGGTCCTTCTACACTTGGGGGCTTGATTTAGTAGGACCAATTAACCCACCATCACGTGGATACATATGAATATTAGTGGTTACAGAGTATTTTACTAAGTGGACAAAGGCAGTACAACTTCATAAGGCCATAGGAGAAGCAGTGGCAAATTTCATCAAAGAAAATATAATTATAAGGTTTGGGTTGCCCCACAGGATCATCAATGACAATGGCACACCATTTGTCAACAGTGATGTAAGGAAGATGCTAGAGTTCTACCAAGTCAAGCACCACCGGTCATCGCCTTCCTACCCTCAAAGGAATGGGCAAGCAGAAGTGACAAACAAAACTCTCATAAAGATTATCAGTAAAATGAGCCAAGAGTATACGGGAGGATGTGTGACACACCTGCCAAACGCTCTTTGGGCTTATAGAAAATCACCAAAGTCAGCCACAGGCTTCTCACCTTTTTCCTTAGTCTACGGAACTGAGGTAGTAAGCCCAGCAGAAATAATGACTCCGTCCCTAAGAGTCATGCAGATGCGAGAAAAAGAAAAGAATGGAGAAGTCTTTGCAGCAGAAAGGTGCGAAGATCTAGAAGGACTTGATGAAAAGAGAGAAAAGGCCCAAGAAAGCAGCCACAGATATAGACAAAAGATGACTAAAACCTATGACAGGATGACCAAGGAGAGAGTGTTCGCAGAAGGAAAACTTGTGCTAAAAGTGGCAGACTATGTCAGGCGAGGCATGGCAGAACCATCTAAGTTTATGCCGAAGTAGGAAGGACCCCTTGTGATAAATGAAGCACATCAAAGTGGGTATTACCGTCTAACTCAAATGGATGGCAGAGACTTAATGGATCCCATCAATGGGAAGTGGCTAAAACGTTATTATGCCTAGGGAAAAGAGTTATGAGGTTGTCCTTTTCTTTTGTCTTGCTAAAAGCTTTTATATTTCCTTTACTTTTTTTTCCTTCAAGTGATTATGTTACAGGACAAAAGTTGTAACGTGCTTTCATGAATATGTAATGAAAAAGTACGAAGTATTAGTACTATGTCATATCAATAGTAAAAGTAGTAGCAAAGTGTAGCATCATAATTACAAACCCAAACTGTGGCAAACACACGCCAAATAAGTGCTATAGGAAAAATATAAGTGTTTTGGACGAAGTAACAAAAGAAGGGAACTGCATCGTCATCAATGGAGTCCGGAAATGAGAGGCTGATCTCCAAAATGGCTAGGCCCACCAATGCTAGAAAGGAGGTGCTTGTGACGGCCCTTCAAGTCAGCCACCTCCTTCTTCAGAATCTCAATCCGGGCATCGATAGCATCAACAGCTGACTGAATTCTCCTCATAAAAAGGGCTCGGGCAATCTCACGGAGGTGATCTAGAACAAACCCCACAGCAAAACCCACACTGATAAGCTCCTGAATCGCGGCTCTCCACCGCAGGATCCTCTTAGTAGAGACGGTGTCAACAAAGCTGTGCTCAATGTCGTTCATCACGCATCCCAACATCTTCAAGAAGCGCTCCCTGGCAGAACGGCCGAGACAGAATCCCTACATAAAATCACCACGACTACTGTAGACCATCACCAAGTGGGAAACACAATCCTCGGAGACTCGGAAGCCATGAAAATCCATGTAAGGAGGCCTAGAAGCCCAGAAGTCCGCAGGGCCGAGGTCATTAACCTCGGGCTGATCAAATCGGGCAAGGAAGGCTGCAACTTCATTTGCAGCGTTTGGGATGGTGGCAGAACTGTTGCCTACCTCAAACTGGGAAAAGGCAGTAGGAAGTGGACCTATTAAGAAAAACATAAGGCAAAATGAGAAGCCATGATCTGGGAGGAAAGGACTCACAAAGAAAAATGAAGGAGAAGATAAAGGGGAAAGGAAATTTACCGGGGCCAGCAGGCATGGAGGCTGTGGGTACGGCAGAAACAGGTGCAAAAAGTGCGGCAAGAATGGGTGTTATAGGTACGACAGAAGTAGGCATCCTTACGCCTGCTGCAACTCCTGACCCCTCAAAAGTCTCTGCAAATGGGAAGATAGGCATATAGATGAAAGGGAGCAACGGGCAATGCAAATACACATAAGAAGAAAGCAAAAGAAAAAAAGGGGTAAACTTAGCAGAAAAGAAGAGAAGATACATACCCATAAAATCAGGCTTGGGTAGAGCACTCTCCTCTTCATCAGAATCAAAAATCCTCTTCTTCAGGATAGGTGCATCATCCGGATCCTCAAGAATGTCATTGGACCCCTCAGAGGATAAGTCTATGTCAGGACCACATGTAGCGGAACCAGGAATGGAGGAAGGAGTAACAACCAGAGAAGCACCATTCTTTGTAGCCTGGGAGAGAGCTGTAAAGGGGTCACTGGTGGAAATAACAAGTGGCAAAATAGAGGAAGTGGTTTTAGTCTGAACAGTAGTAGGAGAAATGGCTCTCTCTGGAGGAATAGGTGTCTCGGCGGAAAGAGGTATAGTCTCACCAACCCCTTCAATATGAGTACCTTCTTCTCTGGGTGCCGGCTCGGTGGAAGGGATGGGAGCTTTGGCAGGAACCTTATGTGCAGCAGTAGAGGGAGTAGGTGTTGTGAATGCCACATCGGCCCCATAAAAAAAGCACTCCATGGGTACACCCATAGAGGCGGAGATCTCCTCAGTAGTAGGGAGATATACGAAGAAAGGTTCAGGCTCCTCCTAAAAAAAAAAAAGGAAGAGGAATATAAGTATGGAAGTGAAGACTAAAGGAACTATTAACTATATGAGGCAAGCGAAAGACATGTGGCAGAGGGAGCACAAGCGAAGAACAAAAAAGAAGAGAGGAAAAGAGACGTACCTCAGGTTCGGGCTCATCAAGTAGAATAGGATGGGTGACCGACGAGTCCTCCTTATGTTTAGACTAAAAAAAGGGGGGAGGGGGGAAGTTAGCAAGGTTAGTCGCAAGAAAGTTAAGAGGTATTTTCTAAAAAAAAAAAATAACTTACCCTCCACTCAATAGCAGACACGGGATGAGGAGTTGTCTTCCTTTTACTTCCTTGGGTTCTGCTAGCAAGGGAAGCACCTGTAGGTGGCAGTGGAGTGGCAGGCTTGGATTTACTGGCAGATTTAAGCTTGGCAGGAGCTTTCTTACTTGGTGCAGGAATGTTTGTCACTTTAACCTTTTTCTCCCAATCGGAGGATAATCGCCAGCGTGCCAATACCATCACTCTTTCTCTTCTTCCCATTCGAAGATGGCTAACCAGTTCTTTTTTTTGGCATATGCCAAAGCAAGCTTGGAAGGTAGGAGCAAGTGAGGGTTAATCGAAATGACCATACTGAGTCCATCGGGGGGAATAAGAGAGAAACCGCGACAACCCACTAGCTTATTCTCGAATGAAGTCATCACCGCTTGCCAATAACCATGCATGGGAGGAGTGCAGAGGTCCTCCCTTAGTGAACCAGGAATTGTAACTGCATTAAAACATTGCTTCCAGAATTTAAAGGCAGTATGCCGCAGAAAGGGACGAACCGAAGTAGGAGACTCCTTGAGGAAGGAAATATCATCGGGAATATCCTGATCTAACCCAAACTATCTTCTTACTCGGTTAGCAGGATAATGAAAAAACCTGATGCCTTCATTGGCTAAGTAAGGCAGCCATCCGGCTTTAGTGGCCGCTAGATAAGTGATCCCCGTCTCGTCAAAACCAACCAAGGGAGTAGTAGTCCCAACAGTATCGACAAACAAACCCATGGCAAAATCTATGCATGTATAATTTACACCTAAACTTCTATAAGTCCTCCAAGAAAAACCAACACCTTCATCGAAAGACTCAACAACAGAATAACCAAGAGGCTTCAAGCCAGACCAATGGAAAGCCAGCGAAAAATCAAACTCAAATCTACCACAGAAATCAGTGATTACCCTCGGACATGATTGGTACTTATCTTTAACAAAACGAGCAGGTCTACACTTTGTCAAATATTGGGCACAATGCTCAAATAATAACTGCTGCAGAATAGTACAGTGGACGGAAGAGGTAACTATATGACAGGATCCCGCCCGACTCTCGTCACTTCGTAGGATGTTTAATTGGACATATAGATGCCCGAAGAACATGGGGACCAACGGCAGGCTCACCCCAGCAGATATTTTGATGGCTAAACGAAAGTATAAAGGCTTTATGGCATAGTGGGGGTGGGACCCAAAAACGAATTTACAAAGCCAAAACGCAACAAAAGCCGCGCAATGGGCAGCTACAAAGAACTTGGAAGAAGAACTAACCCAGTATGACAGTTTGGCATTCCCGGCCATCCTCGTCTTCAATTCGACCTCAATAGCCTCTTCTTCCGGAGAAAATTCTAGAGTGGCAGGATCGGCATCACCAAGGATAGGCAGGAGTAACTAATTGGTCACATCTTCAAGGGTAACGATGAGTTTGCCGCAAGAGAAAAAGAAGGTGTGGGTGGTGGTACACCACTGTTGGACCAAGTGGAGAAGGTTGTAGAGGTCTCGGAAGTTGGACAGGCAGCAAGATGAAACGATGGCTTTTAGGACACCGGCTCGTTGCAACAATCCCATGAAACCCACATCAGATAACTCATTATCTACCCATTCCCTCCAACCCAAGGTATTACCCGACCCAAATTCGAAATGGATGGGCACGGGAAGTGAGATGCCTTGGCAAATGGCTAGATCAGGGAATGAGGAGGCCAACGAAGCCCAAGAGACATTGGGGTTTTGCCAGCAAAGGGCGAGCCACACGCAGCCTGACGGCGGCAGCGTATAGTCACCGGGAACCTTTGGGAAGTGAAAGTGGACTTCGTACCATGGATCGATCAGAGGAGCACATTCACTGTCGGGGTCGTGTAGTGCCTCTTCCCTAACAGAATGCTCTGACTCAGAATACTATGCCTCCTCGCCTACGTCTGATACGGCGGGAGGATTGGAAGCAACTTCTTTCCCTTTACGGCGGGAAGAGCCTTGACTTTTCACCGACGCCATGGTGAGATGGCTTGACCGGAGTAGATGGGTATGAGTGTTTTGAGAAAAGAAAAGATGGTAAAGAAAGGGAGACTAAGGGGGTGGTGGTACACCACTGTTGGACCAAGTGGAGAAGGTTGTAGAGGTCTCGGAAGTTGGACAGGCAACAAGATGAAACGATGGCTTTTAGGACACCGGCTCGTTGCAACAATCCCATGAAACCCACATCAGATAACTCATTATCTACCCATTCCCTCCAACCCAAGGTATTACCCGACCCAAATTCGAAATGGATGGGCACGGGAAGTGAGATGCCTTGGCAAATGGCTAGATCAGGGAATGAGGAGGCCAACGAAGCCCAAGAGACATTGGGGTTTTGCCGGCAAAGGGCGAGCCACACGCAGCCTGACGGCGGCAGCGTATAGTCACCGGGAACCTTTGGGAAGTGAAAGTGGACTTCGTACCATGGATCGATCAGAGGAGCACATTCACTATCGGGGTCGTGTAGTGCCTCTTCCCCAACAGAATGCTCTGACTCAGAATACTATGCCTCCTCGCCTACGTCTGATACGGCGGGAGGATTGGAAGCAACTTCTTTCCCTTTACGGCGGGAAGAGCCTTGACTTTTCACCGACGCCATGGTGAGATGGCTTGACCGGAGTAGATGGGTATGAGTGTTTTGAGAAAAGAAAAGATGGTAAAGAAAGGGAGACTAAGAGGGTGGTGGTACACCACTGTTGGACCAAGTGGAGAAGGTTGTAGAGGTCTCGGAAGTTGGACAGGCAGCAAGATGAAACGATGGCTTTTAGGACACCGGCTCGTTGCAACAATCCCATGAAACCCACATCAGATAACTCATTATCTACCCATTCCCTCCAACCCAAGGTATTACCCGACCCAAATTCGAAATGGATGGGCACGGGAAGTGAGATGCCTTGGCAAATGGCTAGATCAGGGAATGAGGAGGCCAACGAAGCCCAAGAGACATTGGGTTTTGCCGGCAAAGGACGAGCCACACGCAGCCTGACGGCGGCAGCGTATAGTCACCGGGAACCTTTGGGAAGTGAAAGTGGACTTCGTACCATGGATCGATCAGAGGAGCACATTCACTGTCGGGGTCGTGTAGTGCCTCTTCCCCAACAGAATGCTCTGACTCAGAATACTATGCCTCCTCGCCTACGTCCGATACGGCGGGAGGATTGGAAGCAACTTCTTTCCCTTTACGGCAGGAAGAGCCTTGACTTTTCACCGACGCCATGGTGAGATGGCTTGACCGGAGTAGATGGGTATGAGTGTTTTGAGAAAAGAAAAGATGGTAAAGAAAGGGAGACTAAGAGAATGTGTTCTTGGAAAAGAAGAAGTTTGTGTTTAAAGTGCAGAGGGACTCCTCTATAAATGCCCGGGTCATTAATAATGGCATGAAAGAAGGCAATGGGTTAGCTAGGGGTGTGTAGAAAACCCACCGACCCGCCAAACCCGACCCGTCGGGTTGGGTTGGTTTTTAATCCTTGGTGGGTTAGGTTGGGTTACAAAAAATTTTTTTATAGTGGGTCAGGTTGGGTTTGGGTCATAAAATTACAAATCTACCAAACCCGACCCAACCTACCCATATTTAATAAATATTTAAAATATATTATATATTTAATAATTTTTTTTAAAAAAATCTGTTGTATGGTACTTTTATATATATATATATATATATATATTTAAATATATATTATATATTTAATAATTTTAAAAAAAACAACAATTGTAGAGCAGCAAATCCTCGATTCCTCCTACTAATACTAATTTAATATATATATATATATATATATATATATATATTATATAATTAATAAATTTTTTTAAATAACCAATTCTTCCTATCCTTTATAAAAGCCAATTAGTTCACACAGATCCTAATAAATTACTATTGTTGTTTAATTATTAGTATTGTTTGCTTTTAAGGAGTTACATTGATACTAATCTTTAGGTTTTTTTAATATATTAATATTTATATTTTTTTCTACTCAATTTAATAATAATAAAAATTTGTCCCGACCTATGTGGGTTGGGTTGGGTTAGGTTGGATTGGACTTATATGATGGGTTGGGTTGGGTTAAATTTTTTTTGACCCATCATGGTGGGTTGGGTAAAAAAATCCTCTCAACTCGACCCAACCCGACCCATGCACACCCTTAGGGTTAGCCATCAGAAGGGAGTGAAATTAATGAAACGGTGGCTATGTTTTAAAATAACTGCTAAACTTGGAAATTCGAAGAGACAACTCTATTCACAACAGGAAAAGAAAAAAAAAAAAATATATATATATATATATATATATATAGATATGTATGAGGAGGGTCCACTATTTAAATAGCCTGCGAAGGAAAAGAAATAAGAGAAGTAGAAGGGACAGGAAGGTCTTTTATTCACATATGAACCGTAAAAACGCTTCATATGTTCAGGGGGCTAAATGTTAAGGGTCATTTGTGGGAATCCAAGTAGAAAGAAGAAAAGCCCAACAACAAGGGCAGCAAAGAATCAGCAAATAGATGGCAAAACTATTAAACCCAAGCAGCAGGAATAATGGATTACAGGCCCATGAAATAAGCAAATGGGCCTCGAAGAGGCAAGTGGGCTTAAAGAAGCCCGGAAAGAGAGAAATAACATACCCATGCGCAGTATATGATGTAAAAAAGTGAGAGGACCGCAGCAGACCCAAAGTAATGTAAACTAAGAAAGTAAGAGGTTTATGGCAGGCCCATAAACCCCAAGGATGAGAATAAGGTAACTAGGCCAGGAAAGCCCCATGAAGTTAGTAAAAGCCCATGGGAATGCAGAGTTAGTAAAAGGGCCAAGGAAGCCTAAAGAAGGCAAGTGGGCCAAGGATGCCCAAGGGAAAGACAAAAGGAACATAGGAGCCCATAAGTAGGAAAAACCAGTAGCCATACCAAGCCACTGGAGGAAAGCATAAACGGCTGGCCTAAAGAGGCACAGCAGGGTTAAGTCATTACAATAGGAATAACAAAATAATTTGGCAGGAAATGAGGGAAATCAAGAAGTGGGCCAAAGAAATATAAGGTCCATCATCAAATAAGGCCCAGCCCTTGAGAGGAGCAGGAATTCGGAAAACAACTTACATAAAAGGTCAAAGAAAATGGACGGCAGGCAAGCCTCCAGACCACAACAAACGAATGAGCAGCAGGCAAATTTTGGACACATATAGAAGGAAGGCACATGCAACGCCTAGGCACCACCAGCCTGTACCCAACCAATACAGGGCATGGTGAGGTTGGGGATCAGAGATTCAGAGGGCATGGTTTGGTGGTGGGGAAAGGGGAAAAATCTATTTTTGAGGTTCCGACTCAGGCTCTTTCGGGGAAGTGTCCTGTTGGGATGACTTACTACCTAAAAGAAGCAAGCTGAGTTGGAACCACTAGGTGCATGCCATGAGGGATAGGGAGAGAGAAAGAACCCAAACCGTAGCAGGAAAGGGTGCCACGGCAGACAAACAAACAAAATACCCTTCTTTGTCTGATGATGAGGGGGTGACACACAAACGAACCAGTGGTAGTCGGCCAGTACATCCAGACAAGACAAAGGAGGTTAAGGGTTAAAACAGTAAAATCCAATCACGGCAGGCACTATAAAAAGAGGATCTTGTCGTGAATAGAAAACAGAGCAACAATGGGAACTTTAACTAAGAAATAGGAATTTGGGGAGAAAAACCAAGAAATAGAAAAAGAAACGAGTGGGAAGGAAAGAAAGAAAACAACCAGAAAGAAAATAAAGTGAGAATTAGAACGGCAGGCATGCACCAGTAGATTGATTCCCTCTCTCCCTCACGAAGTCCTGCTCTCTGTGAAAATCACAAGGAGCCTCTGTGCATAAACCACTCAGGTTCGTTTCTCTCAAGGCAGTTAATCTCCACGACAGGACTTTTCTTGAGAGATTAATTGTGTTGAGAAGGAACGTTCTTTCCTCTTTGGCTTTGCTCCTGCGGACCAAATTTTAGTTGATTTCCTAACATTCTGATTAACCCATACATATTAATACTTGTTCATTTTTGTTATATTCTTTTCCTTCTGTAAAAGTGATTATCATTGCTATAGTTGTCTTTGAGGGTTGTTTGGTCATTTCCCACTGAGTGGCTAGATATTTTATTTATTTTATTATTATTATGTCTGTCTGAAACAGCTCTGCCTGTCGCAAGCACGTTCCTGGCAAACCTGGCCTAGTTTGTGCACAAGTCAGACCAACTTGAGTTGTAGTTGGATTGGTCCCAACTCCCTTATCCAAAAAACTTAGGCCTAGTACCGCAGGAAGCAGCCTAACACTGCTAGCACAGCCCACCACTTTACAACACAAAGAAACTTCTACATTATTTTGAGGAGCAAGAGATGTATATGGAGTCGGGCGCCAAACAATTGAGGAAAAATAGTTATAAAATGTCAAGTGTGTCCTCCCTACTTGCAAAGTAGTGCTAGTAATTTTGGTGGTATTTGGTAATTTAGTGGGCTTGGGGTATTTTGGTCAATTTAGTAATTTTGAGAGTATTTTAATTATTTTAGTAGTTTTAGAGATAATTTTAGTCATTTTGAAAGTTTTCATGGTATTTTGGTCATTTTAGTAGTTTTGAAGGAATTTTTAGTCATTTTGAAAGTCTTCATGGGCATTTTGGTCATTTTAATAGTTTTGGGGTTTTTGGTTATTTTGAAGGTTTCTAAGGGTATTTGCATTTGAGGGTGGTTTTGGGATATTTTTATCATTTTTTTTTTTAATTTTATGAATAAGCAATCTTCATTGAGACAAAAGAATATGTAAAGCTACAAACCCCTCAAATAGTTTATATCATTTGAATGGTTTCTAGGAAGTATTTGGGTTATTTGGACGTTGTAGAAATACTCTGATCATCTTGGTTCACAAGGTATTTTATTCTATTTAGTAGTTTTAAAAATATTTGGGTCATTTTGTATACAATCGGTAGTTTAGTAAGGGAATACATATCATTTTTCTATTATCGGTTGAAGCCAAGATTGTAGCCAAATTCTATCCCAGTTGTAATGAGAAGGTTGCTTCATTAGAATAAGTAAAGAGGATTTCATCCAAGAAAAGAATATGTAACGAGCATGGTTGTCAAAATCGCGATCTGGATCGTAGAATCGCACGATTTTACGATCCCACCTCACCAAAACGTTTAAAATCACACTAGAATCATAAAAATGGTAGGATCGTACGTAGGATCGTGTAGGATCGTATAGGATCGTAGGATCGTATGAGATTCTAGCAATCCTACCGATCCTACCAAAAACATAATTTTTTTTTTTGGATAAATTTTTTTGTTTTTTTTTTTTTAGATAAATTTTTTGTTTTGATGAAGTTTTAAGGATTTTTATTTTTTCATGTTGTGATGGTATGACTTTTTATTTTTTATTTAATAAAATTATGTCAACCTAAGTTAATGTTCTCTAGTTTCTAGTTCACTTGTAATCAAAATGAAATAATGTTTCATCATTTCTAAATGAAGAATTTGACTTGGCTTTGCTGAATTTTAAGCTATAATATTGTTAAATTTTTTTGATCAATATACTAATTTGTGTTCTAATATAACTAAAATACTTTTTTTATATAATTTTATTAGTTGTGCTTGTATTTGTATATTGATTGATTGATTTTTTTGAGTATACTCTTTAATTGTTGCTGAGTGCTTATAAAATGTTAACTTCACCTTAATATTCATCTTACTTTTTGATTTCATATTGTAGTTAGCTAGTTTCCATTTGCTAACTTATTTTGGATTTCAAATTTGGAACTTAGAACTTAAAAATATTTTCCTTATGTTTTGATAAATATTTTGGTATTTGGTTGCTAATTAAATATTTATTGAACTTTTTAGATACATTGAGTCAAAACTTAAATATATTTGTTTCGTTAGTATAGACTTAGCGATGTATGACATGCAAATTACATTATATGATGCAAATCTAAGTTTTTTTATGGATGAATTTATAATTTACATGATTATTCAAGATACAAAGTAATTATCAATGTGTTTTTTGCTTTAAATCTGAAAATATGTAGGATCTTACGATTCACGATCCGATCCTACGATCTACGATCCCATCTACCTTCAACGATCCTATGTAAGATCCCGATTTTGACAACCTTTGTAACGAGGACTAGTTTTTGTGTTTTGCCCAATTTTTAAAACATTTACACCCGTTTTTGACTGACCCATGTGTTCGAACCCAACTGGGACCTTTCGGGTGGTGTTGCTTTTTCAAAAGTCAAAATAATTGTTGTCGCTTGTAAAGCTTTAACCTTTACGACTTTTTGTCAAATTAAGATGCAAACTGATTGGTCTGCTTGCTAAGCATCGCTTCCCGCCTACCTTCGTTCCCTCATGGTCATAGACACGCAATTAACATTTTTTTTTCATCTAATAATTTGTTATATCTCATTAAAATGAGTGCATTTTTCAGATTCTTTATGAACTAATTATATAAAAAAGGCTAGATAGTTTGTTTTTTTTTTTCCAAGTTAAACTATGAAATAGTCCTAATTTAATCTTTTTATCAGTTTAACAAAAACTGACATAAATCGAAAGGGTTTGGTTATATTCAAAAGAGAGTGAAAAGATGAATTTTGGGCCATAAGTACCAAGACAATGTCCACAGTTAAATTTGGACAAAACTAAGCTTAATAGTCCTTCACATGCTCTATAAAAAATCCAATTGCAAAATGTTTTCTTGTGCCAAACAATTAAGACAAATGCCGTGAATTACTTCAGATTAAGAAAATGGGCCAAGAAGGGCTTTGAAACCTTGTCTTCCACTAGAAATTGGGCTGTCTTAATATGGTTTTGGAAGTAAATTATAGTTGGTGGCTGCTAACCACATTTGTTTAAGCTTAAGGTACAATTACATGAATTGTAGTTTAGGGTTGCTTTTTGGGTCAAGTTTGTTAAAAGAATTGATACCATTAGTTTAATAGTTGACTTGGAGAGCACATCTTCTGTGTCTATAAATTACTAAAAGCCGAAGCGTAGCATTTATTATTACTAAAAGCCAAAGCGTAGCATTTATTATTACTAAAAGCCAAAGCGTCGCATTTATTATTATTACGCTCTTGTTGAGTCACATTAGCAGTCACATCATTCATTTATTTTTTATATTTTCTTTTCTCTATTTAAACTTTTCTTCCCCCTATTTTCAACCAAAAAAAAATATATATATATCTCTTTATCTCTACTATTTCACACACCTACTGTTACACTTCTTGCAACCTTTCCTTTTTACCTCTTTATCTCTTCACTACTTTACCGTTATACTTTCTTCCTCTTTTTTATATTTTGACTCTTCTTCTACTCATTTTATTTTGTATAAATTTGATATCGTTTTCTCATTCAATCCATATTTTTCTCACAAAACTATGAGTACTCTCTCTCTCTCTCTCTCTCTCTCTCTCTCTCTCTCTCTGTGAATTTTTATTCTTTCTTATAACTCTAATTAAGGTTGATGGTTTTTTTAATATGTTTTGATATTGTTTTTTTTTTTTTTAATATCCCATTAGAAAGTCTTCTCTTCTCCTTTTATAACTTTGGTTGAATTTTAGTTTGGGTTAATACTTAGTTTTTTTGAAAACATGAATTTGAATATGCCTACCAATTGTTTGAGTAATAAATTATTATAAAGCCTATTATTTATTCCTTTAGTTTCATTTTAATTTTGGTTAAGATAACATTGTAATTTTGTAATGAGTTTTGATTATTATGATAATTTTATTATTTCTTAAGAGATGAGAAATTTGAAACTTATAAAATTTAGTTGTATATTAAGTAAATATATTACACTACAATAGAAGTTAGAAGAATATGGTTCACCTTAAAAAAATATTAATCAAACATAAAAAATAACAATAATAATATATTTGTAGAGATAAAAAGATTTAAAAAAAAATACTTCTAGAATTTTTTTTTTTTAAAAAAGGCAATACTTGAAGTAATGGTTACCTTTTGAATATTACACCTCATTACATAATATTTATATTCCCACACATCACGTAGGTCTATGGCTAGTAATGTTAACTACCCAAATCATCAATCAGTTATCAATATCAATCAATCAATATATATATATATATATATATATATATAAAAGCAGAGACCTTATGTGAGAGTGCATGAGGTCCTACCAACCTCTTTTCATTAAGTTTTTTTACTGTTACCCAATAGATCATAGTAACTTATTTTTACTATTATATAAATTTAGCATTTTTCACCCCTTTTTATTAAGTTTTTTTTTTTTTTTTTTTTTAACTATTACCCAATATATCATAGTAACTTTTTTTTACTATTATATAAAATTGAGTTGTTCTTAACAATTAGACCCTATTAGGGTACTTTTATTTACACCTAACTTTATTTGAGTACCACCTATTTATACCACTATAAGTTATTGGGTTTTTCCAAACATTTTTGGCTCTATTATTATGTTAATCACAAATATTTCATATTTCATTATCTAAATTGGGTCATGATATAAACTATCACAAAAGCCCAAAAAACTCCTATTTTATCCAATTTTATTATCATTATTTAGCTAAGTCCAAAACCGGCCCTATGAGCCCAATACACACATCCTATTCTACCAAAAGCTCAAGAATACTTATGCTTGGCAATATTTGAAAAGCCCATGATTCAAATCCATGGAAAAACAATTTTATCAATGGAATTCAAATCCATAATCAAAACCCATGGTTTAAACCTATGGCAATTTATTTATCCAAAGCCCAATTCGCATTGGTAACATCAAAGCCCAAAGCGCAATTCTCATTGGCAATATCAAATCCCAATTCTCATTGGCAATATCAAAAGCCCAACTTACGTTGGCACTATTAAAAGCCCAAGCTAACTACTTGGCACTATTTATCGAAAGCCCAAGGTTATCAATACTTGGCAAAATACTTAAAAGTCCAATAATGAACAATACTTTAGATCCTTAAGCCTATTACTATAATATTACAAGCCCATGTAATTTATGAATTATCTACTCTCAAAACCCATGGCAATCATCTCATAAAAGCCCATGGAAAGACATGATTATTAGACCCATAACATTTATTTATTTCATATTATAAACTCATGTCACAACATTCATAATATTTATTACCAAAACTCGTGGTAATTATTCATCCTACATGTCCATTATGATTATCTATAGAGAAACTCATGAGAACATCACATTATTCTCTTATAGTGATTGTTACTATGGTAAATATTATTCTCAAGAAAAATATTGGAGGTCATTATTTAAAAAGCTCCAAAGAAAATATCATTTATAAAGTAATCCATAGCAAAAAATTATGAGAAACTATATAAGTTGTTATTCAAAGCCCATGGAAATTAATACCCAAAACCTATCATAAATATTTATTAAAGCTCATGGATTCATTTCTACTAACAACTAAAGCCCATGAGGAGTAAAAAAACCCATGGCTAAGCATGTCTTTAATGCCCATTTTATAGGCCCAATAATCTCATGGAGTAAGGAATAAGCACAAGCAAAGAAAGGGCCATGTGGCCCAACTAAAAGTGCTGAAATGAAGCAAAGTTCCAGCCCAAAAAGATCCCAGCAAGAGGCTTGAAAGAGGGCAACCAGCTCTTGTTCATCCCTAACCAAAAGGCAACTAGAGACCACTACAAGAGAACCAAGCCTTTGAGGATGAACTAGGGGTTGTCCCATCAGTTTTCTACCACCCTCTGCCTGACGTGAACAATGCCCAAGGGCTGTCACATAAGCTGAAGTCTAAAGAATGATGGAACTCCATCATCTTCACCAAGGCTGCACCTCTAACAAAAGGGAAGCTGAAACCAAAGTATACAAACTTTAACAAATTGATATTATAAATTTTAAAAACATTCAAGTCGTGATTCATGTGCCAAGCTCATGAATCCTAAAGGGGAAAATTTGGGAACATGTGGTTTGGAGGGCATAAAGGGATCTCCAACGGAACCCCCTAAAGTGGACTAAGAATTTGACACCTGGCTTAGGGTGTTGAATCTTACTTCTTAGGGACCAAATCTCAGTTGCAACACTAGGATTCTTCCTTAATACTTGCCTTAATCTCATTGGCTAAACACAATCTCAACAATCTTAGCATTTAATGCAAGATTACCCAAACACTCCAAAGTCCCATCATTACCCAAAGAAGCAAAGCAGCCCCAAAAGCAAATCTCCTATTTTTAGGCCAAATCTAGATCATTAATTTAGCTATCAAGGCCCCCCTGAATTAGACCTACGTTTTTGGATTCTTGTCAATTAAAGCTTTTCTATAGCCCCATTATAAAATGATACACACCTCAGCCCATTGGGGGGAGCTGCCCTCTTTGAAACTTTGGGTTTGTTTGCTATTTTACTTGTGGTTTAGCTCTCCTTAAGCTCACCACTCATCCCCTTCAACCTACACTCATCTAACCTCAGATATTCTTTTCTCTCCTTTACACAATCATAGCTTATAAATGTCTCTCAATTAGTCACAAACAGCAACTACCCTCTCTGAAACTCTGGGTTTGTTTGCTATTTTACTTGTGGTTTAGCTCTCCTTAAGCTCATCACTCATCCCCCTGTAGCCCACTACTCACTAAAGCCTTAACTTTAGTGTTAATCTCATCCCACTCACTCAAAATAGCCCACATTACCTCATTCATGCCTTATACACATATACTCATCAAAATCTTAGTTTAATACTTGCTGCACTAAGCTGGGATCTCTCTCTCCCTTCATTCCATCCTATTTTTCCTCTTTTATTTGTAACTATGAAGCCTTTAATCCATATTTAGTATTATTATGATGAAGGTCATAATGTTTTGGAAACTATGGAAGTTTTCCCTTATGTTGACTTAATAATAATAAGGAAAAAACATGATTTTTACTTTTGTGTATGTAACAATCAAACTCTTCCCTCATATTGATGTAATGATGGCAAAAAGTACAATGAACTCCCCTGACCGAGGCGTGCAAGGACCCCCAAGAGTTAACACATTCCTAAACTTATTTAATCATTGACCATTGGACTATTTAAATCTATTTTTTCTATACTAAGTGTAATTTCACCCTTACCGCTAGAGATAATACCATACAACTAGAGGACTGATTTGAACTATCGAACGAAGACCATTAATGTACTAATTAAATATTGTAACATGTCTTTCATTGGGCTTTTGTTGTTGTTTTGTCATGTGCAGCCTTTGTTTCTTGCTTGGATAGGCTTTGTCATCACACCGAAAGCCTTTGGACACCATCTCAAGAGCCCATAGTCGAGTTTCGGCTTAGCTTCCCAACATCTTAGATAGAGGCATCAATTTCCCCCTCGACAGACCCAAAGTTATTTACTAAAAATTTGACTAACTTTTAAAAGTAAACCAAACCTTATGAAAATCTCAAGCCCAGTTATTACCTTACATATTATGACCCAAGTTTGACCTTTCCCACGTGTAAATCAAAGCAAAAACTCTTACCCTCTTACAAACTCTCTTCTTTCTCCCCACGTATAGATGATACTTTTAGAAAATTTCATTCTCATGAAATCATGTCTCAATTTTCCCCAATTTCAATTCAATATGCTTTTGTCTAATGTTCTATGCAATTTATGCAGACAAATTCTCTGTCATCGACCAGTGCAACAAAAAAAATATAAATCTTAGGATCCTTGAGGTTGCTGAAATATTTGACAAGTACATATTTCTAAAATTTATAATAACAGAAAGTCTAATAAATAGCATATACTATCTCACTAAATGCCATTAACTTAATATTTTCTTTTAAAAAAATTCAATGATAGGAATGGTAAAAAACATGATCCTATACAAGAAATACCAAAAATACACGGAAAACAATTTTCATAGAAGGATTTATCTTTAAATAATATGAAGACAATAGTAAAGATAAAATGCATTGAATGAGATCCTATGAAACAAGTTTGTTAATCATTTCAAATTATACTCATCGTTTATGGCAAAAAAATAATGATATATCATATTATTTAGATTAGAAAAATAATACATATTAATTTCAAAGTTCATTGTGAAATGTGAACTGTTAGGGTATTGCAACAATAAGTAACATTGATACAACAATGGGTAGGTATTACATTTTGTGTGTACTTTGTGAAAGGAATGTCAAACTACAAGCAGGATCATTTTGGTGTGCCAAATGTAAAGCAAAAACAAATCTTTCTATCCCAAAGTTAGAGGCACTCACATTAACTACATACTCTCCAAATATTTATAATATATTTATCTCACTATAACTACTATATATATATATATATATATATATATATACACACACACAATTGCAAACTATTTCAGATATAGGATTCAAATTGAAGTTTTTCGTGCAACTGACAAAACAAATTTTGTGATATTTGATCAAGATGCCAAGAAAATTCTAAATAAACCTACAAGAAATCTTGCTGAAAAATAAACTAAGGTACAACTTATTTAAATTTTGTAAAACTATTGATATTAGAGAAGGAATCCCACGTGATTAGAAAAAAAAAATTAGGGAAAAAATGGATTTTTCTACTTTATTTGAATGAATTCAATCTAAAGGATTGTTTTGAAAATTACATAGTTGCTAAGATTTTTTATGCACCTTCAAATGAGAAACAGGTATATAAGAAAAAATATATATACACAATCCAATATGCTATATTAATTCTTTTTGCTGCACTATTCCAAAATTAACAAAAATAAAAAATAAAAACATTTACAAAAAAACTGTCACATCACATAAATGCAAATACCTACGAAAAATCTTAGCGACAAAGTCCGAACTTTGTAAGCTCCAATCAAGAATCTCCTGGTGCCAATTCATTAGATTATTACAAATGATGCAATAAAAGGAAAAAGTGATGAAAGCTCAAAGATTGAACAAATATGGATGAACTAAACTTCAAACGTTCAAGATGGAGAAACTGATGATGATAGCAAGCGTCACCATACCGCAATAACAAAGCATTGAAGAAACAAAACAAAAACAAAAACAAAAACAAAAAAAAAAAAGATTTCTTAATGAAGCTTTTTATTACATCACATAAAAAAATCAATAATATAGAATGAATTAATATGTTTTTATCAACTTTTATTATACAAAATTACTCCAAAGTTGTTTTAATTATTGCTCATTACTTGAACAAAATAATTATAATAAACATATGTGTGCAATTTATAATTATTACTTTTTATAATGAACTCATTGCTAACAAAGTTTTATAATAAATATGCTATAATATATGTATAATATTTTCCAAAAACAAATTTACATAAAATATCATAACATTATCCGTACATTGCACAAGCAACTTACTAGTATATATATAAAAACAGAGACTTCATGCAAAAGTGCATGAGCTCCTGCCATGTGTTGCTCTAATATTACATTTAGCATTTTTTACCTCTTTTCTTTAACTATTTGTTTACTGTTACCCAATAGATCATAGTAACTTCTTTTTACTATTATATAAATTTGGCATTTTTACCTCTTTTTATTAAGCTTTTTTATTGTTACCCAATTGATTATAGTGTGCCGGTTTGGATCCAGCTGAAATCACGTCTTGCGTTTTGCGTTTTAATTTTTTTTTTCCTGCATTGTTTCTGCTTTAGGGGGACAAGAGTACTATTCACACACTATTGAGCACTGTTCATATACTGTTTGGCACTATTCACGGGTTAAAAAATATTAAAAATGAGTCCCATGATACTATTCACACATTTAAAAATAATTTTGCTACAGTGTTTTTAGTTTTCAGTTTTCAGTTTCAGCAACAATAAGTTCAATTCAAACGGACTCAGTAACTTCTTTTTATGATTATATATAAAACATGGGCTACTCTTGACAATTAGACCAAAATTTATTCTCTACAAAATTGGCTACCTTTTAAAAATAAACTAAACCTTATGAAAAACTCAAGCTCAGTTATTATCTTACATATTATGACCCAAGTCTAACTATTTCCACGTGTAAATCAAAACCAAAACTCTTACCCACTTACGAACTCTCTTCCTCCTCCCCCCACGTATAGATGATACTTCTAGAAAGTCTCATTCTCATAAAATCATGTCTTCATTTTCCCCAATTTCAATTCAATACGCTTTTACAAGAAATACCAAAAATACATGCAAAATAATTTTCATAGGAGGATTTATCTTTAAAGAATATGAAGACAATAGTATAGATAAAATGTATTGAATGAAATCCTACGAAACATGTTTATTAATCATTTCAAATTATACTCATCATTTACATTAAAAAAAAATACATCATATTATTTACATTAAAAAAATAATGCATATTAATTTCAAAGTTCATTTCAAGATGCGAACTGTTAGGGTATTGCAACAATAAGTAATATTGATATAACAATGGGTTGGTATTACATTTCGTGTTTGCTTTGTGAAAGGAAAGTCAAACCACAAGCATGATCATTTTGGTATGCAAAATGTGAAACAAAAACAAATCTTTCTATCCCAAAGTTAGAGACACTCACATTAAGTACATACTCTCCAAATTTTGAAGTTTTCGATGCAACTAACAATAACTTTTGTGATATTTGATTGAGATGCCGAGAAAATCTTAAATAAATCTACAAGAGATCTTGTTGAAAAACAAATTAAGGTATAACGTATTTAAATTATTGTAAAACTATTGATATTAGAGAAGGAATCCCATGTGATTTGAAAAAAAAAAAAGAAGATTTTCCTACTTCATTTGAATGAATTCAATCTAAAGGATGGTTTTGAAATTACATAGTAGTTAAGATTTTTTATGCACCTTCAAATGACAAAAAAGGTATGGAAGAAAAAAAAAATTACACAATTCAATATGCTATATTAATTCTTTTTGTTGCACTATTCCAAAATTAACAAAAAATATATACAAAAACATTTACAAAAAACTGTCACATCATTGTTCATTGAAATTAAATATGAATGCAAATACTTATGAAAAGTCTAAACGATAAAGTCCAAACTTTTAAGATCCAACCAAGAATCTCCTAGGGCCAATTCATTAACGATTAACACAAATGATACAACAAAAGGAAAAAGTGATGAAAGCTCAAAAATTAAACAAATATGGACTGACTAAACTTCAAAAATTGAAGAAACGGATGATGACAACATACTCCTCAACAAGCTTTACAAACGTCACCATACTGCAAAATTACTCCAAAGTTATTTTAATTATTGCTCATTACTTGAACAAAATAATTATAATAGATATGTGTGTGTGTTACTTTTAATGATGAACTCATCACTAACAAAGTTTTATAATGAATATGATATAATATATGTATAACATTTTCCAAAAAAAAAAAAAAATGTTCATGAAACATTACAACATTATCCGTAGGGATGGCAATTTCTACCCGACTTACGAGTACCTAGCCTGGCTTGACCCTAATGGGTCGGGTTTTACCCGGCCTGATAAAGAATAGGGTCGGATTTGGGTTTAAAAAAAAAAACCCTGAAGTGGGTCCGGGTCGAGTCCGAGTTTTGGTAAAAACATGGCCCCGAACCCGACCCAACCTAGTAAGCTTAAATGTAAAATTACAAAAAAAAAAAAAAAAACCTACCTATATATGTATTTATATATATATATATATATATATATATTTATATATATATATATCACAACCCTAACCCTAAAACTCATTTCTTTCTCAACTTAGCCGCCTCTCTCACCTCACCCTCACTAACTCTCACTCTCACTATCACTTACATCTTATCTGCCCCTCAAAAAAACCTGAAGCGGGTCCAGGTTTTGGTAAAAACATGACCCGAACCCGGACCCGACCCAACCTGGTAAGCTTAAATGTAAAATTACAAAAGAAAAAAGAAAAAACCTACCTATATATATATATATATATATATATATATCACAACCCTAACCCTAAAACTCATTTCTCTCTCAACTCAACCGCCTCTCTCACCTCACCCTCACTGACTCTCACTCTCACTCTCACTCACATCTTATCCGCCCTTCATTGACCCTCACTCTCACTCCATCTCATCCTTACCCTCACTCTCATTTACTCACCATCCCACCCTCACCCTCGTGGATGAGCACAGATCTCGTGGTGGTTGCCATTTGTCACAAAGGAGCATGAGATTTTTAGATCAGAGCATGG
Organism: Quercus berberidifolia; assembly: GCA_028535905.1. Lineage (NCBI taxonomy): Eukaryota > Viridiplantae > Streptophyta > Magnoliopsida > Fagales > Fagaceae > Quercus > Quercus berberidifolia. Next base: position 87,523,630 of record JAPQVW010000003.1, on the reverse strand, counting down.
GATTGTTAGATCGAAGAGAGATGTGGTCGTGTTGTTAGATCGGAGAGAGATATGATGATCAAAGGAGTTCTTGGTCATGTTGGGGCCACGCAAAGCCTAGGGGTGGGAATGATGGCTGAAACCACAGCCGATGGAGCTTTAGTGGTCTGAGTTCTTCATTTTTTTTTTTTTTTTTTGGGTTCATTTCCTCTCTCAGTAGTTTTTGTTTTTGGGTATTTGTTTGAGGATTCAATATGTATAGAATGTAATGCATGTGTATATTTTGTGTTGGTTTAGTTGACTATAGCGCCTGAGATAACTTCAAAGAATGTGGATCAGAGTTGATGTTTGTGTTAAGAGTAGCTGTGCACCATTCCTCTTACTATGCTGGTGTTTCCGGTGGCGATAGTATGAGTTCTGAAACATCAACATTCATGTACACATACACAACTTACTTCAGTTGCAACTTGCTAAGAAAAGAACTTACTTCAATTACAACTTGCTAAGTTGCTAACAACTTGATAAATAAAAAATAAAAAATAAAAAAGATCTTGTAGCTAGCTAGCTATCCCCCTTATCTTATACTCATCGTACATGCAGATGAAAGGTAAATGAGGGTGAGTGAATATTATACCTGTCAACTTCATCATCTTGTAACTCATGAATGCCTATGCTCACGAAATTTTGATCCCAATTCGTGTGGAATCCAGAATGCTTCTTGTTTTTAGATGCCTTCAATCCCATCGTCCAAACAGAGCAGATCAGATTATAGTAGGAATAGAAATAGAGAGATATAATTGTTCTAAACTGCATTCCTTCATTTTATGTTGGAACTACAATTGTTCCAACACACTGAACCCAGTTTTTTCGAATTATGTCATTGTCATACAACAGTGACGCTTATGTGTGAAGAAAGAACAGCCAAGCAACGGTCAAGAAAATAATAAAAAATGTGTCCTCCCCACTTAACCAAACGATGTCGTTATGCATAAGAGTTACTAAGGCAGTGTTTTGATCCTTTTTTTTCATCACTCATTACTCAAAATACCCTACCCGTTTCGCATCATCACTCACTTGTCATCACTCAATATTTTTCACATTGTTTGTGAGCCCTATACCTGTCACTCGGTACAGGTTTTTTTTTTTTTTTTTTTTTTTTTTTTCATTCTGGAAAAAAAAAAAGATGAAGAAACGCACGCACTGAACCCAGTGATAAAAAAAAAAAAAAAAAAAAAAAAAAAAAGAGATGGTCAAAAGTTGCTACTAAAGTCTGACAGTGGATTCCTCCATATAGTGTTATTTACGGAAATGTCATTAAGTTATAAGTTATGGAAATTAAAAACACTAACTCATAACTCAAAAATCAGAGAATTGAGTAATGGAAACAGAGTTATAGTGGTGCCAAACGGACTTCTAATTATGAGTCTCACCATTTTTGAGTTATGAATTATGGAAATAGAGATATGAGTAATGGAAATTGATGAACCAAACACCCCCTAATTAACTCAGGAGATCTTTCCTTTTTAATACAGAAACAGTGTCGTTCTTCATTAAACTCTGGTGCAACGTGCAATATATGTAAAATAGCCATCACTACAGCATTGAGTAAGGTATGATCTCAGTTTGTTAATCGTACTTTCTCTTTCAATATTAGAAATTCATTTTCCGGCCGCCTTCATCATTATGTGGTCAAACATGTGATATAGAGAGTTCTATAAGGTTTCTTTCGATTTTCGGCAAAAACATATACCCTCTGTTTCTCAACACCAACACTATCTTGCACAACAGAAATCGTTCAAAATTATATTAGAATTGTTTGTAAAGTAGTGCTAGTATGGGATACCAAGTTGAATCATGGGATCGTAATTGTACAGAGTCACAATATTACACACAATTTACACCATATAATTCAATTTGAAATTTTGTTTTAATCCGAGTTTAAAATGAATGGAATACGTTAACAGGTTTGACAGATGTTGTTGAAAGGGTAGCTGTGACAATGAAGTCAATTAAAATCTTAATTCTCATAGCGTGCATCTATGGCCAGTAATGTTAATAGCTGCCCAAATTTGGATAATAGTATGTCCCGGACAATGATGGTATGTCTTGGGTAAGGTCCTGGTTGCATAACCACAAGTAAGGCTGGATCTTGGAAACAATAAAGAGGAACATGAAATATAAGATATCATAATTAACAACTTAACATTACAAATGGATACTTCCACACATCAGGGTATGAAACAGAAACTTTACAGATATGATCTAGGGTCCCAAATCCAAATCCAAATCCAAATCAAATCCAAATCCAAACAAGCTCTGACACGGGTAATTATTCAATACTTATGAAATAATGCTCTCTCTTCTCACATAATAGTAGATTTCACTAATTAACATATAATGAAATTATGTCAGAAGACAGAACACTATTCCAGAATATTGAATAATTTTTCTTGATAGAACACCTAGATATGTGCAGTCTAATGGACATTTGATTTTTGCCTGGATGGGGGAGATGATTTCTGATCGGTTGACGGCATATCAAACAGTTAGACAATTATTCTTCATCCAAACATGGTTCTCCATCACCCAGTGAACACCCTGAGACGGTTTCTGATCAGTTGACGACATATTGGACAGTTACTCAATCTAGCTCCACAGTCCTGACAAGTCTGCAATGAAATAATTTACTCGAAATAATTACAATGCCACCTAAACGACGGAGACGACAAAGGCAAAATATGAAAATATCAATGAGTTTCGCTCACCAAGTGCCCACAGCCAAAGGCCAAGTCCTTTGCATTCGTTAAACAAATAGGGCAAACCTGTATGCAAATTGGGTAGAAAATAAATACGTGTCCCAAACTGATAAAATCCAGTAAGCAAAGCAATACTCGTGCAGACCAGAAACGAGATTCAACAAAGTTAACGTGACCCTGTAAGACGAGAAAGTATCTCCTAAGCCCGCTTTATGGACCAGAAAAATAATTTACACTATAAGAGACCTTGCATTTAGTTAACATATTATCGTGTGCCCAATACTGACACCTTTGTTACTATACACCAAACACAACATGCCACCTAATATAAATTTTTCTTTTTTCTTTTTTTGTCATGAGACTTATTGTAGACCATCATAACATTTGTCACATAGAAATTGCACGGAATTAGTGACTCCAGATGTTTGAAAAGTGAGCAGGATTTGACTGGGCAGCAAACCAAGCATTTTGTTCAGTCTTATTTCTAATCATTTCATAATTTTTTGGCCACCTAGTCTGGCCATGTTCATTGCAATGATATATAAACAGGCAATATGCTCATGTTTAATGCAAAACACACTATAATTATACCGCCTGATTTTGTTCATGGCTGCTTGGCTGAGGAGTTGGCATTTGAGGACGACTGTACAGAACTGGAGGAGGGCGTGGAACAATTTTCTTTGCTCTTCCCGTCACATATCTTTTGTCCAATAGAGAAAATGCAAATTAGAAAGCATTCACAAGCTAGTTTAAGTTCAATCACATCAGATTTATGTTTCACCTACAATTGGTACTATAAGCTAGGATGCACGGATACCCCATTTCTGCTCAAGTACCCGTTTCTGATACATATCATAATAGATACTTCTAAGATACATACCCAGTTTTTTCTTTTTCTTTTTTTAAGAAAAAATACCAACACGCTACTGATACTGCTTGCATACGGTTGTAACCCAACCCCCTTGATGGTGAGTGATAACTCAAACTTGTAAGAATTTTTATTTATATTTTTTTTATATATTCGTTTCAATATTGGACAATTATCTAGTTGTCTTTTTTTTTTTTTTTTTTTTTGATAAAATTATGTAGTTGTCTTTTATTTACTCTTTTAGAGTTTGGTCTGTATTTTAGGCTATTGATTTACTTTATTATCCATTATTGTTTTTAAATTAATATATGCTTAATAATTTAGAAAAAATAAATGCTTAACAATATATTTAAAAAATATATATATATAAATAAAATACATGCATACCCATTATATGGTATCCAATTTTTTCAAGAATTGCCATATCCCATATCATACCCATACCCGTACTTGCGCATCTTACACTATATCTTAAATCCTCGTTTAAATTATTGGCAAAACTTAAGTATAGTTACTTTAATGTTGTTATTTAAGTTTTTCAATTAAATTCTTCCGCATACATGCATTGGTCAATGCAATACAAACAGTATTATCTCTTTTCCAAATATAATTAAATTCATCTATATGACTTATTGGCTAATGCGAATGCAGAATATAAAGGGGAAATTAAATACTTCTTAGTTTTATTCATAAATTATTGGTTGTCCAATTACCTCCATTGTGCAGCAAAGCTCTAATTTCAGATAAGTACCATCAAGTTTTCACCAAATATTAGAAAACTATAAAATGAAAAAAATGGATAAGCAATCCTACCCAAGTATGCCAAGTTCCCTTGCTGCTAGGTACTGGATGGGGATCTTCATTAGGGCAGTTAGAGCAAAAGCTGTTTCTTTCTCTGAGGGTGATACATTTTCAGGCATAATTGCAGTGAAGTTAACAAACTGCAAACAAAGAAGACATATATTAAAAGTCAATGCATGTTGAATCATATTCAACTTATATGGAACGATACAGAGAACTTATATGGCATTCAAAGCTAATCGTGTGCTAGTACTGCGATACCTGAAAATTATCAAAATCACGTGCAGGGATCTTGTCATCGAAGTTCCTCATGTCATCCCCGGGTCCATCACCAACTCCGACAAGAACAATTGAGAGTGGATATGAGCTGGAAGTCAAAATTTAAAAGTAAATTTGTTTAATTCAACACTACTGCTTTTACTTTGGCAATTTTCTTTAATGTCTGTTTGTTGACATCTTGATGTCAGTGGCTCCACCATATTCACTTATTTCTCAGTCCTTGTAAATTATTGTACAACATTTACTGAAAATAAAGGAGGCGAAATCTATACATAGCAGAGGTTTTAATTTTAATCTTAGGACTTGCGTTGAGAGTGATGACAAACATGTTTTGGAAACAGTTGATAACAGTAATAGCCCACAAGGCAAAAACATGGTGGTTCTACAAGGCAAAAAAAAAAAAAAAAATGCTCTTTTCTTCTTTCTTGTCAGTAAAAAAATTTATCAGTCAGTGAGGCACATAAACTATTGAACAGACCAACACTAAACTAAAATGACAGCCTACAAACTAAAATGACCAACACTAAACTGCCGCACATGTACCTTATTTGTCATACATTCTTCAGAATAGCCAATTGTCAAACTGAAAAATTAAGCATTACAACAGATTCATACCATATCTAATGGTACCACAATCATTGTGTTCATTTTTTTCCCTTATGGATTTGAATTCATCATCCAGTAATTTTTTTTCATTGACTCCAATCTCCAGTATTTTTTTTCTTATTATTGTATAGAAGAAAGTCTACTCTAGCTTTTTAAAAAATAACACAGAAAATGGATAGCAAAATAGCTCAAAATGTAATTATTGAAAATTAAAGATAAATTATAAGATCAAAAGGCGCAGGTGGGTGGCGGGTGGTTTAACAGAAGCCTAAAAGGAGAAATTTAAATCATCAATCTGCCTGTTCACCTCGCATTGACAATTGATTCGATTGTTTGTTCTTCTAGTGAACTTAGTTCTTTCTCACTTGTATTGACGCTTCTTGTAACCTTCACAATAGAAGACATTGCTTGATGAAATAAGAAAGATTGTGTGCATGCAACACTGTAAGTTCAAGAGAATTTGAAAGATGACTTTGAATTTAACCTGGCCATCAGTGATGAGAACCAGTATATGGTACTGGCCACCACTTTTCTCTACAATGTCAATTGCAGCCTCAACTACTGGAGCATAAGAAGTTGGCCCTAAAATCACAATTACACAAATCAATGAAGAGACAACTTTTGAAAAAAAGCAAAATATTATAGAATGATGTGAAACAAGAAAAGTCTATGGTTTTGGTAGTGGAAAGTAATTGCCATTTAGTGAAAATACCAGATTTCAACTAAAGGGAATAAAAAACCAACCTAAAAGTCGCAAGTTAGGAACTAGTTTTTTGTAGCAGGACAAAACTTCTTCAAAACCATGGCAAGGTGCATGATCATTGTGAAAACTAAACACTTCCTTATCAAGAGTTGTCACTATAACAGAAAATAAATCCAGTGATTGTATGAAAAAATGAGAGAAACTTGCCCAGATATTCAACTTTAGGGGACTAGACATACCGTCACCAAAACCAAAACAAGGAATTAAGTTGTCTTCATTGAAAGGGGATAAATTCTTCCCAATGATAGAGATTGCCTTCTCATATGGATTAGGTGTATCTCCAATGGCATGCAGGCTTCGGTTGTTGAATGAGTTTTTGCCTTCAATAACAAAAACGATGCATCAAGTCTAATAATGCATATCCCTTAAAGTTGAGAAAAAACTATTCAAGAAGATAACAAGGAACATAATCATTTTTTTTCTAATTAAGTCGGATTAAACCCCAGGGTCTTGTAAAGACAAATATTAACCAGGGGACCTCAATTTCTGCTCCATGAATAACTCACACGATAATGAATGAAACTGTAGAGTGTGACAAACCTGTCCATTCATTGCTTTTAGTGAAATCAATTCCAACGAAAAGATTGGATGATTCTAGACCTACCGTTCTCAATGCTTCAGTAACCTATTAGAAAAGACAGCCGAATTAAAAGTTCATCTTCATGTTAAAGGTTCTACATACATTAAGTATCAGATGATTTTGCAAGTTATTCTATGGCATGCATATTGTTGCCAATAATTTCTAAACTCTCAGATTATAAAAATTCAAAAAATCTGATGATTTAATGAATGGGAAATATACAAACTGTCATCCATGGTTACTGAAATTTAGCCCTCTGTTACTAGCCATAGTTGGGCAGGAACTAGACCATTGAGTATGACAGCTGATCCATAAAGATCAACAAAGACAAGAACTCCAGAACACTGTATTACAGTTAGCCTTCTGTAAGATGTTCCTTAAATGTAAAATTAAGGCCTTGTGTTACATGTGGTTTGCCAGGTTTTTGTATAAGAAATATAGGAAATGACTTTGCTTAAGATCATAATCTGCATGTCAAAACTACATTACAACCAACTAATGAGTGGACAATGAAAAAAAATTCCTCAATGCTTATTAAAGATTCAAGATTACACAACAATAGAGGGACATCTATTTTTTCTCTATTTTCTCTTTGTTTTTGTTTTTTTTTTTATCTAACACAGGTAATGTTTTTATTTTTTCTCTATTAGTCCTTGTGTGAAAGTAATTTACATGGAGTTTTTGCTAAACAGAAAATTGAAGCTAATAACATATTCATCACTATTTTCTGTTTAGCTTCAATTTTCTGTTTAGCAAAAACTCCAGGTAAATTACTTTCACACAAAGACTAATAGAAAGAGACAAAAAGAACCTAACCTCTTCAGGGATGAAAGCATATTTCTTCTTGGCTGAAGACTTTCCTCCTGCTCCTATATTTGGTCCATGACTGGCACTAGTCATTGATGGTAGTCTGGATATAGCCGCCGTAACAGGACTATGATGACGATGAGACGACCCCGTTCTTCCTTTCCCTGAACTTGCTACACTTCTGGGCCTACTTAAACTCCTATTACGTTTTGAAAATCTGCCACCCATTTCTCATCTTCTTTCAGATTTTTTTAAAAAATAACTATAAAATCTAAACAATATCATTAGTTAGCAAACATTTCAAACTATTTTGGTTTTTAACAATTCGAGTTTAGTAGAGTCGATTTTTGGGTTGTAAAATCGAGTTTAGTATACTCGATTTTTCTTTTGCAGTAGCTGACATGGACAGAGGGTGTACACGTATGCACAGAAATCTTAAATAAACTTGATTTCTATGCATACAAACCTAGTCCAATAGACTCAGTTTGTATGTACAAAAACCAAGTCTAATGGACTCGGTTTTTATACACAGAAATCAAGTCCAACGGACTTGATTTATACTTTCTTTTGCCACGCATCACTAACGTGTCTCTCAACTCTTTACTTTCAAAAAACTCTCTCATTCCCTCCCACACTTACACACTTACAGTCCTCTCAAAAAAAAAACTCTTTACCGAACTCAAAAAACTCTCTCATTCCCTCCCACACTCACAGTCCGCTCACTCAAAAAACTCAGTCTCTCTCTCACTCTCACTCCATTCCATCTCGGTCTCAGCTCCGCTCTCTGATCCGACTCCGTCGCCGTTCCGTCTCTCTCACTCATTCCCTCCCTGCAGCTCCGTTGCCGTCACCTTCTCCGTCGCCATCGCCCCTCCATCTCGCTCCATCTCAGTCTCAGCTCCGGTCTCTCACTCTCCATCGCCGTCGCCGTCCCAACAAACCGCAGGGTGTCATTCTCATTTGATCTTTTCTATGTGGTTTTTGGGTTTTTATATCATTGTATGATTTTTGCTTATTTTTTGTTTCTTATATGTTCTTTTATTTTTTTTATTTTTTGGGTGTAATGTGAATTGAGTTGGGATTAATGGGTTTTTGGATTTTTATTTTTATAAAATGTTTATTATTATTAATATTATATATTTCTGTGATTTGAATTGAGTATGACTATGCACAAGTTATGCTTACCAGTAAATAGGTACTAGCATTGATTGCTGGGATGACATGAGTTCTTATTTATTGAATTGCTGTTTGAACCTAGGAGTTTTTATCATGTGGCCTTTTCAATGAACTTTTAACTCTTCACCATCTTGTGTGAAGTTGCCATAATCACAATATATGTTCCTTCTTATCATGACTAGCAAATAAATTGCTCTGATAGTTTTTTCTTGTCATGACTACCATCTAACTGGGTCTAACGTATTTGTAGAAATATAGGAGGCAACTCTCCTATTTAATATGACCTACACCTGAATAAAAACATCTCTTTAATCTTGGTTTTCTGTTAGGCATTGAACGAGAGAGCAGGGATTTTCATTATACATATGTATATGTAAAGAATCTATTGATAGATTTCTCATCATTTGGAAATTAAAAAATTATGTTATTAACTGCTCATACAAGTGTAAATGGACTTTGCCATTAATGCTCCTCTTTCCAGTTAATCGTTTTAGTTCTCAAATCAGCATATTTCCTCATTTTTGGCAGTTCCACATATATCATGATGCTTTAACTTTCATTAAATGTCTTATTCCTTTTTTTATTTTGTTTTATGGTCTTTTGGTTTTTAATGGCTATTCCTTTTTGTTATATTACAATTTCGTGTGCTTTCATGTTCCTAATTTCTTTGTACTTTCATATTGATAGACTGCTTTATGGTACAACTGTGAACGTCTATTTGGCAGTATATCTTGGTTATTTGTACTTTGTTTTTTGGAAGAATTAGTAAGAAATTTTATTGCAAGTTTGCAACACAGAATTACACAAGCCAAAAACCTGAAACCCAACAGATAACATAGCTAGTTCTGCATCTGTCTGACCAAGAACACAACAGCTTTTGGTAAAGCTGCTACAGAAGAGTTATCTATCCAACCTTATCTATCAATCAACTAGTCTTACATGTTACAATTCATCAAGGGTAATACATTCTATACAACATGGATCCTCTATTGACCAGAATCATCAACCTGCTGACTGACAGCACCTCTATACAACAAAGAAAGCCAAAGACACAACAGGATGCAGCCTGCTCAACCCAGACTCAACCACTATCTGTCATGACTTGCAAATTACTGATACCCGGGGTGCAGCATAAAATTATATTAATTACAGTATCTTCCTTCCACTTTTTGCTCTCTCTACGATTGCCGTTACATCCTTCTTGATATCTCTGTTTTGATTATCCCTGCATGAATAATAGAGTTTCTTAGGTGCCATAGGTGGTACACTGCACCCCCACCAAGCCAGTATACATATATTCTCAAATATTTTCCTTCAAGATGATTGACGGCCCAATGTACCAAATCCTGCCAGCTGTACTTGCCATCCGAGATCAAACAAAGTCCCATAAGTTTCCCATATTCTTTTGGTGAATGAGCTGTGGAAAAATAGATGATCTTTATTCTCTGTGAAGGCTCTGCATAGGGTACAGGCACTTTCACCATTAAATTCCCAGTGAAACATTCTCTCCTTAGTTGGTAGTTTATATTTCATAGCCAGCCAACCAATGAAGGATTGCCTAGGAATGGTGATGTCAAAACTGAGAAAGTGCTTCACTGGGAGGCATTTCTCCATGAAATCCCCCTTCCCTTTCTCTTATTTCCTCCCATCTTTTAGCACTGCAGAATCATTAAGCCAGTTGGTCAAAGTGGAAGAATAAGGAAGGATGCAAGGAAGAAATATAATCAAAAATATGTTCGCCTTTTACCATCAACAAGCTGGCCAAAAGGAGAAAATGCCTCTTGAAGCTTTTGATCTGTTGTAAGTCTGGAAAGACCTGTTTTTGTTACACAAGGATAAAAGACAGTCATGCTTCAAAATAAGAATTTCGTGTAAAATGTAAATTGTAGGTAGATGCCCACTATCTTCAGTCTATTTTACGTAGCCTTGAGAAGAGACACTAGGCAACAAAATTGCTACTAATCCAGTAACCATTCCATAACCCTTGATGCCATTATGATAAAATACATTAGTTTTAATAATGTAAGTTACATAAGCTGATGATAAGTTGATAACCTCATAAGATGAATTAGAAAAGAAATATCAACTGTCCATGTGTGCAGAATCCATTTGTACTAACTACAAGCCTTATACTGCTTCTCCAGTGCTAGTTTGATAGCAATTGCCAAATTTTGAGCACATATGTCAGTTTGGCAGGGAAGATGCACCCAGCTCAAGTTATTGGGGAGTAAAGCCAAGCAGTATGGTTACTACTGGGCCATGCTCAACCTGTCTCACCCACCTTTAAACCCATAAACACCCAACAAATCGTAATGCATTTAAAGAATTTTATACTTATGTAATAAACAAACAAATAAATGTTAGATTTTAAGATCCACCTCTTGGAAAATAAAATTTAGGACTAACTTATTCACACAATCACACCTTTGATTTTAGAACTAACTTAGATGGTTCCATACCTAGATTCTCTAATTGGGTATGACTATGCACAAGTTATGCTTACTAGTAAATAGGTACTAGCATTGATACTATTATATCCATTTTCTTTATAGGAAGAAAATTTGGAATGGTATGCTTTTTTAAGAAAAAAGAAATTGGTATGAGCAGATTCTCAGTTTCAATTGATTGTTTGAATTATATTTTGGTATTGTTGATGGTGGTATTGAGTAGAGTTTCTGGGTTTTGTTATGTAATTTTTAATATAGGTGGTATCTGAATATTTTTTTTGCTTTCATACAAAAATATTCAATCTCTTGTCTGAGTTGGATTAACAACTTTCTGGGTTGGCTCCGCTGATAGTCTATCACAAAAGTAAGGACTCTCTCTGTTCCTTGCAACTGATATATGGGTTTTGCTTTGATTACTCCTTTTTTCTAGGTTTATTGGTAATGGATGATTTTCTATTGGCATGCATTGTACTTGATAGCAACGCAAACAATGAACATAACTATATGTTTGCATATGGTGATAATCTTCCCTATGATCATCTAAATTAAAATCTATATACCCATGCATGGTTTCTATATACATTTACATTTTGCATTGATATTGTGTTTGAAAACATAATTTCTTTTTTAAATATATTGAAAGTTGAGGGTGAAAAATAACTGGATCCTAAATATCTTCATTATAAACACTAAAAGGTACCAATTAAACTATTAAGGCTCTTGGCACAAGTCTAGTGTAAACACATTTGCCTTGAAATTTTATTGCAAATTTTGAAAGTTTGTGTTTAAAAATTTACACTAAACTCATTTTTCCAAAACACAATTTAAATGTAAAACTCAAAATTTCTAAATTTCAAATGTTGCACTAACTTGTATATCCACATAAAAGTTCAGTGCAAATTTTGAAATCTATGGAAAATTATTTAATGTTACACCCACCTAAATCAATAACTACTAAACTCATTAAAAACATGATACCGCATTTAGTCTTTAGATTGTGTTTTCCAAACATGATTTAGGTGTATAAAACATAATTTCCAATTTTTAAAATACTACTTGGTAATCAAGTCTTAAGTATAATTTTGAAAATTTTGCAATCTATGCAAAATTTATTAAAATGTACATAGCAGCACCTTTAAAGTTTAAACATACTCTTCTTTTTCCCTTTTTCTGTTCCCCTCCTTAGACTCTATCCACATTACCATTTTACATTCTCCTTTCTATGAAGTGTTTTTAAATACAAATTGTTGTGAAAACCAAAAAACTGTAATATTCTGATTTGTCGGAGCATTGCTCTAACTCCTTAGAACACATTTGAATGAAAATGGAGAAATGTAGAAGGCATAATTAAGTAGCTCATACGGAGCTTTTGGCAGCATATTGAGTTTTTTATATTTATGTTTATTCCCTGTGGTTGATTGTCATACTTATTGTTTGTGCAAGAAATTGGGATCCTTGCCAATTTAACATGTGCTTATATTACTCTTGACTCCCTAAACTTCGTGCAGTATGGCTGTTGTTCCTGCTCAGCTCCCTGATAAGTTTGGTCCTGGGCCCATTGACGATTCGGTGTTAAGGTTTATAAAAACACATCAAGCGTGCGCTGTTTGGGAAGGTAAGGTAAAAATTAAAACCGACCACCTACCGAATATTCTCTTCTTATCCTTTTACATTATGTTGATTTTTTTTTTCTTCCCATTTCTGAAATTCTAAGTTTGTCAATAGTATTACTAGCTTTCAATGCATGGTCATGTGCATTAGTTGGGTTAAGTTAGATTGGTTGACTGTTAGTGTGGGTGTACACTTTGCTACCATTCACTCTTTCATCTAGAAAACCAAGAAAAACACTTTGAGATGAAAATAATGCTAAAAGTATGAAATTTAGGCTAAAAGGATCATTGTTCCAAATATTCCAATACTTAAAAAATTAAATGCAGCCAGGCAACCCTCAATAGAAGAATGATGAACCAACATTATTAAAAGAATGTTATTACTTATTACTTACCACAACAGCAGTAATGATTCATTGTTACATTACAATCTTGTGATGCTAAAATTGCTATGTAGAATGCAATGAATTAAACTAAACACATCAAAAATAAATAAATAAATAAACTGAACTCAATTGAACCTGTGACTTGGAAACCCTTTATCTCCCAATCATGTAAGCATGCATTGAGATGAGCTTCATTCCTTGAGCATGTATGTACTTTCACACCTACCCCTGCCAATTCCTCCAAAACAGCATGCCTGAGACAATTACAAAACATTGCAATAAGCCTTTACTAGTTTTTATAAGATTAGTACTCTGTAGCCATTGGCCCCATAGAGGTAGAGTCCTTCAAAAACAAACATCCATGAAGCAATTAACTAGAGAGAGAGAGAGAGAGAGACCCAATTCCTTGTGTTCCACCAGTAACAGGAGCAGTCATTCCTAGAAGTGAGCATCTATCATCTCTGCACCTACTCCCTGCCTGCACCATGTTATCCCCCATCTTAATCTTTCCTTGATCTATTGATTTCAATGTACTTTCAGTAGCTCAAATGAGTTATAGAGTAATGATTACAATGTTTTCTCCCCCTCCATTGATTATACCTTAAAAATTCAGCCCAGTGCAATTACTCAAAAAAAAAAAAAAACAAAAAAACAAACAAAAACAAAAACAGAAAAAAAAAAATAAATAAATATAAATGTTTTAGCATAAGCCAAAAAAAGGTCAGAAGGAGTGAGCTAGGTATATATTAATTTAAATTGTTGATGTACCTTCCCTCCAACTATTTCAAGTGATTGTTAATTTAGAAAGTGCATATATATATATATATATATATATATATATAATCTTCTTTATAGTAATACAAACATCATAAATAAATAAATAAAATTCTTTAACTAGCCGATCTGATGTTACAATTTCTTCTCTCTGGTGAGTTTGAATCACTTCATAATTACAAAAATTTTGTAATAAAACAACTGGGAAAGGTCAAAGAGTAATACAGCTGCTAGAAGGACAAAAAAAAAAAAAAAAAATTCTATTAAATATACAAAGAAAAATAATTAGGAAGAAAAAAAAAAAGTTCACTTGCAGCACCCCAAAAGACAATCAAGGGAATGCCAAGGTTATGTCATTTATAGTGGAGGTTAGACTGAATGGGGTCAAAGAATAGCAAGAGCAGATGAGGAATATGGCTAAGTTGCCACGTCTAATCATGTCTAGGGTAGAACCTATTTACACACATCCCTCCGTCAACACAAACAATCTGCCCAGTGAAGTAGGATGGTGCAGGTAAGCAATGGAATGCCACAAGAGATGAGACCTCCTTTGGATCTCCTAGACCCCGAAGAGGAGTGTAAGAATACACCTCTTCTAGGTATTCTTTGTTGCTGAGCACCTACAAGTCTACAACATATAAAGACTCAAGGTCAACTTTGATTGTTTTACTGAACTGGACTTGAGCCTTTATAAGTTCCAGACATCAATTAGTGCAAGTACTAATGTTTTAAACTTTGAACTTACTAAGGTGCAGATGCCGTGCATATGATGACAGAGAAGCTTAAGTATTGAACATAATTTTCAAATGTGGAGACTAATGGTGCAATTTCCTGTGTTTTAGTGCTACTTAATTAAAAGCCTTTAGATTATAGAGCGTCTCGCCAAATTTGTAACTTGGAATTAACTCCATTTCTAGTTTAATCCAGTAAAAACTATATCATCTGCAAAAAATATAGATGAAAGGACTTTCCCTTGGATCAATTTAGTTAGTTCATCTATCACTAGTGCAAAGAGATAATGCCATGTTAGAAAGGCAAATAAAAACTGAAAATTCTCATCCTTCATCTAATTTGCTTGACCATCAATTTTATTGATCTAAAATTTCAACTCAACTCAAAATATACATGTAATAAATTTATAGTTGACCTATTTTCAAATTTTGGAAATTCCATTATAAATATGGATTGCCTTGTAATGTGTTATAAATCAAGTGAATGAAAGATATAGCCATTTCACTTTTGATGTTGTGGCTGTAGCTCTTAATGACTGCATCATTATAATCTCTTTTGTTCTTCCTTTCTGAATTTCTCTTTTATGTTCAATAATATTCCAAGTTTTAAAAGGTATATTGAACTTTTATATGAGATTTTGGCTTAGATACCAACAAAGGCAGCAGCTTGTAAGCAAAAGTTAAGAAAAAAATTGATTACTATATGATGAAATGTTTGTTCAAGTGTTAAACATAGTGTTTAAACTTAGGTAAGTTTTATTCGCATATAATTAATTGTTCAGGACTCGGGTCAAGACTCATTATGTGATAAAATTTCCTCATCCATAACAATATTCTTCAAACATGTATCACGAGATTCAAAACTCAACAAACATGAAAGCACAAAATGCTATTCTGACATTAGCTTCAACCTTTAATCAGTTACCTTTTCCAATTTAATGTAAATCAATATATTACTAAAAGCTGAAGCGTAGAGTTTAATTCTGCTGCTCTCACGTTGCGCCACATCAGCTGCTACGTCATTTTGTTATTTTAAAAAAATATTCTTCCTTCAATTTTTAAATGGTTCTTCTAATTTACAGCCCTATAAATCTCATCAATATAAATCCCAACCCACTACTTCAATATAAATTTGTATGATTAATCCAGCCCACCTTTTATATATTGATTTCCACTATGAAGCCCAACCCAAAGCCTTTTCAGTTCACCTTAAAGGAAAAAATAAACTAAAAAATAATAATGAGGCTTAAAGGGAGGATAATATTACGTTCAGGGTTTTGAAGATATGTAACATTCATGCCGGTTTGAAAAAAAAAAAAAGAAAAAAAAAAAAGGAAAGCTTAAAGGGAGGATTGGGTTTTAAATATGTAACGTAGAGGGGAGATTAAAGGGAGCAAAAAGGAAAACAAAAAAGGGAAGGAAATCAAAATTAAAAAAACGTTCATTCTTGAAATAGAAAAAACGTACATTCTTGAAGCAGGCCGGTTTGGAAGGAAAAAAAAAAAAAAGGAAAGCTTAAATGGAGGATTGGGTTTTAAATATGTAACGTAGAGGGGAGATTAATCAATCAATATATTACTAAAAGCTGAAGCGTAGAGTTTAATTCTGCTGCTCTCACGTTGCACCACATCAGCTGCTACGTCATTTTGTTATTTTAAAAAAATATTCTTCCTTCAATTTTTAAATGGTTCTTCTAATTTACAGCCCTATAAATCTCATCAATATAAATCCCAACCCACTACTTCAATATAAATTTGTATGATTAATCCAGCCCACCTTTTATATATTGATTTCCACTATGAAGCCCAACCCAAAGCCTTTTCAGTTCACCTTAAAGGAAAAAATAAACTAAAAAATAATAATGAGGCTTAAAGGGAGGATAATATTACGTTCAGGGTTTTGAAGATATGTAACATTCATGCCGGTTTGAAAAAAAAAAAAGAAAAAAAAAAGGAAAGCTTAAAGGGAGGATTGGGTTTTAAATATGTAACGTAGAGGAGAGATTAAAGGGAGCAAAAAGGAAAACAAAAAAGGGAAGGAAATCAAAATTAAAAAAACGTTCATTCTTGAAATAGAAAAA
Source organism: Quercus berberidifolia (assembly GCA_028535905.1). Classification (NCBI taxonomy): domain Eukaryota; kingdom Viridiplantae; phylum Streptophyta; class Magnoliopsida; order Fagales; family Fagaceae; genus Quercus; species Quercus berberidifolia. Next base: position 87,506,987 of record JAPQVW010000003.1, on the reverse strand, counting down.
ACGTACATTCTTGAAGCAGGCCGGTTTGGAAGGAAAAAAAAAAAAGGAAAGCTTAAATGGAGGATTGGGTTTTAAATATGTAACGTAGAGGGGAGATTAAAGGGAGCAAAAAGGAAAACAAAAATCCTCATTTCCCAACAATGGGATTATAAAAGCAACCGAAAAAAAATTAGGAGATTTCTATTATTTGTTAGTGTTAATGTCGCAAATGCAATGCTTAATTTGTAAAAAAAAAGAAAAAAAGGAAAGCTTAAAGGGAGGAGTGGGTTTTAAATATGTAACGTAGAGGGGAGATTAAAGGGAGCAAAAAGGAAAACAAAAAAGGGAAGGAAATCAAAATTAAAAAAACATTCATTCTTGAAATAGAAAAAACGTACATTCTTGAAGCAGGCCGGTTTGGAAGGAAAAAAAAAAAAAAAAGGAAAGCTTAAATGGAGGATTGGGTTTTAAATATGTAACATAGAGGGGAGATTAAAGGGAGCAAAAAGGAAAACAAAAAAGGGAAGGAAATCAAAATTAAAAAAACGTACATTCTTGAAATAAAAAAAACGTACATTCTTGAAGCAAGCCGGTTTGGAAGAAAAAAAAAAAAAAGAAATAAAAGAAAAGGGAAGTGTTTAGGGTTTTGCTTTCAGGGTTTTGAAATATGTAACGTAAAGGGAAGCTTAAAGGGAAAAAGAAAAAGAAAAAAAAAAACGTTGAAGTCTTCAGGTATTGCTTGAGAAGACAGAGAGTTTGAAAGCTACCCACCTTCTTGCTCTATTGTTTCTCAGTAACGGTTGCCTATCTGATTTCCTTCCTCCCTTTATTCCTTTCCACGTGGTTTATAAATGCTGACAGAACCTCCCTGCTTTGGTTGAGGTATCTCTACATCTCAATTCTTTTTTTGGGTGCAAAACTTTTATTCTCTGTTTCAATTTTTTTTTTTTTTTGGATGCAAAACTTTTATGCTCTATTTATATTGATATGAGATGCTTTTATTTTATTTTATTTTATTTTTTATTTGTTTTTGTGTTTATATTATTTGAGCATCCTTGGCATGCCATTGATGTGTTTGTAAGATTGCCTGAATGTCATTTCAATAGTGCTATAATTTTACTGCCCAAAAAAGTATTTTATTTTATCTTGGTTTATTTGGAAACAGACAGGCTTATCAGCAGTTCATCTGTGGCGGCTGGGAATGGTGTCAGTGTCACACCTATTGGACATGTGGTGCTTTGTTTTGCGAAGGAAGTCAAAATTACTACTCCACCGAGTTATTCTTCTATAGAACGTACAAGGTCTACCTACTACTACAAACTTTTCTTAACAGACGATCCTGCTGAGTGCTGAGAAAGAATCTAGGAGATTTCACTCCATGGCAGCAAAAGTAAATAAACATATTACAACACTAAAATGTTATTATTGTTATATATTTTGAATTAGTATCTTATTGACTTACAATTTTTTTATATTTTTAAGGTCCATGTCATAATTTATATTATATTTTTCCTTCAATTTTTAATTTATAATATTTTATATTATACTTGGAAATGAGGCAAAATTTTGGTTCAGTTACTGTGGCGTTATAGCATCTTCAACAGCCATGCTTGAGGCTCTTCCTCTTCATTTTCTACATACCTCACTTGAAGCTTTGTAGAAAATCCAACTGCTACAGCGGCTCTCTAAATCCAGAAAGCCACTGTAGCTCTCCAAGGCATTATATTATATTTTCCTTCAATAATACACAGCTTTTTGACTCTTAGAGAGCTAAATTTAACCCATGGTATTTTTCTCTGGCTTTCTTATTCATATCTCCAACAAACACATGCCTCTCGGATATACCCAAACCAACAATCTAACCCAACCTAGCTAGCCCTGAGCTCCAATGTTGCTATATCTCCAGTCCCAACATTATATACTAAAAGTTGATGGCCGGCAGAGCAAAAGCCACCTGAACATATGAATAAGTTGAGTAAAAACAGAACCACCTGAATATATGAATAAGTTGATGTACACAATTACATGTCATTAATCCCACAGCCATACCATTTAACATTTATTAAAAACAATGGCAGAAAGTATATTCAACTTCATAGCATGGGATAGGAAACATTATGAGGAAGTAGCTAAGGGCGATCATGCTATTGTGAGGCAGACAATGATGAATGTAAACACAAACAGAAGCAACCAGAACTTGGAACAGGAGTATCTAAAGGCTGTTCCCATATCAAATTAAAACAAGGATACTTGGGGAAGAAAATAACAATAAAGAGACCATATTCATTCCTCCATGCATACAATTTGTAGCATCTGGGTTTTTCTCCTGCTTATACATTAGTTCGGAGCCCAACTTTCAATTGGATCACTGATTCAGGCTTTTGGCTGCATATTATATCAGATACAAATCAAGTATAAGTTGGCTTCCCCACTAAGCTGATAAAACAGACTTTTTCTGAACTAGGTGGATCAATTTTCAAGGCACAATCCATTATTAAAATGATAGTTTAAAATAATAATGATTAACTAATAAGTCATAAATTCTCAATGATGAAACAGAACAAATCTAGCATGGCAAAAAGCTCATGCCCATATTCAAATAAACTCAACTCAGCCTTACACCCAACTAATTGGAGTTGGATCCTCTTATGCCACTTGGCCCTATCTAGAACCATTTCCCTATTTCCCTGTCATATTTGGCCTCCCTTTAGCCTTCACTGCTCCTTCCATTTTTTCACATTGGCGCATCCACTGGCCTACGTTGCACATGTTCAAACCATTAAAACGACTCTTCCTCTTTTTATGCTCAATTGGTGCTATCACTACTTTCTCACAAATAACTTTTCTTTAATCAGTAAATGGAAACTTTATTCAAAATAAAACAAAGGTACAGCAAAAGAAAACAGTTACCCAGACACACAGGGAGTGTACCAAAGCATTAAACAAAACTACATAAATCTAAAAAAAAAATCCAAAAATAAAAATATGGGAAGACAACTCAAATTAGTTATCCACTCAAACAAAGATAAGATGAAGATGTGCTTCAACTCAATGATAAGAAAAATGGAAAAAAAAAAAATGGAAAAAAAAAATATGCAAAAAAAAAAAAAAAAAAAAAAAAAAATGACAATTGAACAGTCAAACATAATTTACAGGATTTAGGACTTATAGAGAAGGGTATATGGAAAGCTTCTATTCAAAAATAAAACCCAAATAATTAATTATAAATAATTGCAAATAATTTCAACAATCACTCATCCATACAACAATCAAAACACTATAAATTACAAAACAAAACAACCAAAAAATACACACCAAAAATACCATAAAAATACACTCACCACAATCACAAAAATGAGCATGCAACATGAATTACCGACAGATTTATTGCTCGAAATATTTTCCAATGTTGGAAGACAATCACCAAAATTTTTAGGCAACATCAAAATCAGGTACACAACTTTAAATTCAAATCTCATGTTTGTTACTTTCATATGAACTCGCCACTTTTTCCCTACTAATCACAATCAATCACATCCATAATTGTGCCACAAAATATTGAAATCTTATATTTCGTCTTTTTATTAACTTTTTACTATGACATAGTGCGCAATTCTATAGTCATCGTTATATTTCTAAAACATAAAATATTTATAGCTTCATCAATCAAATATTGCAATTAAAAAATAATTACAAAATTTACACTCCCTACGGGTTGAATAGATGTAGAGTTTTTCTTTATCACTATGGCCCTTCACATTAAACTTCCCTACGTTACATAGATGGTGTATTCCAAAATCATGACATAAATGATGTTACATATATATATATATATATATATATAGATATATTTTCTTCCTCATTACAATGTATATATCTATATATATATATATATATATATATATATATACATACATACATTTTCTTTCTCATAACAATGTTGGTCTTTATATCACAACTTCAAATTTCCTCTTTTCATTAACTTTTTACTGTGAAGTACTGCGCAATTCTATAAACATTGTTCTATTTCTAAAACAAAAATTATTTTTAACTTCAATAAAATATTGCAATTGTGATAATAATAATGTTCAAGTATAATTCTTAATATAGGATTATTGTCATGTTTTGTCACCAATTCATTTTTTCTAGCGCATTAGTTTCTTAATTTTTTTTTTCCATTTTTCTTTACAACAGCTGCAAGCGATTCAATCGCCTAACCAAAAGGAAAAAAGTTCTTCACCACATCAATCTAACTGGACTACTCCAAAATCCATTATTCCTTCGAAAAGATGAAGAAAAACTCATTCATCAATGCTTTAGGGCTAGAAACAAACAAGCACTATTTTGGGTCGGAGCTCACAAATATTTTGTACAAGATCAAACTAAAGTGGGAAAACAAATCCTTCTTCAAGCAAACATAGAAGGAGACAAAAATGCAAAGTATGGATTGGCAATTGCGTTGTTATGCGAATCAAATGATGAAGGAATACAATTACTATTGTCAATTCTAAACCAACCAGATGGAAAACAATTGCTACAAAACTATCGATAAATCCTTCGACATACAGTTTTTGGAACAAAATCATTTCGCATCCCAAAAAACCAAGCATGCAAGAAAAATGGAGTGGGTCATTGGGATCGTGAATGCCCTTACCCATATGGAAATGAAGAATTACATGTAACATGCAAAATGTGCTCAATTGACTTGGAAATGTACAAATTAGCCAACCGAGTTTGGTAGAAATTATGTTTCCAAAAACCATAATACAATAAAATTTCCTCATCCTATTTATAATACTAATCTCTATCTTTAAAGGAATACATCTTTTTTTTTAAAAATTTAATTAAAAACACTTGAAAAAACTTAATTACAGTCCTCTAAAGTTTTCACCTACCATGACGCTAACTTTGAATTTATAAAATTCTTTCTAACTAATTTTTAGTTAATTAAAATTTCCTAACTTGGGAAGACGGATGATCAACTCTTGATTGACTACAAGGCCAACTATAGTTCTATCCTTTCCACATCTAATTCCAAGACAATACCTTCTATCATGAATCCTACAGTATATTGTTTATACATATATAACACGATCATTAAAAAAATAACCACGCGCAACGTGCGGGTCCGCGACTAGTGATACATAATTATGCAAGCAATGCAAAGGAGGAATTAAACACTTGATACAGTTCAAAATAAAATAAAAAATAAAGTAAACAAAACAATAAACAAGCTTATAAAGAGAGAAGAAAGCCTACCTCAATAGCATAGTTTGAAAGTTTTAGTTTTTTTACACTAGAGAACCCTGTAAGAAGCATATACATGTGGTGGGCAATTTGTCTTTTTCTCTCATTATACCAACTAGCAAGAACTGATGCCTCTACGAGTGAGGGTGAGTTGTGTACATGGTATTCATTGTAGAATTCACCAACATAACGAAAGTAATTGAGACTAACTCCAGAAATCATGACCTCACAACCATTTTCATCATTCTGATTTTCCCTATCTTCAATTATACGAATTGAAAGAAGCTTTGGAGTAGAAATACTCACAACCTTAAGATTCACCCAGTAGCTTAAAGTATAATGAGAATGTGAAGATGGACAGGTAGAATTCAAGCCTAAAAAGAATTAATGCACGCTAGATGAGTAAGACGTTCAGCATTATCTTAGTCTATAAGGTAAACTAGCTGCATATAAGCCACAGCCTCTGAAACAGAGAATAGCGTATTCAGGAACTCCCTTCGACTCTCCTTCCGCAGATCCACCAGTTCCCTCCCATACATCTCACTTCCATGCATAGAAAGTTAAGCTTGCAATATAAAAAATATTACTCCAATTCTTCTACGAATGATACATCAAAATACTAAATGCTGGTCTGCTCAATATATTTACTATACAATGAGGGCAGTCTATGAGCCAAAGCATAAACATAATCCTTGCACAGGATAAATATAGTAATTATCATTTTGTAGTGGCATATATACGATATGGGTGAAAGATTGAAACAGAACTTGAGGTATAATACCTTGGCCTTATTTATTTATTTTGTCTCCCCAAAAGAATGGTCATGATCAACATTTTGTATAAGCGTATTCTAGCCAATTAATAATCTCAGTGTATACTTTGTGTGTGTGCAATTAGACCTCGCCATTGCTCCACAGTTCAGAAACTAGGTAGGCAACTTTTTTTTTTTTTGATAAGTAAGAAAGATATATATAAAAAGCTACCTCATGAAAACACAAGGCCGAACAGAGAATACAGAGAAGGAAACAAACAAAAAGAGAGGAGAAGAAGAAAAAAGAAAACAAACGGAGACAACAAAAACAAATTAATTACAGAGAAGAGAACTAAGGAACATAAGGATAGAATCACTAGAGGTGAGTCCCCAAGCCCTAGACCAATCAAAAAGAGAGCCACTAAAGTAAGCGAGTAGCTGGTCATCAGACTTGTCCCTATCCTCAAAAGTACGCCAATTACACTCCCTCCAAATACACCACATTAGGCACAACGGAGCTAGATTCCAAACGCCAGAAGAATGCTTTCCAAACCAACTCCACCAACCTAAAAGCATATCTGCAACCGATCTTGGTAAAACCCAAGAAATCTCAAAGGATCTAAAAACCATGCTCCACAACAGATAAGCTTTGTCACAATGGAGAAGCAAATGATTCACTGACTCCCCATTACAACGGCACAAAATGCACCAATCTACAAAATCGAATCCTCTATACCGCAAAATATCTCCTGTAAGAATCTTCTCCCAAGCCGCAGTCCAAACGAAGAAGGAGACGTGAGTAGGAGCCTTAACCTTCCAAATACCTTTCCAAGGAAAGGTAATAGGCAGGGAGCTTCGGAGCTTATTGTAGAACGAGCGGATGTCAAAAACCCCTTTCTTCGTCAATTTCCAAACCATGCGGTCTCCTTGCTCAGATTGAGGTAAGTTAGAACCCATGATTTGAAGGAAATCATCCACCACACCTGTCTCCCAATCATTTGGGTTCCTAAGTAAAAGAACCTTCCAACTTCTCCGAGCCTCGGTCCCCAAACGTTCAAGAGACGAGGCCACCGAAGCCTCTCTATTAGAAGCAATCCCGTACACTACCGGGAAAGAAAGATGGAGTGGTGAGTCCCCAAACCACTGGTCCGTCCAAAGCTTCACTCTATCCCCCACCCCTGCCTCAAACCGGATGTGTTTGCTAAACACCTCCCATCCTTTTCGGATACTTCTCCATAAGCCACACCCATGAACACCCCTGCCCAGTTTGGAAGACCAACCCCCCCCAATCTTCCCCAAACTTCAGAGCCACCACCCTCCTCCAAAGACGAGTCTCCTCAACCCCAAACCGCCATAGCCATTTTCCTATTAAAGCTTTGTTAAACGTAGATAACTTCCTTATACCCAAACCACCATTAACCTTAGGAGCACACACCTTATCCCATCCCACCAAATGAAGCTTGGAATCCCCCCACAAGAAGTCCCTCTGAATCTTCTCAATCTTATTAGCCACATGTGAAGGGATGGTAAAAAGGGATAAAAAGTAAGTAGGAAGGTTGGAGAGCGTACTCTTAATCAGCGTCAATCTTCCACCTTTAGACAAATACAACTTCTTCCACCCGGCCAACTTCCGACTAATTTTTTCCAAAATAGGATTCCAAATAGAAGGGGACTTATGGGCAGCCCCCAACGGCATACCAAGATAGGTCATAGGCAAAGACCCAATCCGACAGCCCAGGATCTCTGCCAAGGCATGAATATTGTTAACCTCCCCTACAGGAACCAACTCGCTCTTTAAGACATTAACCTTCAAACCTGTGACAGCCTGGAAACAAAGGAGAAGCATACGCACATGAAGGATCTGCTCCACATCCGCATCACAGAAAAGAATAGTATCATCCGCAAACAAAAGATGCGAGACACACTCCCCTACACCTCGTCTGCCTATAGCCTGAAAACCCCTGATCAATCCAGCACCTTCAACTCTTTTCATCATCCTACTTAAGACCTCTATCATAACTAAAAACAACATAGGAGATAACGGATCCCCTTGTCTTAGGCCCCTCGTGCTCCCAAAAAAGTCAAGTGGAGCCCCATTAATCAAAATAGAGAACTGGACAGTTGAAATACAAGTGCGAATCCAACTACACCACTTCTCCCCAAAGCCCATTCTCTTTAAAAGATCCAGAAGAGCCTCCCAACACACATGATCGTAAGCTTTCTCAATGTCTAGCTTACAAATAACCCCCGGGATCTTACTCTTCACACGACTATCAACACACTCATTAGCAATAAGAACTGAGTCAAGAATCTGTCTGCCTCCCACAATACTATTCTGAGACTCAGAAATTAATTGATCTAAGACCCGTTTCATACGGTTTGCCAAAACCTTAGACAAGATCTTATACAAGCTCCCCACCAGGCTGATAGGACGGAAATCTCTAATATTAGAAGCATCGATTTTCTTGGGGATAAGAGCTATAAAGGTAGCGTTCAAAGATCTCTCAAACTTACTGTGCTGATAAAATTCCTCAAAAACTGCTAGAACATCCCTTTCCACCACTCTCCAGCAATGGTGGAAAAAAGCCATAGAGAAGCCATCAGGACCTGGAGCTTTATCTCCAGCCAGCTCATTAACGGCTAGAAGAATCTCCTCCTGCTCAAACCTCCTTTCAAGCCAACCCCTCTCCAACCCATCAAGCTGATCAAACTCCAAACCTTCCACAAAAGGCCTCCACTCCTCTGACTCCTGGTACAAATTTTTATAAAAATTATCTACCTGAGCAGCCACCTCGGATTCCTCCTCATAAATCACCCCGTCCACCTCCACAAAACTCAGATGATTAAACCGTCTACGGGAATTAGCCACCTTATGGAAAAATTTAGTATTTTTATCTCCTTCCTTAAGCCATAGCATCCTAGATTTCTGTCTCCAAGAGATTTCTTCCATAGAGAGAAGATTTTCCACTTCCGATCTCATCATAGCTCTCTCACAAATCTCTGCCTCTGAGAGGCCAATCTCCCCTTCCTTGACATCTAACGATTTCAAAGTCTCTAATAAATGAGTCTTTTTGCGACCAACATGACCAAACTCCAATCGGTTCCACTGAACGATGTCCTCTTTCAAAGCCTTCAACTTTTTGGCAAAAACAAAACTAGGAGTGCCAGAGAAAGAATGCCGACTCCACCAAGACTGAACTCTATCAGTAAACCCATCCGTCTTAAGCCACATATTCTCAAACCTAAACGGATTTTTCCCCCTCGCCATTCCCCCTATCTCCACTAGAATTGGAAAATGGTCAGAAACAGGACGAGGGAGAATCCGTTGGGTCACATCCGGATATTGCTCCTCCCAATCATGAGACACCAAAACTCTGTCAATCCTGGACATCGAAGGCCTCTCTGACCCGCTAGACCAAGTAAAGCTCCCTCCTTCCAAAGGCAAATCTATCAAATTAAGATCCTCAATGAACTCCGAAAAAAGTTCCATAGCCGGAGTAAGACGGGAATTACCCAACCGTTCACTAGGGAAGCGGACAATATTGAAATCCCCAATGCAACACCAAGGGACATTCCAGTAATGCTGAACACCTGCCAACTTGTCCCACATTAACCCCCTCGCATTGTTATCTATTGGGCCATAAACCCCCGAACACGTCCAACTGAAACCGTCCCCCACCCCTTGCCACCGAATAGACACAGAGAAAGAGCCCACCAAAACCTCCATCCTCTCTAAAACCCTTCTATCCCACATCATCACAACCCCTCCGGCCGTCTGGACAGCATCCAAGGCCACCCAATCCACATAGGGACAGCTCCACAAATTACCTACCATCTGTCTATCCATACCAGAAAGTTTAGTTTCTTGAAGGCATATTACATCACACTTCCACTCACGCAAACAATTCTTCACTACCAAACGTTTCCGACAGTCATTCAGCCCCCTAACATTCCAAGAGAGAATTTTTAAATGCATAAAGACATGAAGTCCCCGGCTGAAAAAGAAACTCAGCAACCAGCCACTACCTACCATCGTAGTTAACCGAAGACTGCAAGTTCCTCAGCTCTCTCTTTCCCTTGTCCTTACAGATAACCACTTTTCTAGATTCTGTAACTTTCCTGTTTAGCACTTTGACAGCCTCCTTCTCCCTCTCAATCTTCTGTAACAAAGCAATGCATAACTTTTCATGACGGCACAAAGGCAGCCCCACCAATTTACTAAAACCAGGGAGCCTATTCTTCACCCATCTAGAAGCGTCCTGAGAATCCACACACTCCACTGCCTGGTTATCACGGTTCAGCTCATCTGACAGAGGTAACCCACCGGGAGTGATAGCCAGCAGAGGAATAGGTGAACTAACTTCACCACCCAAACCCATATCAGAAAAATTCACCCCTTCCTCCACCAAAGAACACACCCCAGGGACAACACTCAATGCCATTGTGGGTAACTCCGCTGATCTGGGTTGCTCAAATACAAGGACCGCTTTCGGCGGGACAACACTATTGTCCAAGCCACCTTCATCCCCCTCATTGTCACCCAGAACCAAAAGACCAGCCCGCGATAAGCATAGAAGAGAATCAGGTAAAAAACCTTCAATCGGTGACCACGGAAGCAAGATATCTGACTTACCCAGTGACGACGTGGACTCATCGGAGCTAGTTCCGCCAAGGAAGGAGTCGTCGGCCTTGCCCATTAAAAACGAAGGCAAGACAGGGCTGATTCCGGCGAAGAAATGGCCATCGGCCTTTACCTGGGCCACCGCGAGCTAGTCGGAGCATGTGCCGGCGGAGAAAGGGCCGTCGGCCATCACCTGAGCCACCGCGAGCTCGTCGGAGCCTGCGCCGGCGGAGAAAAGGCCATCGGTCACCACCTGAGCCACCGCGAGCTCGTCGGAGCATGTGCCGGCGCAAGAAGGACCGTCGTCTTTACCCAGTAACGGCGTGGGCTCGCCGGAACTGGTACCGGTATAGCCATCAGCCTCACCCGATGCTAGCAAGGGCATGACGGAGGACGACGTGCACCGACCCGACACCCTTGACTCTAAATCTGCTTCCAACGGGACCTGGGCTAAAGCTCCTTCACCAGCCCAAGAGCTCTCTCCCACTTCAACAAGACTTGGGCCTGAAAAAAGACCCTCTCTAGTGTCTGGGCTTGTTCCAAGGCCCATAAAAGGCTTAACAACAGCCTGATTAGAGCTCCGTTGAATCCATTTAAAAGCCTTAGAAGTCTCTCTACCAGATTCACGTGAATCCCCTCTGCACTTCGTATCTCCCCCTTTCTTTCTATCCCAGAAAACCCGTCTCTTCCCCATCACATCAACCTCCACGACAAGACCTCTCCCAGACTAGCAGGATCTCCACGACAATACTTTCCTTATAACAATTTCCATAATCAAGCTAACAAGTTTTAAATACATACCTTACAGCCCGAGTGGATAGCATTTTGATGCCATGCATAGCCCTCTTTACATAACCAAATCAATTAGCCTTAACCAAGTTACCACTGTCTTTGTCTATGACAAGGCCTCTAATCACCTAGATAAAACAATTGAACAGTTTATGCTTAGTTACAGGAAAGAAAAACAAATGTCAAGACTAGCAAAAAATGCCATGATTTACAAACTCTTAAAATTGTGTAGAAATGAAGATATCAGTAAGAGTACATTTAAATGTGTTGCGTACATGAATGTGTTGTGTACATGAACTCGATGTCTATGCATACATGAACAAAGCAATCCTAGGTTCATAAGAGTTATTTTTGTTTGAAGCAATGTGACCTGTGATAATTTTATTGTTGCTTGGCAAGAAGTTGTTCAGGTTCTGGTTGTTGCAGTAATTTTTCTTGTTATTATTGAGAATGCTAGCCTTTGCCTCTAGTTTCTTTTACTTTCCCCTATTTAGGTTGTTTATTTTCCATCTAACTTTTCCTGGTTTAGAGGCAGCAACAGGCTGGTCGCATGGGAAGCCTTTCATTACTAGACAAATGTATAAAATGCATTGCATCCTTTTATTTTTCTCCCGCTGTTGCTTTTTTTTTTGGTTTTTTTTTCTTCTTTTTGGGGTTGATATTTTAAGGTCCCTTCATAACTGCCTTATTTTTGTTTTTTGGGATCAATAACTACAATCATATATACAAAGGTTATGGCATATTGCATCTCATCACCATAGTTCTATCATGTGCAGGATCCAGGGCCACTGAAATGCCGCAGTCATAATGACGAGTTCTGAAAACGACATCGGATAATGGTGGATGATCGTATCGTCGACATTGTGAAGAGAGTTGGATTAGAGGGGCTGTATAGGACTCCAGGTAGAGAGATTGATCATAACTTGATCACGACCTTCGTTGAGCGATGGCGGCCTGAAACCCACACCTTCCACCTGCCACATGGTGAGACAACAATCACATTACAAGACATGGAGGTTCTTTTGGGGATTCCAATCGATAGTAAGGCAATTGTTGGAACAACTGACTTGACATGGGCTGATGAATGTCGGAGTCTGCTTGGAATTGCTACTAATGAAACTGTGCTTAAAGGACAAAGTATCCAAATTAAGAAGCTACTAGAAAAAATTGACGAAGGGTTGCTCGATGATGCAGCAGAGGTGGTTGTGCATCAATATGCACGATGTTATATCCTAGCACTCCTGGCAAACACAATTTTCGCCGACAAGTCTGGCGATGGGGTGCATACGATGTGGTTGCAGATGTTGAGGGACCTTCGGAATCCACCTCAGTACAGTTGGGAGAGCGCTTGCCTTGCATGGTTGTACAGAGAGTTATGCAGGGCAACCGACAGAGGTGCCAGTCAGATTGGTGGGGCCTTGTTGCTAGTTCAGTATTGGGCATGGGTCAGATTCCCTTTTTTGTGCCCAAGGATGAACCTCCCACCAGATGGTGCATATGGCCCACCATTTGCACCTTCTCTATTGTCCATTAAGTAAGTCTCTTCCTTGACCAATTCTCTCTATTGGAAATAGATCCATAATTTTAAACACATTGTTAGACGTAGAAAATAAAATTTTAACCTTGATATTCTTCAAATTTTGACTCATTAATAGGATTTTTATTTATGTTTTTTATATATCGTTTGACAACCACTGAGGTCATATGTTATGATTGATGTATAATATAAGTGTTATTAATTTCTAGCTCCACCACTAATCATATGTTTAGATAATCATTTATTAGTATAAACTTAGTGGTATGTACTGTTAAATTTACGATTGCCCATCATTTATTGTTGTTGATTACTTCATATTCTCAATTCCAAGTATTGACTCCCTCTTTCGTAATTGTAGGACCGTGTGGGTCGTGAGCACCTTGAATAGCCCCGCCGAAATCTGTTTGGTCCGGTACCGTCAGCTTTTAGATTGTATGCATCCAAAGCAAGTACCAAAATTGTATTTCTTCTATTGTTTATGACTATTGTATTTATAAATGTAAAAGAGCTCATAGATATGGAACATTGCATAATGTGCTGCCCTTTGATTTGATTATTTCAGGTAGTGTGGCAACCATATGAAGCTGAATTAGACCACCTGCCTGCGTTTTGTGTCGCCGGAAGGGATGTATGGACGGCGAGGGTACCGCTTGTATGTTTCTGGCTAATAGAGAAACATACACCGGACCGTGTTGTTCGTTAGTTCGGGATGGTACAAGAACCCCTCCCCCCCCCCCATATGTTGAAACTGACGAAGCCCTTCATGCCATAGACCTAAGGGGGAAGATGGAGGTGAGTTGAAGGGACAGACATTATGGCCATATCCAAGTATGGAATAGTTGAGCACGATCTATATGTCATGGAGCACAACTAGAGGGTGATATATCGCCTACTCATCCATACTTTGATTGGTACGATAGGGTGACTTGGAAGTTCATCGACCACACTTTGGCTTCACTTGTTATTATGGTAATTGCTTCGACCTTTCTTTTCAATTTTTGTTGCGTATCAGGAACTTCAGTATGATATATTGTATTTATTTACTTTCAGGTTGCCAGTCACAAGCAGTTGTTGAAACTTTATACAGTACGCAGTCCTGAGTACAAGCATATTTCAGCTGTACTTAAGACAGTAGAACGCCTTTACCGTATAACTGCCCAACTTCCGTTGGAAGATATCGATGCGGCAAATCCAGAAGCGCCAAAAGATACTGGATGACCAAGCACGAGCTCAACTCGTGCCAGCCATAGCCATGGTCAGCGTGCTGCATCCCATTAGGTTATCAGTAGGGCAGATCCCCCTCCACCCCCATGTGCATCTCCTGCCCCAGAGTTCCCTCCACCTCCACATGCATCTCTTTCCCCAGAGATCCCTCCATGTACTGCTCATGCAGTTTCTGACCTAAAGATCTCTCTACCCACTGCTTATGCATCTTTTCACCCCGAGATCCCTTCAGACACCTCACATACATTTTTTGACCCTGCTCATCTTTCATTTACTCCACCATCCTTTGATCTCGGCCCTGATTTCAGTCAAACCCCTTTTGTCATGCACACGCAATCCCCCTCGTACAGCATTGGTCATATAGACCATGTACCACCCCATAGTCACTCCATGTCATTCATGGCCACTCCTAGACTGCATATAGATCCCATGACTACGGGCACTCACATTTCATTTGTTACCCCAACCTCCCCCAAAGTTGTAGGATCTTCAGTTGTTGGGAGTCAAGCAAAACAGCCAGCTGTGCATGTTGAGAATGAGCAGGTTGTTGGGTTACAGTCACCCCCACAAGGTTGACCTAAACGTACAATAAAAGCACCTCCTTGTGGGATAGGTGGTCAAAAAACAAGACACAACGCTGGCCCCACGGTATGACAAGTCATTTAATGTAATGAATATTGAGTAACTACTGTTATGGTTGGTATTGGAATTCATGTAATCCATTGTTTGGTTGTAACTCCATCTTTGCAGCAACGTGAGGAGCCTCACGAAGGAGATGCAGTACCCCCTCTCCCACATACCAAACACTATACGAGACAGCATAAACGTAAAATGCATTAGGCTTAGCATCCCATAGAGGTTCTCTCTCTCTCTCTCGCTCTCTGAAATCACTACTTTTTTTATTTATTTAATTTTTTTAATGCTTTCAAAACATTCCTGATTATTTGATGTGGGTTTATCTTAAAAACCCTTTTTTTTTTTTTTAATTATATTTCAAAGTCTTTGATTTTTGTAAATTTTACATTGAAATACTAATGCAGGTTTGTATATGATGCCTGCTTGGAAAGTTTATCCAACTCTCCACTTTTGTAAAAACGTGCAAACTACTACCTATGAAGTTGTCAATGCGAGTTATGTGCCCACTGCACAAAGTAAAGAAGAAAAGGAAATAAAGGTATGGATAAGATACAAGAATAGATAAAACCAATGATTGTTTATCTTTTTTTTCTTTTCTTTTTTTTTTTACATACAAATGAACTTGCTAGTTTTATCCCACTTGGCATTTGTGATTGTGTTTTAATTTCTCAAACAATGTTACTGCATACAACCTTACTAGAGTCAACCATGGTTTTCTATTTTTGGGACTTAATGCAGCTATTAAGGAGTTTTGTACAAGAACAATGGTTCTTATCCCTTTGATTTAGTGTAGATATTGACTGCAGCTTTTGCCTGGCCTGTTATGAATTTGACAATAGTGTTGCAGCAGATAGGACACAATAAGTATCTAAACAGCCTAAAAGGAAAGAAATGCAAAAATGGCTTTACAATTACTATCTTAACTATTTCTTTCCTTGCCACTCTGTGCGAGAAAATTCAATTCTTTTATGCTCTCACAGAGGCAAGAACGTTAAGTAATATTAATTTCCTAACTTCACTTCAATGAAGCTCAATCTATTATTATTGCTCAAACAATAATTTGAAGATGCCTGTCTATTTGTAAATTTCTTAGTATAAACTTTCCATGTTGTAATCATGGATATGGAATTTTTGTTCCTTCTGCATTTTTTCTGTTTGTTGCCCGTTAAACATGTTTGTGTCTTGTGCAGTCTTTAACGAAGCGAGAAGCAGAGGAAAGACTGAGTGACCCACTAATTCTCTCAGTCTCAATTGGCTTAATCGTCCGATTCCTCATTCCCAAGCCCCCCGAAGTGACCCCACAAGCCTGGCAGCTCCTCTCCATCTTCGTCTCCACCATCGCCGGCCTCGTCCTCAAGACCGGCTTAGGCAACAGGACCGCCACTTATTTCGTCAAGTGGCTGGGCCGCAGCACCTTAGGACGGTCCTACGGATTGACCATAAGCGAAGCCCTCGTCGCCCCAGCGACCCATCTGCCAAAAAGCTCGGTTCTTATCTTGTTCAGTCTCAATTTCAGGTTTGGTTATGTTGCACATTAGATTTCATTTGGTTTTGAGTTTTAATTATGATAATTTCGAAACATTGATATTCACTTTTGTGTGTTTCTCATTATTAAATGAGATCGTGTATGTATGATATGAGGGTCATTGAAGTTATAACATTAATTGGTTCCAATTAGCAGTCATTAAGGATGGGCAATCGTGTATATTATAAGCTTGGCAGAGGTGGTTGTGCATCAATATGCACGGTGTTATATCAGATTTCAACTATTTGAATAAGGATGTGATTTGCTACTTGAAACTAATGTGATGTCTAATCTTCTTTGTGTCTTTATTTTTTTCCCCTTATGCTTAATTGGCAGAATTATAGCCCTCGATTATTCTCCCTTTTGCCTTCTCAAGCACTTTGCTTCTATATGTATTTTGTGTTATCTTTTTAGTTTGTATTAATGAAAGTAGCAATTATTAGCGTGTGTATAGTTAGGTTTTTTGTTTTATTTTCTTGGGTTTCTTCATTTGATTTTATCTAGGATGTTAGCTTGTAGTCGCTAGGATGATTTTTTTTTTTTTTTTTTTTTTTCATTTTCCTTCTTTTATTTTTATATTTTGCAGATGGAGCCTATCCCAAGTGGGAATCTGCCTCCTGGCTTTGACTCGACTACATGCCGCAGTGTGTGAGTGCTATGTAACCGTTCTTTTTCTTTTCTTTTTAAAATTTTCTCCTCTCTTTGCCAATGATCTCTGGCTCAATTGGCACCTGAGGCCCTTGCAAGCGCTTGGAGGGTGAGGTCGTGGGATCAAGATCCACTTGGTGTATGTGTAACTTACCAATAATTAATAAAAGTCGCCCATGTATCTTTTAGCCTGAGGACATCTTGTGTTTCATGGTCTGTTTAGGTTCTGTAAGCACTTTCCACCTAATGGGACTTCTATAACATCAAATTAATGAGAAATTGTAAATGTAGAAGGAAGGATTTGTTTGTTAGCTGGTATTCCTTTTTTATCACATTGCTTTTTAAGAAATCAAAAGTTTTATAGCATAAGCGTGACGTGTACTAGTTTACTTAAGATGTTGTATTGCTGTATTTATTTTACTTGATTGCCAATCTAATTAGCTTGATGATGTCAGCTATGTAGGAAATATTCATGTAAATGTCACCGAGAAGCTTCTTGGTGAAGTTTTCCAGACTGCTGGGCCTCTTGCTGGATGCAAGCTCATCAGAAAGGATAAGGTTTGATTTAGTACTCATGTATATGTTGCATCATTACTTGATCTTTGTTTTGTCATTGTAATAGCTTTGTTGGAACATCCACTGATGTTCTTAATTTCTTTAGTTCTTTATAAATATTTAAACATTTTTTGAGTGAAAATTCATATATTTTTTTACATGGTACTAAAATTCAAGATTTTTAATTTAGTAAAGACATCAAGGTCTTGCTAAGATGACATACTAAGCAATTAGTGCAAAAGTTAAGTTGGTGATGCAATCTTTTGGCAACTGTATGCTTCAGCCATTTAAAACTTCCTGTAATATATAACTATTCGTTTTCTGTAGAAAATTCTCATGATGTGGAGGGTAGGAAAATTTCTCACTTACCTTCTGTTCCTCTTCTTATTGTGGTGATTCACAAGCGTTTCAGCTGAAGATGAGGACATGTTAACCTGGAAATATTTGTGCTTAAAGCTGAGAGTGAGGGGTGCGATGGATTAGAAGGTGGGGGACACCTTCAGGTCCGGCTATCCGTATGGTTCCTGAAGTTGTTGCTGTTCATTTCTAGAGTTGAAACAGTGAATCATAATCAATTTTCACCAATAGTGCATTTTAAATAAAGCCATTGAGTTCTAGCTCAAATGGATCTTCTTCTCTTTGAAAGAATAAGGTGGAGGGCGACGTCATAGGTTCAACATGCACTGGATGCATGAGTAATTACCAATTAAAAAAAAGAGTGCATTCTAGATAAAATGAGCTACCACTATAAGAAGTTTGTTACTGTAAACCAACTTGTGTGGGATGACATAAGAAATAAATCGGTTTCCCTTAACTTGAGTCAATCTCCATGGGATGACATGAGTTCTTATTTATTGAATTGCTGTTTGAACCTAGGGGTTTTTATCACGTGGCCTTTTCAATGAACTTTTAACTCTTCACCATCTTGTGTGAAGTTGCCATACTCATGATATATGTTCTTTCTTGTCATGACTAGCAAATAAATGGCTCTGATAGTTTTTTCTTCTCATGACTACCATCTAACTGGGTCTAACGTATTTGTAGAAATATAGGAGGCAACTCTCTTGTTTAATATGACCTACACCTGAATAAAAACATCTCTTTATTTGCTGAAATTATTCATTGTCTGTGCCTTACTTTCCCTTTATTGGATTTGCTTTGATGGCTTGATTCATCATTGTTGCAGTGACGTAGGACAACCACACTAACAATAGAACAATAGATAAACCCTAGGAGTCAGCACCTAAGGGCTGCTTGGAGTCAGCACCAAGCAAACTGGAGTCGGCACCAGTGAAAGAAAACACACGTTTATTTTTAATAATTCTCAAAAACTGTCTTACAATAATCTGAAAAATTGTTTAAATAGCCAACAATAAAAACCCTAAAGAAACCCTAATCATTAAATGTTCGGGCTTGCTTAATTTCAAGCCCAATAACTAGCATGCTCCATCCATAAGGCCACAGGTTGGGCCGTCTTCTTTTTGCTCTTCCTCCTATACGTGTGTGTAATTGGGGGCTTGTACCTTGTGTCCGCACCAACTCCCCCCGGGTGAGAAGAACTCGACCCCGTCGAGTGGAAATCTGAAGAGCTCTGATAGTACTCCAGCAAATCAGGATCCAGTCGCAATAGCTCATCTCGAGTAATCCATGTACAATCAGAATCTGGTCGCCCTCGCCACCGAACTAAGAAACGGTGAACTCCTCCATCCCTGGTAGAAACAATCTGCTCATCTAAAATAGCATCAATAGATTCTTTATGTGCATAGGGCAAATTTAAGGGTAAAGGAGTGGGAATAGGGGCATCAATAGGATTAGGCAAAGACTCATCAAAAGGGGTATCAGGAATAGTTGTGGGGCTTTTATAAGCAACTAGATCCTCAATATTAAAGGAGGAGCTAATACCATAATCATGAGGGAGGTCAATGACATATGCATTTGGGCCCATTCGTTTCAATACCTTGAATGGTCCGGCACTACGAGCCTGCAATTTCTTAACGGTCCCAGAGGGAAACCGTTCAGGTCAAATCCGAATCATGACATAATCCCCTACCTGAAACTCTGCATGACGCCGATGAGTGTCAGCATGAATTTTATATTGAGAATTACTTGCCTGAATTTTTTTTTTTTTTTTTTTTTTTTTTTTTTTTTTTTTTTTTTTTTTTTTTTTTTTTTTTTTTTTTTTTTCGGGTTTGTGGGGTGTGGGTTCTGTGGTCAGAGGCGGGCACGGATGGTGGTCACCGGCTTGGGAGGCGTCACTGGCTTCTCTGATGGCTTGGGGATGAAAAACTCATGTGGGGCTGCGGGGTATACACGGATCGCTGGGACTGGTTTGGGCTTGTTCAAGATTTCATGGGGCAAATACTTGAAAGGTACTGACATATTTGGCTGGCTTGCTCTTTTGATAGTTTTGCTTTCTATTGGTTGTCTACGGTTGTGTTGTATGGACCGGAAGTTTGCTCTGATACCAAAACTGACGTAGGACAACCACACTAACAATAGAACAATAGATAAACCTTAGGAGTCAGCACCTAAGGGCTGCTTGGAGTCAGCACCAAGCAAACTGGAGTCGGCACCAGTGAAAGAAAACACACGTTTATTTTTAATAATTCTCAAAAACTGTCTTACAATAATCTGAAAAATTGTTTAAATAGCCAACAATAAAAACCCTAAAGAAACCCTAATCATTAAATGTTCGGGCTTGCTTAATTTCAAGCCCAATAACTAGCATGCTCCATCCATAAGGCCACAGGTTGGGCCGTCTTCTTTTTGCTCTTCCTCCTATACGTGTGTGTAATTGGGGGCTTGTACCTTGTGTCCGCACCATGCAATCATCATATGGTTTCGTGGACTACCATGACCGGACATCTGCAGCCCTTGCAATAATGAATTTGCATGGGCGCCAACTGTAAGCATTCACTTATTATACTTCAACTGTGGTCATTTTAGTCCCTTCTTTGGAAAATTTAATCTTGGTATTCTGTTAGGCATTGAACGAGAGGGCAGGGATTTTCTTTATACATATGTATATGTAAAGAATCTATTGATAGATTTCTCATCATTTGGAAATTAAAAAATTATGTTATTAACTGCTCATACAAGTGTAAATGGACTTTGCCATTAATGCTCCTCTTTCCAATTAATCGTTTTAGTTCTCAAATCAGCATATTTCCTCATTTTTGGCAGTTCCACACATATCATGATGCTTTAACTTTCATTAAATGTCTTATTCCTTTTTTTATTTTGTTTTATGGCCTTTTGGTTTTTAATGGCTATTCCTTTTTGTTATATTACAATTTCAGTTATGGTCAGCCACTTAAGGTGAATTGGGCATATACCAATAACCAGAGGGAGGATACTTCAGGTTACTTTAGGCTTCCATTCTTCTTCATCCTGCTGAATGATTTTGTTGCTTGTTGAGTGCCTTTTATTAACATTCATATGTTTTTCCCTTTTCTGCACTTTAAAAATCATCAGGACACTTCAATATATTTGTTGGTGATTTGAGTCCAGAGGTTACTGATGCAACGTTATTTGCGTGCTTCTCAGTATATCCTAGTTGTTCGTGAGTTCTTCATTCCCTTGAATATTTCTTTTTATACTATTTTGTCATGAGTAGGTACCAGATAAGGGTTGCGAGCCCTAGATTTTCTGATGACTACCATATTTTTGTTACTGGCAACATGTCCAAGACAAAAAGTTTATGGGGGAATATACAAATGTTGTTATTTAGTTGCTTAAATCTTGTGCCCCCCTTGTGCATGTTTTGGACCACTCTAATTCATGTGGTGTCTATTAAAATATTTGGTTTATCATCCTTTTGCTTTCTCATTTATAGTGATGCAAGGGTCATGTGGGATCACAAAACTGGCCGCTCAAAAGGATATGGATTTGTTGCTTTCTGTAATCAGCAGGTATTTCTTTAAAAAACTGTTTTGTAGCATACAGTACAAAATAATGGCTGTATAAATTCTTTACCCACTTTAAGATGGAGATCCATGAAGAAAAATAGTGTTTCATCAAAGAACAGTTAAGACTGTTGGATATGTTTTTCCAAATGAAATTGAGCCAAATTTATTCTTTACTTATAAATTAAAAGAAAGAGCCAAAGTACTCCACCTAGATTTTTGGGCACAAACGTTACAATATTGTTTTGTATTGAGAGCATTGAGAACATTATGTTAACAATATACAAGTCGACAAACTTATAACATTCCTTATGGATTTTTTTTTGCAGGATGCAGAGAGTGCTATCAATGACTTGACTGGTTAGGCAGATTGTTCACCTCCATTGCCTTTTTTTTTTCAAAAAAAAAAAAAATATTAAAAATAATCTTTTTGTGAATAGTCTAGTTTTCTATCCTTCCAGGAGCTGCTCTGTTTTTCCCACCATCATGTAGGTAAATGGCTTGGAAATAGGCAAATAAGATGCAACTGGGCAACCAAAGGTTCTACTTCTAGTGAAGACAGGCAAATCAATGAGAATCAAAATGCAGTTGTACTTACAAATGGGTCTTCAGGTAGCATGAATCCTTCTACTTGATTCTGTCCACTATGTAGAGTCCCGGAAAATCAGGGCGGTGCCTTTTTAGGGCCTATGTTGACCAAGTTTCTGGTCGCTACATTCACTGGAATATGCTTATGCATGTAATATGGAATCACAGCATACAACACAACATAATCTCACACTTGATAGCCAAAAGCCAGGGTATATCAGTAATCTGACTATGATTAGCTTTACAGAAAATCGACAAGTGTGCCCATTTACTTGAAGTATAACTACTCACCAAAAGTTAAAATAGCTTGGGTGATATAGAACTTTGTCCCAGCTAGTTGCCAATCTGGTTACTCTATTAGTTGGGTGACAAGCTGTTTTTATGAGGTGTATTTTGGTAATATTTGTGGAAAACACAAAATAGCTAATGGTCATTGATAGACTAGAAAGTGATATGCCTAGCAGACTGAAAACAAAAGCTTTGAGTTAGGATTTGTTAGGGTGTTCATTCACATTTTATAATTAAGATGCTTTAAGGTGTCATTAAGTGCAATACATTAAGCCTTGACAATTTATATTGAGCTATTCAAGGAGAGGGATACACGATACATACACAGACATACATATATAATAGGTTAGTATACAGCACATGCACTCACATGGGATTGAATCCCCTCCCTCCCCCTTCTCTTCCCCTCTTCTCTCTTCCCCCAAAAAGAAAAATCTGGGGTGGCAGGTAGTGGGGGAGGAGGCATTTGGTTCAAGGACCATTGGCATGCAATGACGAGTAAAATAAAGGGCTATGGAGTGAGAAGTCTTCTTTTCTCGTTGACATGTCTTAGGAAATTTCTTAGCTCAATAGGCTCATGAGAACTTTAGGAGTAAGTATAAGAACTGATGTCAGGTTGTGTTAGAAGAGCTAAGCTCATATATTATGTGGCCTCTTTAAATTTAGAAGAGCTAAGCTCATATAGTTTGAAGCCCTTAGGTTAGTTGGTTCAAAGCTGCTAGTTTACCAGCAATTGCCTGTCTTTTAGCTACTCCTCTAGTCTTATACAAGTTATATCCTCCTGAAACCAAAGACACACCAGATGCCCCTGCCATGGCTGCAAAGAAATTGAGCATATGGGTCCTGTTACAAGAAATGAGTGGGTGATGGTCGGTACAATGCTCCTTGCAGTCCCTTTGTGGGTCTTTGGGTATGTAGTATGCCTTACTATGTGATAGTTATTATTAAATTACCATCTCATATATATATACACACACATATCACCAAATTGTTCATTTTCTTTCCCAGCTGATAATTAGTAGCACAAAAGTCAATTGTTTTTTAAAAAAAAACTACTGGGAGAGTTGAATTCTCCAT
This sequence comes from Quercus berberidifolia, assembly GCA_028535905.1. Taxonomy (NCBI): domain Eukaryota; kingdom Viridiplantae; phylum Streptophyta; class Magnoliopsida; order Fagales; family Fagaceae; genus Quercus; species Quercus berberidifolia. The sequence continues at coordinate 87,483,617 of JAPQVW010000003.1, read as the reverse complement.
TTATTTTTTTGTATCCCTGGATTTGTTAACAATTTTTTGGCAATTGAACAAGACTCAAAACATAAAATAATAGTCTTTGGTGTCTAGAACAACTCGCTACAGCATATTCCAGAAAATAAGAAAATTACCAAACTACCCCTAGTTTTAGTAAAACTTTATTAAAACTGAACTAGCAACTTTCTAAAGTAAAGAAACTAAATACTTAGATTCAATATTAACTAAAGTAGCCTTTAAAAGGTGCCAAAAAGCCCCCCACATCAAAATTAGTCCATAATTCTAGGTTTAGTATTTAATCTTGTTTCTCCTTGAACACTTTACTTTTTGCATCATTAAGCCTAATGTATAAGTTATCATTTGTCCTTAATGCCATTATCTTTCAGGTACTTAATATACCGACTAAGATTAATAAGGGGACTGTTGAAATCATCACCCCTGTAGAGCTTATTAAGAAGGGTGACAAGGTTGGGTCCTCCGAGGCTGCCCTCCTTGCAAAGCTTGGCAGAAGGCCATTCTCTTATGGCCTCGTTGTTCTTCAACTTTATGATGATGGGTCTGTCTTCAGTCCTGAAGTCCTTGATCTTATTGATGAGGACCTGATTGGGAAGTTCTTTGTTGGTGTCTCATCACTATCACTTGCTATCTCATACCCAACCCTAGCCGCTGCACCACACATGTTTGCCAATGCCTACAAGAACGTTCTTGCAGTTGCTGTTGCTACTGAGTATTCCTTCCCTCAGGCAGAGAAAGTTAAGGAGTTCCTAAAGGTATACTTTTTCAACAGAAGAAGGGCCACTATGAAGTTATAATGAATGACAAGGTCCTTTATCTTGTCAAAGAGGCAGAGCACATTACCAAGAACTTGAGAAATACTGTCTGGTACATTTGATGCCTTCTTCCACCATCGAACATACGAGACAGTCTTTCTGAAGCTCCTTGTAATGTGCCTCTGCCTCTTTGACAAGAGAAAGGACCTTGTTATTCATTATAACTTCATAGTGGACCTTCTTCTGTCGATAAAAGTATAATTTAAAATATTAACAACATATAGGTGGAAAGTTTTGGAGGGTGATCTGATTGATGTGATTACTATTAATGCACATGATCATGATGGCCCTTGAACACAAAGGTATGTGCTTTTTTAATGTTTCATGGAGTTTTGTTTCTATTTACTTTTTCTCTCACTGCTGGGTCATGCCTTGTGGTACATTTTTTATGGTATCCTAAAGGTTGATACTTTCATGTGGTACATTGGTATTTAGATTCTATGATGTGATAGAAAAAATGGGTTTTGGATTTTATAGTTATATTTTCCTACCCAGTTCATTTATATGACCAGTCTGTTCAGGGCATTGCGGACCCAAGTGGAGTTTTTTTTTTTTTTTTTTTTTTTGGGTTTAGTTTGGTGTAAGAATTTCTGGGTTGTGTTCAATTTGTGCTATAATGCTGAAATCACTAAAAAGTTTGAGCATTAGTGAAGAAACACAGAAAGATTTGGTTTTGCAGCTGCCATGTTAATTATTGGGAGTAGTGTAAGGCCGTCTAGAAGTGTCCTGTAGCAGGAAGAGGATGTAGGAAATGTATTTTGTGTTTTCTATGATACCCGCTTAGGAAATATTTGGAATGCAATCCTGTTATGTGTCATGTGGATTCATTTGCAAGGAATGAAATTATTGGATGTTCGAAGGCATTAAACGACCAATGATGGTGGTGATTTAAATTAGCACTGTATTTGTAGTTGCATTTTTAATTAAATGTCATTTGGGACTCCAGTACATGTTTGCATTCCACAAGCACAGTGAAATGTATTTTTATATTAGGTATTTTCAGTGATGTTACATATTTTCTAATTTGGTTTGAGATGTATGTGATTACAGGTTGGGTTGTACTACGAGGAAGCTTTGGCAGCACTGAATGTTGCACCTCTGAACCAGCATTTTGACAAGGGCTGGATACCACAAAGCAACTAAAGGCGGTTCTATTTTATGCAGAAGCTTGCTATAGGTACAGTTTAGAGCTACACAAGAAAGAAGAGATGGCAATGAGTGAGGTATTGGATGCGAGCAAGTAGAAGATGTTTGCAAGCCTTGTTCCTGACAGCAGTGCAAAGGCACTTTCTAGGTATACTGAAATGCTTGATGATGTTATCAGAACACAAGCTGAAAAATTACAAGAAGCCAATGAGTTAACCCGAGTAAGGCTCAAAGAGATGGACCTTCCTGATTCCATTGTCGCTTTAGAAGGGAATTTCACTCACCCAATGGAGCTCAAAGAAGAAGTGGAGGCAGTGCAGATAAGTGGGGGCCCTGCTGGTTTGGAAGCAGAGTTACAGCAACTTAGGGATCTGAGGAGGGTCAACCAGGAAATGCTGGTCCAGATAGAGGAGCTTTTGCAGAAAGAGGCAAGAGAAGATGCTCAATTTAGAGGCCAATTTGGAACACGGTGGACTAGACCTCAGTCCAGCACTGTAACAAAAAACTTACGGGATAGGTTGAATAGATTTGCAGCTAACTTGAAGCAAGCTGCAGAAAGTGATGGCTGGATTGAGCGTTCTGTGAGAGAACAGTCAGCACTCATGTCAATCCTTGATTGCCGTCTAGTATGTTGAACTGTTTGTGTTATTTATGTTTATCATTTGTCTCCCGTGCCTTATACCATAGGCCTTGGATGATGCATTGACATGCAATAAGAAAATTTAAATAGCATAATCATACTATGTCGAAAATGCAAGCTGATATGAATTTCAAAGGCATTTCTTGATCCAAGGTTGTCTTTTTGCATTTAAGGTTTTTGGTACAATTTGTTGTGTAAGGCTGTGTTGTTTCATTGGTGAATTTTTTTTTTTTTTGGGTAAATTACACTAACCTTCCTTAAGGTTTGAGGAAATGTCGGAATCCCTTTCTTATTTTAAAAAATGACACTTAGCCCCCTATGGTTATTATTTTTATTTATTTCATTTTTAAAGTTTTCTTAAGAAATTATTCCCTGTGGTTATTAAGCAATTTTTTTTTGGGTGGTTATAGTGGTTGAGAATTTACTATGAGAAATTTGAAAATTTGTAATGAACATAAATGGTCATAAGGGGTTATTTGTTGTGTAAATCAATATATTAAGGGGTGGAGTGTCTTTCACAAAAATAGGAGGGGGTTTCTGAAATTTCCACAAACCATTCTCAAACAATGTAATTTACCTGTGCTTTTTTCTCTTCTGCTTAGTCAGTAGAAATGGTAAGAGTCTCTTGGCTTGATGGCATGTCTTGCTTTCCACTATGGGGAATGCCTCTGTTCAAATCTTGGGGGTGTCATCCCTTTGACCCTTCACCTAGCAATTCCATCGCCCCCCCCCCCCCCCCCCCCCAAAACACCAAAAATGAAGAGTATCCATTTTCCTACTGTACAAGTACAAGACTTTATGTTCTAAGTTTCAGAGAAGTTGGTATCTAAGAAATGGGACGCAAACACGGGAGATACAGGAGCTGGTGAAGCTTGGAATAACTGGTGGTGTGAAAGGTGAGCTTTAGCTTTTGATGATGCCTACAACAAAATGGTTTCAGTTCCTCTATGACCCTAAGGTTATGCTTTGTGAAACTTTTTTGTGCAGAGGTGGATTTGCAACACTCTGCCATTTGGATGGCTGGTGTGTATTTAATGCTACTAATGCAGTTCTTTGAAAATAAAGTGGCTGTAGAGCTCACACGGTCTGAATTTGTTGAAGCACAAGAGGTAGGTATTATGCCTTCCTTATTGCCATGTTTGATTTGTCTCCTTTTCTTCTTTGAAAATTTTTCTTTTTTGAGGAAATGGGGTGTTGGAGGGGAATGGCTTACCAACTTTTATCTATATCTCTGTCAATTTTTGGGCTTTCTGTTCAGATGCAAATACACTGTCCCGTATTCATGCTTGAGTTTAACATTAAAATTCTTTATAGCAATATATGAAATGGTATAATTGAATCATTAGGTTAAACCGCATTAATGTGTTCACAAAGTTTCTGTCCTAGTTTTTAATTTTATCTTCATTGAGCCTAATTATTGATTGTATGGTGTTTGACATGGCTTATTCCATACGCTATGTGGATGGTATTAGGGTTCTCTGCATTTGTTTTTGGAATGGAGAGGGACTGCTTCATGATGAAGATTTAGTTTTTCAACTAAAGGTGTAAATAGTGCCATATGATTTAAAATCAGTTATCATTTCTTACTTAACGGAATTAGATTTCAAAAATCTAAATTGTTTATTCCGTATGCTTGAGTGTGCCTCATGCTTTAACCAACATTGGTCTTTGGTTGGTCACTGGATTGGGATTGTGGAGAAAAAAAAATTGAAACCTTCCTTCACATTGGCAAGGCCTCATCTACCAAGAAGATAGTGAACTCTGACACCACCTCAATACTATGCCAAGAGAGTGAGCAAAAACAAATCCTTATGTTAATTTTCCCAAATCGATAAATGAAAAACAATATTACAATTACAACAACAAAATGCAAGAAGCAAGACAAAAAACTGCAGGTGGGTGTATAAATCCGAAGAGGGAGTGGCAATTGCATCAAGAATGGGGATGGCCCATTAAACCCACTATCTTTAGGTGAGAGACTCTCCCCAACCAAAAATGAAATTAATAATAAAAAAATATTAATTTATTCCTAGATTTGAGAATAACTTAACATAAAATAAATATAATTTCAGTGAGAATGCATCTGATGTGTGGACAACAATTTAGAAAAACAAAAAAACTCTTGTATGGACAGATTTGTGGGTGTAGTCTCTAGAGAGTTATTAGAACAGGTTGGGAAAAATTCTCTGCCTTTCTTTCTTTGTAGTAGGGGATGGTTGGAGAATCTGATTTAAGCATGATGTGTGATGTGGAGATCAAACTAATAAGAATTTGTATTCTGATTCCTGATTTGTTTATTTTATTTCTAAGAGGAAAGATGCTTGCGGTCTCCTCACTTTAAAAGTCCAATTAGCCCAAGCTTCCCCACATTTTATACCAATAACAAGTATCCAAAGACGATCACCCTCCTCTCGAAAACTCCATAACCACTTACCCATCAAAGCTTAGTTAAAGGTGGGCAACTTCCTCACGCAAAATCCCACCATACATGAGTAGTGCATGATATGGAATCTCCAACCACTTCATAAATCTATAGTTGCGTGCAGGCAATTGTTTGGATTGGAAACTTATAGTTTAACTAAACCTGTATGATTTGTTATACTAATAAATTTAGAACTTTGACTTGCTACCAATTTTTATAATGTGCACTATGTATTTTCAGTTCCAAAACAAACCAGTGTAATTTGTTCTCTGTTTGCAGGCTTTGGTGCAGATGAAAAATTGGTATATGCGCTTTCCAACAATTTTACAAGCTTGTGAAAGTATTATCCAGATGCTTAGGGGGCAATATGCCCATTACGTAGGCTGTTATAGTGAAGCAGCTTTTCATTATCTTGAAGGAGCAAAGGTAAACTCTTGAATGTGCAAGTTCGATGCCTTCAATAAAGCTTAAGGGGTGACAAGCTGTGTGTGTGGATGTTTATCTTGTTTAGCAAGTGCTTGAAACCACAGGTGAATCTAATTTAATGAGAAATCCAAATTAAATGTTCACGTGTGTTGTTTGTTCAGCTCATAGAGAGCAAATCAATGCAAGCTATGTGCCAAATATATGCAGCTGTGTCTTACATTTGCATTGGTGATGCTGAATCATCTTCACAGGTGAAATATTTCTTGTAAAGTTTTGCATTTTCACGGTAATTTTTTTTTGCAGTGAATTATATTTTGACACAATATTTTATGAGCAGGCTCTTGATTTGATAGGACCTATTTACAGAATGATGGAGTCTTTTGTTGGAGTCAGAGAGAAAACGGGTGTTCTTTTTGCCTACGGCCTTTTATTGATGAAACAGCATGATCTACAGGAAGCACGGTAGATGTTTCTACTATTAATTAACCTCTGTACCCATTATAGTTTATCATTTTGCTTTATATTCAAAATAGTTTTCCTTTGATATTGAGATAAGTCAATTTATTGTGTTTTCCATGGGATTTGAAATGAGCCCAATTCATTTCCTTAAGCAGTTATAATGAGCTTATATCAATGGAACCTTTTATACATAAACTTGAGATGGTCCCTATATTTTAATCCCAAAAAAAAAAAGGTCTTTCTTAGTCTCTATTTCTGCCACTCTCCCTCTATACTATCATTGTCCAGACAATCAATTTATGCCTTCAAATGCCATGGAGGACCAAATGGAACAGTCTTCCCCAGAATGAGTCCTTCAATACCCTTGCTGACTATCTTATGACTGTCAGTTTGAACTTGTGGGTAAAAACACAAGCCTCTGGATAAAGAAAGGGTACAGAAAATGAAAACATTAAAAAAGGAACAACTGCAGTTCCTTTGCATGTTGACCACAATTTCTATGCCAAATCCTGGCATCCTCCTTTTTCCTTTTGTTTTCGATAAATATATTTTCAATCTTCTTGGATCCCTGGAGGTAAGCTAAACACAAATCTATAAAATAAATCTCACTGTTATAGTTCTTCATGTCAACCAACACAGTAATCTACTCTACCTCTCTCTCTGAAATAAGATGACCACTGTAATGCAGAAATCGACTGGCCAAAGGACTGCAGTTGACACACAATCATTTGGGGAATCTTCAACTTGTTTCTCAGTATTTGACTATCCTTGGGAGTTTGGCGCTTGCCCTGCATGACACTGTACAGTCTAGAGAGATCTTGAGATCATCCCTAACATTGGCAAAGAAGCTTTATGATATCCCAACTCAGATTTGGGTGCTTTCTGTTTTGACAGGTATATCCCATTAGCTATAATCTCTCACATTGTTTATGACCACTAAGCTTTCACATTGCAACAAGGATTTTCCCATCATGTAGCATGCACAGGTTAGGACTGATCATTTCTTGGTTTATGGCTGGTATCACTCTTATATGATGTTGTTCTATAAGGTATGAAATGAACTACCTGATAGATCATGACAAATCCACATGCTTGTGCATCTTTTTAAAATGGCAACCCTGATGTTGGGTTTCAAAATGATGTGTATGGTGTTAATGTGAGGTAGGATCTTTAGGAATTCAGAACTAAATTTAGGGTTCTTGATGTGATCTTAAAGGTTTCTTGAATAGGGTTTGATGTTTGAGGGTTTAGGTTGGTTAAGAAGTAAAAAATTGGAACTTGAATGAGTTTGATGGTTTTTTGGTGTTAAAACAGTGCATAGAATGAGAAACAAAGAAAAGATAGGTCCTGAGCAATTACTTCTAGGAAAGAGAAGGCAGAAAGAGGAGGCAATCACACCCTCACGACTTAAAATAAGCTGCTGAAATTTTATTATATTCGATCTCTCTATAAATTTTATTGACTACAGTAAAGCCTTTATATAGGTTATTGCTAAACCCTTTCTTAGAAAGATTAGGTCTCTTAAATAACTTATTCCTAGAGAGATTAGGGCTACTAATGACAAAATAAAAGTACTTAAGAACTTCTAAGCCTAATGGGAAAGGTACTCAAAACATAAATAATTCTCATGAGCCTCTAATATAGCCTATATTCCAGAAATATTGAAACTACTGAAGTACCCTATTTTAGTATAACTTTAGTAAAATTGAGCCAGCAACTTTCTAACCTAAAAGAAACTTAATACTTCATAAAAGAAAAGTAGCATGGGAAAAGTGCCGAGAAGGATCCTTCATTAAAAAATGATACATCAATTCTTGAATCTTTTTTGGTAATTAATCTTGTTTTTTGTTGAATCTTTATTGTTTGCATCATATTAGACCAAAGAATTAGAATTATGTTCAGTGTTCTAAGGGAAGGTTAGTGTACTTTTTCCTGTAGTATATTGTTTGTTTTGATTGGCATGGTACAGAATTCATAATTTTGCAGTTTAAATATCCGAGAATTATATTCAGTGTTCTAATTCATCACTCTGCATCTGAAAGTATTTTGCATATCATTAGTACCTGACACAGTTGAGTTGAACTAGAATCTTTGGTTTTGCAAATTTATTTCATTTGACTATCCATTTCTCTTGTTACTATATAATGTTCTTGCAGCCTTGTATCAAGAGTTGGGTGAGAGGGGAAATGAAATGGAAAATGTTGAATATCAAAGGAAAAAGGAAGATGAGATGCAAAGGAGACTTGCTGATGCACATTCATCCATTCATCACATTGAACTAGTAAGGGCAATCATCTTACTTTCATGCTTTTAGTATTCTTTAAAGTTTAGCTGACATACATACCAAGGTATCAGATGATTCAGATCAGCAGGTATTTAATGCTTATTTTTCTAATGTAAATATGTGCAGATTGAAAAAGTAAAACTTGAAGTTCAGCAATTTCATGAGATTGACATCAAGCGTACAATCGCAGGCCCTTCCATGGGGGTCAATCTCGACATCCCTGAGTCCATTGGTCTGTCTACTCCGTTACCTGCTCCATCATCATCAAAGCTTGTGGATTTAGACTCTAGAAGGCGTGGGAAGAGGAAAATTTAGACACATGACATCCCCCCACCCCTCTCTTCCACTTTTTTTCAAATAGAAGTTCTAATTTTTATTTGCATATGTATTTTTCAAGGGGAAAAGAACAACTGGTAGATTAAATTAAAGGAGGTTGACGCTAGTTCTTCTACCTATCTACCTATAGATTGTATAGTAGATGGATCCAGCACAATACAACATACTACATTAATAGGAGGGAAGATGTACAGTTATTGATTAGAATGAAGTTCTCTAATTTTATGCTCTCTCAATCTTTTCCCATGGAATATATGGTAACGTAATTAGTTATTTGTGTATGCAAATAATCAATCCTGCAATGATTTTAGATGATTTTTACTCTGCTATTGCTACCATGTAGACTAACAGGGTTGATGATTGATTATCCAAGAAATGTAGATATATATTTTCGCTGCAACATATCTTGTAATTTAAATTGGTGCTTTTGTGGTAACGACCCATATATTCTTTTTCATGCTTTGGATGTGTATCGTTTATTCAGGACGATTTACTACCAAAGTTGATGACCCCAACTGGCTCCTATGAGGATCTTTTCTGGAAGGAGATATCAAAATATGATTGCATTAGTGAAGATATTGCCCACAATATTGAGGCACAAGAACAACTGTTGCTGCAAATCCAGGTTTAATTCTTTATTTTACTGCATTTTTTTTTTTCTTTGAATATCAGCTTTCTTTTTTCTTTTACTGAATGTGATGTTTTACCAAATAGAATTGGTTTTGACTGGAGAATAGGTTATGAACCAAATTTGACATCTTTATTCATATCCACATGTGCCTTCTCCTTACCATGTTCCACCTACTTCTGTTCCATATCCACATCCTCAGGCCCAACAGCAGCAGTCACATTCAAGCCATGAGTCTGGCCAACCTGCTTATCCGGGGTGGCGAGGCCTATACTATAATGCCCATGCACAACAATCTGGATCTCATCCTCAGCCTCCTTACACCATCCCAGCTCCATACCCTCCTCCTCACCAAAATGGCTACTATAAGCAACAATAGTGTAGCCATGTAGCATCTATCCATTTTGGCTATATAATTTGATTGCTTTTGATATGTAATCTGTCACTTTGTTCCATCCTTGTTTAAATGGATTGGATTTAGCTAGATCTTATTTATGATCGTATAGCCTCTTGATAATATGTATGGTGGTATGCCTAATGCTTTGTATGTGAATTGCATATCTTGTACAAGGATTTTTCTATGTACAGGTTTTAAATTATGTTGAGATTTACCGAAATGATACTAATTTGATAAATAAAAATCATCTATTTCACCTTTTGTGTTCCATTTATGCTTCTATCAATCACAAATTGTTAGAATTTTATGTTTTCCTTATAAAATAACCAATGTTTAAAATGGGGAAAAAAAATCAGACAAATGGGAGGTTGTGATTGATATATCTGATAGACAATAATCTGTTCACTAGATAAATGCATAGCCGGTTTTGCTGCTTGAGGTGGGAAATTCCCTATGAGTGTCTTTAGAAAAAGTGTTTCCTTGGGGTGTTTATTGTTTATCTCTTTTTGGTTGTTTTTTGATGAATGAGCATGATTGCAAGTTGCAACGGAAAGAGGAGGGAAAGGGAAAAGTTGTGCATGACTTCTGTTTCATAAGGCATGGTACATAGGAAGTATGACCCGATCCCATTTTGTTTATTATCTAGACTTGTGGAAAATAATTATATGCTCATCCAGGTAGCAGTCTGATCTTTTCTATTGGTAATACAGCCGTACATTAACATTGGCCTATTTCCCAAATTTAAGTTTCAATTTTGCATGTAATACAGAATATTTGCAACTCAGACTTCGGCTACGTATTGCTATGGTTTTAGCCATTGCAATGATTGTTTGAGAATATTGATGATTAGCAACTTAATTTATGGTGAATGCATTTGTATTTTAAAGAAAATAGAAAAGCCTCATCTTGGGGTCCAAGAACTACTAATGAAAGCTCGGCAAATGACAAGACGATGAAAAAGACCCAAGCAAAAAATATTTTTGCCATATTTGAATTTCAATTTTCAAAGATTGAAACTAATATGCTATCAATTACATTTACAAAAATGAATCACCACCACCATTAAACGAATCATCGTTAAATAATTCATGGCATCTATTACTTTTAATTTTCTTTAAGAAGAAAGCAAAATAGATATTATTAGTAAAACTTAGCCAAGTTCGGCTAAAATTACAGAATTTAGGTGTGGAGGAATGCTCTTCGTCCACACCATGAAAGTGCTAACATAACTAGCATGTCTAGTAAAGTTATGAGCTATAAAGTTTGCTTGATTACGAGTATGGGAGAAAGTAATTGTATATAAAAGGTCCTTGCAAGAGTCTTGGCTTCAACAATCAAGTGGCCAAACGAGGTGAAAACAAGTTACAATCATCTAGATAGAGTACCAAAACTATAGCAAACAAGTTACAGTCATCTAGATAACACACCAAACTCCCAGGAAAAATTCTGCTGCGAGGGCGTTAAACTCCAGAGACATGCAATTCAAATGAGAAAGCAAATAAGAAATAATTGCCAATAGCAATCAAATCTCTCAAGGCACATGCCAATGTCTTCTGCTTCTGAATAAGCTGGTTGAAAGACATGCTTTCATGCTAATAGAGCATGCATATAATCCCAACTATAGAGTACTGCCCAAGATCCTCTATTGGAAGCAATATTGCTTGGTAGGAGATAAAGCTAGAAGCATCATTTATATCATAGTGAAGACAAAATATTAGGCACAACTTCTATGCAACTTCTATATGAAGAATTGTATATTCCAATCATATAAAAGATTATGTAGTAAAATCCTTTTTATTTTGTTTCTTTAATTTTCTTGAAAATCAAATCCATCTTATAAACTTTTTTCCCAAGTGATGAGCAAATTACTTACCAAGAAGTCCAGTATAGTAGGAAAGGGGCACATCAGTGTAGTAAGTAAAGGTTCTTCACCAACACTTCTTTTGAACCCTCTGACACCTTCAAGCTTAAGCTACTTGTGTTAAAGTACATGTCCGTTTCTTTGGGATTGCCATCTATGTAGTCTCTAGCTAGAATAGAAATAATTAACAACTTAATGAACATTCATAATATCACAATTTAGAAACAGGTACATTGGATATAGAATACTTCGATTACAAGTTCATTCAGTGATAAACAAAATAAAGGTCAATGCCGATACAACCTAGCAATAAGTTCAAATACACAATAAAGAGAACCCCAATTTACATCTACAATACCATTCCAAAATCAAGTATCTGCATGCCTGACAAAAATTCAAATATTGTCGTTAGATACCAAAAGCCAAAACATATGTACTAATCTACGCAACTTGGCTAATTGATACAATCATGGCATTTTATATGAAAGCATCACTTACCTAGTTTGGATCATTACTGCTTGTTGAAACCCCACGGGAAAGTGGACATCTTCTACGGTTATGCCCATGTTGATGACACAGTCCACAGCTTTGCTTTTGTTGAATCTCCCTTAACTCAAAATCTGGCCCCGGCTTCCTGGTTCTTGTCAAACCCCATCCATCTCATTTCGTATCCTAGACGCCACAGGTTGACCTTTGCCCCACAACAAGAGTGGGACAGGCACCCACTTTGGACCGTCCACATCCCTCCACAATGACTCTGACAGTGGCACCACAAGGCCCGTTTTCATTTTACCTACCCGTGGTTTAAAATTTTACACTTTGCCCACTTGAACTTAGTTCCGTTTAGTCTCTGTTACCCACCTCTGCTAAAAATTATGTCTCTCTCCTCTCAAAACAAGAAAAAAAAAAAAAAAAAAAAAAAAAAAAAAAAAACAAAAGAAAGCAAGATCAAAATGGGCATCTCTTAGAAGATGACTCAAATCAAAAAAATTTCAAACCTAGAACAGATGATCAAAAATTTCTCATACTTGAAATATCTCTTTTAGACCTTCCTATTGGGTTGGGCATGAGTGTGAGTCAGAGTGTAAGTGTGGTGGGAGAGAGCTCAAAGCCAATGATGGAGTCAACGGAGACATCGGCTGTAACACCCTGACCCAATTTTTATAATTAAACTATGTGTTTAAGTGGTTAAGTATTATTAATATTTTAAACCACTTACTTACAAAAATTAATATAAGAGTATTTAATAAACATATTATTTTATAATTCCATTGAATGAGAATTGTAAAGATTATAAATAATTGAATGGTCATTTGTATTATATATATATATACACACACACTAATTATGTACAAAACTATATTAAGTGGTTAAGTTATGAGATATATATATATATAGTTGTTGGTGTTTTAACCATGTATGATGCATGAGATATTATAGTGGAAATTCCACCCACATGCAATCAATTGAAATTCAACACAGGTAAAGCCTAGAACCATGCATGATGACAAACCCCATAGACCAAGACTTGGCCATGCAATCACCAAGCTCCACCTCACCTCTTCCTTGACTTTCTCAAACAAATAGAACATCCAAGAAGCTCCTTACCTCTCCATTTCCTACGGGTAAACACCCAAGTCCGAAATTTCAGCTTACTTTGCTTTCTTTTTCTCTTAAGGAAAGTGCTAGGAAGCTCCCTTGAGTCTTCCTCTCAAGTCCACCGGTTCACACACCAAAAGAAAGACAAAACCCAACCCAAAAGTCTTCCCCTTATCTCATTTTCTTGGCTGCACCAGACAGAGAGTCCAGCAGCAAGAAGGAAGCTTTTTTCAACTCTCTCACGCTCTCTACCTCTCATACTTTCTGGTCCAGCCACTAGGAAAAGAAATTCCTTTCATGTAAGTCTACATATATATATATATATATATATATATGCTGTTTTAAGAAGCTTTCAAATTGTGTTGATGGTTTTTTGAAGGTAGATTAGGGTTTTTACTAATTAATGATTTTATATGATTAAGGAAGTAAGAAAAATTTAGGATGAGTATTTTTGATGCTGCTGCTGGGATTTTTTTTTGTGTATTTTTGCTCTAAATGGTTAAATGACTATGTATAAGTGTTTTATAACATGTCTAATGAGTGTATTAAAATCCCCATATGAAAATACCATTCTTTGATAATTGTTTGTGAATTTACGAGAAAAACGTTGCAAAGCTGTCACTGTGATAGATTCTGTGTTTATGCATGATAAATTATGTATTAAATTGCATATAGTGAACTTGGATGCTAGGATAATTCCTATGAAACCTAAGACACTTGTGGTTGTTATAGAAGTGGTCTCACAGAATTTGGATGAACATAAAAATAATGGTTTAATTTTTAAGTTGCAAGAAATTCTGTCAGGACAGATGTGAGTATGCTGTCTTGTGTGATTTTTAGTAAATCATGGGTTTATTCTTTGACTCCTAAATTTTTATGATATATACTGGACATATAGGAGAGTATTTCTGTAAAATTTCATGACAATTGGATGTGTTTAAGTAGCCCATTTGTATTTTACAAATGGAGCCTATGCTGCTGGAATAGAAAAGTGAATAGTGAGGGACATGCCTAACTTTGTGGATTTAATTCTCAAGTTAGGGTGAATGTTTTGAGCTATAATTTAATATGCTTATCTTTTGGTATGTCTCGATCATAGATTAATTTTTTGTAACTTGTTTTGAGGTTTAGTACTCAAAGAAAGGGGTTCTAAACCATGAGACGGTTGTATGTATGAAGCTGTTTTGCCCGACGTGTTGTATGTTACCATATGAATATATATAGTTACATGACCATACTTAAAAAGATTTTATATTTAGGCATGCATTATTGTCCTAACCTCAAAGCACCTTTTGAAATAAAGTTAGCTCTTCTAGAGATATGGGATTAATATAAGAATGTTGGCTTCTCTAGGATTTTGTACTTGTTATTGATGAATGTATTTTTGTTTGTGGGAACCTCGTTGAGGTGGGATTAGGATTTCCTTGATTCTAAGAAATAGGCTTTGAAATGAATGTGTGAGTCTATGACAAGGAAATTATGGATAGTAATAAGCTTCGATTTATGGTTTAGGTGTTACCAGTATCCAAGTCTAAGCTCCTTCGACTGTAGGCTCTCGGTTCCTCTGCTTTCAGGTAAGGGATAAGTTATCTGAACATTTGGTAAGTCATGAGGTTATTTTAAAGTACATTATGCATTAAAATGTTTTTGATTAGAGATATGGCATGTAATCATTATTCTAACAAAGATATGTTCGTGAGCTTTCTAAATCTTATGTAGATGATTTCAGCATATTGATGCTATTACTGATTCCACGAACATCGTGTTTAAAGAAAAGAATGGAAATGCTATTATCATGAAATGTCATGCAAAACAAGAAATTTCAGTATGATGTAAAGTATGAAATATTTTTGGTGTTATGTCCTCTGGTGATCTGAACTCGGTCAGTAGGGGTTAATTACTGGCAATCTATGGAAAAATGTTATCTGTTTGGCCATTTAAAGTAGAGGAAATGGGGTTGCCCGTAACTCTAATCTGAATAAAGCCCTCTCCCCAATGTGTACGGACGGCAGGGAGGAACAAAACCTGGAAGGAATGTGCCATCAGGCCTCCCAAAGGGGACAATATCATACACACAGGGGCACCCAAATGTGATAAGGCCTTCTCTGTATAGACTTATCAGATATGGACTAACCAATAAGTTATTTATGAACAACAATATTATGTTATTAATCATGAGAGAATGATTTTCGTTTAAATGCATCATGAAAAGTTAAAAGCTCCCATGAAAAGAAGTTTCTGATAAAAAGAAAAGCTGTTCATTAAAGATAGAAGTTTCTGAAGTTCTGTTGTACTATAAAGATAAAGCTTATGATGAAAGTACAAGTTTATGTTTAAAAGTTATCAGATATCTGTTTTTATGAAACGTTAAGTTTTATGACCATGAAAGATACAGTGTTTTATGAGAAGAAGTTTATAAAGAAAAGTTTTCTTATTAGTCAAGATGTTTCTAGTTTAATACAAAGTTACTGATTATTTGATTTAAGTTAAAATAATTATTTTGTAATGAGAATATACATACGGCGACTTTGTAGGAAATGAAAGAAGTTTAATCCGAAAGGTTTCGGTAATATTGACCTGATAAGAAAAAGGAGAATAATTATTTTCTATGAAGAGCGTATAAGTTATTATTATGAATAGTATAAAATACTATGCATGAAAAGATGTTCTCCTATTCGAATATTCATAGAATGAAATGATTTGATTTACATGCATCCTTATTGAATTCTCATATATCTTATCTTTACTGAGCTGTGTAGCTCACCCCTTCCACTCTTTTGATTAGCAGGTTTTATTTTGGAGCAGAGGGAGCCTTAGTCGAGTTTGGAAAGAGCTGGTTTTAGTTTTATGTGTATAGATCCTAAATTAGCAATTTTATGTTTAGCTTTGTAGTATTGTGTATTTTAGGATCTAAAGAAAGTTGTGTACCTTAAAGTATTAAGATATGTATTATGAAAAAGTGTGAAAATTAAATAATTGGTGGATTATGTTATATTTTGAGTACAGTGTAGATGCTCTGACTATCAAGTGAAAAATGATATCAAGAAGTAAAGAAACAAGAAAATTATTCTGAAAAGAAAAAGAGAAGCTTTTGGAAAAGTTTTGTAAAAGTTAAGTTGGTTCTTGTTAATATCAGGTTTAAACTTGATAGTAGCATGCCAGTCATGGTCACAAATCCGAATATCGGGTTTGGAGCATGACATCGGCGATGCTCGAGGCTAAGACGGTAGGTACATCGCTGATATCCAGCTCTAATCAAGATTCGAAGCTTCTCGCACCCATCCCGTCGAGAGTTCTTGGACATCCAGTGGCCGAAAAAGCCTTGGCGACTTGTAGTAACTCCGACACAGTGGTTCTCGGCTCCATTTAAGTGGGTTTCTTGTTGGCCTTAGTCTCTGATGCTGAGGTCACTCATGGACGAGGCTATCGTGACTCTGTGTCCATCGGTGTTATGGTGGGTAGCTCGACGACGGCAAGGATTGAGGCTCCGAGTCTGACAGTGGTGTCACCGATCCTTGGTCAGTACCCATTGGGTGGTTCATAATCCTTTTTCTCCTCTCTCAGACCTGGGTGATGGGGTTGTTGATGAGTTTGTGGAAGGCGAAGATCATGTTGAAGTACAGAAGAGCCACCACCATGTTGATATGATGAGTTTGAAGTACAAAAGAGCCACCGCCATGTTTATAATTTTATCGCATGATTTTTTTTTTCTAATGCTAAATATTTTACGAGAAAGATTAATGTTAATTGTTAAAGAAATAGATCGTTACACAGAACCATACCCTTGAACTTAACTCTGGAAACATGTGTTGCTGTCTCTGTCCTTGTATAGAGACACAAAACCCTCCAAGCTCTTTCAAAAAAATTCAAATCCTAACTTTTTGATTTGTGTTATGTTATGTTTTGGTTGTAAAAGATGTTTTCTAACGGAAAAGCCAAAGGTGGGTAACGGATGGGTAACAGATTGAAGTTCAGGTGGGCAAAGTGTTAAGTTTTAAACCACGGGTAGGTAAAGTGAAAATGGGCCAAACCCTAGGTGGGTTTGCTGTAATTATCCCTAAATTTATAATTCGGAATAGTTTGGCTAAAAACTGAGACACTACTATCTCATAGATGTGATGTCATGACCCAAATCCATAGAACATGAATTTAGATGCATGACTAACCTGCTAAACTTATATAATTCCATAAACATAATTAATCCAAAGTAAATCAATACTCCAAAGAAACAATACTCTTAAAAACCTCTTACAAAAATCTAACTCCACAAATGAGAAATAGTCTCCACCATAACAAAAACATGAATTACAAAATAGAGGTAACTAAAATTCTATAAGTCTTCAATTCATACTGAAGTCGCCTACAATTTCCATGCTCTACCTTGCACCTTACAAAGCGACCCAACGGTTCTATATTCCCAACTATACTTTAATCTGAAAAATAGTAATTGATGGGGTGAGCCACACATCTCGTAAGTAATTATACAGAACATACAATGGAATAGGGTCAAGCAAAGCACGAGTATTTTGATTTTTCACAAACTCATTCAATAATATCAAAAATAATTATTTCAAAACATATAATGAATCACTTAATACATATGTAATCACATCTTAAAATCATTAGAAAACACATACATATAATTGATCAGAGCACAGTGTCACATATACACATCACATATTCTCACATATAATCCTGTGAGCAGATACCAACATCTAACCCTTGCTTGTAAGGGATCAACACATATTCTCACATACAATCTTATGAGCGGATTACACATTTATCTGATCAATTCTAAAAACATTCTTTTTGAGTCACATATCACAAAACAAAATATATACAAAATAGAATCATTTTCTTAATATTAACAATTATTCCAAATAGAAAGCAATAGCGAATATCACAATATTGAATTGAACATAAATCAAAGGATGCTTGACTCTCTTAGGGAATGAATAAGAACTAAAGAGTTTATATAAATATTTTTTACAATTCTTGAGTAAGTTTGAAAACCCAATTTGCTAAAAGAAACATCTTAGATACCATTTAAAAAAAAAAAAAAAAGAATGACTTTGAAATCACTTGGTTTTAAACAACTTAAAGAACAAGAACCTTTTTAGAAAACTTACTTTGAAACTCAATTATTTTTGGGAAATAGTTTAGTTTAGAAATCATCTTTTAAATGAGATTTGGACATTCAAAACATTATTTAAAATTCGAAATGTCTCTTTAAAACATTGTAAAAATAATGCTTTCGATAAACTTAAGAAAACGTAAGCTTTAAAAGCATATCTTTTGAAAATCTTTAACTTCTAAGAACCTAAAGAATAAAACTTGTACATATTATGCATAATTACTTGCTGCACTTGAATCACTCTGACAGTCCAGCCGAAACAACCTCCAAAAAGCCTCAAAACACTCTTAAATAGGACCTATAATCAATCATGAAAATATACTTAATATCCTCTACAAAATATAACACTTATTGAATTATACAAATTGACTCACTAAGACTATACTTTGCTGAACTAAATGATAACACTAACGCAAAGTATCTCTACCCAAAATTATGTTTCCTCAAATTTATCAAAATTTAGAGGCAATAGCCAATACTTTAGGATCTAATATATAACCCTAATGAAAACTGTGGGCCGAATCTAATATGACTTTGTTCATGGACTTAATATCATTGACCCTAATGGATTTAATATCACAATATTTTGGGATGCAATTACAATTCGGATAAAATCAAGTCTGTCAATATCCTTCAATACAATTTTAGTAGTGTTGAAACAACATGGTTCATTTTGTTTGGACTAGTCAAAGTCTAGGCAAAGACTACCAAGGCCATCAATTCATTAATCAGAGATATTGGACTTTGACAAAATGGGAGCAACCTAGTGTGAAAACTGTGAGGGATCTTGGTATAAACTGTCCAGCAAAAACAAAAGAACTTTTTGTTATAAAACCGGATATATGTGTGATTATCATTGCAGCCCAATAATCTTACAATCTTTCGAAAAATGACAAAAGCCATCCTCCTGGATTTAATAACTTTGGCTTTTGTTCTAGAATGCGTACAGTGGCAACCTAGGATTCAAGGACAAACACAAAAAGTGTAAACCAAATTCTAGGAAAAGATATCTCTTTGAAAAAAATCTACATATTACGAACTCTTTTAATTCTTTGATTCTAATAAAAGAAAAATCATACCTGGAACAATTAGTTGCCTCTTCAATTAACTCCAAGAAAAAATACACCTCCTAGCCTCCTTGGTGATAAAACCCTTCTTATGAAAACCCTAATTTATCTTTTCCTCTATCTTATATTTTAACACATCAAAGATGTGGATTTGGTGGGGTAGTGGACTGGAGTTTAAAATCCACTTAAACTTATCTCTTTAGTCTCCAAGAATCCCATAAAACATCTTCATCTTTTATTTATTTATTTATTATTTTAATTGTCACACCAAATTGTATGCACTAAAACTTTAATTTTTCTCACCTATTTGTAGCACCACAAAATTGTCTACTCCCATCTTGTTGTGCACACACATATAGTACCTCAACTCTATATTAAAATGACAAAGTGCGGTGATAATCATAAAAAAAAAATTGGGGTATTACATGTGACAAATGGGCAGTTCAGGTCAAGTCGGGTCAAATAGGTTGTGGGTCAAAATAGGTCATTTTAAGTGGGTTAAAAAATGGTCGTGTTGCAAGTTGGGTTGGGTTGACTTATTTTTTCACATGATTTTTATTTTATTTTATTTTTTAAAAAAACAACATGTATTTGTCATTTCGAAACGGAAAATTATTGAATACTCCTGGAATACCATAAATGCGTACTTCCCTCTCTCACATGAATTGTGGGTCTCACTATGAATTTAACTTGTGAGACCCACAATTATGTGAGAAGGGGTAGTACGCATTTATGGTACTTCGAGAGTACTCAATAATTTCCCTTTGGGAAGTCACGCAGCAAATTACTTGATATAAATGCATTACTATAAATTCCCCACTCATATAAAAAATGAGCTCAGATAAACAAATTAATACTTGTTCAATAATTTTAAAATTATACAAATCCAAACTTTACTAACCAAAAAAAAAATCGCACATAAAAATAAGTAAGACAAATACAAAAATTTCATTTTTACACAATATGAACATCCCAAAACATAAAACAAAATTACAAATGCCTTATTGGATAACTAATTTGACAAAGAATAAAAATATATAAGAAATTTATAATCTTGAAAACTAATTTTATAATTAATTATCAATTGTGGTTGGCATTCTCTTTCAATTTGAGAATATACATTAAAGTTTGATTGTTTATTTATATATACATGATCTCTTTTATAAATATCATGTCATTGTTAAGTAACACACACTTTAGAAATATCATAATTTATTTTGAAAAGTCATTTATTTTGAACATGAATTGTTAAAAAATAAGCCTAAGTACTCATAATTTATGCTAATTTCATTGATACTTTGGCTTCACTCTTTTCACACTTGTGAATATTTCTCATATATGTCTATAATTTTAAATATATGTTTTTAACTCTATTGTTATCTTGGCACGTACTTTGTTATCTGATATCTAAAAATCTTTACTCATTACAAAATGTCTCAACTATTTATCTTTCAATTCATTTGTATGCAGTTATGTAAAGTCTCAATTGTTTCCTTAAAGCTCACGAGTCACAACAAACAATTAAATTAATATTGTCTTAATTTTATTATTTTTTTTACCAAAAAAAAGTTTTAAAAAATGGTTCAGGTCACAAGTCTGGTCAAGTTGACCGGCAAAAAAAAAAAAACGAGTCGGGTTACGATCAACCTATTTTTGCTTCAAGTCAAAAAATTCGGGTTCAAGTCAGATTAGGAAATTCTAACATATTTTTCCATGTCTACTCTCTCATATATATATATATATATATATATATATATATATATATATATATTCATTGTGACAATTTATTGTGTCTATGTGCATCACCCATTAAATGATGTCTAGTGTATCACGAGTAGCTTGGTTGTGGCATTTTTAATCTTATTATCTAATTGCTAAGAGTGTCACTAATTAACTCATAGTCAAATAATATATCAAGCACTGTTAGTTTGATATCTATATATATATATAATAATAGGTAAAACTGGGAGAAAATCCAATTAGATTTCAAATTGGAATTCAATTAGAGTCTAATTTTGTGCCATGTGTCCCATATAATTTAAGTTTTTAAATTTTTGTGCCAAGTGAGTTAATTCAATGTAAAAATTGGATTTCAATTAGAGTTTAATTTTGCGACGTGTCCCATCTAATCTAAGTTTTTTAATTTTTGTACCAAATGAGTTAATTTAGTGTAAAAAATAGGAGTCCAATATAAATAAACCATAAAAAAAAAATTTAGAAAAAAACATAATTTTTGAATGATTTTATATTTATGAGCCTTTTTTCTTTGTAGAACTAAAAAAAATTCAAGTTTATAAGTCATCTATAAATATATATATATATATATATATATATTAATAAGTAAAACTGAGAGAAAATCCAATTATATTTTTAATTGAAATTCAATTAGACTCTAATTTTGTGCTACGTGTCCCATCTAATCAAAAATTTTAAATTTTTGAACCAACTTAGTTAGTTTAGTGTAAAAATTGGATTTCAATTAGAGTTTAATTTTACGGCATGTGTTTAATCTAATTGAAGTTTTTTAATTTTTATGTCAAATGAGTTAATTTTGAGTAGAAAACAATGAGTCCAATACAAATAAATCATAAAAAATATAATCGTATATCTAACACTAAATATAAAATTAGAGGAAGAGAAAGTTTAAATGATTTTATATTTATAAGCCTTTTTTTATAACTAAAAACAATTCATTTGGCACAAAAATTATATATAAATATATATACATATTTATTTATTTATATTAATAGGTAAAGTTTAGAAAAAATCCAATTAAATTCTACAATTGAAGTCCAATTTTGCGTCATGTGTCCTAAATTATTTATTTTTAAAGAGAGTTTTACTTCTTAATTTTGGAATCAAATGGAAGACTATATCATAAATATTCATTCAAATGAGTTATTGTGTACAAAAATCAAAGAGTTTAGAATTAATAAACATTAAAATATTTAAAAAACGGACAATTTACATTTTCTACCTAATAACATTCTTACAAGACTTTTTAAAGAGTTAAAAAAATATAAGAATGACTATCAATAATATTTAAATTATATATATAATTATTATACTATGCGTCTTAATATATATTTTTTAAGTATATTCATGCATATGCATGAGGTTACAAACTAGTCTATATATATAATAATAGGTGAAGCTGAGAGAAACTCAAATTAAAATTCCAAATTAGAATTTCAATTTTGTGCCACGTATCTCATATGTCCTACACACGATCAACAAATTTTCGGAATCATTATTCATAAGGATTACAACACTTAATGCATCAAGCTCAATGATTAAATTGTTTAATCCCATCTCCTTGGCTAGGACCAATCCATCCCTTAGTACCCACAACTCTGCCATGATACTATTGGTGTGCTCGAGCCCTTTGGCATAGCCTTTTACCCAAGCTCCATCATGATCTCAAATTAAGCCACCCCCAATGGGTAAATATCTTTTTTTCTTAATTTACATGTCTTTCCCCAAACTCAGGTGTCCTGGAATTGAATACCATGCAACCAAGTCCCTAGCCCAGTAAGCAATTTGTAGTATAATGTTCATTTAATAATATGTAGTGTATGTAGTTTGGAGGGGGAGAGAAGAGTGATGGAAATAAAACAAAATACTAATGGGCCTTTCCTCACTTACTCTCACAAACACTCACACATTACTTAGTGTATAGAAGAGACTCACACTCACAAATTAAATAAAGGGAGAGAGAGTGGAGAGGGAAGAGTTAGAACTCTTTAAAGCTTTATATTTCTTTTCAACTCTTATTTAGAACTTGACGGATGAATGGGTTTATATAGTACACCCCAACCTTTAACTCTCACTACCTTTATTTTCTAACCCTAATTCTTTTGAGAAATTAAGAATGTCTTAACTGTGACAATTGGTACTTTAATAATAAATGGCCTGTGGTACACTGCAACACTAGTCAAAAACATATTTGACAGTGAGGATTGACATGTTTCACGTTGCTTGTCCTTTCTGGTGGGTCTCATATTCAAATTCTTTATTTTTATTTTTATTTTAACCAAAAAATGGGCAGAGAGGGACGATCAATGTAGCTTTCCTACCTAAGCGTGACCATAGTAGCATCTTATCTATTTTTAGGCAAGACCCCAAACTCTCAGTCGGTAAGAAACTCACTTATTATTTTTTAGACCATTTGAGATAGAAATTGGATATAAAGAGTACCAACACAAAACTAGTTGTTGAGGCTTAAATGAACCCAAGTCATGAGACTTGTCCGTCTGGTATCTCTTACTTTTTTTTCTTTTTTGTGGGTCTCCCATATTCAAACATGTTGGGAAGGTTTTGCAATGTCTTCCAAGTGAATTCTTTCCATAACCACAAAGGGATTAATAACATTAATATCAGCAATTGTCCAACCTATAGCTTTTTTATGCTCTTGAAGTATACTTACCAATTGATGTTCCCAAAAGTCATCCAACTTTGGTGGTTCTACAATAGATAGGAATGGGCGTGGAGAAAGTGGAAAAGGGACCACTTTTGGCTGCTAGCTATCAATACTTAAGAGATGAATAGAATCCAACAATGCATTGACCTCCTCAATTGATTTTTCAATATCCAAATTGCAATAAAAAAAGTTTAAGCAAGCCTTTAGGGGATCCTCACAACTTGATTGTATGAAAGTATCATGAATTAGGCTCCCAATCATGTTAACCTCACATATATCCTCATTGTCTAGTACTTGTTTACTTATGTCAAAGATGTTAAGCTTAACAGTTATATTTTCAAAAGAAATCTTCATCACACCACTTTGACAATTGATCAAAGCATTGGATGTGGGTAAAAAAGGACAACCCAAAATGACATGGATTTGTGTACTAGCATTTAGAGCAGACTCAGTGTCTAACACAACAAAATCAATAGGAAAATAGAATGCATCCACCTTAATCAACACATCCTTAACAATATCTCGAGGAATTTTTACAGATCTGTCAGCTAATTGGAATGTTTATTTGCATTTGCTTAAAAACCTCTAAAATATCTCTAAATGGTACACTTTTTGATGGCTAATTAACCTTTGAGGAAATCGAGCTTTAGGAACAAACCTCCATAGAGAAGCCAAGTAAAGCCCACTGGTATAAGTATAACAACAGGCAATGCAACTATATTAGCGATAAGTGTAGTGGACCTTTCCTTTATTTAAAACAAAACGCGTTGACGTCATTACCTAACAGTCTTTTTCCAATGAATGGATGATTTGATTTTAAAGTATACACCATGTGGTCCACCAGGAATCATGTGCGTTGTTGACTTGTTGTGGATGTAGAATATTTTACAGCTTGAATAAGTCAAATAAGTATTTTTTTTTTCTTTAATAAGTAATCAAATAAGTATATTCCTTAAAGATCGTATAAATTTTATTGCAAAATCTTTGCAAATTTATTGATGATTGGTAACTCACCGATCTGTGAGTTCTAGTTAGTTCAATTGATAAAGTTTTTTATAATTGAATAAGAGATTTGAGATTCATTTCCCGTCTATACCAAAAATCGATTGGTGTCTTAGTCTGATTAATGGTCTTTAGGTTAACTAATATTTCCTAGTGCCTTCTATGTAAACGCTTCAAGGACATCTCCTAGTGTCTCACAGTTAATACGTATAAATATATGGACAAAAGTTAAATATAGTACATCAAGTGTAATATATTAAGGCTTCTCAATTAAATATAGTACAATATTTTCTTTTCTTTTCTAAGAACAATTAAATTCAATATAACAATGAGTTTGAACTTAATTAGAGAACCTAATGTAATATACCTAAGATTTGGTCCAAAGTCAAAAAAAAAAAAAAAAAAAAAAAAAAAAAAAAAGATTGTTCCAAAGTTTTGTCCTAAAGATATACATATATATGCTTTGATCATTTAAGTGTTTGGCAAAGTCACAAAATTGATTCAAATCTAAGTTGAAACTGAATCAAACACAAAACTAATTTAATTTAAAATGATTTTATATTTTTAAAAAAAGCAAAATGATTTTATATTATATCAATTTTATATAGAATCATATCGGACCATACATATAAAAAGTTTAAATATAAAAATATGGGGAATATAGATTTGAAAACTTACATTATTAATTTTAGAGTGAATGTAATTTTTTTAAAAATAAATTTAGATAAAACTAAATTTTTAAGGGAATATGTCAACAAAAACAATTAAAACCAATTATATTATTCTCAATTAACCTCGTTCTATCTTATCAAAAAAAAAAAAAAAAAAAAAAAAACCTTGTTCTATGATATATCAAATACCCCTAATATGATCTACTCTCGCCTATCAAATATTCAGCTATCCCTAAATTATTATTTTAACTTATAAAAAAAAAAGGGTAGAATTTACACACATTTGAGTTGAAGCTTATTGAAAAAATCCATCATTTGTGACTTTTGTAAATAAATTTGGTAAATTTAAACTGCTATGCCATGATGGTCCAACTACAACAATTCCCCAACAAATGGCATTGTTTTTGTTTATTTCATTATTAATAGAAGCATATTTAATAATAAAAATAAGAGTGAAAATTTCTACAAAATATTTTTAAAAACATAAAAACAAAAACAAAAAGACAGAGACTATCAAAATCAAATTAGAAGATAAATGCTCCATTTTTTTCCGTAGAAAATATTTTCCTTTCAGAGGGAAAATGACTTGTTCTTCTATATTCAATTGTAAATATAATTGAAAAATATTTTTAATTGTTTAGATCACACTAAAAATCATTAATATATTCATATAGATGCAATAATGGTAATAGAAACAATTGATAAGTGGCACGGTAATAAGTGGTAGTAACAATGGTGGGGTATACCGATGATGGTAGGGACAGAACTAGTGAGACTCCAGAAGGGAAATGACCTCTTGGATTTCTTTCAATTGGCCAACTCCAAAATTGAAATTTTGTCCACAAAAACCTCAAAAATTAAATTAGTCTTTAGTCATATAACTTATATGTTTTTGTCTTTTTTTATTGAGTTCTAATTTATGGTGTTTGATAGTCATATAACTTTACCAATTGAGATAACTGGAACCCACAACTTATATATTATATAATCCATATTTGAGACTGATGGTCCCTTCCAAAAAAAAAAAATCCCTTTTTATTAAAAAAACAAAAGCAAATCTCTTAACAAAAAATATTCTTTGATTAAAAAATGTGTTTGGTATGATTGTTAGTTATTTTGCTTATTTAGGACCCAAATTAAAAGTTTGGTATTTCGTGATTTGGGTAATGTGGATTTGTCTACCTAATGAATTATTTACTTAGTAGCCTACCAATTCTTTGAGTTTCTAAGACAATTGTGGAATGAAACGTCTTCATCCAAGAATATTATCAAAACTAGGTTTTGTAACAAAATGGTAGAAGACATTTTAATGGACTTTGATTTGGTTTATTAAAAAGGTAATAGTTGATTTTAATCTCAAAGGGTGGGTCTAACAGTTCCTAAGGTCTCATGAAATCTATGCGATTGTAAGTTTGAAACCTGTAGCTAACATTTTGGGACCACCTTCAATGATTCACATGTACTTTTTCCTTTTATTAATACTAAATACTATTGTAAGGGCCAAATTCGGAGCCCAACCCAGGATCAAATGGAGTGAGGCCGAAAAAGCCCAAAACAATGAATTTACAGAGAGTATGGGATGTAAAACTAGGTCAAAGTGAATTGGATCGCAAGTGAAGTAGGCTCGACTCACAGGAACTAAAAAGATGGTTGGATTGAGTTTAGAAAAACAGTCCTCGGCGCGAGTCCGAGGAGGTTAGCTCTTATATATTCCTTGCAAGTACGATTACAAGTTTTGTTCTTAATTGCTACAATCCTTCTCTTTTTTCTTTTTTCTCCCTCACTTATATGGGGAGTTTCTCCTATTATATAGTCCCCTTTAAACGATCTTGGCCTTCCACTTGTTGGCCATCTATTCCCTTACTTGAGTGTCTGTCCCATCGGACACCTCCTCAGGCTACCTTGTGCATTGGGATGGCCAACATAGCCCTATTCAAGGGTCTTCTCCACATTAATATAGCCAAAAAATTAGCAGTAGAGCCTTAAATGCGGTTGTAGTGGATTTCTTCTCAGATATTTTAGGGCTTCTGTCCGTACCTTGTTTTTGCAATGCTTGTCCATGCTCGTAGAACTTCCGGGAATACCTTTCTGGATGGTAGACTACCTGTTCAGACCTCGGCATTATCAGTCTGAGGTGACATCTGTCCTCGACCTACCCTCTTGTTCCATGATGGCTAAAGTTGACCTCATCACCCATTAGCACAGGTCCCCTTGACGATGCTCACCCCTCCCCGGCTGGTCTTTAGTCCTTGGCTTGGGCCTTGGGCCCAAGACACACATAAACGACGATCTTCGAGGCCCAATGCCCCTACAACTACTAATACAATTCATCATTTTTTATTTTTTAATTTAGTTTTGAATTTTGATATATTTCTTATTCTTGAATTATCAAAAACAAAAAATTATTTATGTTTCATCAAAAAATTATTTATGTTTCTTCAAAGATAGTGGAAGCGGTAGACATATGGTGGCAATAATAACAATAGTTTATGTAATACCTAGAAAAAAATAAAATAAAATAAAAGGAGGGGTATTTAAGTAAATTTGTTTATGAGGTCAACTTTTATAATTAATATTACTAAGGGGTTTTTAGAAAATAAGGTTGGAACCCTAGTTTATATAGTTTAATTTTAAGTCAGCGTATACTAATAGATGTTTTGAAAGAGGAAACAGACAATATAGAGGGACTCACCAAAATTGCACTGTAGATGAACAATGTTTTAACACTAAATGCACAATGCCAAATCACTGTAGCGGCATAGCCACTGTGAAATTTATTGTGTCAGTATAACAATATATATACTCCGCGACACTAACTGCCGCATGCAATTTTGGTGTTGGCATGTGAGTGTATTCCCTTATCTTATCCCTCTTCCCTTATATATGTGTGTGTCTGTGTTTCTCAAATAAAAAATATATATATTTTTAAAAAAAAAAAAAAAACTTTAGGCATTGTAGCTACAGTGCAATGGCTCACGAAACCAAAATCATTATAGCTATAGTGATCTTATATTCAGCCAAAATGCATCATTTGACACTCTACTAACGGACTATATAGAGGGACTCACCAAAATTGCATTGTAAATGAACAGTGTTTTAACATTGAATGCATAGCTGCTTTTATATATAAGATTATACCATACAATTTTATAATACACTTACATTCCAACTTTTATTTTACCATACTACACATTAAAATAATAAAAAAATTAAATTAAATTAAATTAAAATTAAAATATCCTCACTTCTCTCTCACAAAACAACCTCACCTATCTTGCCGTCACAACACGACCTCGCCATCATAGACTGACCTTGTCGATCTTGCGCTGATCTCGCCACAACCTCGCACAACCACGTCGATCCCCACCGCTGCACCCACACCATGAGTTTGTGACCACGCCGAATCCAACCCAACTTTAGTGGCATGCTTTGAACAAGAGATATAGATGTGAGAGAGGGAGTGAGAACTAAGGATAGATAAAAGAGAAAATCAAAGAGAAAAAATAGAGAAAGAAATAGCTGAGAGAGAGAAATAATATAATAAGTATAGAAGTTGCTACAATACTGTCAGAAAAATAAGACGGTACTATAGCGGCATTGTGAAAAATTTTACAAGTAGCAGACCGGATGTTGGGCTTGTGTGGTGCATTAATGCTAAATTTTACAAGATATACCATTTGCAATACCAAATGTGAATGCTCTAAGAGCATTCCCAACAAAGGTCATAAAAGAGATGAAATGCTCTTTTTATAACTCCAAACACAAAAAAACTAGCTTCATCAATGATGCTATATCTTAAAAAAATTGGCACCTTGCTACAGTGAGTTGCTAGTAGTAACAGCTCACTGTATCTAAATGTTATAAATTTTTTATTTGATTTTATTCTTTATTCTCCTTTCTCTCTCCTCTCCCCTCTTGCCCACAACCCATTCAGCC
This sequence comes from Quercus berberidifolia, assembly GCA_028535905.1. Classification (NCBI taxonomy): domain Eukaryota; kingdom Viridiplantae; phylum Streptophyta; class Magnoliopsida; order Fagales; family Fagaceae; genus Quercus; species Quercus berberidifolia. The sequence goes on along the minus strand of JAPQVW010000003.1, from coordinate 87,454,365 downwards.
ATTCCCATTCTCTCCACTCTCTCTATCTCACTTCTCCTCTGTCATCTCTATCCTCTCACATGATGGCTCAAGGTTGCTTGTCCTAGTCTCTTTGTTCTCGTTGCCATCGTGGTCTGTACTTGTTGGTGGTTGTCCTTGGTTCATGCTTGGGCTAGTGGTATGGGTTTGTGTGAGTGGGTTTATGTGAGTTGCTATGGTGATGGTGGTGGTTGTTGATTTTGAGAGTGGGTTTTGTGGACTGGAGGTTGTGGAGGTGGTGGTGGTTTATTTTAAGTGTGGGTCTTGTGGATTGGTGGTTGTGGTTGTGGGGGTTGATTTTTAGAGTGAGTTTTATGGATTGGCAATGGTGATACTTGATTTGGGGAGTGGGTCTTGTGGATTGGTGGTTGTAGTGGTGGTGGTGGTTGATTTTGGGTGTGGGTCTTGTGGATTTTTGGTTGTGGTGGTGGTGGTGATTGATTTTGGGTGTGGGTATTGTGGATTGGTGGTTGTAGTGGCAATGGTGGTTGATATTGGCTGTGGGTTTGGTTGTGGCGGTGGGTTATGGTTGTGATGGTGGGTTGTCTTGTGGCTGGTGGTGATAGATTGTGGTTTTTTTTTTCCTTGCGGTGGGTGGTGAGTTATGGATGCCACAGTGTTTGTGGTTGGTGGCAATGGCGGGTGGTGATGAGTTGTGGTTGGTTGTTGTAGATTTTGTGGTGATATTTTTTAATTATTTTAAAGAGTTGTTCATATTATTTTAAATGAAATGCTAAAAAAATTGAACTTTTGATATTTGATGTATTTTAAAGTGAAGTGGTAAAATAGATAAAGTGGCATTTTGCTATTCTAAATGCTAAAAAATTTATAACCTTTGATACAAATGCTCTAAGGATATTGTGTTTACTTCATTTTGGGACAATATTTAGTGAGTCATTCCAAAAAAGATTGTGTTTATGAACAAAGGTGATATGTTATAAGATAACCTAATATATATATACTAGTCGTTAACCCATGCGATGCATGGTATAATTAGCAAAAGTTATATATGTTTACTTACAATGGTACAATTAGTTATAAACACATTTGATTCAAAAAAGGATAAAGATAAATTGAAAAGGCTACTCAATTTTAGCTTTCATCACAAATGTAATTTAAGAATAAACTTCTTAATAAGAAAGCAAAATTTTAAATATCTTGAGAAAAAACCATAATGTATTGTTTTTATAAGCTAAACAAAGGCACTCTAATTATGTTTCTACCATGCTATTTTCCACAAACAATTGATGGATATAAGGGAAAACATGACAAAGAGACTTAAGCAAGCTAAACATCAAATTTCAGAAGGAATCATACATGATCCACATATTGATCTTCACGCACGATAAATGCCTTTTCTCCACCAAGCTCAAGCCTAATTCGTATAGGTGTCTTGGAATCATCTATCATTATCTTTCAAAATAGCTAGCATATCTCTGGGGTTGTCCTCAATACCATACATTTCCATCACTTATTGTTGTGTCAAACATGCCAACACAGTGAAGAAACAGCCACCAATGCAGATGCTCTCACCAATCATAGAAGTTGGAAGATGCCAAAATTTGACGATGTAGAAGATACCACTGCCACATCATATTTCATAGAAATGTGATAATTAGTTACAAAATAGAAGATTAGCCTAACAACAACAATTATAAAGTTCTCGTAAGAAACCTAAGTTTCAGTAAGAATTTTGGGAACTTAATAAATAACAAAGATTCCCTCTTTCGTCCTGTTCAACTTCAATTCCATTACTCTCCCATTCAATCTCAGAAGCACTACCTAAACTACCATCCTCTTACTCCTAACACCCATCACAAATTGGCAACCAACTTCATTCCCATGCTTCAAGTTCATAATTTCTATAAATGACATGAAATGTTAAAAACTATCACAAGTTTCACTATCACAACTGAAACCTTCATAACTCACTCTTTTATATGCTTACATTTAATCATTAAATAGGAAGATAAACACTTGATAGATCTCATTTACCTACTTTGCCCAATTGCTTCAACATCTTCCAAATAACCTTTTTTATTTAATTTTCTATTATTATTATATGGTTACATCTTCTAAATAACCTATGACATGGGTATGATGATTTAAAAAAAAAAAATTGAACTCGATTTTTTTCCACTTGATTGATTACCTCGAGCCAAGTCAATTAGCAGTTCACAGCCCAATCCATTAGCCCCTACGACCAACACTTGATAGATTTCATTTACCTACTTTGCCCAAGTGCTTCAACAGCTTTCAAATAACTTTTTTTCTTTTATATTCTATTTTATTATATGGTAACATCTTCTAAATAACCTATGACATGGGTATGATGATTTTTTTTTTTTTTTTTTTTAAAACCTGCACTGAATTTTTTCCCTAAGATTGATTACGTTGATCCTATCTCTCAACTACCACCAATTAAAACAAAATCATAAAGTTTTAACATATTTGAATAACAATTAAACTTTAAACCCAAGAAGATTGAAGAGGAAAATTGATAAGAAAGAGTACTACCATGTGGGAGTCCCTTGTCTGCTAATTAAGTCCATGAAATAGAAGAGAAATAACTGCACCTACAAAATTTGAATGAAAAATAGAGACCCAAGTATATGCTTTAAAGAGCCTTAAACTTGATACATGATCTTGAATCAGTGCTAAAACAAAACTAAATAAATAAATAAATTCAGATAAAAGAGGAGAAGGAGAAGAAACGTACCTAATAGCAAAAGATCTTGTAGAGAAGGAAGCAATTGAATTGTAAGATTTTCCTGTGTATCGTGGGTCTTTATTAGGCTTTTAGTTTGGGGGTAACAGAGACCACTTTTTTTCTCTCTTTTTTTGGATAGGTAAAATAGAAAATATTATTAAAAAATGAATAGCAGGAAAAATAAATAGGGTTCACAATAATGAACAAAGAGTAATAGAGACAACTTGTAGTCTAGATGGAAATCAATTTTCTTAGAAAAATTTCAATATAACCAATCAATGTGGCAAATTATGCAAAGGAAAATCATTAAGGAATTATTACCTTTGCTTGTTTAAAATAGAATCAACCAAAGACGTCTTTCTAGGATCAACATGAGCCACAATCTCTACATTCCTCACTATGAAATTTTACCAGAATTCAAATATCACTTAGTTTAAATAGAAGTAATAAAACTAACCCCAAAAAGTATCATTGTGGAAAATTCTTTTTTAACAAATAAATTCAAGCAATCAAAATCAAGCAAATCCTTCTTAAAATTACAATTTCAGACACAATTACACAAACCCACTATGAAGACATACGCTTTTATCAAACCATTTGATTAGCAAAATTGCACACAAAAGTAAAGCCAATAAAAAACAACAATAAAGGAAAACCTGAGAAAAACCGGGAGAGAACAGTCTGATACCCATAGCCATGCCCCTACAAGCTTTCTGCGAAATAACTTGGGTTTGTGTTTGAGAGAGGGGTAGAGGGTAGAGGTTCTATGCTTAACGGTGGATTGAAAGGGAAAAACAAAAGAAGACAATTTCACCGACAGCGGTTCCGCTATGTGACGGTGGCAGGCTAGTGGAGACAATCCTATATCCTATCTCGCAGAGGAAAAATGCGCAAAGGAAAAATTGAAGTGAAATTGAGAATATATAAAGAGACAGTTAAAGAACTTACCCATGAAACGGTGTGGTTTTTTTTTTTAATAGGGAGTAAAATTTTGGTCCATGTGTGTGAGGGTGAGGCTAAAAATATAAAATATTTGATATGGGTTATTTGTTGGTTGGTTTTCAAAAAATAAAAAAGGTTTATTTGTTAATTTGCCACAAATTTAAAGAAGTGTTTTTCTTTTTTTAATTTCTATAACTACTGTTTTAGAGTAAAATGTTTCACGCAAACCACTAAACGAAAGGGCACAATGTTTTGGTGTTTTAAAATGTAAACATGGCATTAATTTGTGTAGCCACGTGTTAAAAGCAGCATTGCCATCACATAATAACCAAGTATATGCTTTAAAGAGCCTTCATGGCCTTCTACTTTGTTCTATCATCGTGTAATTCTTAAATTTTACAGAGGCTATTTGAGACTTAAAGATTCCATTTGTGGCACTATGAGATGATAACCTACCCTAATAAATAAAAATCAAATTGGTAAAGCAAATAATAACTTCATAGATTTTTTTTTTAATATGTAAGAAAGTAATATTATTAATAGAAAATAAGAAAAGATACACAGCATTCACGATAGTGAACAAAGAACAACAAAGAAACAAAAAGAAATAAAGGAATTAAAAAAAAAAAAAAAAAAAAAACCTATTCTAAGAGAAAAGTAATACCTTCATAGATTTCATCTCATCCAATGCAGCAATAATGTCCTTTTCTCTTTTCAAATCCAAGGTTTTTTTCTCTAAAGATTTAATTGCATCTTCAATCTCTCCAACTTCTCTTTTATGGTTATTATCTCTGCTGCCTACTGAATTAAAAGAATAATCAATATATTTAGTCAAAAACCATGTTATATGTACAAAGAATGGCTAGACTTTTATTTTATTTTACCTCATCTTGTTCACACCAAAGGTTCAAAATTTCTAGTAGCAACTCAACAACATAGTTGAAATTTTGTGGGTAAGTTTTGATGGTAAGCTCCACAAAGTATCTGTTACATTTGAAGTAGGATCAAAACCTTTGAATGCCCAAACAATTGTCTCCGATAACATCTGCTTATGGGGAGCATCATGTTTGTTTAAACCCTCAAAAGCCTCAGGGTTGAAGACAGGTGAGTAGTATTTGTTTAGCACCTTCCTCTCTTCCATCCTTCACCTTCAACTATTAAAACCAAGAAAATTTTCAAATTTCAACACATAATTGTAATGTATAAGATGTAAATAAACATTAAATCATAAGAAACAATTTGTCAGCAATCTTCCATTTGATCAAACAAAACATATCCACTTAACTTATTTTTATCATTCAACATTTGATACCAAATACCCCTTCTTTTTTGTAAAGAAGAAAAAAAAATAGTTCAATATTGATACACGTTGTGATTTCTTAGAATGAACCAGCAATTATAAACAATCTCATGATAACAAAGTCAACATTTGGTACATGTTTACTGTTTAGTCATATAATATGCAAAAGAATAAAAGAATTGAAAGTCATACATTGCAAGTTTTGCATATCTCCTCTTAGATTCATTATGTCTGTCTTGGTTGTCATTAAAATTATAAAATATGCAGATTGAAGTGGCATTGAATTCTTCTTCTCATAGTCGTGCTCCAGTTCCTCCCAACGCATAGATACATAATAATTAAATAACATAAAAAATACCAACATTAAGAGCAAATCAGGACACAAGTAACAGCCCTAATTTTTTTAGAAGAACCTACAATTATTTGCACAAAGCTACCCTTTAAAAAAATTCCTATACCACCAACATCAGTATTTTGCAAAAAATGAACAATCCAATATACTTTAGCCATAAAGCATGTGGTGTATTCCATCTACTCACACCTGACACTGCTAATAAATTCTTTTTGACATCTAATTGTGATAGCCAACACTACAGTAGAATCTTATAAGTTATAGGGAAACATGGACTTTTTTGCCTAGTAATAGGTAATTCAAATGTGAGAACTTGTGTTGATGAAATTCAATATCTCTCTCTATTTTTCCCCCACAAACTACAAATACTACCTTTTAAACAAATAATGCATATAAAACAAAATCAATCTAAGCCATCATTCAACTTTTATATTTGATAATTAAAATCATAATTATGTTATCACATAGCCAATTTTTTTTTTCTTTTTAAATTGATTATAGATTATACATTAGCAATTTGTTGAATGCTTTGAGCGTAGTGGGGTTGCCTCTGTTCTCTTTTCATGTGACGAAGAACTATTATAGTCTATTGGATTCCATTATTTATTTCAAGCATTCCACCATTACAAATATATCTTGTAAAGGAAAAAAAATAAAATAGAGAGAGTCTAAAAATTAGAAGAAGAGAAACAGAGATAGACCTAGTGAGGCCAACCAAACAAAGTGTGAGATTAATGAAAATTAGGGTTTATAGTTTTTTGACCATTGATAAAAGCCAATCCTAAATCAAAAACTTAACTAAAATTGAATCTAACCCAATTAGGTAAATCAAAACCAGCCAACTAAAATACCCAAATCTAAATTCTATTAAAAGCCTAATTTTAAATAAATAAGAATAAAATACAAAAACCTGAAGACATTGGGTGGTCTGACGATCGTTGATGATGGTGGGTGAGTTCTTTGTTCAGTTGTTCTAGTGTTAGGTTATTACGGGCAGAAAAAATAGTATGTGACCCATTGTTGCTCATTGAAATTGAAGAAATGCGTGCTATAATTAAACAAAGTGCTCCCACTTCAGAGATTGAAGATTGTACTGCGCTTGATGAAGAGGAGGTCTGCATATTGAAAAAGTAAAACCGAAGTTCTTCTTCTTCTTCTTCTTTTATTTTTTTATTTATAAGTGAAAAAGTAGGAAAAATTGGGAAACAAACTATTTCTGGGAAAAAATTAGGCACGTGGCACGCGCTCAAATTTATTTAGTAAGTTGGACTCTTTTTGAAAGTCAAGTTTGGCAAACTCGACTTTGGGCTGGAAAACGAACACTATAGTGGCGTTTAAGCCACGATAGGGAATGCTAAAAAAAACGCCACTATAGTGTCTGTTTTCCAGCCCAAAGTCGAGTTTGCCAAACTCGAATTTTAAAAAGAATCCAACTTACTAAATAACTTTGAATACGTGCCACATGCCTAATTTTTTCCCAGAAATAGTTTGTTTGGCAATTTTTTCCGAAAGTAAAACCTAACCTAATTTCAAAGAGCCCTAACCGGTGCAACATGCCTACATGATACTTATGTACAGTTCTGCATAAAAACCCCAACTTGTTCAAAATAACTGGATTATTCAGAATAGATAAAGAGAACAAAACTCAATCATGGCAGAAACAACAAAAATATGATGCAAAAAAAAAAAAAAAATGAAGATTTAGGGTTTGAACTATTCTAACCATGGTTGTGAGAGAGGTTTGAGGCGTAATAACCACTTTGAGTTAGGTTTGGGCCGTGGAGAGAGAGCAGCAAAGGGTAGCAACTAAAGCGTCAGTATATTGTAGAGTGAAACGGTGAAGTTGTGTTTGAAAAGGAGAGAGGGAAAGAGAGAAGCGTATTGGAAAAAAGAGATAGGAAAGAAGTATTTTCCTTTTTTCGTGGGGAGGAATATAAAAGGTGTAAAATTTGTAACTACGCAGGGCCAAAAGGAGTGTTTGTTTGAATAGTGAAGATTTCACCCAAACATTTCTCTTGTTCGGCCAAATGAAAAGATACATTATTCTGTGTTTTTAATGGTAGATGTGGCATTAATTTATGTAGTCACGTGGCGTAAATGAAAAATGAATAAAAATGAAACATTAAAATGGTTGATTTTTACATTAATTTATCAAAATGGTTGATTTTTACAAGCGATGCACAGGAAAATTATTTCGTATAAAAATGAAACATTAAATTATTTAATGAAAAATAGAAATCAAACTTAAGTTTAAAATAAAATGAAGAATTAAATCTTAAATATCCTCAACTATCCATAAAATGTATGAAACACAAATTTGAAGAACTACTTAATCATTATTTCCAATAAATTGAAAAAAAAAAAAGCTTTAAATTGTTTTTTTGTAAGCCTGGCAATAGAACAAGTTGATAACGAAAACAACAATAAATGAAATTTTCCGGTAGTTAGAAGCACCAACAACAAACACGCAAAAAAATTCAAAGTTTCAATTTCATACTCTAATTGAAAAGAATTATAAGAATTGCAATAGCAGCATAATTATTTTGACTCTAATTATCGCTCTGCAATAAATTTTTCCACAATACAACTAAGGACCAAAATGGGTTATGTATGAACTCCATATGCTGTTCTAAACCCAAAGATTCATCTAAACTGCAATTCAATCAAATATAGAATCCAAAACAAACACAAGTACCCTCTAATATAATTATTTACATAAAAAGAATTGGGTAGAAAAAAAATCAGCACAATCTATTAAACAATAAAATTTCAATATAATCTTTGGAAAATATCTCTCCCATTGTCATCTTCATTGTTGTACATGATATGACATGGCTTCAAACCGTTGGCAGGAGGAGTCACATGTTCCAAAAGAAACTCATTTGAGAACTATAGTAAAACTCATTCGATTATGAACTATAGTAATTCTTATTGTATGTTGCAAGTAATGTTACCAAACCACAAATTTACTCTATCTTAGCAAATAGAAAAAGAAGCTAAAGTAAGGAAAAAAGAAGAATGATTCATGAAAAGCTTTATGTAGGCGTTTGAATGGATGTAAGTGCTATATAATGTATCAGTTGTAACCTTAATAGAGTAGACAACTCATTCAACCTAGGAAAAACTTTTTCAAAATAAAAAGAGAGCAAAGAACGAAGCATTGAAAATATCAGTATAAATACCAAGCTACTGCATTATTTGGAAAAAGAAAAGAAAAAGGACTATTCAATGCATTGAATTAAACACCTTAGAAACAAAGTTCTACCAAGCACCTATCTAAATTTGAATGCTTGAAAGTTGAAAGTAACATTGACAAACTGCTTTGACCATAAGGCTTTTATTATAAAAAAATTTGAAAAGAACAACAATCCATCCTTCCATTATTTCTATATCAATTGAAAATCTGGCAATTGAAATCAAATCTACTAATTAAGTACATTGGCTATTTAGCAAAACTGACATATAAGAGTGTCTTCATCCTTTAATGTAGACAACGCCAAACATATTTTTTTCCGGTCGTTGGGTACAAACAGAATATTTTTCGTATCATCATAACTTATGATTGATACATAACAAAAAGTAGTCAATAATTAGTAGCAATTAAAACCAAGATGCACAAACCATAAAGTGGCTACAAACTAATGCAAGAGTAAGCAAGGCATTTTTTCAAACACATGGTGTGCACAAAATATTTCAATGCCTTAGTTATAAATGTTTGTTATTATAAAAATTAAAAATTAAAAACAGAAAACAATAGCATGATTGTGAAGAAAAGAATTACCAATAGCAGTAGCGTCAAGGGTACTCTATTTTTTGTCCACAACCTTGAATTAAAATAACAAAATTTAAATAGATTAGTAAACCAAATGGCCAAATAAAGAAAATAGGTAAGAGGGGAAATCCTAAAATTAAAGTAAAAACATCACTAACCATTTTAAAAACTCCAAGCGACGAAAAATGAAAACCTCCCAACTCAACAACATCTTTGCCAAAGAATGCAAATTGTGACACATCAAAAAATGTACATTCTGCATCACAACAGAATTCAAGTAAAAAAACCTGTCAATTCTCCAAACCTAAAATGCAAAACAATAACCTCCAAATATAAAAAAGACATTTAATGATATTAATTTTTCCCAGTGAGAAAAATACACACATAGCCTTACATGCTTATGCATATAGGGCAGCACAATAGCTATCATAACCTCACTCTTAAGCCATTTTTGAATTCAAACATGTTCCAATTTTCTCAAAACAAAATTAAAAAATCTTTTGCTAAAATCCACCTCATAGTAAAACACAAATAAGTCATTCTATCCACTATAGCGACAATTTGTGAATGCAGTATTATACAAAAAATATGAATGGTTTTGATTCATGGGAAACTAAATAGGCCTAAAAGATGTGCCTAATGAGGGAAACATGCAAAGAAAAATCTATTATCAAGTCTAATGCTACTTTTTAGTAGATAGTGAATCTTAATAGGCAAAACGAAAAGATATGATTGTTTATCGTTTTTAAAAGTAAATGTGGTGTAAAAACTTGAAAGGAAAAATAATTAATTTATATGTAAATTGTGAAGGAGAAAAGACATTGGCAGTTTTATAACACTACAACCATAAGAGTTGTGTCTCTAGCTTGTAAGAATAGGCCATTTTATTTATTTATTTATATATATATTATCTTAAAGGTGAATGTTTACCGAAAAAGATACAATTGTTTGTGTTTTTAATGATATATGTGTCAGTAATTTATGTAACCATGTGGTACAATGAGGAGCAGTTAACAAAAAATCAAATGTTACAGTTATTAGTTATTATTTATTTATTTTTTATCTTAAAGGTGAATGTTTACCGAAAAGATACAATTGTTTGTATTTTTAATTGTATACGTGTCAGTAATTTATGTAACCACGTGGTGCAATGAGAAACGGTCAACAAAAAGTCAAAAGTTTTGGCTATTAATTATTATATAGATATATATATTTTCTTAGAGCACTAGCAATAGTGGTATTAAAAAGCTATTTTTAACACCACTATATATTAAAAAGAGTGCTACAACATTGAAGGCAAAGGTATGTTTTTTACCTATCTTGTAGTTATATTTATATATGGCTATACATGGTACCTGAAAGTAAAAAAATAAATTTATCTTTTTATTCTCACTCCCTTTAAATTATTATTTGTTTTTTTTTTGAAAAAAATATAAAATTGACCCTCTAATTTCCAACATTTTTTATTTCAGTCTTTTAACTTTCAGTTTTGTCATTTCAACCCTCTAACTTTTAATTTTTGCCAATATGATATTCCATTAAAGCTTAGTTAGCTGATGCCATTAAGGTTTTTCTGTTTTTTTTTTTTTTTTAATTTAGAAATTAAAAGAAAGTAAGAAAAATCTGTTAAAAAAAAAAAAAAAAAGCATGTAAGGGGAACGACAGACTGGGAACCAGAGCTAATCCTAAAGCTCGACTCGGCCGGGTACCACCAACTCAACTCGGAGACATCGTTCAAGTCCCAACTCAGCACCCTCGGCGTCCCTTACCTCACCAAATGCCTCCCTTTCTGCATTGTGTCTGACCGGAAATACTCGTTTCAGCCATCCCGTTACAGCATTTCGGTGGCCGCGATTTCGAGCCCGGGCTCACGCAGTGGGGCCAAGTGCAGGTTGTGCACGCCGGCGTGTCAAGACACGTGCGTGGCCAACGTGATGTTATCACTTTACAAACCAACTGGAGGAATAGGATGCTTCAGCTCTGCGACTCTCATGGGGACTGGGAAAAAGGGTGGGAGAAAATTTTTGACCGAGTCACCAGAAAAAAACTCGCTGAGTCGAGGAAGCGAGTTGGGAGAGTCCAGAGGTAGGCGTTGAGGAGATGAAGAAAAATAGGAGTGCGAATTGGGAGAGTTCAGAGGTGGAGGTGATGAAGTAAAATGTTTTTTTTTTTTTTTTACAGATTTTTCTTATTTTTTTTAATTTCAAAATTCAAAAAAAAAAGCCAAAACGGCTTCGTTTCAGGCTTCCAGCACTCTTAACAGCAGCTAACTGAGCTCTAACGAAATATCACATTAACAAAAATTAAAAGTTAAAGAACTGCAATGCCAGTACTGAAAATTAAATTACTAAAATAAAAAAAAAAATTGAAAGTTAAAAGAATCAGTTTTGCATTTTCTCTTTTTTTTTTTTTTTTTCTTTTTATCTAGTCATCTCTTTCTCGACTGTCACCAGCCCATCCCCTGAAAGTGGCCGGAGATCCGACGCGTCGCTACCGGTGCCGGAGAAGAATCTGTTTGTTGATAAGGGCGAGCTTACACAATCAAACGGACAAGAACAACACGGAAAACGTGCAGTCTTTGCAAATAATCGCAGGAGATAATAACCCAAAATAGAGTGAAAAACAAAAGTCGGAGAGCAGTGAGCACTGGGTTTTCTCAAGTTGAATAGAAATCGAATCAAAGTGGGCTTTCCTTTTATTGTTGTTGTCTTTGTATACTGACAATCGTAAGTCCCAATTTTCATTAACTTCCCCAAACACAAAAAGTTGCGTTTTTTAGTTTGTTTGTTATTTCTTTTGTGTTCCTTTTGCATGCATAGAGGTCTATGAGTTTGATCGTGCTCTGATTTGTGTATTGTTGTTATTCGAATTGGAAGATTACTACTGGGTTTTGAGTTTATACTGTCATGTCGTTGAATTTGTGTGTTGTTGATTTTTTTTTTCTCCTAGAAATCGATTAGCTTGGTCCGATATTTCGGTGTTGGGTAGGAATTTTTCTGGGTTCATGGAATTTTTCTGGTTTCCGATTGTTGGGTTTGTGATCGAAGCTCTGTGCGTTTAATTTTTGTGGTTGTGGGTTGATTTTCTTGGGTAGTTGTGAGCTGATTTTGGCGGTTGTGGTGGCGGTAGGAGTTGACTGTGTGCAGGGTGGTGGGCTGTATGGAGTGGTGGTGGCGGTGATGGGTTGTATTATTTTATCATAGTAGATATATTATTTTGTTACGATATTTTAATTATTTTATTGTGCTGAAAACTAAAATAGATCAACAAATTATTTGTAATTTGTAAAATATGTAGGTAAAATAGATAAAAGCAGTGTCAAGTAGCTAAAATCAACTACTGTTGATGCTCTTAAGTTGGGATCTAGACTTTCTTCTCAAAAATCTTACAGCTATGCATATTCATAGCTACACTTTGCCTTTCCATTTCTTTTTTCAGTATCATCACCTTCTTTGACAAGAATGGATAATTCTCAATTCTGAATTTGCATTATGGAGGTGAGCCATGTTGTTTTAAAAAGTCTCAAATAACAATTGCAATTACCTTAAAATTGTTGCTAAGATTCTCTGAGCTCATCTATGTTGAATGGTTGACCATGAAGTGTAAGTGGGAATTAATCTTGAAGTTAGAGCTAAAAGCTAGTTGAATTTATTCTTATACCTCAGCAATATGAAAAATCTATCCATTAGATATCATGGTCAAGTTAATATTTGTTTTTTGTATGGTCATCTATGTCCTACTTTATGAAATCGCTAAATATCATAATTTCATTATACTTTCAACCTTGTTTTCAAATATATTACTGCAGAACATAACTTATGTTTGCCTCTGAAGCTTGTCTAGAACTGAACATTGTGACTTTCAGGTGCTACTGATAGACAATTTCACCAACAAGAAAGGAATGACCAGTCCTTGTTATAGGATTGCACATTGGCCAATGGAACTTTCACTCAAGGATGAGGAAATTAATGAGTTGCAGGTATTTCATATGATAAGATTTTGCTGACGTTTCATTTTGTTGAGTATATTTTTGGTGAAGATGATTAATCATTTCAAATTTGTTTATTTAATTGTGGTATGCAGTGGAATGTAAGAAAGCAGGTGCAAAGCAAGCTGAATGTTGTTCTACGACGAGGGTTTTTGGTGCAGTCTGCTACTTATATCATGTTAAGTTCTCCACACTATGTTGCTAATTTATAGTTTTTATTTTGTTTTCTGTGTTTAAGTTATTTTATTTGATAAATTCCTGAACGATAAGGTGATCCAACAGTTGTATCTTTGATCTTTATGGTTCTATATGCCCTTTGGTGAGTTTGATAGCAATCACTTATTCCAGGAAAAAGTAATTGTCCAAATTTTTGCATGTCCTCTATAAATTTCAATTCAAGGTTACAAATTTGTGTTAATGAACCATCACAATATTAGTTATATCCTAACTTTTAACTGGTTATGGGGTTACTAATCCATAGCTCTGATCAGATTGATTTTAGGCTTGATACTGTGAGTTATGGGTTTCTAACTTTGGTTGTTAAACTGGATCTGATTACATTATTTCTATTTCGTCATACATCTTAATACATTTGAATCCATACATTCCAGTTCTTAGCTACTATGAAGATTTCACTGTGATATTCTGCCTTGGACAATGGATACTGTAAGAAATTGATTTAATAATTGGGGTTGATGATAATAATAGATGGAAAATCTTTTTATTTCATAAAATTTAACTTGAGCAGATTTTCCCCCCTTGTTAGGGAAAACAGAAAGTCAGAAAACGGCAACTTCTATCAAACCACCTAATTTTTAAACTATAATTTCACTCGTATAATTAAGAAAACACCTAGAAAAAAGGTTCAAAGAATTTGTCTCAAGCGAATTTAAAGAACTAAATCATAAGCAACATAAAAAACAAAATTCTAATAAAGCACACCACCCACAAAAACAAAAAAAGACAACCAAATTTTCCTTTTTTAAAAGAGAACCAAAAGTATTTGAATCATAATTCCGTGGAAATTTTTCATCCTCTACATGGTTACATTAACAATATGACTTTTATCCCGAAAATTCTCCATATTGTTTTTTTGCTGAAATTTTCGTTATTTGGTTACAAGTTAAAACTTGATATTTATCATTTCAAAAGCCATTACTTGAAATTCTTACTCCAACTCTTTGAATATCATCTTAACTGTGTTGGAAATTTTAGGAGAAAAAAAAAATTTGAAGTAGACTTAGGAGGCATAAAACAATTATTTTCCTTTAGATGATATTCGCCTCCACTCAATTGAGTTTGTTAATGGATTCAAAAGGCAAATTACATTCATGATACAATTAAGCATGGATTCTATAAGTAGCAATCTTGAGGGTTCGTGTGAATTTTTCCTCTAATGGTTTGCAAAAATCTGTTAAAGCTTTAAAAACTATCAAAATCTGTGAATAATTGAAAATGAACAACTATTTATAAATAACTAGTATGTAACTTATGCTTACGCACAGGAATGATGAATTGTAGTTGTGCTGTTGGTGTTAGCTTGAGTTATTAAACATATAAGACATAATTTGACCAGGACATTTGGAAGTACTAAAATAATTTTTTCTTACAAACTTCATGATATTGGCTACACTAATTTTCTTGTTACGTTGCTATTATGTATATGATTTTGAAATATATAATATCAATTCATAATTATTGTTTGCGAAATTCTACTAAATACAACACAAAATAAAACAATAAACTAGTCAAATAGTATCTCCTAAACTGAAAGGGTATATGTGTATGAGATCGTTCAACACAATTACAGTTTGTTACATTCAATATCATCATATACAAAATACTTGAATATAAACGGTATAAAAAAATATGTTCATTAGTTCAACGATTTAATTTGTATGGAAAATTAACAAAAGCAAAATTCAATTTTGATTTAGATTGAATTTTCTCTAAACTCTAATTTAAATATATATATATATATATATATATATATATATATTACATAGTTATGGTATATTACTTGAATGACTTCTAAATTTGAATTGTTTTTAATTATATGATTAGGTTTTTTATTGTTTATTTATATTGGACTCTTCGTTTTCTACCATAAATTAACTCATTTAGCACAAAAATTAAAAAAAAAAAAAATTAGATTAGATGAAACACGTGGCTCAAAATTAAATTCTAATTGAAATCTAATTTTTACATTGAATTAATTCACTTTGCACAAAAATTTAAAACTTAGGTTAGATGAGACACGTGGCGCAAAATTATACTCTAATTGGATTTTCTCTCTGTTTTCCTATTATTATATATAGATGAATTTTCTTAAGATTCCACTTATTGGTGATACAATTCAGTAAATATTGTGGGTTCCAGTTAGCTCAACTGGTAAAGTCTTTGATGGTTGTAGAAAAGATCTAGGGTTCAATCCCCACATACACCAAAACTGATTGGTGTCTTAGTTTGATGATAAAGGGCTATTATCTAGAGTAGACGTCATAGGTTGAAACTCTCTCAAAAAAAAAAAAAAACTCAATAAATATTGTTTTTTCTAAATTTACATGTTTTTCCACACACTCACAGCCTGTAATTGAATCCCATGCTACCAAGTTAGTAGTTGAGTAAGCAATAAAATTCAATTTGCGATATAATGTTCATTTAATCTAGGCAAAAAAGCCATTTTGGTTTTTATATTTTTAGGTCACAGTCAATTTGATTCTTACATTTTTGTAACAATTAATTTGGTCTTTGATTTTTTTTTTTTTTGGGTAATCCTTTGATATTTTGAATCTATAATCAATTTGGTTTTTACTGTTAACTCACTAACAAAAAATGCTTATGTGGTGCACGGTGTGCATGTTTGGCACACTTAGGCTGTGTTTGGTTCATGTAAAATATTTTCCAGAAAATATTTATTTTCTGAAAATGCTATTTTCCGGAAAAGAAAATATTTTCAAGTGTTTGGTTGCATTTCAAAAAATGCTTTGGAAAATATTTTCTAGTATTTGATTGTGTTTCTGAAAATGATATAGAAAACACATTTTCTTTTTGTTGCTCACATTTTCTCAGCTTCCAAATAAATATATAATTCCATTTCTACACAGAAACAAAACCCAACCAAAAAAAATTTATCAAATCCGGTCAAATTCATCAAAACCCAACCATTTCTCAATTGCAATCTTAGTGCGAAGTCGAAGGCATGCGAAGTGGCGAAGTCGAAGGGTGCGAAGTCGGCGAAGTTGAAGGCGTGTGATCCTGGGCTCTAGGTTCACCGGCAAAGTCGAAGGGTGCGATCCTGGGGTGCGATCTCGGCAAAGTTGAAGGCGTGCGAAGTCGGCGAAGTCGAAGGGTGTGTAGTTGGCGAAGTCGAAGGCGTGCAATCCTAGGCTTTAGGTTCGCTGACGAAGTCGAAGGGTGCGATATGGGTGCGATTCGAAGTCGAAGGGTGCGAAGTCGAAGGGCTCTGGGCTCTAGGTCACTGGCGAAGTTGAAGGCTCGTGGTCGCCGGCAATGGGCTCTCTCTCTATCTCTCTCTCTCTCTCTCTCTCTCTCTCTCTCTCTCTCTCTCTCTCTTCGTGCAAGCGCTATCTCACTCTCACTCTCTCTCTATTTTCCGGAAAATGAGATTTGAAGGTAAAATAAAAACGAAATTGATTTTACGCCCAACACACGGTCAAACTGAAAAGCATTTCCGGAAAATTTATTTTTTGAAAATTTATTTTCCATGCGCAACCAAACACCCGTATTTACGGAAAATCATTTCCGAAAACCATTTTCACCCAAAACAAAAGCACCCTTAATGCCTACATGGCTACTAAAATAATAATAATAAATTCATTTATCATTTAAAAATGTCATGTTAGCATTAAATAAAAAATTAAAAAAAAAGTCCACATCAAACCAAAAAAAAAAGGGAGGAGCCGGATTTTTTTAGAAAATAACTATAAAATCTAAACAATATCATTAGTTAGCAAACGTTTCAAACTATTTTGGTTTATAACAATTCGAGTTTGGTGGAGTCGATTTGTGGGTTGTAAAATCGAGTTTAGTATACTCAATTTTCCTTTTTTGCAGGAGATGACGCTGGGAAACGGCGCACAGAAATCGAGTCTATTAGACTCGGTTTTTGTACATACAAACCGAGTCCAATACACTTGGTTTTTACACATAGAAATCGAGTCCGTTGGACTCGATTTCTGTGTATAAAAAACGAGTCTATTAGACTGGGTTTATATGTACAAAAACCGAGTCTAATAGACTCGGTTTTTCTACACAGAAATCAAGTCCTGGACTTGGTTTCTATTTTCTTTTGCCACACGTAGAACTCAACAAAACTCTCTCATTCCCTCCCACACTCACAGTGCGTCCATTCCATCTCGGTCTCAGCTCTGCTTTCTGATCCGGCTCTGTCGCCGTTCCGTCGCACTCATTCCCTCTCTTCAGCTCCGTCCTTCTCCGTCGCCGTTCCGTCGCACTCATTCCCTCTCTTCAGCTCCGTCCTTCTCCGTCGCCATCGGCCCTCCATCTTGCTCCGTCTCAGTCTCAGCTCCGGTCTCTCACTCTCCGTCGCCGTCATAGAAACCGAGTCCATTGGACTCGGTTAGGCTACTGCAGTACTGAACGTAGGCGAGTATATTTGATTTTTTCCCTGCACCTTCTGATTTCATTTTTTCTTCCCTGCACCTTCTGATTTCATTTTTTCTTGTTCTTGAGTCTTCTGATCAATTGCAATTCATTTTTTCTTGTTCTTATTGAGTGTTGGAACGACTGGTTTTGTCAATTTTTCCCTGCACCTTCTGATCGGTTTCTAAGCCTGAAAAACAAGTTCATTGAACTCGGTTTTCAAGCCTGGAAATCGAGTTCAACGCTGTCGGTTTCCAAGCCTGGAAACCGAGTTCATTAAACTCGTTTTTCAGGCTTAGAAACCGACAGATTTAAACTCGATTTCTGCCTACGTGGCCACTCCGCCAACCTCAGCTAAAAACCCAGAAATCAACCCTCCTTAACTCGAATTGCTAGAAACCAAAATAGTTTAAAACGTTTCCTAACTAATGATATTGTTTGGGTTTTGTTGTTATTTTCTAAAAAATCCCGGAGGAGCCCCAGTTTGTTCTTGCTCTTTGTTGGCAGCCAAACGCAACTACCCCGAAAGACAAAAATCAAATTCAACCCAGTTTGTTCATAATAACCAAATCCACATCAATGAAGGCATTAGCAAAATTAATCTTTTTTCTCTTAAGAAACTTCTCGAGAGAGTTTGCAAATCAATCCAACAAAATAATTTCAAAGAAGTGGAATTGAAAAATAAATGAAATCCAAACCCAGAATCTGTTCATTGAGTAGTTTGACCAAACCCAAATGAAATCCCTTAACCAGAAAAATCCCAAAACCAAAACCGCTCAACACCTTTCACAAAAATCAGGATTCAAAACTCAAATATAATTCTTTTTCTACAAAAACTAGAACCCTAACGCACATCTCTCAACCTTAATCAAGCAAGAAAACAACCAGAACTTTTATTCACAAAGATTTAGATCGGCCCTAGGATTTTATGGATCTGAAGAACTGAGATAGAATGGTGGCAGTGGTTGCTATTTGATGGGATTGGATCCAATGACTCAAAAACTTTATAGTTTGATTGGGCCACATTGTGTGCCTGCTTGGGTTGGATCCAAGAAAGCCAAGGAGTATAATGCCATCAAGCCTTACGCTTTTAGAAGACCACCTTCTCACCCTCCTTACGAAGAGGCATTGTTGTATACTATTGTGCAATTATTTTTTGGAATCCAAATTTTATCAAATTTTGAGATAGCTCTGTGTGTGTTGTGTTGTGATAATATTGCAGATGGTTAGGGTGGAGAAGATAAGTTCGAGTTTAGTACACGAACGCCAAGTTCATTTTCTTGAAATAAAATTTGATTCTTGTGAATTTTCTAGATTGAGTTTGATTTTTCTTGTTTTGGGTTTCTGTGTTTGGTTGCCAAGAAAGAATTTTTTAAAATCATCCGTTCAAAACTTTTATTTCTACTTTGGATTTTTTGTTTAATGTTGACATGGAATTTTCTAAATGATAAATAATTTTATTATTATTATTTTTAGTAGCCACAGCGTTAAGTATGCCAACTGTGCATGCCGACATAAACATTTTCCGTTAATGAATTAACGGTAGAGATCAAATTGACTGTAAGTTCAAAATATTATGGACCAAATTGATTGCTACTAAAATGTAGAGATCAAATTGAGAATGACTTCAAAATGTAGGGAGCAAAATTGTGTTTTTGCCTTTAATCTATGGTGTATGTGATATGATCTCATTGATGTGCACGTAATCTATGTATTTTTGGAGGGGGACCAAGGTTCAAACAAACATTTTCAATTGTGTGGGAGCAGTCAGTGGATGTACACCCTTTGTCATGGGTTCACGGCATATTGGACAGATGGTCAATTCTGATTCACAGTCTCTGTAAGTTTGCAATGAAATAACTTTAGTCAAAAAAATTGCAATACCATGTAAATATCAGGGAGAGGTGAAAAGCACAATATATCAATGAGTTCAGTTCAGCTCACCAGGTGCCCACAGCTAAAGGCCAACTCCTTTGCATTCGTAAAACAAATATGGCAGACCTATATACACAAACTAGGCAGAAAATAAGTAAGTGATCCGAAATGTATCAAACTAGTGAGCAAAACTCATGTCATGTGGATAAAAAAAACTAGCTTGGATAAAGTTAGGCCATCATACCAAAAGGCAAAAACTAGGTTGAAATGTCAAAGGGTTTTGACTGGGCAGCTAGCCAGGTAGACCATTTGTTCGGTCTTACTAATAATGCATAATTTCATATATAAATATTTGATAAGTAATTAGTATTCATTATCAAAATAAGTTAATTAATGCTCATGATGATGAGCACTTCATAACCTAAAAGAATTACAAAAATTATAAACAAAAGAGAATGTGAGTGTGAGGGTGCTACAGTTTGTAAGACCACACACTCAAGACCAATCAAAGTGCGTATCAACAATGCTTCTAGTTGATTCTTTGATTTGTCTGTATTCTCAAAAGTATGACTATTTCAATCCTTGCACAATAGCCAGTAGCCAAATCAAAGAAAGTGGTACAATGTTCTAGTTTGCTGAAGAGTGCCCCGATCTAATTCCTCCACCCCAAAAAAAGTTAAATATCCCAAAAGTTATAAACACCAGGCTCCATAAACCATAAGCAACATCATAGTTAATCAACAAATGATCTATCATCTCTCCATTCCACAGCCACATACAAGTAAGAATTTTCCCCAAGGTTGCAATCCAAACAAAGAATGAGGCCCAAAACCTCCATAACCAATATAAAGAACAAAATGGATAATTGGTCATCTTGTCTTAATCTCCATGAATTACTAAAGAAGATGTGAACAAATACAAGAATGAATCCAACCCTTCCATTTCTCCCCAAATCCCATCCTCCCCAATAGATAGATGAACGCATCACAACTAATGTGATTATAAGCCTTTTCAATATCCAACTCACACAAATCATGCTAGGAATCAACTCATGATACGACTATCCAAGCATTCGTTAGCAACTGGGACCAAGTCAAGAATTTGCCTACCACCAACAAAGGCATTTTATAACTTAGAAATAAGATTATCTAGTATCATTTTCAACCTATTAGCCAGCACCTTTGCCAATAATTTATACACACTTTTCACTAAACTAATAGAATAGAAATATTTAATATTAACAACATTTCTCTTCGTAGGGATTAAAGCAATAAAAGTATCAATAAGGGATTTGTCAATCTTACAATGCCTATAAAACTCCAGGAAAAATAGTCATCACAACAGCTTCTACCACACTCCAACAATCTGTACATACCCCTCCTTAAGTGGCAAATCAATCATATTAAACTCCCTAATAATGTCAGAAAAATCAAACATTTAAACCTAATGCACCTTAACCTCACACTTAGGTTTCTAATGACATTGAATTCACCAGCATTACACCAAGTTGCGTCCCACCTCTCTCACACCCCTTAGCTACTCCCATCAGTCCTATGTAAGACTCCTTATACTATTGTCATTTGGGTGAGACACCTTGGTAATAAACAAACAGATGACATGCTTAATTTATTGCAAAACACACTATCACTTTGGATGGGGGGCTCTGTCGTGTATAATATTTAAATGCAGAGGTGTCACAGAGTTCATCAAGGCCACTTCAAAACTGAGGGAAAAAATGTTCACAATCCAGTAGATGGGAAGTAAATGAGGCATTTCCTTATTTGTTCTAAAGTGATATGTACTTTTCTGCCTCCATGAGCTAGTTTCTCTCTCTTTCTAGGAAGTATTGATCTGTTAGAGGGGTAACTTCTTGTTGATTCTTTCATATAAGATTCTGATTCATTAAAAATCACAAAACAAAACAACACACACACACACTCACTCTATATCATAATCATACCAAAGGGTTGCTTGTCTCACAAGTTGGAGGAACTGGTGAAGGGCATGGAATGATTCGCTTTGCTCTTCCTGTCACATGTCTTTTTCCAATAGAGTAGATGCAGATTAGAAAGCATTCACAAACTAGTTCAAACTCAATTATATGACATTTATATGTCATCCACAATTGGGTTTAGAACAATTGGAACCATGAAATAGATTCCCCCCCCCCCCCCCCCCCTTTAATAGCAAGATCAAAAACAGAATATAAGTATTAAGGTTATACCATCATTTAAATGATTGGTTGTTCAAGTACCTCCATTATGCACATCAGAGCTCTCATTTCAGAAAGTTTTCACCAAATACTTTAATATTATAATTTGACATGGATAAGGAACCCTACCCAAGAATTCCAAGTTCAGCTGTTGCTTTGCACTGGAAGGGGATCTCCATTAGGGTAGCTAGAGTAAAAGTTATTTCTTTCTCAGCCGATGTCGCATTAGTTGACATAATTTCAGTGAAGTTAACCATCTAAATACAAAGAAAAGATATTATTTAGAAGTCAATGCATGAATTAAATTCAACACATATTGCATTCAAAGTAAATCGTATGCTGCTATTGCAATACCTTGATTTATGACATTCACGTGCACGGAGCTCGTCACCAAAGTTCTTCATGTCTTCCCAAGGTCCATCACCGACTCTGACCACAATAATTGAGAGTAGATATAACCTGGACAATGAAATTAAAATTTCAGTTCCTTTAGGTCAACACCATTGCTTTTACTTAAGCAATTGTCTTTAATGTATCATTGATACTTTGATGTCAGTTTCTCTACCAGATCCACTTGTTTTTTAATTAAAAAGACAGTTGTAAATTATTACACAACATTTACTGAAAATAAAGGAGATGAAAGCTATACAGTACAAAATCTTTAAATTTTGAGTGTTAAGACTCAGGAAAGCTCATTTACCTTTTCAACACTTTCTTTCAGTGTAAAGTACAACATTTTTCTCTAATGATATACTATGGGTCCATAGGAGAAACTCTATTCTCTCTAACCTACAAAGCGGAAGAAGTCATAACGGCAGAAATAAACTTGTGCAGTGCCCAAGTTTTAGGATTCAACCCGCCAAGAATTCGGAATCAATGCTGAAACAGTTGAACTTATTGGAGGAATGTCAGGAATCGATGACTATACGGTTGGTAGAATACTAGCAAAAACTTGCCTAGAGATACAACAGGAACGTGAAGAGAAGAGAGTTTGGAGTAGGAGATCTGGTACTTCAGAAGGTAGTGGTAAATACACGAGATGTTAACGCAGGGAAGCTAACGCCAACTTAGGAGGGACCTTATACAGTCACCGCGATCGCAGGTGCAAGGGCATACTATTTGGAAGATTTGGACAAAAGACCATTTCCCCAGCTATGGAATGCCCACAATTTGAAGAAATTTTACCATTAATTATAAGTACGCAAGGGTATGGATTAAGTCTAACGTTATATGTGCATAATTTTAATTAATACGAAGGTGATGTTTATCCATGTAGGTGTATTTATACTTATAATTTCATCGTTGTTAACTTATATGCCCCAATCAATAAACGCGAGGAAACCTCATATCAAATTTTATGTAAGGATAGAAACTTACTTCTTGATTCGATCTTAATCATCGGGCAGGTGGAAACCCTATATCAAATGACTCTAAGGATAGAAACCTGCTTCTCGATACAATCTCAATCACCGGGCAGGTGAAAACCTTACAAATCTTCATCATCGAATAGGTGGAAATCTAGTCTCAAATCTTGACTAAGGATAGGAACCTGTCCTTGGTTTGATCTTCATCACCGGACAGGTGGAAACCTGGTCTCAAATCTTAACTAATGGTAGAAACCTGTCCCCAGCTCGATCCTCATCACCAGACAAGTGGAAACCTGGTCTCAAATTTTAACTAAGGGCAAAAACCTATCTCTAATTTGATCCTTATCACCAGATAGGTGGAAACCAGGTCTCAAATTTTATCTAAGGACAGAAACCTGCTTCTCGGTTCAATCTCAATCACCGGGCAGGTGAAAACC
The DNA here is from genome assembly GCA_028535905.1 of Quercus berberidifolia. Classification (NCBI taxonomy): domain Eukaryota; kingdom Viridiplantae; phylum Streptophyta; class Magnoliopsida; order Fagales; family Fagaceae; genus Quercus; species Quercus berberidifolia. Next base: position 87,430,766 of record JAPQVW010000003.1, on the reverse strand, counting down.
TTATATCAAATTTTATCTAAAGACAGAAACCTATTCCTAATTTGATCTTCATCACCAGACAGGTGGAAACCTGGTCTCAAATCTTGACTAAGGGCAGAAACTTGTCCTTGGTTCGATCCTCATCACTGAACATGTGGAAACCTGGTCTTAAATCTTGACTAAGGACAGAAACCTGTTCCTAGTTCGATCCTCATCACCGGACAGGTAGAAACCTGGTCTCAAATTTTGACTAAAGGCAGAAACCTATCTCCGATTTGATCCTCATCACCGGATAGGTGGAAACTAGGTCTCAAATTTTATCTAAGGACAGGAACCTGTTCCTGGTCCGATCTTAATCACCAGATAGGAGGAAACCTTACACTGATTTATTCCAGGAATACAAACCTGCTTCCCGGCTCTATCCTAATCACCGGGCACATGGTGCTTACGTCGAATTATTCATGGGACTAAAACCGATCTCTTGGATTCAATCTGGATCATGGGGTACAGGGGCGTAGCCAGAAATTTTTGGTTAGGGGGGCCGAGGTAATATTATCATATTGATTTGCAAATCAAGAAAAATACAAAGTATGACATATATACATATATACTTATCTTCTTGCATTAGTTTTAGGGAAAAAAAAAAACATAAAATCTAACCAAAATTAGACTACGGGTCCGTTTGGATACTGCTAAAAATTGAAAACTGAAAAACACTGTAGCAAAATAATTTTTAAATGTGTGAATAGTACCGTGGGACCCATTTTTAGTTGCTAAAAAGTGAAATTTGTGGGTTCATAGATAGTGCATGATGTACACTGATTTGTTGAAAAGGAGTGAAAAAAGTCAAACTTTGTGGCTACTATTCTTGAACAGTGGCCCTAAGTCTCACAAACACGTGCAAAAATAAATAAATAAATTAAAAAGGCCAAACGCAAACGCTGCGTTTTTTAGCCCAATCTAAACGTAACCTACATTTACAAGAAATAATATTTATAGAAATTAAATATAACAAAGTCACTATAAACAACTATGAAATAAATAGCAGTTAAACTTAACCAAATTAGACTACTATGGTCAAAAATAAATTCAAAATCAATTTCATTCATCTCAACTAAATTCAAAATCAATTTTATTCCTACTAATATTCTAATACTGTATCCTTTCTCTACTCTCTAATGATAATTCCCACACCAATACAACATAGGACTTTGAATAGCTATGGGACATAGCCTCACTCAAGAAAAAAAATGTGGGATATAGCTAACATGTCTTAGAGAATGAAAGGAAAAGTCAAAAAGATGAAAAGTAGGAATTTGGGGTGAGGCATTTTTATGGCTACGTATTGGAGGAGGGGCCAAGTTTTTCTCATAGGGGGGCCAGCTCTTAAATGAGAAAGTGTAAGACCTATTTCTTCCTACTATTATAGAGGTTTTAAAAAATTTTGGGGCGGCCAAGGCATAACGTGCCTCCGCCCCTGACGGGGTAGGTAATTTCCTTACACTAAATTTTCCTAGATAAGTCAACATATGTCAAATTCAGTTCTTATTGCCAAGGACCCAATTCTTTCTAGATACTAGCAATCTCTTCCAGATCGGTCCTAGTCGCTATACATGCACAGATATAATCTATCCTTTTGAAGACAAATGAGAAAACAGTATCAATCACTGTTCGAGGGCAAACTGTGATTAGACTGCCCGGTCATGAGGAATAATAAAAAATAAAAAAAGGGAAGAAAAAGAAAAACAAGCAGGTAGAGCATGATAGAAAGAATAACTTAGTAACAGTTAGATAAACATTCATAAATATAATTAAACCAAATGTTTGTTCACTAAAGAAGAGCAAACAAAGATAAATCATTGTTCTGTCACCACCACCCGGTGACTGTAGGCAAACCAAACAAATAAAAGTAAAAATTAAACACGAGTGGAAAATAAAAGCAAGATAAAAACATAAGTATCAAATTGAAGGATCAGTGGGCAGGAGATGGACTGCATCATCAGCTTGCTGATTTGGAACATCTTCGACTAGTGGTTGCTGGACTTGTGCATCTTCAACAGTAATTAAGGTTGCAGGTGTCCTCTAGATCAACAGTCTCCGCATGGGTGTCAATCACTTGCAGCAGCTCCCTCATGCTGGGGGTATCTTCTTTGTCTGCAACACTAGCTTGACTCTGAACAGGGAGAGGAGGAGCCAGGTATGGGATTTGCTCTGGGTTCCTCAGTGGGGAATCTTTGGGCACTCCTATTGCTTGAAAGGCTGCCAACCACCCCTTCCCAAACCCATGAAACCAAGCTTGGTGGACAATAGGCTCCACAGAGTTCTCAGCATCCACGAGGCCCTCGTTGTACCACTTATTCTCGCAGGTTTCAAGGGCCACCTTCAGGTTAGCTATCTCGTTAACTTAGGCCAGGTTTAGGCTTTCTGCCTCCACCAATTTAAGCTTTATGCCCCCCAGCTTAGCTTCCATCTCGGCCAATTTCTTCTCTGCCACTAACCGGGCTTTTTCCTAAGACTGAGCCTTCTTTTCGGCAGCCTTAACAGCCTTGTCCTTCTCCTTTGTCGTGGCATTCACGACGTCCTTAAGGGCTTTCTCCCGTTTAGCATCCTTGGTGAGCTCCTTCAGCCTTTCGCCAAGGGTATGGGTCAGCTGCGCGGCCTAGCAACGCAACAATAACAAATATAAAGGTGAAGAGATTACTCATGCATCAAAACAAACAAAAAAGAGAAGGAGAGGAAGTTACAGCTATGGTATGCCACTGTAGCCACCTTGTTATCAAATCCTCGATGCTGTCCGAGAAGAATTGGACGTCCTCAGGCAATAGAAGACCCTACACCAGGCTTTGGGCAACTCACCCTTCTTCGCCCTGAGCCCACATCCTCACGCTACGAGACACCTGTAGGGGCTCATTGCCGAGTCTAAAAGCGATTTGCCAACCCTCCTCAGGTCGAGAAGAGGATGCAACGTTTGTCCTGACCTGGGCAGTTGGTCAAGAAGTGCCAGCCGATTCTCGAATCATGATCCCAGCAAACACTCAATGATGGGTCTTGGTAGGAGCATCGCTCGGAACCTTAGGAGGTTGATCGACAATGCGTTGTTTCTTTTTTGTATAGCTGGCAGGAGGAGGAGGAAGAGTCCAATCTTTGCCTCGAGGCTGTTGAGGCTGAGCTGTAGGACGTGTGCCGGGCAAGAACCGGTCAACAGTCATCGTTTGCTTAGTCACCATTTCTTCCCGTTGGTCAGACTCTGCTTCTGAGGAGTTGACTAACTTGATTGTTGCTGGCTCGGCTACCTGAACGGAAGCGTCAAGCTCCCCGATGGGCATGTGTACTCTATGGTTTTGAGATGCTTGTTTAGCGAGGCGTCTCTCACCGGTGCAAGATCCTCGGCAGTTGTGTATCGAGGGCCGAGATCCTTGGCTTCACTAACAGTTAGATTGGGAGGAAGAAAATGTGGATGCCACACGTCAATGTACGACAACAAGGGGCTACTAACAAGGCTTGTGAAAAAGGCTGCCACAATATATATACAGGGTTACAACCAAGAATGAGATAAGAGGCGCGGAGTTGACCATTGGTGTGCACGAAAATCTCTGACCAGAGCATGAAGTTCAAGTGCCTCACGTGCACGACCCAAATGTTCGGCTTAAATCTCTTACCCTCTACACGGAACGAAACAAAAAGTCATTAGACAATGACAAAGTAGGCCAAATGCGAGTGCAAGTAATTAGTTGCTCGGTATTGACCAACATCTCGGGGTAAGGTTGGATAGGTGAGCTCGTCAACATGCCAATTGTCACTCACCTGAACATATTCTCCTGCTGAATTTCTGTTAGAATTAGGTAAGCATGATATCAGTCGTACCCATACATCTCTAACCTTTAAATAATATTTTGTTCTAATATTACCGTAAAGACTGTACATAAAGTTGATGTCATGGTGATCTAACTGCAACTCATACAACTGGTTAACCGGCTTACACAACTCACTACCCGGTAAAAGTTGGGTGGGAGTTGGTCGGGACTTACCCCATAGAACCTAAGTGTCCTAAGTATTAAGGGATCCACTGGGAACCTAACACTGCCTTCTAGGATGGCCATTGGGGGAAAAAGACCACCTAAGGGCGTTGCTTAAGGGCAATGTTACCCTCATGACAGTAGGACACTTCTACATCTTAAGGGACATTATAGGTCGCTTTAAAATTAACTAAAGATGCCTCAGTATTTAGAAGGTGAGAATACCCCATTTCTAAATTTAGAGTTAGAGAAGGAATAAAAACAAAGACAGTAAAAGAGAAGAGGAATGGGAGTAGGAACTTACTGTTGGCTTTAGGAGTTGGAAATCTTGGTTGAGAATGTATGCTCGGGGAGAATATGCTCAGCAGAGGATAGATTGCAAGAAGTAGGGGTGTAAAAAGTAACGAGATGGATCAGAAAGCACTATTTATAGGAGGAAGGCATTTAATGAAAAGAGGCGGGAAAAATCTCTTTGGCTCCTCTTTGTAACCCTCACATGCGTAGCCTCGATTCACGAACCGTCAGGCAATGATGACAATTGAGCCTGACAGTCTAGCGTAACGCCCTTTTTAAGAGTGTATTAATGGCCATCCTATCCATTTGGCTGCTGATGGTCGGGTTTCCCTAGAGGTTTCTAGCACTTGTTTTTCTTGATTCGTTCTCGGTAGCCGAACACAAATCAAGGGGGGGCTAATGTACGGTTTGAAGTCCCCAAGCCTGTGGGCCTTGGGCCCCGGCCTTGTAGCACAACCTATAACCCCCAACCCCTTGTACGAGATAGGGCCCTAGGCCTACCAGGCCACGGACCCCAGCATCATGCCACGATGCCTGACCCAATGCCCATTGGAACAGTAATCTTGACCCGGATACACTTTGAAGCCCAACTCGGGCCTCTCCCAATCAACTACAACTTGGACGACAATATGGTTGCTCAGTGGTACCATGTCTCGGCTACCCGGTATTGCCTTGGGGAATATTATTGCCAAACAATCTTTTTGAGATGGAAACCAGTTCCATTGCCACTACTACCATTCCCAACGGAACATCTACTTAAATATGATGGAATTGGACCCCCATTTGCACTAGTAAGAGGGAGAAATCATAATACGTCCACTTATCTAAGGCTATAAATGAGAGGATTAAGGGAGAAGTGGAGGTGGGCAATTCTTGAGAGAAAACTAAGACCCAACTAAGAGGAAAAAGGGAGCAGCTTTGTGAGATAAAGAGAAAGGTGTGTAGAATCTATAGAATCAGGAGAGTTTACCTAGGTCTCTGAGCATAGGATCACCTATAGTAGGAAACTCTAAGCCCACTATACAAATTAGTTGTGAGCCCAAATCTAGGTCCTCCTCGTTAAAGCGATATATATATATGTTATGTACGTTACTGTTTATATACATGAGCAAGATGAGTATTTGAGATTATGAAAATTGGATAGATAATTTTGATTATATCCGTTGTCAAAATTTTAGTTTGAAAATCAAATTTATTCTCGGTTTTTATTTATTATTTATTTATATTGATTACATTAGGTGGGTTTAGAAAATATACGTATTATACATGTTTTAAATTATACAATAAATGTTATAAAAATTGTAAATACTAAATACCAGAAAATATTCTCAAGTCCATTTTTAAGATTATTACCAAACACCGAAAAATGAGATAGTTTTCCAAAAAATGCTCATTGAAAAATGAATCACTTTTTAGAAAACGTGAATGCCAAAACAAACAAAGCAAAAGTGGACTGAATATACTAAAATAGACCAAAGTGGGCAGACTAAAATTGACTGAAGTTAACCAAAATACAGCTCAGCATAAGGTATCAATAATAACTCCTATACTTCAGCTTTTAGACACCTCAGCTTACATCCTACAGCACATAAATATTATGTGACAACTTAACAAAAAATATATATATATATATTATGTGACATTAAGTTCCCTTCATCTTGTTTTTCGCATTTAGGCAGTAGCAGCCGTGTATAACAGTAGTTCTGGATAGGGCTTTTGTGTTGGGAATGTTCATGTAAAGGATAACAAACTCTACTGCCGTGTCTTGTACTTTGTTGAGTGACTGTATCTCGAGTCGACATCCTAATAACTCCTAGTAAAGTGAAGTAGATACACAATGTCAGGATATGTATTGGGTTTGAGGGGTTTTCAGCCTCTTCACCCAATCATCAATATCAGCCTCAGCCAAGGAAAGGGAAATGGGTCAAGCTTCTCTTTACTCACCAACTCCAACTATGTCTTTTCCAATTCCATTTCAAGACAACCAGTATTATCATTATGGAGCTCTAAAATTATAACTACAACATCATCATCATATACTCCAAAACTAAAGACCCAAGCAACGAAGTCCCAGGCTGGTTCTTCTTCATGGCCCCAGCACCAAAGTCAAAAACAAGAAGAAGAAGAGGAAGAAGAAGAAGAAGAAGAGTTTCAATTAGTGACAGCAATAAGAAGCCAATTCAACGACATTTTAATTCTCGATACTCCAAATTCCAGGATGCTGCTTCTTGACGCTACTCGTAAACTCTCTTAATAAAAGTCTAGTTATTAAAACAACTTCACTCACCCCTACTCTTTGAGTTCACTTCTGACCCAGTTGTCTTTCTGTGTTTTCTTTATGTTGATGCATGCAGATAATGTTCATAGCATTCTTTACAAGGACCAGAAATGGACTGGTTCCTATTGGGTATGTCAAGCTTTTCTCTTTCTTTATTGTTTCCTTTATTTGCTTGTATATGATAATTGAACCAGATAATTGCTGCTAATTAAGCATATTAATTTAATGAATTATGCAAATTATTAGATTGTGTCCTACTTTTGGTTTTATTGTTGGCAAAAATATTCATGATATTCCTTTTTCTGAGCTCGGTATTGAAGTGGTATTTAGTGGTCATAACTCATAAGCCTCTTACATATAGAAGGCAGTGTGAGAGTACTAATGTCAATAAGTTGGATATGCATATTTTTTCTTTCAATCAATTTCCTATGTACTCTTGGCATCTTAAGCAATTAGTATAATTGTTGTTTAGTGGTGTGCTGATGAGGTTATTGTTTATCCTTCCTTTTTCTTTTTTTCTTTTTTTTTTTCCTTCTCATTTTGTAATAAAATATCTTCACCTTTTGTCTTTCAAATTTGATATATGGGTTTTGCCAATTGTTTCCCCAATGTCGTATCATAATCTCACAATTGAACAAAAATTCTAGTTTGAATAGTAGAGGGGAAAGCAGTTCTTAGTACCATCTGGTGAAGAGCACAATTGAACATTATAATTATCTTGCACTAGAATACCTTTTGTGGTAGATTTTATCTTTTGTCTTATCTCTCATAACCTGCTTGGTCTCAATACTTTTATTTGAAATATATTTGTCTCAAGAGTGATGAGCTGGATCCTAAGGCTTTCACTGGATTTTCTTGAGGCTTCAGCAAGAGGATGAATAGGATTGAAATCTGCTTTAAGATAACTTTTGGCTTCATTGATGTAATTTTTCTTGAGCATGTCTACTACTAATCAGATCTCATGTCTCTTCTAGGCTTCTAGCAAATTGGTACTGGAGAAGGTGGAAGGGAGTGGACAATGTACTTGTTTCTGTTGTTTTTTGACTTTCCAATTAGAAATTCACCTAATTTTTTGCCAATAATGCTATTAAGCATGTTGGCATATTCACAAGTGAGTGATGTGGTTGTTAAAGTAGTAAAGTCTCATATTGGATAATAATGACAAGAGTTAATAACATAATTGGGTCCATTGGCTATAGCTTTTGGGTCAAGTGGTGCCCCGATATATTATATTAACTCCTCAATTGGAATCTTCCCAAGGTGTTATCTGCCCAACAAAGTAGATAGGAGTGTACACTAAATAATAACCAGAAACTAGTCAACTACTGTCACCAGGCAACCATGCTTAGTTGTCTGCACAAAGATAGATCCCCTTTCGGTTGATACAATATCTCATGAAGGTCATGAAGAGTGGGTGAAAAGAGAATTGTTTAAATTTCATCCTTCAAACTTACTAATAAATAAAAAGGGGGAAAAAGAGTATAGGATGTGAGAGAGAATCCATAATGACTAATTAATTATCTTAAGTTATAGAGTTCCTACTACTTATGTTTCCTCTTGACACCACATGCTCTGATTCCTGCTTTCCATGTCCTGAAGTTTTCCTGTTATTGTATGATGTGGCAGAGTCTTAACTTTGCCATGTAGACGAAAAGTGACTGGTTCATTTACATGGTTTTCTTCCTTAACTGATGTGTTTTCCTTGGGAAGTTGAGAAAAAAAAAAAAAAAAAAGCTTTTTTCTGGTGTTTGATGCCACTCCATGCATCCTTTGGAGTAGCCTCAAAATTTCAAGAAGAATATTGTATTTTATGATCTTTGGGATCTATTCATCTGATAAGACGGTAAGAATTCTCATAACAAAAAAATATATATGATAAGCTTTTTACAAATTTTTAGAGGGCAATGGATTTTTTTTTTTTTAATGACATGGAACCTCACCAAGGCAGGGGCCCTTGGACCCATCCCTATGAGTAATTCACAGATACACGACTCCACCCACCAGAAAAAAAAATATTATATTATGCTACCAGTCTCAGCTGTCCATTTGATGTTAAAAATCATTCAAATGTTTAATTTTATGTTAAGGTTATCACTACCTGATTATTTTTCTCAAATTCTTTGTACTTGGAGAAATAAAAAATACAGCCATGAGGAAGTTACATACTGCTCGTTTACCCTCACTCTCTGTGCAAACATTTATGTGTGCTTTTGTGTGTGTGCACATGTCTTTTAATTGAAAAATAAAATTCCTTTCCATTGATGGGTTCTTTGAATGTTTTGCATTATACAGGATGAGTTTGCTAGCTTGCCGGCTATTGTCCCAAAAGGTCCCATTGCTATCTTTGGTTTGGTAACTCTTTGGAATGATGTGGATATCTTCTTTGAGATTATTGTAATATATATATATATATATATATATATATATATATATATATCTTTCTGAACCAAACTTGTTATTTCATGAATGAAATATTATTCTAATTGTGTCAGGGTGGGGGAACTACTGCTCGTCTAATGCTTGACTTGTGGCCATCATTGCAACTTGAAGGCTGGGAGATTGATGAAATTGTAGGGTACACTAAGTATCTTGTCCAATAGATTTATAAAAATATATATTTTTTAAAATAATGGTTTCCATCATAATTTGCATTCTTCCTAGTAAATTATTTTTTTGTCTTTGATTGTGCTGTGGTAGTTATTGTTTTTGTAGTTATTTTCTGTAGGATGTAGAGATGTTGGCTTTTTTAATTAACAAAGAAATATGGGACACTGTTGGTTTTGCAATTACTAACTATCAGTAATGCACTTCAAAATTTTGAGATCCCAAATACCAGTCAACTTAATAATTTAAATTTCTTAAGGCTATATATATTATAAAGATCTGGGACCAACTTCAAGCTCGAAGATCCCAGAAATTACATTGATCAACTAATCTTTTAAAGGAATCCCACAAAAAACCTCTCACAATGTGCTAGTTATACCACCCAGAAATTCTGATTTGAGAAGCATTGGCCTGGATTCTCTTAAAATGTCAATATCTTAATAAAGTGCATCCACTGACATACACCATATATCTATGAACCTCTAAAACTTATTGGTCTCTTGATCTATTGTCATATGAAAAGCTCAAGAAGGTATTAGTACTAAGAGGGAATCACCTAGTTCTTCCTACTAGGGTATTTCTTTAAAATAATGAAATGAACAATACATCATAGAACTTCTCTCACGAATATATGCAGTGTTGACTGTTTATGCACACTGTTTGAAGCTGCTTCTGTATTGTTAGAAGTATTAGGATTTCCAATAACTTAAGCTTTTGGAACAATCAGTAATTTAAAATGGTATCAGAGCAAAAGGTCCTAAGTTTGATCATTGTCCTCTCTACTCTACCTCCCATTTAAATTCTCACGTGTTGGGCCTGACCTATTAAAAGGTATTTTGAGCCCACACGTGAGGGAGACTATTAGAAATATGTGGTTAAATGATTAAATTTACTATACCTCATAGCTTAAGCTTTTGGGACAATCAATAATTTAACATGTATTATTGCAACTTCACTATTTCATAGTCTATTGCAGTAATGTCTAAAAAGTAAGAAAAAAGATTAATGAGCCTATTTCAATTAGCAATCTTAATTTGAAATTTATATTCCATGGGAATTTATTTATCGTAGGATATGAAAACACGTTGTGCAGCAACATTGAGACTTTATAGGGCCCTCTATTTATTGCTAAGCACTTAGTAAAGGTGCAAGTATAATATCGGCTATTATATTCCAATTATGAAGCACAGTAGTGGTGGAAGGAAAGTTATAATTATTTCAGAGGCTTATAATGGTTTGGATTTTCTAGTTTTCTATCAGCCTTGAAGAAACTTTTTTCTCCTAGCTATAGGATCAAACAGGAGCACTATATGCTGCTTTCCTACTAAGTAACATGGTTTAAAAAACATATTAGCAGTAATACTTACATTGGATGTTATTACAGTGGTTTTAATCCAATTGTTTTCTTACACTGATAGCATATCTGCATTAGTTAAATGCTTGAAAGCTTTTGGTTCCCGGGTTGACTGCATCCATAGCTCATAATTTTTCTATTCTAGTTGATTCAGAAATCGAGAGAATATCTTGGGCTTTCAGATCTTGAGAAACGCACTGTAGCTGGTGGCATTCTTAATGTTCATATTGGGGATGCCCTTTCACAGTCAGTTAATGCTTCTGGAGGGTTTGCTGGTGAGATTCCTTTCTGCATTGCTTTTCTATTACCTATTTCATCTCCTTCTGTTTCTTTTTAGGACTTTTTGGATGGTTTAAATTTCGGAACTGGGTTTATGTTTTGGGGTACTTCTGGATGGGTTGTGGGTCTTGTTAGTCTCTCGGTGGACTTCTCTGCTTATCTTTTTTTAAAAAAATTAAACAAAAAAGGTGAAGCATGATTATTGTTTCAATTCTTATAGTTTTTGTCATCTATTTTCATTGCACTTCAATCTCTAGGAAATGCCTCCTTTTACTAACTCATTTCTTCCTTTTCACAAGGATGGCTTTTAGTTGTACTTCGCTCCCCTTTGTCTCACTAAGTTGTGCTTGAAATGATATCAGGCATTGTCGTTGACTTGTTTTCTGGTGGAAAAGTATTGACGCAGTTGCAAGAGGTTTGTGTCTCACTTTTTTACATGAAGGGTTGGGACTTGGCTTTTGACATAATGACATGGTGCCATGGTCTTTGATATTTCCTGTTCAAAAGTTCTCCAACACAGTACAAGTGCTGTTTTAAATTTAAATTTGTTAAAAGTTTCAATCATCTCTTCAATTGTTAATGCACTTCACTGTAATCATCTTGTCCTTTGAGCCAAGGTTCTTCACACTCTCTGCTGTCATCCACAAACACTGCTTGACTATTTCTTTGTTGATTTTTCCTTGCTTTCTGATTTTTGGCAGGTTCAAACCTGGTTAGAATTGAATGATAGATTGATGCCAAATGGTCGTCTCATGGTGAACTGCGGTGGCATTGATGAAGCAGCTGATGTGATTGATGGAGTGGTTCATCCGAAAAATTCTTCAATTGATGGTACCTGGGTGCAAAATTTTACTATCAAGGCTCTATCCAAAGCATTTCCTGGAAAAGTAGGGATTCTTTCATGAAAATATTATGTTCATTTGTGAACCAACATGGCTGCATCATTTTCAAGAAATACATAGTAGTATTACAAAATAAATCCAAAAGGATGAGCGACTTTTACAGAGCATTGAAGAGAAAGTTCAGAAAGGAATTTAGGATATGTTTAGTTGTCCAGTGTTATTCAATTTCAATGGTTCCAATCATATTTTGCAAACACATAAAATGCCCCTGTTACAGATTTTTTTTTTTTTTTTTTTCCAACTGTTGCACTTAGTGATGGTTGAAAGTTGAAACTCTTAAACCTTTCATAAAATTGTATGCAAAACACAATAAAACATTTTAATTTCAATGGACATTCAAACAGGCCCTTTGCTGCCTGGCCAATTTAGTGTTAAGAAATGGTGGAAAAGGTAATCTTTGATGGTTGAAAATCTTAATCGTTTCATAAAATTGTATGCAAAACACAATAAAACATTTTAATTTTCTTTGGACACTCAAACAGGCCCTTTGCTGCGGGGCCAAGAAATAAAAGAAAAGGTGATCTTTGTTTTAGTGACCGTAGATATGACTCTTAGACTCTAATTGTGGACCATCTTATGCATTGTTTGATAATAGCATAATTTCACTTAAGAAGCTAATAATAGGTTGATACTTGATTAGAACAGTAGAGAATCTATAGAGAATGGAGAATCAATGGTTAGCTGATGGCTAGTAATTATCAAAACTGAACCTTTGGTGGTTTGCTTGATGACTGTTAAGGGTGGATCAGAGATGATACTCAGTATAATTTTTGTCTCATTAACGATGGTAATGGAGTGGATTTAGTGATAAAAATGATGCAGGACAGAAGAATAGGATTCTTGAAGACACCTTAAGTAATTTAGACTAATAGGACTCAGGACTTCTCAAACAAGAATATCAAGCTTCAATGGGCTAGGCATGTGGACAGGGACAGACATAATAAGATTTTTGTAGGGTTCCTCATTACTCATAATTCTCATATCATATTGTTGAAGTTATGAATTTAATCCAATTGTGACAGAGGAGTAATGCTTGCAGCTTCTTGCTCAAGCTGGTGTCAGTGAGACATTCCTAGCTTGCATAGTCTGACTAATCATCCAATAGATTGTAAACATTGATTATAAAGGAGCATGTATTAAATTATGATGCGCTTTTCCTTTTCTGTAAGTTTTGAGTTTCTTGTTATTATTGTCCAGTGCCCCTAAGACAGAAGAAAACTAACAGTTTGAAATTTGAATGACAGTTAAGCTGGAAGAGAAAGCCAAACAGTGAAGGTGAAAATTATCTTGCACTCACAGGACCTTTGCCAGATTTGATTTCATGGTCTGCTATAGTCCCAGATCCACTGAGGACAGCAGTAAAGCAATGGAAGCCTTGTGGAACCTTTTCATGAAAGCCTGCATTGAAACCTCCTTGTGCTGTTTTTGGAGTCATTTCACTAAACCACAATGAATTATGTGCCATAAAAGAGAGTTGTGTGTTCTGAGGTTCTATCCAGTGGTTATACTGTTTTCTTTCTATACCCACCCTCAAGTCCACTGTTCCAGTTATTAAGGAGATGAATTTTAAATGCAATAAGTAGTTGGTTGTAGCTCAATATGTTGCCAAAGTGCTATGTTGTAATTTACTTTTCTAATACAGAGGATCACAGCTAGGATTATTAAACCCAGCCGGTCGGTTAGACTGGTAACCTTGTGACCTGGCACATTGACCGGTTTGGGTCATCAATTGGATAGGATGTGCACAAGACCCAATCAAAACTAGTAAAACCTGGCGGGTTTTAAGCAAACTGAGTGACTTGGCTAGGTTTTAATAACCCAGTTGGGATTGTGAATTATGTAAAATTACATTAATAGGTCTGCTCTATTGAATTTTTTCTATTTAATGTATGATATATGATAATTTAAATAAGAGAAAACCTTAAGAAATTAAAAAAAAAAATGCACTTTTCAGTTTTACGTAGCCAATTACCATGTAGGAATAAGTATATGAGTATATGTTATATGTTATATAGTTTATTTTTAAACTCTTCTCTTTTTTTTTGTTGTTGTCTTTTTTGTTTACTTCTTTTTGTACTTTATTTGTTTATTGCTTTAAGTTTAAGCCTTTAGCCCTTTTTTTTTCTCTTCTTTTGTTTATGTAGTTTGAAATTTTCCTTTTTTTAATATACAAAATTTTAAGACATGTAACAAAATTTAATTTAGCAAAAACTTTGTTGCAGTCTTATGACATTTGTTTATTTTGCTTGTGAATTATAGAATTTCTAATACTGTTGCTTGTAAAACCTTGATTTTGAATTATAATGGCAAGTTTAATTTAGGCATATACCTTCTTCTTCTTCTTTTTTAATTTACATATTTATGTTTAATTTTTAAAATCTTTTTATTTGACCATGCGGTTTGACCATTAACCTACTGGTTGAACCAATGACCCATGACCTGGCTCATAGACTTAGTTAATGTTTGGTCTGGGTCTAATAACTATGCTTGTAACAAATTGGACTTTAATTAACTATTGTTGAAAACAATTTTTTCACACCACGGGTCTATTTGGGATCAGTTTATTTTACTAAAATTGAAAACTTTTTATTGAAAGTACTGTAAATAAAGATAAAAGTTAACTAAATTAGTATAATAAGATCCATGAATAGTACCAAAAAGTGCAGTGAGATCCATAAATAGTACCAAAAAGTGCAGTAGGATTCATGAATAGTAGTAAAAATAAACTGAATAGTAAAATAAGTTGACAAAATTAATCATGCCAAACGTACACCATATGGTACCATTTTATTGACAACTCATGCTACAGCAATATCATGAATTTTGGATAAATTTCATTTAAAGCCGAAAAGAACCCATATTTTTACATGGATCCTATACTTGATCAATTAGGCTCATGACCCACAACATCACTATATGGATGGAGTATAAGCAAAGTTTCAAAGCTCACAGACTATATTCATGTAAGGTGACTTTTCCCATAAAGGCCTATATCTACCTGAGACAACATCAAAGCACATGATAAATCATCTCATATAAGTTATATTACTCTTGAATTTTCAACTAAATCTAACGCATAGCCCAGCCCAGTTCCAACACATCAAAACCCAAACTAATGTACTCTTCTCGGTATCCAAACAAAAAAGAAAAAGAAAAAGAAAAAGAAGAAGAAGAAATGTGTCTCATGCGGTGTTCAAACTATCATCATAGAAGGTGGTGGTTGGTGGTCCCTACTTAAAGCCTTGTCTTCTTCTTCTTTTTCGTCGTAGTCAGCGGTGGTTGAAGGAGACTCCTCCTCCGTCGGCCCTGAGGTACTACTTTCAACTTCTATTAGAGTTTTTGGTTGCTCAGAATTTTTTGAGAAGTTGCACATTTTTAGTCTATGTTTCAAACATAACTGAACTAAATTTCAAAGGTTCCAAGGACCCAATTATGTATGATGTGGACAATTTGAACTTTTCTCCAATTATGTACATTTCATTTTAGGGTCATTAATAAAAAAGCGAACAACTTTTGGATTGGCTATGAATCCTCAGAGTCACAGATTAACCTAGGTTAGTCATTCATCAATTGAAGCTACACTTGTCTTTCAACAAAATTTTTATATTTTGTAACCTATTTTTCCTTAAAGTTATATTCATCCATATTAACATTCTTATTTTAGTTTGACTCTTTTTGTGAATATGTTGCTTCATAATAGCCTAACATTTAGTACCATAGATCATAGTTGACCTTGTATCATTGTTATTACATCTTTTTTCTTTAGCTTAATAGGTTTTATAACCCTTATGTAGCCTTCTTATATAAATCGGACTTCTGGTTGTGTTAGAAACCGGTGAAATCAGTAGTTTTGATGCAATCTAAATTTTATAACTCCTAAACTATGTAGATATTATTTTAGGGGGAACCAACATATTTATAGATTTGATCTTTTATTTGTGACTTTGGTGCTGATCTAGGTCTTAGTACTCAGATTTTAGGTTTTGCATTCCTTTAACCAATTAACTGAAAGTTACTGCTTCAATTTGGTTTAAACATATTGTGATGTGAATTGTTCATTGTCTTGGGCAACATGACTGATACTGTTGGAATTCAGACTGCAATTATGGTGGTGGTGGTGATGTCGATGGCGATGAAGGGGATGATGGAGGCCTATTTAGGAGACAGAAATTTCTTGAGGAGGTTATAATTCTTAAATATGCTCTTTAGTAGATTAAATATTTTTTCTGTGCTTTTTTTTTTTTTTTTTTTTTAAGATGTCTATGAGTGCTGTTAATATTAGCATGTTCTGATGCAGTAATAATTTTGTGCCTTTTATCAGCTTTTTGGTCATAAATTCGTAGATGCAGTGTTAAATGAATGGCAGAGGACAATGATGGATTTGCCTGCTGGATTCCAAATGCTTATGAAATGGTATGGTATTTCTCTAACTATGTGCTTTCGGCAAAGAATTATCTCGCCATATACCAACTCAAATTTTGCTTCCAGGGTCTGGTTAGCTCTGCTCAAATGGCAAAATTCCTAGAACTCAATGCCCAGCCAACTACTACTAGATTTATCCCCCGAGCACTTCCTAAAGGAATGTCACAGGCATTTATTGGCTGGTGAATGTGCTTCCCTTAATTCGACATCATTGGCCGTCAAAGTTGCAAAGTTCCATATGCTACATTTACCAAAACAAAGAATCTAACTGTAGATATACAAGTATAAATCCATCAGCTCCATTTTTTAGTAAAGCCACATTGTCTCAGCATATATATAAGGAAATTCCAATTGATGTAATCATGGGCCTCCTCTAAATCCAGCTTACATAATACTCCCGGTATGGCAGATTTCAAGGGAATCAGTCTGAGTTGTAGTCTAATTACATTGCAAGAAAAGAATTGGGAGCCTTTTTATAAATATGAGAGCTCCAATTCAAACTAATCCTAATCCTTTTATTAAGTAAATTCTTACCCTATATGTAAGTTTGTAATTATTGTAATAAAACTTGAAGCAGTGAGTGCCAAATGACTAAGATGGACTCTCAACTAAAATTCCTTTTTCAATCCGAATGGGCCTTCTAATTGATGCAAGTCCTTAGGCATTAGTGGAGGTCTTCCAAAGAGGTCCTTTATTTGAAGCAATGCAACTATTGTGTCACAATCATTCTAATCTTTTGTTTCATAGTGCTTACTAAGATTTGATGAAATTCCATACATGATATCATATTATCATGCAATATATAATATAAGTTGCATCCTACACGTGATTGTTCTGGCAGGATGAGTGGAGCACGGGGACTGTCCCCTCAATGAGGCTTTTCCAGAGAACTTTACAACATTAGTTGGTCTAAAGAGAGCGAATGTCATGGGTTTCTCTGATTGTAGGCTTCACTAGGATGTTCAATTTTTTCGTTGAGTGCAAGATTGAGAATTAGAATCTTTGGCCTTATTTATGGACATGATTTATTCAACGTCTGTGTGGGGCAATGGTTTAGACAAAAGTTGTTGGAAGCCAGCTATCCCTTTCTAATGTCATGCCATTCTCTTGGAAAACAGTTTGGCAAGCGAAGGTCGATCCCTCCTAGGATGGCGTTCTTTTCATGGTCTGCTACTTTGGGTAAGATTTTAATTATATAGATAATCTTCGGAAATAAAGAATTATTGTGATAAACTATTGCTGTATGTGCAAATGGTCTGGGGAAGCAGTAGATTACCTTCTTCTTCAATGTCCTATAGCATATGAGTTGTGGACAATGGTGTTTAGATTGTTTGATATTCATTGGGTTATGCCGCCAAGGGTCAGTGAGTTGTTTGCTTCATGGCAGGGCAATTTCAGTTAGCATCACGATATAGCTTTCTGGAGGTCTCTGCTGCATTGAAGGAACAGAGCGCTAAATGTTTTGAGGGATGTGAACGTTCTATTGTCGAGATTAAGTCTTTCTTCATCCATTCTTTACTCAAGTGGAGCTTTGCTTTACAAACTTCTTCTTTTTCTTCTCTTCTTATTTTGTTTGACCATTGTTTTTTGGGATCTTAATTGTATTACACCCACAATAGATTTCCTGTGTTCTTGGGTCTGTTTTTTTATTGCAATAAATTTTTTTATTACTTATAAAAAAAATTATTAATCTAATTATACTCTACATAAAACTCTATTACGAAAATGTTAACAAGTTCAACTTACTATTTAAATTAAAATTCTATCACTAAGGTTTGAAAAATTAAACTTGTGTTGTATATATTGTAGTTGCTCAAAGTGATGCTCTCTCTCTCTCCCTCTCTCATGCTGCATAACAATTCATAAAACAAAAGAGTCCTTACCGCACTATGAGCGCATTTAAAAATTGGATTTGGCTTATTTACGGTATTTTTTTAACTAGATATCTCATTTTATTTTAAATATACAATATCAATGGGTGATATAGTAGTTTCTCATTAAAATAAAAGAAGATTCTAGTTAAAAAAGTAATAGAGGTAAACCAGGCCCTTAAAAATTACTAAGCTGATTATATTCTAGGTGAAACTCTATTGCCAAAGTTCTGGAAATTTTTATTTTTATTTCAATTGAAAATCTATTATTAAAGGTTTGAATAAATTTTAGAAGAATCATCATAGAAGATTTTAAAATATTTTAATCATCGCCAATATTTTAAAATATTGCAATGATTGTGGTTGTGGTTGGTTTTTTTTTTTTTTTCCTGCATTGTGTTGTGGTTGCCAGAGTAAAGTGGTGGAGGTGGCTATGGCCGTTGGTGGAGGTGGCTAAGTTTTTTTTTTTTTTTTTTTATTGTATTGTTTATATTATTTTATTATGCTGAAAGTTAAAATAAAACTACTAATGTTGGGTATTTTGTAAAGTAAAATGGTAAAATAGATAAAGTAGCTTTTGATAGAGCCAAATTACTAAATTTACAGCTCCACCAATGAGGATGCTCTAACAAAGTAATGAGCTTCAGTACAATTGCTTAAATGTTTGCATATCTAAGTAATTTATTCTTTAGTATTATTTGGAGTGTTGTATATCTTTTGGACGGTCTTCTTAGCAGCTTCAACCAAATTATAAAAAATTAAAAAAAAAAAAAAAAAAAAAAAAAACAAAGAATTCAACTTATTTTGGCTATAAAATATACTATTTAAATGTCAATTTGATATTAAAAATATTGTAATTATTTTATTTTTCTTTGGGATGTATTAGACAGATGCAATCCATGCGGTTATAATGCAATATTGGAATATAAATTCTTTTTCAATAACAACCTACCATGTGTTTATTTGATTTTTCTTATAAAAAAAAGATAAAAATAGAAAAAAAAAAAAAGAAACATGATATGTTGTGTTCGGTAGAATAAAAAAAAAAATGTGAGACTAAGGATTTGTATTTATAATATTGAATATTTTTTTTGAGAAAGTTTCAACTTATGACGTCCGCTCTTAATAATAGTTCTTTATCATCAGACCATGATACTAATCGGTTTTTGGTGTAGACGATGATTGAATTCCAAATCTCTTATTCAATCTTCAGTGCTAACTGAAACCCACTATAATATTGAATATAATTGCATGCATGAGACATGTGAATGAATGTATAAATTTAAAACTTTTACCATGCATCGCACGGGTTAACCACTAGTATTTCTAATACAAGTTGCCAAGCGTTGTGTTGTAATTTACTTTTCTAATACAAGTTGCCAAGTGTTCTACTTATGCTTCATGGGTTAGATTAGTAGAATTTTTCATTCCCAACAGGCAAGAGGATCACATCTTTTGTCCCGTGTATATACAAATAGGACAAAACTTAGATACGTGCTGTTTCTTAGGTTCCCCTCTTAAGATTCAGCCATGTGCCTACTTAACTAAAAAATACACTTCCATTCCATGAGAAAAAATCTACATGACAAAATCTTGAAAGGGGAATCTAAGAAACAGTACCTAAGTATTGTACCTAAGTCTTGCCCATAAAAATATATATTAGGTTGTAATTATGTTACATTGGATGAAATTTTTTTTAATAATAGTAATATTAACCCCTTCAAATTTTTTTATTACTTATTTATTTATTTATTTGCTAAAAATTAACCCTTTCATCAATTTATTTTTTTATCAAGATGTAGGAAGTAGGGATGCGTGACTTGGTGGTTTAGCATAGATTAAGACAAATATATATATATATATATATATATATATATATATATTCATATTAAGATGTAAATGAATCAAAACTATTTATGAATAAGTTAAGCTCAGTCAAAAGCCTTGTAACTTAACTAATTGTCACATTTCGGTATTTCCAATGAAAACATTCAAATTAAGTTCAAATAATCCCTCTCTTTTTCATTGTAAGTTGTAACTATTAAATTATCAAAAAGAATAAGTTGAGCTCAACTTGATTTAAAAAAAAAAAAAAAAAAAACTTATTTATATTCATTTATTTAGCAAATTAGTCAAATTGAAACTTAAGTTTAGGCTCAATTATTAAACAAGTCAAGCTCAAACTATCAAACATATCAAGTTCATGAGTACAAGGCCCAATTATAGTATCTAAAATACTATATGTTTATATATTTACATATAAATATATAAACATATATTTATATAAACTTAGGATCTGTTTGGGATCATCTAATTTTACTGAAACTAAAAATTTTTTGCTGAAAGTTCTGTAGACAAAGGTAAAAGTTAATTAGTGGAACTCATGAATAATACCAAAAAGTGCAGTGAGATCTATTAATAGTAGTAAAAATAAATTGAGTAGTAAAATAAGTTGGCAAAAATAAGTGTTGCCAAACACACACTTAAAATTGAATAAGATATTAGATTATTATTTATAGTTTATTAATAAATAGTAATTTATAATGTACATACTAAAAATAATAATTCAAGATTGGTAAATCTAATTTCTATAAGTTTATATATGAAAATCATTATATCTAATTAATTTAAATACCATAATTTTAGCTTAAAAAAATTAAATACAATTTAGTTATTAATTTTAAGCATAGATTTGTGAAAAGGTTAAAAAAAATTGTAATTTTTACTATATATATTGGAAAAGAATGAGTTAAGCTAATCAAATAACTCATAGACAGATTAAAACTTTTTTTTTGAGAAAGAAATTAAAACTTGGTTGACAAAAAAAAAGAACCAAAATTAAACATATAGTGTAATTTAATAATGAAACCAAATTAAGCTCATATTCAAAATAAAATAAAATGAACAATTGTAAACTTTTAAATAATTTTGAGCTTAATTAATTAGGCTAATTTATAAGTAATAATATGATACATAGAAATTGAGGGTTAGAGCAGGTCACAAGGCATTGTACTTGTGGTTGCCGCAATCCAACCGCGGGAGAAGGTTCATCAAATGGTTTCATGCATAGTAGTATACATATTAAGATTAAGATGTGAGAGCTAGCTAGGGAGGTACAAATATTAAAGATGTTGTCAACGCACAGCACATGATCAATTGCAAATGACAATTGGATATGTGTTAATTAAGCATCAATATCATTCGTAAATTAATAGAAATAAATACCATATTATATATTATATTATATATTATATTATATATTATATATGTTCTATTTTGAAGCTCATATATCATGATGGCGATGCATGAAGGATATGATATTATGGTAATGACTTAAGCCATTGGATTCCCTTTCTCATTAAGCTACGAATTAATGTTATGTAGTATTCGTAAAGGCAACGGCGCCAGTTGTGTTTTTTTGGGTAAATAATGCAAATAATAACTGTACAATACAATACAATAGTAGTACGTGGAAGTAATAGTGTTTGGCATATGCCATAGTAACGATAATGCGGAGTTTCAACCATCATCATCACCGTGTTTGACCAGGAATAGCCACCCAGCAGAGAGAGAGAGAGAGAGAGATATGAATATATATGAAAGGTTGCGTGGGAATCCCTTCGTTTGGTTTGGGTCTGAACTGAAACAAAAGCTTCAGCCTAGCTAGGTATATTCCTCTTCATCCGGCTTTTTTTATTTGTTTATTATTTGGATTTGATTAAGCTAACCGAGACCTTGAATTGTGTACTTGTGTTTCATCACCACGTGTATATGCCACGGACTTTCAGGATTTTGCTTTCTCATCATCCTTCTCCCTTGATCTCCTCACGTGTAAAACCCACCTATCTCATCAATTGTCAAGCACACCCTACTCCTTCCCTTTCTTATTGCTTTTCCGGTTGTCCCCACACAGCCTTTTCAAATAAGTTAAGTAACTTCATTTTTTTTTGCCATATTCGTGGTGTGATTATTACATAATGTTAATATATAGTGAATTCATATTACGATGTTACTTCAATTACAATTTGTCATAATAAGTAGTCAGAATAAAAGATTATAAATTATTTGTATCTTTTTTAACATTATTCTTTTAAATACTTTCTAGTTAATTGTTTGTGGTGGGTACCTTAAGTTTCAATGTGTCCAAGTTTCTTGTGCCGTTAATTTAGTACATGATCTCTCTGTGACTCTATACCAAAAGAAGAGAGAGATATGTTTGTATGATAGGTCAATCCAACTCTAAGGCGTCATTTGGGTTTTTACTGACCCTCAAATTTTGGAACTAAGATTTGATTATTATTAATTGTTATTGTTATTTTTTACCCTTAAAAAATTACGAATTGCCAGATGAACATTTAATGGGTTAAGATTTTGATCACCCATCAATTTTATGTGCGTGACAATCTTGTCTACTTTTTTTTTTTTTTTTTTTTTTTGAGGTGACAACAATCTTGTCTACTTGGATCACTACTGATTCACTATAGAAAAAAGTGGTTTCACAAAATCTCATTATCATGATTCATCGAATATTGATGAGGCCCCCATCGATCGAGACCATCTTTGTGGGCTTCATGGTCTTTTTCCCTCATATTTTAAGCTCCACCTAGGATCCGGAATCATGATTCATCATTTGCAGAATTCATAACCCATAAAATAAAATGATAATAATACAAAATAAATGTTAAAGAAATAAGTAAATAATAAATTTATGTTTTAAATATCTAAAAGAACCCGTGCTTCACACTTACACTGAATTTGATGCAATTTGCCACTTTTCATGAACATGATTCGGGGTAGCTCTTACTGTATCATCATCCTTTGACTTGACCGCATCTTCTGAGAATTACAAAACCAGAAGGGAGTTAATTTTGGTAACTAGTTTATAGGGATCCAGGTTTGGTGAAAATTTTAGGTTATTGCACCAAATGATACTAAATTAATGGGTAAGATTGCACCATCATATATTAATTACATGGATCAGCCCTTATTAGATCAAACAATTTTTTAACCTTTCAACTTTTTATTTTTTTATATGTCAAATTTTTATATCTCAGAATATTACATGGTAACTGCACCATCAATTATTACATGGGATCCAAATCCAATTGGTAGAAACCTCTTTTCTTATGGTTAAAAAAATTCTTGAGTTTAAAAAAAAAAAAATTAACCAAGGGGATGTAATAACATGGCAGCTCGACACGTAATGACTAATGACCTAACATCTTGGCACAAAGAAATAAGGTCAGGTGACATCTTGGCCCTAACCATTGGAGGGAAGATTGAAAAAGAAAGCCAAATTGATGAGTCTAGGTCCCTAATCCGAATAGCTTCTGCATATCCCTTACTCCTAAATAGTTTTTGGCTTGAAATAAAGGTAGGTGACATGCCTTCCTCCCCTCTACGGATTTGGATCCAGTGCAAATAACTAGGGTTAATTGAACCATGTAATAACCATTTTATGTAAGACATAAAAGTTGATGGGTAAATTCTTTTACCTTGTTAACTTTTTAACTTTTTACTTTTTTTGGCTTATTAACTTTTACATTTCACATAAGGTGGTAAACGCAAGATAAATATAATTTTTCTTTATTCTTCTTTCTTCCTAAGATGGTTCAAAGATCACTATTCATTACATTCTGCAATTGCAAATTTTAGATGATCAAATTAGTACCATCTGACAAAACTTAAGCAAAATATTAAAGTATACTTTTGATCATTGAAGTTTAGAGTTTATTTTTCATTTTGACCCTTTATGTTATAAAAGTTTTCCTTCATAAATGATTTTGCTTTCGTATGAACCCTATCATCCAATTTGTTGGTAATTTGATTGTTTAAGTACTAGATAAGTGGTATATATTAAGTCACTTCACCAATATAATGTTAGATATCACCAGAATATTGATAGAAATTGGCGACAAGGTCAATATGAAATAAAACGTAAAGGGCTAAGATAAATTTTTTAAAACATATAGGATCAAAATGGACATAATCTCAAGAATTTTAGGACTAAAAGTATATTTTAGTCTGAATTGATATATTAAGATATCTAGACTATAAGAAGAACAAACTCTCTTTTAAAAAAAAGAAAAAGAGGGCTGAGACTATATACTATATATATATATCAGAAAAATAACATAAAAATAATAAGAGGGTGGAATAATGGAATAAAAGGGAATTGGGCTCATTCCTCTTTGACTCTGACCAATGACCATGCGTGTGTGCATAATTGAAGACAGATGGGTTACAATGGATAGAAAAAGACAGAAAATAAAAAAATAAAAACAAAGAGAAGAGATAGGAAAAATGGAGTTAAATTAGTAGTAATTGACAGTTAAGCAGATTTTCTTCATCGTAATATGGCGATTTTCGGGAATAAGGTCTCCCATTCAACGAACATTTACCAATACAATTCCTTCATCAAAATACCCTCTTCACAACAAGACACATACATGCATAGCTCATACCCCTCCTCATCAATTCTATATAACTACACCTTTCCTTAATTTACTTGTTTTCTTCTCTATCTTTATAATATATAAATATATATTTTTCCTTTATTTCTGTGCCCATCTTGGGTTTTTAGTCAGTCCCAAAGATTTGCACTAATCCACATACCTCTCTCTCTCTCTCTCTCTCTCTTTAAACTCAGGAACGTCGTGCCCTTGAAGCCAAGAAATTGGCAAACCTCAAACCACCGCTGTCTGCTTTTTTTCCTTCCTTCCTGCCTGCCCTGTTGTCTTTTTTCCTTTGTCTCAGAGGGAGCTGTACAGGTTTGCTTTTCTTCTTTATCACTCTTCTTTTTTTGCTTTTTATTATATCTTCTAACGGATACTTTTGGATTGGCTTCTCTCTGCAATCTTGATTACTTACTACTACTTCATAAGATTTACACTTGTTTCTATGATCTACAGTAGTACTAGAAGAAATGAACTAAGAGCCTGCCTTTTTTTTCCTCCCACTCACACCCTACTCTCCCCTTCAACTTTGTTTTTTGGATGATATATCGATCCATCTTATTTCAACTTCTTCTTTAGTTGGTTTCCTCAGCTGGAAACATAATAGATTTTTTGTTTTTTATTCAACTTAGTTTTGTTCTTCTTTATTTTCCCATCCTATGTATAAAGTGAGGATGGTGCAGGATCTGTATATGTCTTTCAAGAAATAAGTGCTCTTGGTTTCTGAAATTTAGGGTTCTTTCTTATCCTGTTACATAGTTCTAAAAGAGCATCTCTTTAGCTCTTTGGATATATATTAGCAGAGATCTTAAATCTAATTTATTTAATACTTATAGGTTTCCTTCTATTTGAATGTCAAAAAAACGTCATACACATGCATGAAAACTTTCAACTATATAGTTACTTCCATATGATATCATCATTTAAAATAAAAATAAAATAAAAAACTTGGCTTTATTCATGTTCAGCCTTTCATCACCTACCTTCCATTTCTATGTAAAAAAGAAGTCACTTTTATATATTTATTTATTTTTATTATTGTCCTTTCTTTGTACTTTCTGTTATATATCGGGTAGTACTAGCTAGGGAGATGACTGCCAAGCTCCTTTTGGTTTCCATGTAATTTTTATGGTTTGTCATGAACAAATATATGAACATGATGTTTTAGGGCTCAAAATTTTCATAAAAGATCTAGATGAAAAGATAAATCTTTGGCCCTGAACCAAGCTAGCTCTTAATTTGTACATCATATACATATAGTAGAAGACATGTCTTTCCAAGCTTGTCGAGTCCTATACTGTGCATGCATGTAATTTGTCTTCTTATTGTGTCATGGTTTCCTTTGATTTTCAGGGATCAGATTAAAACTAGAGATATAGTAAAGGGAGAGAGAGAATGATGTCTGCTGCGGGAAATGGACAAGTGACAGTTCCTCCAGGGTTCAGATTCCACCCAACAGATGAAGAGCTTCTCTACTATTATCTAAGGAAGAAGGTCTCCTATGAAGCCATCGACCTTGATGTTATTAGAGAGGTGGATCTAAACAAACTCGAGCCTTGGGACCTTAAAGGTAATTACATTACATCACTTTCCTCCTCCTCCTCCTCCTCCTCTGTTATAGCTAGCTAGTATATAATTAATATAGTTTATTATATATACGATTTAGAGTTGAGTTTGGCAGGTACTTAATTTGTCAAAGTCAAACCGCATATCTGGGGTTGAATGAACTTCATTTTAACTTAATTTCAGACAAGCATCTTAATGCAAACTTTTTGTTAGGGTTAGGTTTGGCATGGGATAAGGAAGACAAGGTGGATATATATGGTTAATTCAGAGACATATATCTGAGGGAGAATTTTCATTCTCTCTCTCTCTCTCTCTCTAGTATCAACAATGTATGATAAATAAACACTTGATCCTAAAAGTTTAAACTGTTAAAAATGATTAATTTAAACATTATTCTAACTTTTTTTTTTTTTTATATAATTATTATTCTAACACCTAAATGTTATATAATATGTCAGTCAAAATGATAAAATATATTTTATTGGTTAATTAAGTATAAAATGATGAATATTTGTTTGACAATTTGCAGAGAAATGTAGAATTGGATCAGGTCCTCAGAATGAGTGGTATTTCTTTAGCCACAAGGACAAGAAATATCCAACAGGAACTCGAACAAATCGGGCAACTACAGCTGGTTTTTGGAAGGCAACAGGGAGAGACAAGGCCATCCATCACAGCAACACTAAAAGGATTGGCATGAGGAAAACCCTTGTCTTCTACACTGGCCGTGCTCCTCATGGCCAAAAGACTGACTGGATCATGCATGAGTATCGCCTTGACGATGACAATTCCGAGATTCAGGTAATTGCAATTAGGAAAAACTTAAAAGTTATTCCTGCTTGACAATAATAATGATGATAATGACTGCCATTAATAATACATCAACATGTACCGTAATAAATAAATAGAAAATGGCAATGCTAATATCAATTTTATTACAAAAAGTTTACAAACTTATGACAATAATGTTCTTAATCATCTTTTGTGTTGAATTTAAAAGTTAACATATCAACCAATTTGTAAATGTTATATAGTAAAAATTATAGTATATTTGTCATTTTTTCTTTTATGATAATAATAGTCTTCACTTTTTGCAGGAAGATGGCTGGGTTGTCTGTAGGGTTTTCAAGAAGAAAAATCATAATCGAGGTTACCAATTACCAGAAGTAGCTGAAGAAGAACACTTGAGTAGTCATATGAAGGCAAGTGGTTCTGCACCACCACTACAGGAGCCAAAACAAAACAATATACAAGCACTATATGATTATACGACCTTTGATGGCTCCATGCACCTCCCACAGTTGTTCAGTCCTGAGTCAGTAGTTGTTCCTCCATCCTTCATATCACCAATGTCTTTAAACACCACGGACATTGAGTGTTCTCAAAACTTGTTGAGGCTAACAACTGCAAGCGGTTGTGGACTTATGCAACAAGAGAGGTACAATGGTGACTGGTCTTTCTTGGACAAGCTCCTTGCATCACATCAGACTCAGATGGATCATCATCATCAGCATCATCAGCATCCCCAAACCAAATGCCACCCTTCATCTCTTCAACTTGCCGATCATGTGGGCACTTCAACTCATCATCATCCGAAATTCCCGTTTCAATACCTTGGCTGTGAGACTGACATTTTGAAATTTTCCAAGTGAATTGGTCCACAGTTTTCTATCCTAAGCTGTACGTTCGATGGACATCTTTTTATATTAGCCATAGTCCTACTTTATATTTGGTTGAGATTCTATCCCTTCTAATTTAATTAAGAGTTTTTATCAAAATGTATATACGCTAAGTTCAAATTGTTAAGAACTCAGTACGTATTCATAATTATGCTTCTTTTTGTTTTCTCAGTTGCATTAATTAACTTGTTTATTTTCTATTTACTTTCTGAATTACAATCATGTTTAATACAAATAAAAATCTTTCTTCTCACTCTTTAGATATTAGAATATGAGTTATAGCTAACATATCTTTTGCATGTTTTGAAACTCGAACTATTTAAAGAACCCAAAAAAAAAAAAGGGGGTCTAAAGCTTTTAAAATCAGATCAAAATTTAGTGAGAAATTGAACTATAATGACATAATAATTATTTTAATAATAATTGCTATGAAAACAAATAAAATAAGAGTGAAAAAATTAACAATTTGAACAAAAAAATAAGGGTATATAAAGATGTTAAAATATATCTTAATTGAAGTTTAGATGATATTTCTTCTAATTTGTTGCAGAGATTAGATAATTTATACAAAATATTTTAGTGAATTTGTAATTTATTAATGTAATTAGGCAAAAGTAATACATTTATAGTTTATTTCATTAAAAAAAAAAAAAAAAAAAAAGCCTAACAGTAACAGGGGGCGGGGCAGTTGTTCAATAAGAAATATAAAAATAAAAAAGCTAAAGTCATGGGGATAAGAAACAAGTGTGCGGCCTGGAATTATTTGGTTTAAAAAAATAAAAAAAAATATCTCAGTTTCCCATAACGGTCTTCCGTTCAAACGTACATCTTTTACAAACCAGTTATTTAGATGTATCACACGCGTTTTACGCGCGTGCGATTAGATTTTTTTTAGAAAAAAAAAATTAGTGTTTTTATTTTATATATATATAATTTTTATTTTGAGAATCTAATTTATAAATTGATAAAATAATTTGAAAATTAACAGGTAAATAATCTTATTTTTTAGGCAATATTTTAGTAGGTATTAGAATTGTATTTTTACTGGATTATTCTTTAATTTTGTCTCTACTTAAATATAAAAGTGTAGAGGCAATTTTAAACTAAAAAAAATGAGGAATCCAAATAGAAAAAGCTCATTAAATAACAGTATAGATAATCCAGAATAGTTACTAATAATTTGGATTTTTAAAAAATAAAATAAAAAATCAATGATCCACTTAAGAAAAATTATTTCCCCACCCACAGCAAGGATTAATTTATTTTTAACATTTAATTAAATCAGGTAATCTCTCAAATTAAGAAAAGAAGCTTGTTTCTTTTTTTCTATTTTTCCTTTTTTTTTTTGTTCCATTTCTTCTTACCCATCTTCTTAAATAAAATAAAATAAAAAAATGATCCTAATCATATACCTCATATTTTCATAGATTCCCTCAAACATTTTATTGTTGCCGTTTATATTTCTTTATATATTCTCAAAAACTTTGTAATGTGTGACAAATCTTGAATCACATACCAGTATCCTTCTATATCACAGTTTACACAATAATTTTAACATTTAAGCCCTTTTTTCCACAAAACAATATAATGTTACAATTTGTTTAGAGAACCTCACCCTTTTAAGGACAAATATTAAGCATTATTTTTCTCCTTCACTTCCCTCTTTTAAATCTCTAAGTCATCTCTCTATTTATATAGCCAGTGTCCTATTATAGCATTCTATAACAAGACATATTTTCTTCTCTTGAACATTAACTTACAAAATTTTTGGCTATGGAACAAAGAACCTTTTCTGAAGGAAAGAAATAAGAGGCTGTGTTTGGTAACAAATTTTACATGTTTTTAATTTTTCTCATAAATTAAGTTTTGAGAACAGTTTTTGTTTTCTATTTATTTTGAATTGTCAAATAAGATTTTTAGTCTTAAAAATAAAAAATTATTTTTAAAAATATAAAATAATGAGAAAAAACAGTTACGAAACATGTTTATCATGACAATTACAAAAAATAGTAAGTATTTTACTCATTATTTTATCATGACAGTCATCTTTCAGGCTCACGCACTTCTTGCTATTTTAACGAAGTTTTGATGTAGAATATGATAACAAACTTTAAGACCATGCATATCATACACCTGGCTATGCCTTTAAGGCGATGCATTTCATAAAATGTTTCCATAAGAGATGCGTATGGACACTTGGATATGTCTTTAATGCCATTCATTTCATAACTTAAAAAGCCTTTAAGGCAAACCAATTTCATAGGAAATGTTTTTAAAACACGTACATGAACACTTGGCTAAGTCTTTAAGGCAATACATTTCATAAAATGCTTCCATAAGATATGTGTATGGACACTTGGCTACGATGCATTTCATAGAAATTTTCCTATAAAGCATGTATATGAACACTAGGCAAAGCCTTAGTTATGCATTTCAGAGGAAATGTTTCCATAGAAGACGTGGATGAACCACTTGGCTAATTAAGCCTTTAAAGCCATGCATTTCATACACTTGGCTAAGCCCTTTAAGCAAGCTCATACATTTGTCCAAGCCTTTTGCCATGCATTTCTTACACTTTAAAGGGTAAGCATTTCATACACTTGGATAAGCCCTTTAAGCTCATACATTTGACCAAGCCTTTCAGCTCATGCATTTCATACACCTGGCTAAGCCTTTAAGGGCATGTATTTCATAAAATGTTTCCATAAGAGATGTGTGTGGGCACTTGGCTAAGTCTGTAAGGCCATTCATTTCATACACTTTGCTACACCTTAAACGCCAATAATATATTTCATAGGAAATTTTTTTTATAAAACTCATACATATATGAACACTTGGTCTCTTCATAAGGCCATGCATTTCATAAAATATTTTCATAAGATATATGCTATATAGACTCTTGGCTATATATGAAGCATTTCATAGGAAATGTTTCTATAAAACATGTATATATATATATATGAACACTTTTTCGTGTAGACCGGACCCACTTGTTTTGGAGGATGCCCCCACCTCTGGCTTTTCCCTGGTTTCCTATAACACTAACTACCATATTGATTGTAATAAAAGGTGCTTATGGATTGTTTGATATGAAAGCTGGGGATATTAAGCACTTGTTTTCCCGAAAACATATTCATTTCTTGATTTCCAAACCTGTCCATTCCCAAACGTAAAAAAATCATGTTCCGAAGTATGTAAATATGACAATTGGAGTTTGCTAGTTAAATTGTTTTGGAGCCAAGTAAATAGAGGGAAATTGAAAAAGATCCAAGGAAAAAATGCCCGAGAGGGATGTCTAGAATTCATGTGCCCAAGGGCAGTACCGGCCGGAGAACAATGATATTTGTGGTTTCCGGCCTAGAGCATCGAGAACAAGAGTAAACTCACCTCACTTCTTAGCTAAACACTCCCTAGTGGGTTACTCAATTATTGTTTACATGATTGGTTTTTTAATTACTTTTTTCCTTTTTCCTTTTTCTTTCAAATAGCAATAAGAAATGATTTTTGGTGATTTAATTTAAAGAAAATCAACAACCAAAAAACGAATATATGTCATTTTGAGGGTTATTGACAGCGTTTTTTTACGAACACTAACAAGAGAACTAAATTGAATAAAGTTGAAATTTGGAGGATTAAATTGAATAAAAGTGAAGATGGTGGGCTGAATTGAATTTTAAGAAAAGTTAGAGGATGCAATTTATAATTTAGCCTTAAGTAAATAAATTAAACGGCAAATTAGCAAATAAAGTGAGAAAAGTGTGAGAGTTACACATATGGTTATTGAAGAGTTAATATTTTAGTCTAAATCTCACATTGAGAGAGAGAGAGAGAGAGAGAGAGAGAGATTTATTGAGTCTGTGTAATGTAGGAGAAAATGGGTCTAACCCTTGCACATTGGGGAATGTGAAGAGGAGGTATGAAAATACCATTTACACACTATAGTTAAGGGAATAAATAACCATTGACCCGCTAATTAAACTAGTCGTTGGGCCTCTTAACTCTTTTGAAACTCTTGATCACACTCATTAATTAAAACGTGACCATTGACCCACTAATTGGACTAGCCATTAAACCTTTTTAACTCCTATGAAACTCCTCATCAGACTCATTAAAACAAATAACTCCAACATCTAATTAATTGGGTAATTAATCTTGGGAGGCCTATGATCTAAAAAAATAAACAACCATTGACCTACTAATTGGAGTAGCCAATATTGGGTCTCTTAACTTCTTTAAAACTCCTCAAATCCATTATAACATGTAACTCCAACATCTGAATAATTACGCTATTAGTATCAAGAGACCTAATGAACCTATAAACAGACTACCTCAGACACATTTACACTAATTTTTGTGCCTCAGTTCAATATTTTTGAGATATTCAATAAAATATTATTGCAATTCATATTTCCACATTTAAACCCTCCCCCATACAAAAATGCAATATTTATATTGATACAATTTTAAAAGCTAAAGGTTCAAATTAGAACAAACCAAACTATAAGAAGTAATATGTAATAGTCTTTTTCACGGTTTAATTTGATACTTTTTTTAAAATTATAGTTCTTATAATTTATAACCACCCTTAAAATATTGTTTAATTTTTTAGGTAGTTAACCTAAACCAAGTATCAAAAGAACATTTAAAAAAATCATACAATAATGATGAAAATCAAAGCTTCGTATCAATTGAATTTTTCAATAAGATTTGATTAATAAAATATTCATCATAGAACTTTCTTTTTCCCTTTAAGAATCTATTCAACATAGAACTTGATAATGGCACATTCACTAACTTAAACTAATGACTAATTTTGCAAATGCGCGTGGGTTTTTACTTTTTAGTTGATTAATAAAAGGTGAGATGAGATTTAGGATAGGTTTTTACATTAAAAATTGTCAATATATATATTTTTAAAAAATATATTTTCTTTCAAGTAATAACTAAAGAAAATCTATTTGAAATTGAAGATAAGAAGTAAAAAACAGAAACAGAGAAGGCAAGGGCAATCCAAATAGTTGCAAGAAAGAGGCACCAAAAAAAAAAAAAAAAAATAGTATATAATATAAGAATACGAGGGAAAGGTGAGTATGATGTAACCTAAGTAAGGGATAATGTTAAAAATGGTAGAGAAAATCACCGTTAAAAACTAATGTAAAATAGAAAGTAGGGCCTGGCAAAGCATGGGGTATGGCCTTTTTAGCTGATTGGTTTTTTTTTTTGGGTAGGCATCATGGATTAGATTAGATAGGCAACAAGCCAACAATATTATATACTATATAGTCTATAATTTTTTTTTTTTTTTTTGAGTAAATAGTCTATAATAATATAAAAAGTCTCTAGAGGTAACACTAAGGCATGGAATGGACTTTATGTGTTTGCCTTTTGTCCCGTGTGAATCAATGACTAATTGGTCTATGTGACTAACATAACATCCTCTAATTGTCTTTCTATGTAAGCACTTAACAATATCTGCTTCCTTTTGTTTTGATTCTTCCAACTTTGAAAAATCTTTTTAGGAAAAGACCAATTATAGAAAAGCTATAAAAATAAAAAATAAAAATAAAAAAAGCCAAGAAAGAGCGAATTTGGAAGAAACCCTAGTAAGTAAAAAAAATGACAAAAAATAATAATAATAATAATAATAATGCCACCCTAGGAATTTTAATAGATTTTTATTGGTTCTTAAATTTTTTTTTTTTTTTAAGAAAGTTTTAACATATGGCGTCCGCTTTTGATGATAGCTCTTTTATCATCAGACCAAGATATCAATCAGTTTTTGGTATAGGCAAAGATTGAACCTCAAACCTCTTATATAACTATTAAAAATTTTACTAATTGAGTTAACTGAAACTTACTTTACTAATTCTTATTTAGGTCTATTATAGTATTATTTTGCCATTTCTATTAATAACAATAATATCATGTTGGGAATTTTAATAAATTTTTATTAGTTCTTATTTGGGTCTATTATTACAGTAATATTTTTCCATTTATATTAATAATTAGTCAATGAAATATTTTGTAGATATTTTTGTGGTTTTAGAGTTATTTAAGAAAAACAAAAAGGAGAAAAAAAAAATCAAGAGGTTGATATTGTTTTTTTTGTATTTATAAGAAAAAGAAAAAAGAAAAAAGAAAAAAAAGAAAAGAGGAGGCATAAAAATAGAGCGAAGAGAGTTTAAGAGCTAGAGTTTGAGAGCCCGCCGCCTGAGAGAGATTGTGAACTCATCTCTGAACTCAAAAACTGAAAGACACAGAAACAAAGGTAACAAAGGTAGGTTTGGGTACTAATGACAAACTCTTTCTTGGTACAATACTAAGCTTTAACACACAAAAAACACGGTTCCAAAATTACTTTCATTGAATCCAATTCTACTTTCTTGTCTCATTCTTTCGTTTTTTGGTCTTTCTTTTTTATTAATCTTTATTCAAAAGCGGAATCTTTTTCTTTTTGAGAGAAAGAGAGAGAGAGACACGCTCCACAAATCCCCGCAAAGAAAAGAAAAAAAGTGTAGACTAGACTTTGTAAAAACCGCCATTGTGAACAAGATTACATTTTTCTCTCCGTTCAGACTGTCTGTTTGATAATATTGTATATAAAATCCCAAAGGGAGAACTGGGTCTTTCTGGATTACTTAAACCACCGCTATTCTAAACCAGTTTTTTTGTTTTTGTTTTTTGGGTTGTGTGCTTTTTGAGTTTGTGTAATAATTAATTTTGTGTTATTGTGATTGTTGTTGTTGTTTGGTTTCGTTTGGAAGGAATTGGTATAAAAAGAGAGAGAGAAAATGAAGTATATATTGGTGACGGGTGGTGTAGTAAGCGGTCTTGGCAAAGGGGTCACTGCTAGTAGCATTGGACTTCTGCTTATAGCTTGTGGACTTCGTGTAACTTCAATTAAAATTGGTATACCACTCTTTCATTCCTCATTTTCTCATTTACAGTCATTGCTTTGCATTTGGATTTCAAACAAAAATGGGATTTTTTTATATATATTAATTATAATGGAAATATGGTGATTTTTGCCCCCTTTTCTTATTTAACTTTTGATTGCTAATGAAGTTTTTTAATTAGTGGATTGGCTGAACAACCATATTAAGCAGCTATAAGCTTATGCATACCAAGACCATCTATTTCCAGTAATCCTTTTCAGAGGACTATGGTGCCATTTCCATCAAATAGATATTTTGCTTATAATATAAACCAATGTTTCTATTGTAAGGAATCAAATTCTTAATTTTTCATAGAAATGGCAATCCTTTGAGTGCCATGATCTTGTTAAAAGTGTTGATGCTTAATTTAAATTTAGCATCTTGAATGCCAAATTCTTGAAAAAGAAGTTATGCAGGTCAAGCATGCTTAATGCACTCTCTCTTTTACATGTCACTAAAATGGTCATTTCCCATTGCTGGTCCAAACCTTAGTGAGGTATTGGGAGGGAGGTGGCTTGAAAAGGTTCAAACTATATATTTGCATTATTCTTATTATGTTCTAAATTGGTTCCATACATGCAGATCCTTACCTGAACACCGATGCGGGAACCATGTCTCCTTTTGAGCATGGGGAGGTATTTGTCTTAGACGATGGCGGTGAGGTAAGTTAAATTCTGGATTATTTTCTGTTCGTCTATTATCAAACAAGGTGGGAAAGAACAAATGCATACCAAATATCAGCTTTTCCTAAATAGAATTATAAATGCAAGCCAAAGAATGTTCTGATTCTACTTTGAACCATACTTTCACTGGTTTTATGGGTTATCTGTGTTCATCTCCTATTGTTGAAAGCACATGCATTGATGTTCTGATTACTATGCTTTCTCTAAGGAGGGTGTGTGCGTTTCATGTTTTCATTTTATAGAAAGAATATGACTGGTTTTTTGTTTTGTTTTGAAGGTGGACCTTGACCTTGGAAACTATGAACGGTTTTTAGACGTTAAGTTAACCCGTGACAACAATATTACAACTGGAAAAATATATCAGGTATACTGAAATGAATTCTCCCACTGTTTGTAGTGAAGTCTACCAATTTGAGTTAGTATGAAAAATCATGTGAGCTCAGTATCCCAGAGAATTATTGCTGTCTTTAATTCTTTTTCTTGATGTTTAACAGTCTGTTCTTGAGAAGGAGAGAAGAGGAGACTACCTTGGAAAGACTGTCCAGGTCTTTTTGACATTCAACTTCTTTCCTTGTACTAAGCTTTCCATTTTATTTTATGGATTCTGAATTTTGTTTTTCCCTTTGCTTTACTCTAGGTTGTTCCACACATTACAGATGCCATTCAAGAGTGGATAGAGCGTGTTGCAAAAATACCAGTGGATGGACAAGAAGGTCCAGCCGATGTTTGTGTCATTGAATTGGGTGGAACTATAGGTATGTTAAAATATTTTATGTGTATTAAGATGAGCCCTTCCCTTGTTATTATAAAGATTAAAATAAATTTGTCTTGATGCAGGTGACATTGAATCTATGCCATTCATTGAGGCGCTTGGCCAATTTTCATACCGTGTAGGTAAGATCAATGAGAGCATCATCTAATTTTGCAGGTTCTTGTAAGTAAAATTTTTTTATTGAGTTTATTTGAGCTGGTTTTACCCAAGTGTTTCTGGTATTAGGCCCTGGTAATTTCTGCTTAATTCACGTCAGCCTCGTCCCTGTTCTCAATGTTGTTGGTGAGCAGGTATATAATACATCATTTTTTATTTGTGGGGCATACTAGTTCTAAGTTTTGTAAATGTGAATTGCACTTGAGTATAGAATCATTGATTTTGCTGTCTTATATTTTCCAAAAACAGCATGGCTTTAATTAATAGAGTGCTCAAAATTTTCAATTTATAGAAAACAAAACCTACCCAGCATAGTGTTCGGGGACTCAGAGGAATGGGGTTGACACCAAATATTCTTGCTTGTCGTAGTACAAAGGTTTCCTTCTTTCCCTCACTTTATTTTTCTTTCAGCAACTTAATTTGACTGCAGTAGTCTCAAAGATCCTTTCTTTCTTTCTTTTTTCTGTTTTTATGGTTTTGACAGGCACTTGATGAGAATGTAAAGGGGAAACTTGCTCAATTTTGCCATGTGCCGGTAAAATCACCTAGATACTTGCACATATGCACATGCGTGTGTGCTGGACGTTCTTTCCTTTGCGTTTCTCTAAACCATTAGTTACAATATTATTCTAAGAAGAACTGACTTATTTACAGGCAGAAAATATTGTCACTCTCTATGATGTTCCAAACATATGGCACATTCCCTTGCTATTAAGAGTAAGTAATTTCTTTTATCAATTCTGAAACTGGTTGTGGTTATAATTGTTGCACGGCAAGAAATTGAAAATCTCTCTCTCTCTCTGAAATAGGATCAGAAGGCACATGAAGCAATCCTGAAAGAGCTGAACCTTCTAGGGTTTGTCTTTCTAACTCACTCTATTTTTGCTGTGTAATCTGTTTCTCGCTTCTTTCGCTGCATCTCTTTTATGGGATTAAAATTTTGTCAAAAATGTTTAAGTCTATCGTTTTTCTTGTGGCCCATTAACGTTTCTATAATTTCCAGTGTTGCTAGAGAGCCTGCTTTAAAGGAATGGACTGTGAGGACAAAAGTTTCTGACATGTTACACAAGCCTGTGGGTCTCAAGCGTCTCATATATGCTTTGGATTGATTTATTGAATAATGTGAAGAATAATGCTTTAACTTCCATCTATGTTACAGGTTAGAATTGCCATGGTTGGAAAATACACTGGCCTTTCAGATGCATACCTCTCTGTTTTAAAGGTAAGTTGCTTTATTGTTCAATGATTTGGAAATCCAGTTTCCATTAATTATCATAATTATCTTTTTCAATGTCATATTTATGTGTTACTTATTTGTTTCCCTCTCCTCTCCCATCTCCCTCCGTTCCAAACATACTCTTACATTTATCATAGTTCTGCATCCAATCTAATTAATTTAGAGCAATAGTATTTGCATTTCTACAACTTGCATTAACTACTTGTACAATTTGAAATAACATATTGTGTATCTGCCCCGGTGTGTATGCATGTGCAAATTTGCCTTTTGATACATGACTAAATATTTGTCTTATTTTCTATTTAGTGCTTGTTAATGTTGAGGGTATTTTTTTTTTTTTTTTTCCTAATGAAGTTGCTCGATAATGGGTCACACATAATTATACTTTTAGAAAAGCTTGTAAACGTTAAAGGATAGATTATCATTTGAAGTTAATTGTTTCACATTTTGTATGGTCATATATTTATATTTAATATTTCAATATAGATACTTTCAACAGTTTAGCAACTATTATATGCAATTCAAACTGTCTCATTGCAGCAGATGCGTGTTTAGGGATTATATGACTGTAGCTTTGTTGAACAATTATCCATGTAACACCATTTTGAAACAGCCTACTTGGTCCTTATTTCAGATGTGTGTTTACGGTTTATATGCTCCCCACCTCCTGGTGCAGGATAGCAACCTTCTTAATTTTAACTGGACAGCTTTGTCCTTCAATTTACACTTGAAATAAGGCTACTGGGCATATTTGTGCACGCACACAAGGGTTAAAGATATGAATAAACAATTTGCCTTAGTTATCTGGCTGCAAGGGTTAAAGATAAACCTTTACAATATACCATTCTTTCATGCTCTATGGATGTCATGCATACATTTTGTATGTATTAAGTGTTCTTTATTTATTTTTTGTTCACATCATGCCAATGAATGGAGCTATAGCTCATAATAATGGGATGGAGGGTGAAATCGTGGGTTCAAGAACCACTAGTCCATGTGTGACCAATAAAAAAACCATACATATCATGCTTCTAAAGTTGTGACACTTCAGGTTATAATATATAGCTTCTTCTTCCAGGCTCTTTTGCATGCCTCTGTTGCTTGCTGCAGGAAGCTTGTTGTAGATTGGGTTGCAGCGGGAGAACTTGAAGACATTACTGCAAAAGAGGTGGGTACTGAATTGTACTTATCTTACGCTTGTTTATTGTAAATGTTTTACAAATTGACTATTATTTCCTAATACTTGCAGGCCCCTGAAGTTTATAAGGCAGCATGGGATCTTTTGAAGGTGATTCTACTTGAAGAATTGATTGCCTTATAATAATCTTCTGTTTCTATGTACATTACATTGAATTTATAAATTAATGTAGATTTATTTTGCCCATTACCCTTCTAAACAGTCTTCCTTTGCAGGGTGCTGATGGTGTTCTTGTTCCAGGAGGGTTTGGTGATAGAGGAGTGCAAGGGAAAATTCTTGCAGCAAAATACGCTCGAGAGAATAATGTTCCGTACCTAGGTATTTGTCTTGGGATGCAAATTGCTGTCATTGAGTTTGCACGATCTGTTCTTGGTTTGCATGATGCCGACAGTACTGAGTTTAATACTGAAACAACAAATCCTTGTGTAATATTTATGCCAGAGGTAAGTAATTGTAAAAGAGTTGAAGTGTGTGTGTTTGTGTGTGTATATATCTTTGTATGGTAATCAATGTTCAATCTAGTTAAGCTAGTGTCTGTTCTACTTACTAGGGTTCAAAAACTCATATGGGAGGTACTATGCGTCTGGGATCAAGGAGGACTTACTTCAATGTTCCTGATTGCATATCTGCAAAGTTGTAAGGACTTCGGACTGACTTAAGATTGCATGCATTCATATGCCACTCACACTTCACAACTTGCTTGGGGTATCCTTTAATAATGATAAATGTGCTTTGTATTCAATAATTTATCTCCATATAGGAACTTATGATAACACCATATCACATGATTATATAAATGGATCCTCATCAAACATTCTCAGCTCTAACCTGGCAATATGATTTGGAATTATGTTTAGGTATGGGAATGTAGGTTTTGTTGATGAGCGACATCGGCATAGATATGAGGTAAATTTCTCCACTGTTTTACATGGTCAAGGTATACACTCTTTATCAAAAAGATGTAGTATATACTACACTCCTGATTGAGTAGTCACTAGAAATTATTGATGGTGTACAGGTCAATCCAAATATGATATCACAACTTGAAAATGCTGGTCTATCATTTGTTGGCAAAGATGAAACTGGTCAGCGCATGGAGGTATGTATTGTAGCAGGAGATGTCATACTGTATTCTATATAAATTAAGTTTATGGGGTTGAACCAAATACTAGAATCTTCAGTTCTTCAACTTCATATTTATTTTTATTTATAGTAAGTATGAGCATTTTATTGGTATAATGAATGCAGATTATTGAGTTGCCCAGTCATCCGTACTTTGTTGGTGTTCAGTTCCATCCTGAATTTAAGTCAAGACCTGGGAAACCGTCTGCACTGTTCTTAGGTACTTCTAAATCCCAATTGTTGATTTCATTAGTATCTCTCTCCCTTTTAACCAAGTGCTGATGCAAGGCAAGTACTAATAAAATTATTTGATATGTTGGTGATTGTTACTAAAAGGTTGAGCCAGTACTTATATGTCAACAATGCATTGATTTATAGATTATTTCCAACCTTCATCATCTACATAGTAAATATGCACCTTTGTGCCTGGTCCCCAAAATTGGGACTATACTTGTTCATTTTTTCTCATGTACCATCTGCAAATAGAAATATTTCCCCGTTATGTACTGTTAGTCATCATTTATGTTTGCTATAAAAGTATAAATGTGCCCTATTCACTAAATGGCTAGAATTCAATGGCTTTACTTCATGAATGTGCATCTGTAATAATGGGCTGATATAAATTCTATGTCATGTTTACAGGACTAATTGCAGCAGCATGTAAGA
Source organism: Quercus berberidifolia (assembly GCA_028535905.1). NCBI lineage: Eukaryota > Viridiplantae > Streptophyta > Magnoliopsida > Fagales > Fagaceae > Quercus > Quercus berberidifolia. Next base: position 87,390,298 of record JAPQVW010000003.1, on the reverse strand, counting down.
ACTTGGAGAATTTTCTACATGATAATGGGCACATAAGAAAGTCAGTGACCAATGGGATGAGTAATGGACACTCAATGGTGAAAACCCACATAAATGGAGGCACAATTAAGTCTTCCAATGGTCCTGTACATGGTGTGTATAGCAATGGTCATGGTCATGGTCATAGCAATGGTAATGGTCATGGTCATAGCAATGGTCATGGCAATGGTAATGGTGTGCACTTGGAATGAAGTTGCTGATTCTCTTATAGCAGTTTCTTCCGCACGCGTCCTTCTGTCAAAAGGGCTTTTTGGTAGCCATCGGTTTTGTCTGTACAGCTGTTGAGGATGGGTAGAAGTTTTAGCTTGGGAGATGTCTTTTGGATGAGGGTGCTGGTGGTGGTGGTTAAGTCTTTTGAATGACGGCTTATGTTTCCAAGAAGTATATGCTGAAGTTGTAAAATTAATTTTGTTGGACTGAGTTTCCTATTTTCGCAAGGACAAACATGCTGGCTATGGAAAAGAAAAAGAGATGTATGGACCAGTTTCTAATACATGAGAGCAAATCGTTTTTTTTTTTATATATATTTTGTTATGAATCGAATATACGTTTTGGCCATGATTGAAAATCACTAGGAAGTGTACGTGCAAATGTGCATTGGTAACATTACTTGATTTTTAAGTCGCATGGCATAGAACAGTTTTTTGAAAGACAAACAAGAATTGGATATGGTTGTTAAAGGGACCCCTTTTTTTTTTCTTCTATAGAAACTAGTTCCTAGGCCCTCTTTAAGGGCCAGTACCGTCAGTTTTGAAAGAGAAACATGAAGTGGATATATGGTTGTTAACGAGACATTTTTTCTAATAGAGTCCTTGTAAGGGCCACTAGTGTCAGTTTTAAAACAGGAACATGAGATGGATATATGGTTGTTAAAGGGACAGATTTTCTATAGAAACAAGCTCCTTTATATGGTTGTTAAAGGGACAGATTTTCTATAGAAAAAGGCTCCTAGGCCCCTCTAAGGGCCACCCTTTCATATTAAATTAGGACTACTTATTGTTTCAGAGGCCGAGGAGCCATTAGGCCCCCCCCTGCCCTCTATCCGTCAGGTAACCCCCCATACACATGGCGCTTGCAAGTTCGATACCATTTGTCTCGATATGAGAGAGCATCATATCCAAAAATGATTTTTCCTTCAAGAATTCATCTTAATCACATATATAAGCTTAATTGCCCTATTGCTTGTCCGCTGCACGTGTTGCATTTATCTCACGCTCACACTCATATCCAATTAGACAACCTAGTGCTTGTCTGATGTGGGATCTAGCACATGACCACACAACTCATCCATTTAGACACTCACAATCTGGATATCATAATTAATGACCTGATTCATTGAAATTTTAACCTACAACAGTACATGAAAAGACAGGATGGAAGAATATGGGACCCCAAGTCAAGCCATCTCCCTTGAACTCGATGATACAGAATTTGCAATACCAAAAACTTGGCATTAGAATTTTGGTCCAACCGTCCAAGAAAGGAATACGAAATCCTCACCCCACTTTAAAAAGAACAAAGAAATAATGATAAAGGTGGGACTCCATCTAGGTCTCTGTTAAGCCACTAGAGACGTTAAGGTGGAAAATAGAGAATTCATTGAAAGTGGAAGAGAAAAATTTGAATAACTGCTTGAAAACATAGTGGCTATAAGTATATACAGGCATGGACGTATATGACCAGGCAATTCAACTGCCATTTTCAAGTACAAATCTCAATTTAGAATTCTCCTTCCCATTTTGGAGCATTGAAGCCACCTTACAAAAGACAGCAAACAACACTGAATAATTTCCAGGAAGCCCACAATTATAGCTTCAATTTATTATACACTGTGTCACGATTAATCAATTCAATGTGCCAGTTGTGCTGTGTACCCACAATTATAGCTTCAATTTATTATACACAGTGTCAGGATTAATCAATTCAATGTGCCAGTTGTGCTGCGTATTATTGGGGTCTGTTGTGGATATACGTAAGTTCCTGTTGTGGTAGTCATAAAGAGTTCGCCGATGGCCAATGCTAATATATGTGATGCCTGCTGCTCCAATCTGCTGGTATAAATGAGCCTGCAAACAGAAGCACAACCATTAAAATCTCAAGTTGAATTGAAGAGGGATCATGCCATCTTAACTCAACTCAACAACCTCTTGGCTGCCTGAAATATTAGCAGCCTAGTAGTCTTGACTTCAAATGTACACACAAGTTTGATTTGCATGTCTGGAGTACAAGCAAACGGCAATTCTGCCACCATAATTTCTTCCATACTTCCAGTGGATCCATATCTCCTTGTCTAGTATTTACACATATAGTATTTACACATGTCTGGAATCTCCTAAAAAATCACTTAACTAGTAGTCCACAGGATCCATATTTACTGGACAGGAAAGGTATATTACTTTAAACAAAGACATCTTTCAATTCCCACATAGGGAGAATAAAGCAATGTGGTGCATTCCTTAATCTAAAAATAAAACTTGCATTGTAAAATAGAAGATTAAAAATCCATGATACCTCATTGGCTTCATCTAAAGCACTGGTAGATTCATCCAATAGAACCAATTTTGGTTTTGAAAGCAAAAGACGTGCAAAAGCAAGTCGTTGCTGCTCTCCAAGTGAAAGAACACTAGACCATTCACATGTTGAATCCAGACTACCAAAACGAGGCAATATATAGCCAAGACGAACATCCTCTAAGGCCTGTATTAGATCATCGTTTGTGGGCTTAATAGGTTTCTCAATTTCATTTCCTGAGATTTGTGCACGCATCAAGAAAGGCAGTAAACCTGAAACAAATTTGATTACACTCAAAACATCAAACTTGAGAATGCTTAAACAAAAAGGACTTGATACATGGCAAAGATGAGTAGCCAAAGGATATAAAATCACTCAATATAATAATTAGATAAATCAACATGGCATGTTTTTTGTCAATTAGTGTATAAGCTAATATAGAAAGCATAGAGGTATCTGAACTATTAAGGTCTTTGTTAGTACATCAATGTATGATGTGTTTGATATACATTGTTGGTCCACTTTCTAATAGCTTAAGCTTTTAGGACAAGCGGTTTAAAACAGAGCATCGGAGCCTTGGCTATCAACAAAGTCTTCAGATCGAATCCTAATAATTGAAGTAACCGCTGTTTGTTCTAATTATTTTTCAGTGTTTATGACTCTGTGGAGGGCCCACATTTAGTTCATGGTGTTGGATGTGCTTGCACATTTAGGAGATGAATTATAATGTATAAGCTTAAAATGCATTGTTGAACACATTTCTTATCAAGGTAAGCTTTTTGTACAATCATTGTCTAACACTCTTTGATCATAATCCAATATCCTATAGCAAAGATCCATCAATTACCATTTACCACATATATTTAACTAAGAATTTTTTATTTCCACTTTCTTGTTCAAATGTCCTTCAAATTACAAACGAATTGAGCAGAAAATGCTAGAGATATTATCTACTATAGTTTTTAACATTTGAAATTAAAAAATTAAAACATAATTACATACCAGTTGGTTTAGCACTATCTGAGTTGGCAACTGCATCTTCAGCCCACATAGGATAAAGCAATTGCTGACGAAGTGTTCCCAAAACCATATACGGTCTTTGAGGAAGGAAAAATATGCCTCTAGAATTTCTATTTATGTGTCTTTTAAGTTCCCCATGTGTATCATGTATTGTATTTGCTTCAGGAAGATCCCCATCTGAAGAAATTGATGACTGAGGATATTGCCCATCATCTACATAGAATGTGACTCTTCCTCTTCCAGTACTCCAAAGACCAGCCAAAGCTCTTAACAAGGAAGTCTTACCACTCCCGCTAGGCCCTGTTACCTGTTAGCACAGGTACATACCAGTATATGTCTTCAACACCCATAAGCTTGCAGAGGTTAGTCCCATCCCCCGCCCCCACCCCCCACCCCCCCCCCCCCCCCCCCCACAAAAAAAAAATTAAAATAAAATAAAACAAACCACTCACCAGCAAATGATCCTTCTCATTGATCACCAATGATAAGTCTCTAACCAGTGTAGCTTTGCTTGGAGTCCGTAGGGTCAAATTCTCTATATCCAGTAACTTGTCTTTGGGCATTGATCCATTAGACTCCAGTACAGGTGAACTTCTAACACTATTGTATACAAGACATATCTCTTCTGAGGGGTCAGAAAGACTTTTAGAGCTGCTGCTATCTAAAATGTCATCAAATTCACCTGCATATGTGGAGGGCCAAGTCTGTTATCATTAGGTAAATAAGCATTCAAATTCAAAGATCTACAGCTACCCCATAGAGGATTTCCAATTTCACCAAGTCATGCGAAATGGATCGCACATTTGAGAATACCTTGAATCATTGATAAATTTATGAATGTGTGACTTTTTTTTTTTCAGATAATAGCTGAAAAAAAAAGTGTATAGGAAAAAAAAATCTCACACGGTGACATTGACATGCTTTTATCCCATTACACTAGATATCCATGGTGAACTCCAGGAACCCAAAGGGATATGAATAAGCACAGCAAGCTTTCCAGACATGGTATATCTATAGCAGAGTAAAAAATGCACCCATGTTTCCCCAAATCTTGTATCTTATCCCTTTTTCATTGAGATTTCCAAGCACTATGGGCCACATGGGTAGCTCACTTAACAGTGTTGTAATTGCTCAAAGATGTAATGGAGCCTAATTATAAAAGGAAAAAAAAGGACCAAAGTACAGCACCTAGTCGATCAATGACAGCTGAAAATGCGCTGATAGACTGAAACTGGTAAACAATGAGAGAGAAGTCTCCAAGGATATGATTGAAAGCAGATACTGACTGATTAATGACACCAAACTCAATTTTTCCTGAAAAGTACATGGGCGCAACAACAGCAGCAGGAAGAATTTGAATGAGGTAACGATAGCCATTGGTGAAGAAATCTAGATTTCTAGAAGATATCAACAATTGCTGCAAAGAAAAACAATAAAAGTATTCCATTCTTTAGAGTGGACCACAGGTATCATTTAAATAATAGGACTTCAACATGATAATAAAAACTTGAATTAGTTGATAATCAATGAGAAGCTAGATGAGAACCAATAAAAAGGAAAGTAGGGAGAGTAAAATGTTTTGGCCCTGATTAGTGTCCATTTGGAAAAAAAGCAAAATGCTTTTTGCTTTTTGTCTATGTTTTAAAAAAAAAAATTGAAATTAAGCCAACTTTTATCTTTTTGTCTCACATTTAGCAATAAGCTACCGAAAACCACAGGATACCAAATGGACACTTAATGTTAAAGGTATTAATATCAAAGGAAATATCAATATCAATTTGATAATCTATGAAAATTAATAGCAAAAATCATAGATGCAAATATGGAAAATTTTATAAATAAAATGCATATGTGGTTAGTATATGAGTAGGGTACTTAACAGTACACATTGTCAAATAAATTATATCCAGCAATAAAGTTATGTGAAATGAGTTCACAAATATTCAAAGTATCACAACATGATAACACACTACAAGTTTAATATTAGCTGCCTACAACCAGATAAGAGTTTTTGATCTCATTGAGTGAGGGTCACGGAAGTGTAACATGGTTTCTAACAATACTTATACTCTGTCACTAAATGTTCATAAAAGAAGAGAAATTCTCATCAAGAAATTCAATAAATAATGTTGTTTTTATGGCAATATTGGGCATATAGTCACATTATGTATATACAAACATAGGGGAGTTGTGTGTGTATGGGCTGGAAAAGTCTATAGTTGTCGCTTCAAAGAGAAGCACAAATATGAGTTCTGTCTGCAAAGAGCTTTGCCGGCTGGAAACACTACTTAGTAAGATTGAGATCATGTTCTCCAAAAATTAAGTTTCCCTCCGTGGGGAAGAAAGGCAATCAATACCAACTTAACAGTTCCATAAGATTAAGGCCAAAATTTGACCACAAAAAATTAACCAAAAGCTAGGTCACTTGAATAAAGCTGACCGTACCACTTGTATAGATGTTGAAGTCAACCAAAATGACCCTAACCTCAGTGGCGTTTTCTGTTATAAGAACTATCCTTTTTCTTTCTTTTTTTGGATAGGTAATCAAAGAAATATTATTAATGAAAATAGAAAGTAAAAATACAAGTTGTTCATGATGATGAACAAGAAGAAAAGGATAAAACAAACAACAAAAAAGAGGGAAATCAAGAAACTAATCTAAGAGAAAACAAAAACTCAAAGAGAGAAGAACAATCAATAAAACCCCAACAACAAGACCACTCAAAAAGACTACACTGGCACAAAACCTTTAACTTTTCCAAAGTCTTCTCAGTGTCCTCAAAGGAATGACATTTTCGTTCCAGCCAAGCAATCCACATCAAGCAACCTAGAATCAAATTCCAAATATTTGAAGTATGATTCACAAGCCATTGATGCCAACAAAATAAAAGTCTCACCACCAATCTTGGTATAACCCAATGAATACTGAAAGCCTGAAGCATAAAAGTCTAAAAGGTATATGTAACAGGACAATGAAGAAGAAGGTGGTCCACCAACTCCCCATCACAACGACACATACAACACCGATTTGCCAAAGAGCGACCCCTAAGCATGAGATTATCCAAAGTAAGAATTTAACCATGACCAGCTGTCCACAAAAAGAAAGCCACTCGCTTAGGAACCTTTGGTTTCCCAATACCCTTCCAAGGAAACAAAGAATCCTGAGTTCCTCGAATCGCAAGGTAGAAAGACCTAGTGTCAAACTATCCTTGATGTTGAAGTTAACATCAATGATATCTTCAATCATGGAACTTCCTAAAGAAATACTCTTAGACTCTGGCAATGTAATAATAGCATTCCCCCTCCCACAACCTCATGCAAGAATATATGATGTAAATCATGTAAGCATATATTCAAGGTGTGAGACAAGCAGTTGTCAAATCAAAAGCATATGACTGCAATATAGCAAAACTTGGTTTGGAATTTGGGGCTAGTGGAAGTACATTCACATGAACAATAAATAAAATCATCCGCATAAGACAATGAAATTTAACGTCATTTGGCAAACTCCATGTTTACATATACAACAACGCCAACCAAACTCCACTATCAAAAATATATATTACAACCACACTCAACCAAATCTCACAAACACAAACTAACTCAAAACCCCACATAAACCCAAACTAATTCAAATCTCAATATCTCACTCACCCAAAAATAACTCTCAATACCAGCAAACTCACAAAAGACCCTCACAATTATAAAGCCCCAATACATTCAATTGGGCTCTCCCACTCAAACAATAGACAAACTCTAAACTCACACATGCATTCATCTTTCAACCCCAAAAGAACTACCAAACTACTCTTCAAAGAAACCCACTCATGTTCTTTTAAGAAAAATCTCCTATTCCTATATGAGAGAACCATATGAGCCAAAGCCACCAAAACCCTCAATATTAATGCTTATATCTAAGGCTCTAACTCCAATTCGTTGGTGAATGAGGAATACAAAATTACTTTTTTTGACTGGTAACACAAATTACTTTTGCTATGGAATAAACTTTCCTTCCACTAAAAAGAAAACCCAAATAGGTAACCAGGCCAAAATAGGAATTTGAGGCCATTTTTAATTATAGGAAAATGGAAACAGCATAAGGAAAAGAGTGAAAACATCCATACAGTCAAATTTTCAAAAGCACTTCTGAAGCGCTGCAGCAGAAGTTGCATTTCGTTATCTTCGCCACCATAAAAAGCAATTGATTCAGCATTTTCTCTAACGCGTACAAGTCCATAACGAAAATCTGCTTCTTTCTTCTCTTGCAAGAAATTTAGAGTCACCAAACCCTGAAATTAGTAGTGAAACAGTCTCCAGTCAGTCAAACTGGTATTTTCTTTATGGGAAAAATTCTACTGTATGTTGAAAACATAGGGTACTCACCTTTCCAAGAAAAACACTTAAAGCTGTTCCACCAATCGAATACACAAGAAGAATGATAAACAGTGGAGGATAGATGCCATACAAGATGTTACTAAATGATATCAAGTCTACAGCAGAATTGAATAGTATCAAAGAGAAAGAAAGGGCTGTCCCAGTGAAGGAACTTAGATCATCAACAATCCGCTGATCTGGGTTGTCAATAATTGATTGTGATTGAATTTTGTAAAATGTCTGATTCTTCAGATAGCGTTCCATGTAATATCTAGTCATCCAAGACCTCCATCTCAAAGCTAGAGTGTCTCTTGCATAATCTCTCAATACAAAAAACTGTAAAACAACAACATATAATGGGACAATTATATAAATATGATTAGATCAATGGTAAGGAAGGCAACGGCATTAACATAGCAAGATACTGCACACGAATTCTATGGTGGCAAAGAAAATGGATAGAAGTGGCTGCTCATATATAGGAAAACCCCAAGGACCAATCGGTTCATTTATATTTTCAAACCGGTACTTCTATAAATATGTTTGATATATCCATTTATGTGTCATTCTCATCTCCTTTTCTAATAAAAAATTTTTACTTACCAAAAAAATATGTTTGATATATGTGGAATTGGATACTTATCTCTAATATGCAGCCAAACAAAAACTGCAAAATAAACAAATCCCATGTTTCCATGATCTAATGGTAATTTCAAGTTCTATGTCTGTACTTGAATAATTTATGCAGATGGGTGTTAGAATTCATAAAGAGATCACTTAGAAAAAATAAGACTTTACTTTAAAATAATTGAGGAAGGAAGAGTAGATCACAAATTTGTTCAAAACAAGTAGTTATGATCAAAGCTCTATTTTTTCTTTTGTGTGGGGTGTTTGTAATGCATTCAAATAGCTAGAACAGAGGGCTGAATTGATGGGGTTTCCTAAGTAATGAAAAATGTCAAGTTAATTGAACTGTGTTTGACATTAAAAGTTAGGGGGAGTGTTTTTCCTTGTTTATCTCACTCACATAACATTAAGTAATAGGCCAATAGGGTTTTGTTGACAAGTTAAGGTAAAACCAATCTCATGTTAAATTATGAACTATACTAAACAACATTGCAGGAAATCGTTTTTCAAAAGAAGACAGGTAGGTATTAGCAGAGGAAATGGAAATGGAAATGGAATACCTAAGAAAGTGGAGCAAAATTGTGCTCACCGGAATTCCACCAGCAAAGGCACCCAGGTAATACAGAAGTTGCTTCGTGAATTGTTCTTGGTCCTTGTCTAAAAAAGTTTAACAAAAAACAGTTATAGTAATAATAGAGAAGAGAAGAAATGGTAGTTAAGTTAGAAAGTAGTAGTGAAAGTACTGGCAAGAGCATTGTAGAAGTCACGGCCGAGGAAGTTGAAGCCGACACTGATGCCTGTGGTTGCTAGAGTGAGAGCAAACACAGCCGCCAACTGCCATCTGGCTTGGACTTTGTCTTCTTCACAATACCAATATGGGGCTGCCACCTTCCAGAATCTCCTCACAAGCGTTTTGAGATCAGGGCCCTTTCTATTACTGTTATTATTGTTGTTATCCACTTCTTCTTTTTCATTTGACTCTGGGGTTGAGGTTGAAGAAGAGTCATTGGATGATGATGATCTGGTGGCAAAACTGGTCCTCCTCCTACTTCTGGGTCGACTCCTAACATTGGTAACACTGGACATAATAGTTGATGAATGTCTAGAGAAACAGAAACCAACTTTTACTACTTTACTTTGCTTTTGGTTTTGGTATCGGTTTGTGCAACTGCAACACATAGTTGACAGACTGTATGCCTGTTGTGTCTGTACAACTCCAACTCCAACTCCCATCATTTTTCTTTGCTTTTTTCTTTTTCTTTTCTGGGTAAAACCTACAAAATTATAACTAACTCATTTTAGCCATTCTTTGTTCTTCAACCAATACATTGTAAAATTGTTCTTCAACTCAAACTCTCTCTCTCTCCTTCTTCCGGTTGCTTTCTCTGAGTTCTAGTTTGACTTTTTTAACTTTTTCTCTTCTGTTTATCTATCAACCAATTATCTTTATCTGCTACTACATGGGGGAAGTCTTGTCTTAACTCTTTGCGATCCTAGATATGCCACGCCACCCTCACATCTTCTTTACATTTTCAGCCTTTCTTTTTTTCCATCTATACAAATTTTCCCTACTTTGATTTGCTGGCCTGTCATTATTAAAATACAGAAGATAACCTTTTAACTCTTGAAGGCCAAAAAAATGTATGATGTTAGCTTAAAAAACCATCTTTTTTTTATTATTATTTAATTTATTTTTATTATTATTTATAGGTCTTATTACACTTTTTGTACTATTTATGGTCTCATTATACTATTTCAATTATTTTTTAACCTTATCTATAGTACTTTTAGTAAAAAAAATTCAATTTCAATTAAATAAATTATTCCTAAACATATTCTAAGAGAAGAAGAAGAAAAAAAAGGCTTACTACTGAGTGCAAGTAAAATGGAAAGATTACTGTAAAATAGTCTAAATAACTTTTGGAGACCTCACATTGATTAAACTGGTGCAAAAAATTTTTACAGATGGAAAGAAACTACACTTTCCTCCTCAATTATATGATTTAATTGCCAACCAATGAATTCAAAAATTTTACTTTATCCATCCAAAGACTAATTGTAATTGCTTTTTAATACATTGACATTATAATAATATTGCTATGGATTTCTTTTCAACACATAATTTATACGTACAAACTGTAACTCTTTCGAACTGAAATCATTAAAGGAAAATCCAAGTTATAGAAAATCCAACTCAGCCCCAACCACATATTCACTAAATTTAATTAACACATCATAATAAAAACTAAATTACGTCAATAAAGGCGTTTGGGTTCATCACTAAGGCTTACAGCAAAATCACACAATACAGAGTGCTAATAGAACAAGTCATTCATGTACATTATCTGAATTACATTTGAGCAACACCAAAAAGAAAAAAGAAAAAAAGGGAGCCCTTCTTTTAAGTGACCTCACTGTTGCTGTTCCTGCACCAATTCAGCCTCATTTTCATCCCCTTCAACAGCTGTGGATGTTCCTTGTGATGTTGCCATTGCCATTACCTCTCCAGGAGGTGGGTGGTCAAACTTACAGGTTGCACCAAACTTGCATGTGCCGGTTTTCAAATAATACGGGCAGAGAACAGCACCCTGTCAGAGCGTGTTGCCATATTAGTGCTCTCATATAGCAGCATTCATATGCATGTATAAAACACATGTAAACTACATATATAAAAAGAGGAAATTTTCAATTGTATCTCATCCCAATACCATTTCTTGCATATTTATATTTCCTAATGTGCCAGAACTCTTTGGCACCTGAGGCACTTGCCAGAGCACTTAAGTATCTACTAGTACAGTCTACTTGCCTGAGTGCAAAATTTCTTGCAAAGATTGAAGAGACAAGAAATGTTTGTGTGAAATATGAGGATATACTACATTTAATTCTAAGAACATGTACATTGCCTACCTCTCTCCTAGGTAAACCTGCAAGAGTGAGCTTAACAGCTTGTTGCTGAGCTTGTTTTAACAGTGATGGTGCAGAACGGTCAATAGGGTGATGGAACTTGCAATTTTCCCCGAACTTGCACTCCCCAGTCTTCATATAGAACTACAACATTTTTAAAAAGACAATATAGAATCATCAAGGGAGCATTGGTTTAGTAATAAATAAAAAACTGACTTTGACAAAGTAAACCAAATCTAGATACAGACTGGAAATAAGAAATTCTGTAGAATGGATAAAACAGCCTTGACACCTGTCATAGCATTACAATACAAGCAGTGTAACAAGAACAAGCTAGATGGCCAGTTGGCCTCCAAATGTGTCAAAATCTAATTAATAATAATAACCCCCACCCCCCAACTTCTCTCCCAAACACTACAAAATCAGTTAAACCCCCTAGAGCCTCAAAATTGATAATCCTAGCAACATTAAATAATCACAATTCGACAGAAGTTAATAATTATAATAAGGCTCTATTTGCAATTTTGAGAATTTAGCAGGTTGATAGCTCAGTTTTCAAGTTTAAGAGACACATGATACATCAGGTGGTAGTTTAGGGTGGTTTTTCTTGCAATTATTCCCATTAATAATAGAAATAGTAGTAAATGTTTCTACCAGTGCATCAACAAACATCTTCATAGTTGAATTGCTTCTTAATAGTTGAACCCCCAATTTTCATTCCATTTCAAGTAATCATCTAAAACTCTAGGTCTGTGACAAGCCAAACATCATATGCATTCAAAACTCAACCCAACAATGTAGACCTCCATTATAACTAGAGTACAAGTCAGGAAAAAAATACGCACATCACATTCAATCTGTCCAGGTCGTTGAGGGTAGATAGTTGGGCCCACCTGCAGCAAGCAAAACAAGAAACATTCATCAGTCTTTCTTTTCTTTTTTTCCTAAAGTAAAAAAATGCATCAGTTCTTAAGTAATTACGACCATAATCACAGTGTCTAAAAAGATTAAGAAAATTTGTATCTTTGCACCAAATTATGTTTTTCTGGCAGGTAAAAAACTTGCAAAGCATACAAAGGACTGCTGGAACTAGAATTTACAGAATGAGGGGGGCAAAGTAAAAACACTAATAAAAATTTAACCAATTTAAGATCATTAAAAATATGAAGCAGTTTGGGGGGCCAACCATATATATATATATATATATATATATATTTTTTTTTTTTTTTAAATTTACATAAATATAAAGGTGAAAAATCTAATTCTTGAAAAGTCTTCTATGTAGTTCTGCTCCTGAAAGGAACTCTTGAACGACCCATGACACAAATTTAATAACAGAACATCTTTCTGTATTCATAAATTACACACATCAATTTGTAAAAGATGGAAGTACAGGGCATGTGCAAAGAACTTGATATAGGGTCCAGGGTTTGTCCTGAGCCTGTGTGCACAAGGCACAAGCTGGACATACCACGTCTCAGATGAACTTGTGATGCATCCAGCTTGCATCCTATGCACATAGGACATCGGATGCAAGCAAAGTATGTATATGCTAAAGGAAAATCAGTAAAATGGAAAAATGAATCTGAACTTTGAGCCAAACCATCCCAATTCATTCTAGTGCAGAGAGAGAGCTAAATCTAACAATAGACCATTTTATTTTTTTTTTGGGGGGGGGGGGTGTGGGGAGGGGACGAACAATAGTAACAATTTCCAATTTACCGTTGGCTGAGCCAATCTAGGGTCAATAGTCTGATAAATAGAAGCTGCTGGATTGACTACTCCAATGTTCAGATTGGTTGCTGGGGAGGCAACAATGGGAAGGCCTATTGCAGCGGCAGGTGGATTAATCGCTGCACAAAAATCTCAGTGAAACTTTGAATCACAAGTATTTAAATCAACAGTTGAATTAAGATAAATCATATATGCATCTGAAATCAGAAATAATGAATTTCAACTTTGTAGGCATACCATGCCGGTCAGGATGGTTGTAGCGGCAAGTGGCACCATACTTGCAACTGATATACAAAAAAATGAAAGAAAGTTAAGAACTTTTTCTATTCTATACAATCTGGGCATATACATCCAAAAATAATTTTTTTTTAAATTGAGCATAAATAGGCAAATAGTCACCTGCCAGTTTTGAGGTAGAATGGACAATCAGCTTCACCCTGTTAGAAGCAAACGAAATGTGAGTAATGGAAAACCAGATTTTACTACATTGCAGAACCAATGAAACGAATAAAAGAAGGAAAAGGTAAGAGTGTCAGCTAGCATTTTGATGGCAGAAAAATTCCCCCCTCTATGGGAGGCCATGAAGCAAAAAGAACAGAACACCAAATTGACACCCCAAAAAGCACGAGGAGAGAAGGGGAGGCAGAAAGGCATAAAATATGTCCAGAAATATACTCAGAGGTGAAGCTAATAAACCATAATATCAAACTTCACCCAGAAATTAATATAAATTCACAAATTTAATTGAACATTACATATAAATAATGGCAGAATGAATTAAGCAATCCCGTAATAGTCAAAATTACATTACCGGTCTAACAGGAAGTCCCTTGGAGTTATATATTAATGCTGGGGTGTATGAAGCAAGACTATTAGCTAGTATTGCATCTGCAGTTGCTAGTGCCTTAATTGCTAATTCAGTCTGTTCACCATTACCATTCTCTTGCCCAAGCAAAGGTATCTGAATATCTTTTGGGTGATTGAACTTGCAGGTTGGACCAAATTTACATTTTCCAGTCTTCATATAGAACTGTTTAACATTATACAGTATAAAAGAAAGCCAAATTAACAACACAAATAGACAACAATGCTCAAGAAGAAAAGAAGAGTTAAATATCTAACAGCACATGGGGGCTCAGATGGCCTCTCAGGTAATGCAGGTATGCCAGCATTCTCTAAAGCAACCTGAAACCAGGCAATGCATTACATTACTATAAATAAGGGGAATCAATCCACATAACAGCTAGATGTGGCAAATTTTGAGAGAATAGAACCTACCTCAGTCACCAATTTATCTTTTGGATGATTAAACTTACACCTCAATCCAAACTTGCATCTTTGAGTTTTCAGAAAATACTACACATAGATGGGAAATGAAATAGTTACTTCAAATGATCAAGTGCATATAAAGAAAAAAGAGAACAATAGCTTAATGTACTACTCACTGGACAATCTGGCATCCCTGGTCTCTCAGGAAGGGATTCAGTTGTTGTAGCAAGAGGTGGAACCTGAATAAACAAGATATCAAATTATAGTTTCACTCTTTCAGAAATGATCAGCAAATAGGTAGAAACGTATAATCCAAAAATGATGTGCCAAAAAGGAAACAAAAGTAGATACAGAAATAGATTTCTAATTACAACAACCAAGCCTTATTCCCAAAAATTTTGGGTTAGCTATGGATTCTCAACAAACTAGTCAGGCTTCGTGATGTAGGAAGCATTAGCACCAAATTTATTTAAGATTTTCTTTCAAAATTTGAAATTATTTTTGAATTTGAATTTTGAATTTAGTTTTTAATGTTTAGGGTTTTAAGAGATTTGATTAAGCATTTTCCATATTGGTGTACTCCCTAAACCCTATTAAAATAGTGCTCTTGTAATTATGAAAGCGGTACTATTTGAATAAGAATTATATTATTATGATGAGTTGAGAATATGTCTCTTCCTTTGTTCTCTTTGTTTGGTGGTGATGTCAAACGTAGATTCTAGGTGGTAGAGCTTGTTATGTTGTTCCCTTTTGCTACAATTTATTCTCTATTTTCCTACTGTGTTAAGCATCATTCTTTTCATCCATTCTATTCTATCCGAAATCATACTCTCTATTACTTCCTTAATTGACAAGTCATTTTCACTACTTCTATTAATATTATTTTTGGCCTTCCTCTACCTCTTTTCGTACCCACAACTTGAATCAACTCATTTTGTCATTGTTGCATTAATCGCTCTCCTATGAACATAACCAAACAATCTCAAATAACTCTCCCTTGTCCTTTCATCAATAAGGGCCACCCCTATTTTTTAGCAAAAATTTCTCATTTTGAATCCTATCTTTTCTTCTCAATAGGCCATAACCATAGGGCATAGTTAGCCTTATAGCAGTCTAACAAAATTTTCCTTTTAACATGCCAAGAGCCTTATAGCACAGTGCCTATGCGTGGTCTCGTTTATGAGGTGAATATAGGTCGAATCCCCCCTTGTGTAACAACTAGATTATATTAAAAAATAAAAAAATAAAACCCTTTTAACTTAATAGGTATTCTACAATCACCTCAAATACTCCTGATGTAATTCTAAACTTCATCTACCTTGCTCTAATCTTATACTTTTATTCTATGATTCATATCCTCTTTAATCTTTCCATTTTTTATGAATTATTAAATCCAAGATATCAAAAGTTTTCGCATGTTGGTATCTCTTTGTTTCTACTTTTACCAAACTTGCATTCCATGTACTTTGTTCTAGTCCCACTTTACCAAAAGCTTTTGGATCCTAAAGTATCTCACCAAATTTCTAATTTTCATTTTTTTAAGGGCAAAACTTAGATACAATACCTTATATACTGTTCCTTAGGTTTCCCTTTTAAAATTTAGTCATCTGTCTAATTTAAATACTAAAGTAAATGGGGCTAAGAATAGTGTCTTTCTATTTTCTTCTTCTTCTTTTCCTCCTTGGCCCATGAGAAAACCCCATTCCCCCATGGCTTCACACACAATCTCTAAAGAAGAAAACCCCTTGGCTTCAAACTCTCAGATTTCCAACTGAAATTAAGCAAAGAATGACAAAGGGGCTGGAAGTCCTTGCTGGTGAGGATCTTCTCTATTAATCCCAATATTTTCATGAGAAGATAGGTCAATTTGTTCGTATGCTTGGTTGGTTCACAAGTTCGATCTGTTTGTCTCCATTAATCCGATTGTATTCATTGGATCTCATCCTATTCATGCAAAAGATCAATTTTGCCCTCTTAGCTGCTAAGGTTGCAAAGATCTGTTCTTTGATTCATGTATTAGATCACCGTGATTCTTTAGTTTGCTTTTAGTTAAATACTCAAAGATCAAATAATGGATCTAATCGATTATTTATTTTACTGAATGGTATTCTTCTTCTAGATTGTGTGTTTGAGAGGTATGAAGCTATGGTGAATGGGGTTTTCTCATGGGCCAAAGGGAGAGGGAGAAAAGGAAAAAGAAAAAAAAAAGGTGCTTAATGCCGTTTGCTTTAATTTTTTAATTAGATAGATGGCTAAATTCTAAACGGGGAACCTAAGGAACAGTATACAAGGAACTGTATCTAAGTTTTGCCCTTTTTTTATATGTAGTGCCTAGGCACTACAAGAGGTGCTAGAACCACTAGGTATATTTCTAATTGATATTAACTCCACGTCTATTTTGCATCTATTAAAACTATATTATCTGAAAAAACATACCTCAAGGGACTTTCTCTTGAATAGATTTAGTAAGCTCATCCATCACTAGTGCAAAAGATTTGAATATTTCCCTTGTTCTCCCTTGTTCTTGTAAATAGGTATTAAAGTACTTCTCCTCCACTCACTAGGCCTTTTGCTATCGCTTAAGATCTTATTGAAAAGGTTTGTCAACAAACATACAGCCACATCACCAAAGCACTTCTAAAATTCAAGTGGCACTTCAACCGATCCCATGGCTTTTGTAATTTTCATCCTCCTCAATGCATCCTTTACCTCATTCATTCTAATTCTTTGAAAATACATAATTGTTTTTATCTACAATTCATTCTAATTCTTTAACCAAAAAAAAAAAAAAAAACCTACGGTTTTTATCTTTATTTGGGTTACTCAATTCAACATAAAAGACAATCTTTTTATATACCTTCCACTCAAAAGTTTTTAAAATAACTTTCCCATCTCTCTTCAAAGTTCTATGTTTTTACTCTCTCTCTCTCTCTCTCTCTTTGATTATCATCTTTAAACAAGTGTGCTGTGCGGGCCTATGTTGAATCCATATTGCGTGTTAACTCTAGGATCTTGAATTTATAAGTTATGTCAAGGAGCCCCAATTGCATAACTAGTCCTTTTGGGGTGTAACTAGATATGTGGCTACTGCTATCCTTGGGTTGTCACAAATTGTATCAGAACAAACCTGGTAACACCATGTGGCTTAAGGCACTACAACACAACATGGGCCTTGGTGGGGGAGATTGGGGTACCCCAACTTGTGCAAATTGGATTGGATTGGATTGTTTGAATGTGTATTGTGTGGGGGTGTGCTAAGTCTCACATTGGTGTTTACTAAGTGAATTTTAGGTTTATATGTGATTATGAGGAGCCTTGATTGTAACTTAACTAGCCCTCTTGGGGTGTAAGTGCAAATGTGGCTGGCGCTTTCCTTAAGTCATTACATCAAGTCTCTTGTCTTCATTTTCCTTGACTTAGTATGTTTATAAATATTCTTTTCTCCTTCATTCGTCCCCAACTTGCTATATAATTCATTGTATGCCTTACATTCATCCTCTTGAAAAACCCTTTTTTGCTTTCCTCTTCACCACTTCTTAATTTTCATAACATCACCCCTACATTGAGGATGGCACCTATAACTCTCTCTCTAAACCTAATTGTTGCTTGAAACTTTGTATTCCACCGTGAAGTCTCCTTACTTGATCGCCTAGGTCCTTTAGAATCTACAAGTACATCCTCAACTATTCTTTTAATACAATTAGCCATTTCATTCTACATCTTATCAACATCTTTCTCCAAATTCTTGAGTTTCTTATTTCTACTCCTTCAAACCTCACCACCTAATCCTTAGATTTTTTTTGTCTAATACTTCTTTTTCATCTCTCACCAGCTACCACCTTACAATCTTTACAACATCTACTATTCGCTAACTTGTGCTTTTCGACCAAGTGCTTAATGTTTTGTTCCTTAATTGCTAAAAAGTACAAAGAACTTAGGCCATGAATGTTGCATGCATAAAATTCAATATGGGCAACACTCCTGCAACTTGACATTTCTAGAAGACATAATTTCCCTCATAATTTGCAAGCAGTAAATTCCTGATTCCATTATGCATATAATTAGAGGATTTGATCTATTGCTTCAGACTCACAAATATGGATTGAAAGATTACTAGTAGCTCAAACGTTGGCCATGACTAATACACATTACCGTGTCACAAACACAATTGGCAAAGAAAGAATTCATATAAACTAGAAGAATCCATGAAACAATATACAACAGTATACTAGTACTGCATGCACCACATACAGAAGAAATGCATCTGAGAGGCATCAGCATATCATTCTTTTAATTAAATATACTATGTTTTTTCAGGAATTCTATTCTAATTATTTTTTTAAAGTAAAAAAATAAAATCCTTACCCTTCATAGAGAACGTGCCTACAAAACTGTCATGGACTTAAAGTTAATTTGTGCAGAATAGATGTAATTACAAATGCACACTTTTCCATAATCAATATTCTAAGCTTGAGATGTTAGAAGTAAATTTAATGTTTTTTACAACTTTTATTTTCATCAGCTCCTTCTCTAAAAGATTTTTCGTCTTCTACATTATTCCTTCTCTGATACTCTACATCAATATCTTCCATATGAGGTTCTAATATGCAAAAGATCTTTAGGCATATCTTTCCATTGTACTTGGAGACATCTTACACCAATTTAACTGAGATTCCAAACAAATCCATAAAATTGATAACATAGGCTAACTAAAACTGAGATGAACAACAGCACTTTGAACCATCCCCACATATGGCATATTTAATATAACAATAAGTACTCAACTCAACTCTAATCAACAAAGCCATAATTCCAACTAGTTGGAGGAAATCTTGCAGACAATCTAGGGCATTTTGAACTTCTTGACCCACTTCTTCAATTAATTATAAAAAATAAAAATAAAAAACATAATCAAGTAAAAAGTAACTTCAAACCTTCCATTTAATAGAAAAACACAAATTATCAAACAAGAGAAACAATAGTGACTGGAGAAAAGTTACGTAAAACATATACCCCTCTTTCTTCCAAGTAGCTTGGGGACCATCCAGTATTTGATGATCAAATGAGTAAAACCAACTCACTGAAGTGAAATATCATCTACTTATAGTTACAGCCAATCATTCAAAATAGAGAACCAAAAAAATAGAAAAGAGAAAAACTAGGAAACTTAAGTTATGAATTTATAAGATTTAATATAATTATTGCTATATAGAAAATAGGACTTTTTTTTTTTTAATGGGGAGGGGGGCAAGAGAAAACATGTATATAAAATTTTAATTTTTTTTTTCAAGCCCAACTCTGATGCCATGCCAGTTTACTGGTTGCATGTCCAGTGGCCTCTATAACAGCATTGTATAAAGATATTGGAATTGTAGGAAAGCAAAATTACATTATAGATACAAAAGATAAGGTTTTATTTATTATCATCTGTAAGTTACACCCTATGGGTCCTGAGCTTACAACCTCACCCTCCACCTTGCTCTTACAAGGCAAGGAGATGCCATTTGAGCTAGAGCTCATTGGCTATAAGTTACACTTGATTAGCATACAACAAAATTATACCAAAGATGCAAATGATAATCATGAAAGCTATTGAATACCAATTTAAAATAATTAAATAATAAAAAAACCGGAAATTCAAAATATAAGCAAATTAGTCTCATAATAATGTTTATCCATGCATTCAGGTAAAACCATATAATTCTTGGTAAGGCATAGTTTACACCATTAATTCACTCATATATTAAAACATAGTTTATGAGAACATATAATTTACTAAGCCACTGTACTACTACTACTACTATTGTATGATAGTGTTTATATTGGTATTCCAATAAAATAACATCATTAGAAGATAGCAAAAAATCGTCACCTCTTTCCAATCTGGGATTCCACCCTCAGGAACCCAAATAGGATGGTCAAACCTGCAGCTATCTCCAAATTTACAGGTTCTTGTGAGCATATAGTGGGCACAATCCTTCTCTCCTGGCCTCTGTGGATATATAGGCAAATTGCTTGCACTGTCGAATCTAGGGCGCTTGGCTAAAGAGTTTGTAGAATACCAAGCTTCAGTTTGCCCAATTGCGTTATGGGCACCCAAAACAGTCTGATGGTAGAGCACTATAGTACGTAGTAGACAAGTATATACAAGAAAACCACAGGAAACATATATGTTACTATATAATAAGTATGGCTTAAAAGCTAATTTGGTAATAAGAACATACATTTACTAGTAAGCTTACATAGAATAAATTTTGTAGCAAAAATAAAAGGAATTAAATGCAAAATTAAGCATCATATTACTGGCTTTAAACAGCCATTTCTATGTAGTTCAATAGACATCTGAAAATATTGGATCTATCTAGTAAGATCATACACTTTTTATTTTTATTTTTTAATCATAAGATAACTACGAGTTAAAATAGGGTGAGATGATTTCATATAAGCAAATACTGAAATTTATTAAATACAAAATTATGAAAATAAACGTAACATTATTGGCATAAGTTTCTATATAAAGCAGCAATCAATCGGCCAAGTTAGAGGCCATGCCACACAGTTAAGTGAAAGACAGATTCTTTCAATCCACCCAGTTATAAACCTAAGTGCCAATGTTACAAAAAAAAATTTAAGACTTGGAACTCTTATGCCCAGGTAATATTAGGCAAGCACCCAATATCTCTTTGAAAACATTCCTTTAGTCACTTTTCTACGAAGAGGTCATGCACTTGATACATCACACCCAAAAAAAATATATTTAATAATCTTCCAAGTATGATTAGGAGCAAGAAAACTTTCAAAAAAGAAATCTCCATAACCAAACTATAACTTACAGAAAAGACTATTTCCTTAACTTAGTGTCATTTAATATCCTTGATAAATAATGCAACCACCACATTAGTACTGTTGCTACTAATAATGACTTGAAAAAACTTTCCAGCAAATGTTCTGGTGATTTCTGAATAGATTGCAGTCACAGATTGACTTGATTTTTAGGTTCCTCAAAGGTAACGGTTTGCTTGGAAACTTAATTTTAAGATTCATGAGTCATGACAACCCATAGTCTGATTGGGTTACTAGTTGGTACGAAAAACTCGAGCATAAACACATCCCTTATCATAAGCTTTTATTTTCTTTTCAGTAATCATCTCATGTGGCAAATTGCATGAAACCAACAAGGGTAACACCTAAGCTTCCTTTAAGCTGCACTAGCAAGCGTAATAATATATTTTTCTCACTCAACGCACTTTTAGAACGCACACGCAAGTACCAATAAACGTTGTTGCGCTGGAAATGCTGTCTGGTAATTTCCTACATAAAAGTGATCTAAACTACTAACCCAAAACACACAAAAAGGAAAACAAGAGCAGTGGTAGCGATACAAACTAATGTGGCACAAATCGCAAACAAAGAAACTCAAACATGTATGTTGCCGGAGTGGCACCAATCACATTAATTCTAAACTCAAACAAGGAGTAACGCTAATGAGAATACAAATTGAAATGTCACCAATAAGCAATTCCAAACATTTATTAATATTTCCAAAACAACAATTACATAAACGGAGAAGCACTACACACATAGATATGAAAAATGCGTTTTGTATCAAATTAAATTAAATTAAATTAAATCTAGCTCTGCAAAACCTAATCGAAACAGCATGATTGAATTGAGGAGTACATTCTCTCAATAACAAAGGAGGAGACGATTATGTTGAGTGAGAGAGAGAAAGAGAGTAGGACTAACCATCGGAGGAGCGTTTGAGGGCGGCGAGGGCGTCGGAGGCATCGGACCAAGAAGATTGGGAGGCCAAATGCGACGTGGCATTGGGAGTGGAGGAGGAGGTGGAGTAGTGGAAGCCGCCGTCGTACATGGCAGCGGAGGTGGAGTATTTAGCGGCGGCGGAGGAGGAGGAGGAGTATCGGATCGAGCTGGGTACGTATTGGTCGGAGTTTAGAGAACGGGAAGACGACGTCGTATAGGAGGAGGCGTTGGGTGTGGGAGTGGCGGCAGCTCCGTAGACTGAAGAAGTGGAAGATGAAGAAGACGAAGGGTTGTAGCCGTACAATTGATGAGCCATCCAAATCCCAATCCCCAATTATTATTTTATTTAAATCTTTAAAATCAAAAACCAATCCTACCCTACCCTACCCTACATCTGTGATACCACTGCCTTTTTCTTTTTCTTTTTCTTTTTTTCTAGGTAAAAGCTAATGCCCTTCTCTCCCAAAAAGTGAAAGAAGGTAAAAACTAATACAAAGCTGTTCAAAACTGATCAACTTAATCCTTACTTATCGTGACAAAAATGAAGATAAGTAACTATTTAGGGACTAAATAGGATTTAGATGCCAAATTAATCACTTTTGAAAAGCCTTTTTTTTTTTTTATACAAGATAGAATTCTACTCTAGTTTAATCTAAGTGTATATATGTGTGAAGCTCTCTCTTGGAGACTTGAACCCCGGCTCTTGCACCCTACACTCTATAAGCACTTATACTTGTAAAATGACTATCGCACTAAGGGTATGCAGTGATACTTTTGAAATGCTTTTAATATAACTGATATTAGCTCAACTCTTAATGATACTTACTGTATTTTACCATTTTCCTAATATGTACACTCATTACTATATTTGCAAAAAATAGTAATCATGATATATTATAATTTCTTTAAAATTGTACATTACTTTATCAATTAAATTCAACTGCCTATCAAAAAAAAAAAAAAAATTAATTCAACCAAGTACTTGAATTCACCAATAAATTATGTGAACATTAAAAATTGAGTAATTATAGAATACTTCCGAAGCATCATAAATGCATATTCTCTTCTCTTACATAATAGTGGATTTCACATAATAGTACGTATTTATAGTAATCTTAGAGTATTCAATAATTTTCCCTAGAAAAGAGTATCACTCCAATAGCACCCATCATATTTATGCTTTGCAAAATTATTAGGTGCTCCCAAGGTATAGTAACATGATACTCCTTTTAGATCTCACTATAGGATTCATCATAAATGTGAGAGAGGTGTGAGATACACGGCAGGCCTTAAGCCTAGGCCACTTAAACCTATCATAAGTGAGCTTTAAAAAAAAAAGTGTGTTGTACATTTTTTTTCCTCCACTTTTAAAAGGATCCAATAAATTAAGTAATCATAGAAATATTACAGATTTTATTACATAGATAGGTCATACAAATTGTTGTGTCATCAATTACAATGGTTAATGGGTATTAAGAGAGAGAGAGAGAGAGAGAGTCAGTTTTAAGCTAATTGCGCGCACGTGTGTGTATATATATAAAGCAAATTTGATTTCAAATTTGAATATAATTTTACGCATGTGTTTCATTTAATTTTTAAATTGTTTATGCCAATTTTTTTTAGAGATAATTACAATATGTTGTTAACGCTGTAATTTCAATTCTTTCCCCCCAGGAAAAAGTATTTTGTATCAAATGATACCACGTCATTCGTATCAAAATCCAATAAATGAGAGATATGTATGCAAAAATAACTAACCCACCATTGTTAATGGTTTAGTTATTTTTTGCTTACATATCTCACACTTATTGGATTTTGATACCGCTGGCATAGTATCATTTGATACCAAATACCTTCTCCCCCCCTAGACCTTGATGCAGGAGCATCTTCTAAGTTGTTTTAAGATGTCTTTGTTTGAGTTCTAGCTAGCAGCCTTAGCTATTAAGAACAGTTAGTTACAATTATCTTTGTGTCTAAACAAGAGCCTTAAGGTAGTTAGCTTATATAGCAGTCATTCTTATCTAAATTAGTTAGTCTTGTTAATGAGTTACTTACTTTTATTAGATGTAACCAGTGTTAGTTCGACACTTGGCAAGATACTAATGGTTGTTAATTGTAAATCAGATTGTATAAGTACTCTTGTACTTTCATTTTACAACCATTTTTTTTAGAACTAGTGATTTTAAGTCTTTGTGTGCTTTTCTTTGGAACTTAGTGTTCTTGTAGAGGTGCCTAACCACCTACTAAGTGTTCTAAGCAATTATCATTGCTAAACAAACCCAAAACAGTTCAGCCTACACACATTCCCTACACTAGTTTGGTAGTAGAGCCTGTGTTAGGAATCTGTACAGTGTTTTATTTTGATGACATTTTAGTGTATTCTAAGAGCTTGAATGTTCATGATGAGCATCTTAGAAGAGTGTTTGAGTTGTTAAGAGAGTATAAATTCTATGCAAACACAAAGAAATGTACTTTTGCAATAGATCAAGTGGGATTTTTGGGGTATGTCATTTCTGCAGAAGGTATCAAAATGGATTCTTCTAAAGTGCAAGCCATTCTTGAGTGGCCAATTCCCAAATCAGTCAATGAAGTACAAAACTTTCATCTCTTAGCCACTTTTTACAGAAGATTTATCCAGAATTTCAGTTCAATAGTAGCACCTTTGACTGATTGTTTGAAGCAAAAGAAACTAGTTTGGTCAATTCAAGCCAATGGCAGTTTTGCAGCACTAAAGAAGGCTCTTACTATAGCACCTATTTTGCAAGTCCCAAATTTTGAGAATACTTTTAAGCTGGATACAGATGCTTCAATCCCATGGTATTGGGGAAGTTCTTAGTCAAGAAAAGTAAGCTTATAGCCTTCTTTAGTGAGAAACTCGGTGGTGCTAAATTAAACTATTGTACTTATGATTTAAAGTTCTATGCTATAGTTCAAGCTATCAAGCATTGGAATTACTATCTTTCCTATAAAGAATTTATTCTTAATACTGATCATGAGGCACTTAAGCACCTACATAACTAGCTAAGTCTGCATGAAAGGCATGCCAAGTGGGTTGCCTATTTACAGCAATTCAATTTTTGCATAAGGCATAAGGCGGGTGTCTTAAATAAAGTGGCTGGTGGCCAAAGTCGAAGACAGGCCTTGCTTTGCCATATGCAAGCTGTGGTACTCGACTCTGATGTGTTCAAGGAACATTACATGGGTGACAACAAGCTACAGCCTATTTTAGCTACAATCAAGCAAGGCAACTATGCAGCATATCTTGGTTTTTATGAGAAGGAAGGCTTTCTATTCAAAGGAGTTCTATTCAAAGGAGTTCAACTTTGTGTTCCTAATTTTTTAGTAAGGGATCAATTGCTACTTGAAGTGCATAATCAAGGCGGGCGAGATATGACTTCATCTTTGATGCAACATAAGTACTTTTGAAAAGGCATAGAGGCAGATGTGTCTAAACTAGTTCAAAGGTGCTTGGTTTGTTAAAAATCCAAAGGGACAACCACTAATTCAGACATCTATCTTCCTTTGCCAGTGCCTATCAAGCCATGGGAGTGCATAAGCATGGGTTTTGTATTAGGGTTGCCTCCAACCACAAGAAGGGCATATAGTATTTTTGTTGTACGTAGTTGACAGATTTAGCAAGATGACTTACTTTATCCCTTGTAGAAAATTAAATGATGCTTCACATGTGACTGAACTCTTCTTTAAGGATGTCTACAAGTTGCATAGGCTACTCCATTCCATTGTTTCAGATAAGGACACTAAGTTCCTCGGCCATTTTTGGAGGACATTGTGGAAGAGTGGGAACCAGCCTTGACTATAGCACAACTTTTCATCTTCAAACTAATGGGTAGGCAGAAGTGGTGAATCGAAGTTTAGGGAACCTTTTCTAATGTCTAGTTGGGGACCATTCTAAATAGTGGGAGGGATTCTGCCCATGGCAAAATTTGCTTTCAATAGTTCTATCAATAGAAGTTCAAATTATAGCCCTTTTGAAATTGTGTATGGCAACAATCCTAGTAGTGTGACTAACTTGGTAGCTTTACTAATGCCCAAGAGAGTTCATCCAAAGGCTAAAGATATGGCAGATGTTATGCATCAAGTTCATCAACAAGTGAAGATCAAGTTAGAAGCAACCAATGCGAAGTACAAAGCAACTGCTGACTTACATAGGAAACATGTGGTATTTGAGCTTGGAGACTTAGTTTGGGTGTTGATTTCTAAAGATAGAAGACTAGAAGGATAGTATGCAAAGTTGAGACAAAGGAAGTATGGTCCTTGTAGGGTTTTGAAGAGAATTAATCACAATGCCCATGAGAATGAGCTACCTTCCCACCTGTCTATCTCCGATATTTTCAATGTGTTGCACTTTACTCCTGTTGAGGTTCAAAATATTACAAGTATTGAAATCCAAAACTAATGGGCCCTCAAAGACGAGAAAGGCCCAATCCGTGAGCTAAAGCCCATTTGAAATGGGTAAAAGGAAGCCCAAGTTCATGAATGGGGTAAGCCTTGGGCCTTAGAGAAGGAAGAAAAAGCAGAGGAAGTTTGACCCAGCCTTTGTGAGAAGAGCTTCCAAGGAGCCTAGAAAGAAACTGGACCAGGATACCTTAGAATTGCCAAAACCAAGGAGGGGAATCCTTGGGAAGTGCAAGAAAGAATCAGCTGAGGAGTTGGACAGCTCAGGGAAGCACACTTATGGACACAAGGGACAAAAAAAGACATGTCCCATCAGCTGCCTACAACTCAAAAGAAAAGGCTTTGAAAATAGATGATGACTTAGGAACCAGCACTTGATGAAGGGAGGCCTGGTACCTCAGGAAGAGCAAGAAGGTGAACCATGAAGGAAGGTGGTTAGGGATCTTTTAGTCTAATAGGGAGAAATCTGCCTATTTGAAGAAAAAAGACAAAGGGTAAGGCAGCCAAAAAGGGGTTCTAAAAAGTCTCTCTAAAAGTCTTGGAAAAGGGAATTAAAAGTTAGCCCTTAGGACCCCCCAAAAAGAGAAAGGTCAACTGGGGACTTTTTGGGAGGAAACCTCAAAAGAAGAATATAGTGAGAAAATGAGGAAATGACCAGCCACCAATGTTGCTGACATAACATTGGTTCTGGCACCCAGGGCAGCAAATGAAGGGAATCAATAGCACGCCAAAAACCTTAAGAATGTACTATAAAAGAGGAGTCAAGGCATCAGCAAAACTCATTCAGCAACAATTAATCAGAGAAAAAGAAGCATTAGAGAGAGTCACTAAACCTCAGGAAAATAGAGAAAAGAGAGAAACACTATAAGAGATCCTGTGATAAGTGTTTGAGTATACACTTGGATTCAAGGGGATTCAAACCTCACAAGTCTTGGAAGTCTACAAAGAACTATCTAAATCTGTGACTTTTGAACTTATTTGAACCTCGTGACATATCCTAGTGAGAAATAGGGTCCAATGTGTATGTGTTATAGGGCCCATGTTTTGTGTATAAATTGATTCGTAATCAGCACAATATAGCTGCGGTGAACCAAGTTCAATCCACCAATAAGCAAATATAAAACTTTTTGGAGGCCCAAGATTCCCGTTATCGCTTTGGCCTGGGTGCTGACCAAAACAGGAACCCAGCACTTGAGGCCAAGTGTTTTCTAAGAAGGGCATCCTGATGCAGGAGCATTTTTTAAGCTGTTTTAAGATGTCTTTGTTTAAGTTTTAGCTATAGCAGTCTTAGCTGTTGAGAACAGTTAGTTACGTACAACTATCTTTGAGTTCAAACAAAAGCCTTAAGGCAATTAGCTTATATGACAGTCATTTTTATCTGAATTAGTTAGTCTTGTTAATGAGTTGGTTACTTGTATTAGATGTAATAAGTGTTAATTTGACACTTGGCAAGATACTAATGGTTGTTAGTTGTAGAACATATTGTATAAGTATTCTTGTACTCTTATTTTGTAACCAATTTTTTGAGAACTAGTGATTTTAAGCCTTTGTGTACTTTTCTTTGGAACTTAGTGTTCTTGTAGAGGTGCCTAACCACCTACTAGATGTTCTAAGCAACTCTCATTGTTAAACAAACCCAAAACAGCTTAGCCTACACAGATTCCCTACACTAGACCCCCCAGCACTTTGTGCATGGGGATATGCCAATTCAGCTATAAGGTCATTGGCTTTATGCCAAAATGAATGATGCATTAACACTAACACATAAGTCAAGAAAACCACAATAATAACAATCCTCATTCACCTAAGCAAGAATATCTCACATGCACACCTCTATAGTTCTATGGGTGGAATCCAATTAGATTTTCAATTGAAGTCTAATTTTGCATCACGTCCCATTTAATTTTTAAATATTTGTGCAAAATGTGTTATTAGTACAAAAGCTTAAGAGTAAAAAAAAATGTTTAATCTGACTTTGATAGGGTATTGACGTAATTGTTGGCAATAGGAATTAGGAAAAATTAAAAATAAATAAATAAATAACTAAAATGGAATTTACATTTATATTAGACTTAGGTTACGTTTGGATCCGGCTGAAAATTGCCAGCGTGTCTACGTTTCGCTTTTTTGTTTTTTGTTTTTTTCACGTGTTTTAGAGACAAATTTCACTGTTACGGCTACTGTTCATGAACAACAGTCGTAAAAGTTGACTTTTCAGCACATTAATGGGTCCCGTACACTATTCACGGGAGCCACAAACCTCACTTTTCAGCAACTTTTTTATTAAAAATGGGTCTCACAGTACTATTCACACATTTAAAAATTATTTTGCTACAATATTTTTCAGTTTTCAATTTTCAACTGTATCCAAACAGACCCTTAGGTTTCATTCCCATCTAGGCCAAATCTAAATCAACATAAACTAAACTTTAGCACAATAGAAACTTAATAGCACTTGCTATCAATATATATTTTTTCTTAAAGTATTATTATTAGACAAATGGTGGTTGGACAAATTAAAATTGAGAATTTCATAGATAACAATTTAAATTATTTTTTTATTTGTTTCAAATAAACCTTTTTTTTTTTTAAGTTTAAGTATCAATTTTATATTTTCAAATATACAAATATTTTATATATATATATATATATATTATATGTAAACTTTACAAACTTTTAATAGGCATTTAGTTATGCTTATTTGTAAATGTATCTCATGCCTATATACATAAGATTACATGCTAGTTATATATATATATATTCTATGTAAACTTTACAAACTTTTAATAGGCATTTAGTTATGCTTATTTGTAAATGTATCTCATGCCTATATACATAAGATTACATGCTAGTTATATATATATATATATATTATATGTAAACTTTACAAACTTTTAATAGGCATTTAGTTATGCTTATTTGTAAATGTATCTCATGCCTATATACATAAGATTACATGCTAGTTACTAAATTTAAGCCCAATTGTTTTAGTAATTAGCCCATTGACTTTAACATGCATGCATGAATAAACATAAAAATGAACACAACCACAAAAAATCATAGTCATAGTACACAAAGAGAAAAACCCCAAGTATTGGGCAAGAAAACCTCTTAGGGACATAACAACACCACATATAAAATTGGAAAATGGAAAGCATAACAACACTGAATGCACAGTTATTTGGATTTCTGTGTTATACTCAAATCATTGAGAGGATTTGAAAGTGTCTTTGAAGTAACACAAAAAGACCATTCAACACTAAGTAGTATGAAGCTAAGAATTTACGTTGGCCTAATAGGCATTGAAATTCAGGAATGACAATGAGATGGGTATGGGGCGGGGAATAGGAAACTCGTCATGTCTTAGTGGGCACTCTTGGGTACCCGCTCCCACCTAGCCATTTATTATTTTTTTTAAAATAAAAATTAATTTAAATTTTATTTAAATTAAATCATACATTAAACTAAAACTCATAAAATAAAAACAAGTTTCAAAATTACAAAAACTTCTCATAGCATAATAATACAACAATTCAAGTATTAAAAAACACAAAAAAAAAAACCCAAATTTGATTGACCAATTACAAATATAACACCTCAATAGTTGTGGAAAAAAAATGTGTTCTTAAACTTCTTGGTTATGAATTATCACACACTCATTTGGTTGTGTAAAAGAATAAAAGTTGTCTTATCAAAACTTGATAGTTTTAGTGTAATACTAAAATATAGTACATTAGGTTTCCAATTAAATTCAAAACACATAACTATAGTGAATTTAATTAAACTTGAAAAAGATAATTGTAATTATGTTTGACTATTCAGGACTGGGGCATCTTTTGCCCATTAGGCTGATTTCCCAAACATATTAATTATGTGGCTGGTCTTGAAATATTTTTGTTTTGTAACCAATTTTGGATGTTGAGTAATTGAGACTCAAGTTCCAACGTGAAGAACTAGAGCTTCTAAAATTCAAGTTTCACTAGAAAATTAAAAAAAAAATATATATATATATATATATATATATGTATATTATCTCATGATTTTTTTTTCATAGAAATCTGGTCTCCGAGTTTTAAAAGTGGTCACATAACAAAATTATTTTAAAATTGGCCACATAAATAATATGTTGGGAAATTAGCTTAACGGGCAAAAAAGACTCCAAGACAACCATATATTTCACCTATAAAGAATTTATTCTTAATACTGATCATGAGGCACTTAAGCACCTGCATATTTAGCTAAGTTTGCATAAAAGGCATGCCAAGTGGGTTGCCTATTTACCGCAATTCAATTTCTGCATAGGGCATAAGGTGGGTGTTTTAAATAAAGTGGCTGATGGCCTAAGTCAAAGACAGGCCTTGCTTTGCCATATGCAAGCTGTGGTACTTGGCTTCGATGTGTTCAAGGAACATTACATGGGTGACAACAAGCTGCAGCCTATTTTAGCTGCAATCAAGCAAGGCAACTATGCAACCTATCTTGGTTTCTATAAGAAGGAAGGCTTTCATTTCAAAGGAGAGCAACTTTGTGTTCCTAATTTTTTATTAAGGGATCAATTGTTGCTTGAAGTGCATAATCAACATCACATGCCCCATTTAATTTTTAAATATTTGTGCAAAACGTGTTATTAGTACAAAAGCTGAAGAGTAAAAAAAAATGTTTAATCTGACTTTGATAGGGTATTGATGTAATTGTTGGCAATGAGAATTTGGAAAAATTAAAAATAAATAAATAAATAACTAAAATGGAATCTATATTTATATTAGACTTAGGTTTCATTCCCATCTAGGCCAAATCTAAATCAATGTAAACTAAACTTTAGCACAATAGAAACTTAATAGCACTTGCTATCAATTTTTTTTTTTCCTTAAAGTATTATTATTATTATACAAATGGTGGTTGGATAAACTAAAATTGAGAATTTCATAGATAACAATTTAAATTATTTTTTTATTTGTTTCAAATAAACCTATTTTTTTTAAGGGAAACCTATATTTATTTTTTAAGTATCAATTTTATATTTTCAAATATACAAATATTATATATATATATATTATATGTAAACTTTACAAAATTTTAATACGCATTTAGTTATGCTTATTAGTAAATGAATCTCATGTCTATATACATAAGATTACATGCTAGTTACTAAATTTAAGCCCAATTGTTTTAGTAATTAACCCATTGACTTTAACATGCATGCATGAATAAACATAAAAATGAACACAACCACAAAAAATCATAGTCATAGTACAGAAAGAGAAAAACCCAAGTATTGGGCCGGAAAACCTGTTAGGGACATCACAACACCACATATAAAATTGGAAAATGGAAATCATAACAACATTGAATGCACAGTTATTTGGATTTCTATGTGTTATACTCAAATCATTGAGAGGATTTGAAAGTGTCTTTGAAGTAATACAAAAAGACCATTCAACACTAAGTAGTATGAAGCTAAGAATTTACATTGGCCTAATAGGCATTGAAATTCAAGAATGAGAACGAGATGGGTATAGGGCGGGGAACAGGAAACTCGTCATATCTTAGTGGGCACTCTTGGGTACCCTCTCCCACCCAGCCACTTAATTTTTTTTTTAATATAATTAATTTAAATTTTATTTAAATTAAATCATACATTAAACTAAAACTCATAAAATAAAAACAAGTTTCAAAATTACAAAAACTTCTCATAGCATAATAATACAACAATTCAAGTATTAAAAAACACAAAAAAAAACCCAAATTTGATTGACCAATTACAAATATAACACCTCAATAGTTGTGGAAAAAAAATGTGTTCTTAAACTTCTTGGTTATGAATTATCACACACTCATTTGGTTGTGTAAAAGAATAAAAGTTGTCTTATCAAAACTTGATAGTTTTAGCGTAATACTAAAATATAGTTCATTAGGTTTCCAATTAAATTCAAAACACATAACTATAGTGAATTTAATTAAACTTGAAAAAGATAATTGTAATTATGTTTGACTATTCAAGACTGAGGCATCTTTTGCCCATTAGGCTAATTTCCCAAACATATTAATTATGTGGCTAGTCTTGAAATATTTTTGTTTTGTAACCAATTTTGGATGTTGAGTAATTGAGACTCGAGTTCCAACATGAAGAACTAGAGCTTCTGAAATTTGAGTTTCATTAGAAAATTAAAAAATATATATATATAATATCTCATGATTTTTTTCTCATAGAAATCTAGCCTCCGAGTTTTAAAAATGGTCACATAACAGAATTATTTTAAAATTGGCCATATATATAATATGTTGGGAAATTAGCTTAACGGACAAAAAAGACTCCAAGACAACCATATATTTGAATTTAATTAAATAATATTTTAATGTATTGCACCTAACAGTAGCATGTTACGAAAGATTGAGATTATGTAATACATTTTTAAATGGGTGCGTCTAAAAGTTAAAAATATCACTTATAATATATATTTTTTTTGATGAAAAAGAAAAGAGATAAAAAAAAGAAGAAGCAAAACTTAGGTAGAGTATTTATTTAACAAAATCCCAACTAAGTGCCGTATCTAAATATTGCTAAAAAAATAAAAATAAAAAGACTTAAAATCGTTAGAAGAACCAATTGCAAATCCTGTACCTAAGTTTTGCACAGTGATTATTACACCGGATCCAAATCCTGTCACGGGAGTTTAAAAAAAAAAAATTCGATGTGCCTTGCGTGACAGTCGATGGTCAGAGAGAGTTTAGGCAAAACGAGAGTCGCAGTGAGAGTTGTTTGTCGGAGCGCAATGCCAAGTTAGCTGTCACAAACAAACATCCTCTCAAACAGAACAGGTTCTATTCCACATGCTTTACCTGTTTCACAATTTTCCATTTTTCCAAAACCCCATTTCGTTAATCAACACCCACTACTACTCTCAGTCTCAGCTATCATCCCATCCTATCTTTCCAACTTTAATTTTCTGCGCGCCAACTGTTTGCTTTGGTGTCTGTAAGAAAACTTTATTTCCCAAGAAACCCTTCTTTCTTTTCAGTTTTCAGAGATTCAGAAAAATAATTGGTGGTTTCCAAATACCGGTAAGTTGAATTTGAGAGATGGGGTTGGGAAGGGGTGATTTGTCAGGCGGAGAGAGCATGAGCACGAGCACGAGCACGAGTAGTAGCGAGGCTTCCTTACCACGAAGATTCCCACTGGCAGCACAGCCTGAGATAATGAGAGCCGCCGAGAAGGACGACCAGTATGCCTCCTTCGTCTATGATGCCTGTCGCGATGCTTTCCGCCACCTCTTTGGTTCGTTTCTTTATTATATGTTTCCCTCAATTCCTTCCACTCGCAATTTTTCACCTTATCTTCTTTCAATTCTCTGGTTTAGGTACAAGGGTTGCTGTAGCTTATCAGAGGGAGGTTAGATTTTCAACTCTCAAACCTTTTCATTTCAACATTCACAAGTTCTCTAAAACGATTTTTACAGCTAAGAAAATGATTTTTGTTGTTATGCATTGTGGACAACATTTTGGTTGTTATATTGTATTTCCGGTTTTTCTTATTTTGCAGACAAAACTTGTGGGGCAGATGCTTTATTATGTGTTAACCACTGGTTCAGGGCAACAAACATTGGGAGAGGAATACTGTGACATCACTCAGGTTTCTACCCATTATTTGCTTTCTTCATATTCATAAATTTTGATGTTTAAGTTGCACACACACACTTAGTCACCCTGCAGCTTTAACTTCTACTTGATACAACCATATTTGGATGACATGAACCTTGTTATATGATCATGATTAATAGGTCAATTGTCTAAATCTTCTACCATTATTTATTTAGTTTTTACTTCATACTGAGTGCGTTGATGCCGTGTGGTTGATATGTTACTACGTGTTCTATTTTTGATTGGTTAATAGTTGTTTTAACAGGTTGCAGGACCTTATGGAATTCCTCCAAACCCAGCAAGACGTGCTCTTTTCATTGTCTACCAGACAGCAGTTCCTTATATTGCAGAGCGGATTAGGTTCAACAGTTCCATCTCTTTGATTTCTATTTTTTACACATAATATTTTTGTAATTGTGATTAAGTTTGAGCCTGCATTGAAATTTTACTCATAGAAAGTGCTGAATTTCTTGTTTTGACAGTTCTAGAGTAGTTTCCCGTGGCATTGTCCTGGCTGATTCACAGTCTGATGAGCCCTACAACAACGATGCTCCAGGAAGCAGTCATGTTCAATCTTCCACTGTGACTAATCTTCCACGCTTCTCCACATCAGGGGTGTCTGTTTCTCTGATAAGGTTGAAAGAGAAATTCAATGGATTATGGTTGTATGCAGTTCAGAGTTGGCCTACGGTATAGTTGATATTTAGGCATCTTGCTAACTCCAGCCTTAATATGTGAAAATATGATATAACCTTTTGAAACTAAGTCATGTTTTTATATGTAGTTTAATTGAATTGCAACTTTTATTTTTTATTTATTCTTAAAGAAAACCCATGTCTACAAGGTATATGATGAGATTGTTCCTTTTATATTATTTTTTTCCATGGAACAATGTCCATTCCCTCCCCCCTCCCCTCTCTTCTAATTCCCTCTCAGTTTTAGTGCTTTGTATTCAATTGAGCTTCCTTTAATTGTGTGTTAGAGCACATGGTGAACTCCTTTTCTTATTTAAGATTTATATGTCCAGGTGCTCCCTATTGCTCGAGAATTTTTGCAATTGGTTCTTCGTGCTAACCTAATGTTCTTCTACTTTGAAGGTTATTCCTGTCTTTCAGAGTTTATTTAAGGGAGTAGAAATTCAAAATCTCACTGATTCAAAATTTTTTCTCTCCAGGCCTCTATTATCATATATCAAAACGTGCCGCAGGCATTCGTTATGTGTTCATTGGAAAACCATCAAATCAAAGGCCCAGGTATGAGCTTTTAAATCTTTTTTTTTGACAAGTAAAAAAAAAAAAAAAAAAAAAGAGCTTTTAAATCTGAATTCAATGACATGGTGAATTTGACCCTTAGTTTGATGTTTGCTTTCTAAACTTTCGTCTTTTGTTTTTTTTTTTTCTTCCTTCTCAATCCCAGTTCACATAGGAACTTCAATATGTCTTGATTTCTTAAATGCATTGTTATGTCTGGAATTTCCATGCACATGAAGTAGTCTGTTTCAATAAAATCTTTATTTACTTATCCCTAAATAAATAAATAAGTGCTAGACTGAACTTTTGATATCATGTGGGAATCAATGGTAAGTTTAATTTTTTTTTTTTTAATTTTAATTTTTAATTTTAGTTCTTCAACAATACTGTATTTGGTTGTATAGATTTTAAGAAGGACTAGAAGACTCGACAACACCGCCATCCAAGTGCAAAACAAACCTGCTCAACTCTCCTTTTTTATATATAGTTATAAGAAATAGAGGAACGAAAAGGGCGGGGAGATGATGGTTTTTCAATTGTTTAGTATGAGAGAAAACTGTAAGGAGAGATTCAGTTTTATTTGGAAGGGGGGAGGGGGGGTGGGGTGCTTTTGGTTTTCTTGGGTGATTTCTCTCGTACGTTTTAGTGCAACATTTTTTATCACTATCACCTTGTCTGTTGCAAAGAAATTTAATTATCTTTAACCTCAAATTGTTTGAGACCACATCTCACCAAACAAGGTCACTAGTTTGAATCTCCCTTCTCCCACTCCTTGATACTAAACTTACTTATCATGATAAAAAATAATAAGAAATTTGATTATCTTTAACCTTTAGTCATATGAGATCTTGCTAATCTAAAATATTCACTCTTCCAATTGGCTTCCTTGCAGATACCAAATAATAGGAGTTTTCCTACTGATTCAGCTATGTGTCATTGCTGCTGAAAGATTGCGACGTAGCAATTTATCCTCTATTGCAAGTTCAGTCCACCATACTTCCTTTGGGAGCCGTCAAAACACAGCAGGTGTTTTTTTTTTTTTTTGGGTAGTGCTAGTAGCTTTATCCACTAACCTTCTTTGTAGTCTATTAGTTTTGTAGGATCATACACTAGCTATATCTTGTTATACATGTATATTGAAGTTGTTAGCTATACATGCATACATAATGTATAGGCATTTATATATGCACATTGGCAAAAAAGAAAGAAAGAAAGAAAAGTGTGTATATATTAGATAGGTATTTATTTATGTATATATCACAGGCCATATGTTAGCTTAACCGCTAGATTGAACGAGAGATATCAACTTTATAAATTTAGTGAGATTCTGTTGGAGCACCTGAAAATTTCTGATGAGACAGCTTTTTTTTTTTTTTTTTTTTTTTTTTGAGTATTATTTTAAACAAGACAAAGTTTATCTACAAACTTGGTTGTAACCAATGGTTACAACTCCACTCAATATTTTTTTTTATTGGATGCAAATTTTGAGAAATTCACCATTGGATTATAATTTCTTCTTATATCCTCCATGCTTACAAATTTTAAAAAAAATCAAAGGTTAGTAGTTATATTATCAATCAAATGTTTAAATTTCAAGTTTTTGTAGTATAAAATTATATATAAAAAATAAGTTTATGGGTCAAATTGTTATTAACATCTAATTAGCACAAAATTTGAAATGCATATTAAGAACATAAAAAAATATGCAATCCAACGGTTAGATTTTCAAAATATGTAGTCATATTAAATTTTTTAGTAGGAGTTGTAGGCATTGGTTATAATCAAGTTTGTAGCCAAATTTTGTCATTTTATTATTTAAATAATATTAGTTCTTGATGAAGATGAATGAGATCCAATCCTTTTCATTACTAGTTCCATGTGATAACACTTTTGGCATGTCTATTACTATTTTGACGAATTGTGTTGCCATGCAGTTTACTATATTTAATTTCTCTCTTCCATTATTGGGTTTGCAGGACGAGGTTTGCCTGTTTTGAATGAGGAAGGCAATTTGATATCCACAGATAATAATAGAGGAAGTTGGTTGTCTGATTCTTCATCAACTTCGGAGGTATCTATTTCCAGCCTTCGCATTGAAGGGTTTTTTTTTAAATTTTTTTTTTTTTTTTTAGGACGGTGGGGGTGGTTAGTTTAGGGGAGATACAAAATTTAAGTCTCCGAGGTAGGTATACAATTCTTCTGTGATGCTCATTAATTTCAGGGCCTGGCTCTCTAACTTCAATAACAAAGATATAAAGCAAGAACATCCAAAAGTAATATCAAAGCATGGCACCAGAATTTAATGTGATTCCCTTTGCAGGAGCATTCCAAGGGTGAATATGGTTGAAGTGCTTCACTTATTTTTTTGGTATACTCATCCATCCAAGAAGAGATGCGATTTTAACTAGAGAGCTCATTAGCCAAAGTACTTCACTATTAATTATAATGCAGACAACATGATTACTGGTTTATAGAAATTGAATTCAATGCTTTTGCAGTGCACTCATATATTGACAATTGGATAAGTGGATAAGTCCTACTGTTAAAGAGTGGCCTCATGGGGTGCCTAAGCATATATAATCATCACAAAAATTAAACGTACAAAATCTTCAAATGTTGGGCCTTGTAGTGAATTTTTAACTCATTGTGTATTAATTTAGCGGTTATTCCTGATGATTCCACCAACATAAAAGCAGAAAATTTAGACATATTACTCATTAAAAATTATAAGTCAGTGTGTATAGAAATGAGGGAGGAAAAAAAAAAGAGCCGGGGGTTCACCTCACTCTAATATCACAACTTCAATATCAAACATCTAACTGGTTAGTATGATGGGAATTTCCTGTTTTCTTGTGACCTTTTCCTAACAGCTTATGGATGTCTTAACTTCATTTTGTAACTTCTCTGTCTTTTCCAGTCTCAAACGACAAGTGGAATTAGCAAATGTA
Organism: Quercus berberidifolia; assembly: GCA_028535905.1. Lineage (NCBI taxonomy): Eukaryota > Viridiplantae > Streptophyta > Magnoliopsida > Fagales > Fagaceae > Quercus > Quercus berberidifolia. The sequence continues at coordinate 87,351,804 of JAPQVW010000003.1, read as the reverse complement.
CACTCTGCCTGAGTAATCGCCAATATCCAACAGCCACATCTTGTGGCCACATATTTTGCTGGTACTGTTTCTTTAGATTGTAAAAATTCATGTACTCTGCTGGACCCCTCTTTTTTTTTCTTTGCCATCCCTCTTCTTCCTTTTTTTCACTCTATTATTTTGTTTCACTTTCTTGTAGGAACTGCATTATGGAGTGGTGCAATGAAAAGCCTGAGTGCCCTCTTTGTCGCAATCCCATAACTCATTCAAGCCTGGTTTGTTTATATCATTCAGACTTCTAGCATGTGATTATGGTCTATTGCGCAGCCCTAAAGAATGAATAAAGAGAGGCTTCCTTTAATATATAGAAAAGAAATGGAAAAGAAATCAAATTGTAAATAATTTTTCTCCTTGGGTCATTCAGAGGATGGCAAGGCCATTATTTATTAGTCTATGAATAAGGGATTATTGACAATGGTGATTTTAGTTGTATCTTTTATCAAGTGTCAGGTATTTTTTTCAATCTCTAGCAGCAAAAATCAATGGAATCAATTCCCTGCAATGATTATAACATTACTCCCATATTTAGCAAGAGATTCGAAATGGAGAAAATATTTCACCTTCTTTTCTTTATAGAAGATGGCATGCTGCAAAAGCCATATCACAGGTGGTGAACTTAGATTATTTGTCAAATCAACACCCTCATTTCTGAATTTCTTTCTCATCTCATAAACACGGTTTAAGTTCACCAACAACGAGTTCCTTGTTTTGAGTTGTGGTGAATAACAACTTCTCGGGTAGGTGGACTTTTAAGAGTTCGCCTCTTCGGCCTGGGTTGGGAAGATTATTCCTCGGTTAAGACTCCTCAGTCCTTCGGACCCCACACAATGAAGATCTGGTGTTATTATTATTATTATTATTATTTAATTTCGGCATCACTACTCTTCTTATTAAATATCCGTTTATTAATATGTATGTGTGTGCCTATATATATATATATATATATATATATTTATTATTATTTAATTTCAGCATCACTACTCTTCTTATTAAATATCCGTTTATTAGTATGTATGTGTATCTATATATTAAATATCCAAACATTTCCTTTAAAAAAAAAAAATCCAAACATGAAAGTTGAATAGGATTTTTACCACCTCATTTCTCTCAATCTAAGTCTACAAATTGTTAAATCAAAATAAATATCCCAAACAATACATTTTAAAAATTCACCAAATTTGTTTATAATACTTAATAAAACATTATATACAAAATTTCATCAACCCATTCTCCATCAAAGAAACATTGCTAACCTAATGGATTCAACCGCTAGGCCTAACAAAACGGGCCACACAATCGCTACATCTAACCCAATTTGCTTGATCTAACCTCATGGATGCAAGTATCCGTTTGGACTTTGGATACAACATTTCTACAACTTGTCTGCGTTTGCGTTTTTTAGTGGCCCCATAGTATTGTTCAACTTGTCAAAACTGCACTATTAAAATTTGCTACAGTATCTTCAGCTGGCCTACACTTTTTGTACTTTTGTTCATTTGAAAATACCTTTTCTACCTTTTTCAGGTAAAAAAAAAAAGTTTGCCACAGTATTTTTATTTTAAAAATTATTTTATTACCATATTTTTAAGTAATAAGTTGTAAATTTTCAGCAAATATAAACGAAAATAAACGCCGTATAAGTCAAGTTACGCGTGAAGACTGACGAAGACCGATCTCTGCAGTCTTCTTCTGAAAATCTGTCCCTGTCCACTTAACTCATTCTTTGAATCTTGCCGAATGAAGTTTCTTTGTAAATAAGGCCATCTCTTACTCTTGCTCTCTGTCTGTCTGTCTGTCGCTCTCTCTCAGCTCTTGCTCTCCGCCTCTCTCATTCTTTCTCTCGACTGGTCCTACTCTTAAATCCTTCTATTGGTGGCTCATGCTACCTTCAATCTGATCAGTGATCACCTCTAAACTCTGTGCTCTCTGAGGTATGGTTCTATTCTCTCACTTTCTTATATGATTTTTCCTCTGCAGATGGAGATGGTGCCGAGGTTTGTATTGTGGGTGGACTTTTATAGTCTTATCTAATAAGACTTGTGGGTACGTGAAGTATAAGGGCCGGCCCTTCCACTAGGCCAATTAGGCCGTTGCCTATGCCCAAAGTGGAAGGGAGGCCCCAAAATTTTGAACAAGTAGGGGTAGGTAGGAAAAATAAAATTAGTTTAATATGAATTTATAAAAAAAAAAAAATTGGCACATCCTTGTAACTAATGAACAAAAATTCTGGTATACAAAGTACAAAATCTGGTCAAAGAAATTAACCACAAAACAATCACAAATCACAACAAATAAAAAGTATCAAATCCCAAAAATTATTACCGTTTCTATTTCTCATTCTTGCTCTCTGCCTCTCTCTCAAGTCTCAGCTCTTGCTCTCCGCCTCTCTCATTCTTTCTCTCTACTGGCTTCCTCCGATCTGAATCAATAATCATCCGATCACATCTGAAGACTCTGATCTGAACTGACTGACCAACTGAGGTATTGTTTTGTTCTCTTTCCTTTGATTATGCAGATGCGTTTTTGACTTTTTGTACTCTTTCCTTTTGTTCTGTTTCTTATCTGTTGCTGGCTGGGGGCCGTTGGGCCTACTTCTACACTCCATTCTGGCTGGCCGTTGGGCCTTGAAGACTTGTAGTAGTTTTCTTTTTTTGTTTTTTTAAAATCTTGCGTTTGTTTTTTATTTTTTATTTTTTTGTTATAGGTGATACTTCCGTAATAGGGTCTGTTTCGGCTGGGCTTGGTTTATTCTTGCCTAGCTGGGATTGGACACTTGAAATTCTATTTTCGCTGGGCTTGGTTTTTTATTTTTATTTATTTTTTTAATCTTGCATTTTTATATATGTATATTTTAGTTATAGGTAATATAATGAGTAAGTTTTTATTTCATGCAGGAGTTATTGTTCGGTAAAACTACAATAATACTTTTTATATGCATCAGGTTCTATAGTTCTACACTTGAAAGTTATTTTTTATTTTAGTCTTTATAAATATATTGTTTGATTAAAAATGTCTACTATAAAATATGTATTTAGATATGGCTTAAAAAAAGAAGAAAAATTAATTGAGTCTAGAAAAAGTTCAATGGATAATTTTTTTATTAGTAATAAATAAAATACAACACAAAATTTAGATGAAAATATCACAAATAAGTAAGAAATTTACCAAAAAGAGTTAGAAAATAATAAAACGATACAATTGCAAGATAACAATGATGTTCAATTTTGCAATACAACAAATCTTAATAATGAACTTCAAAAAAATTTAGAACATAAATTAAAGAAAAAACCCAATTTTTATTCTTGCTTTAGGCCCAAAATGTCTAGGGTCGGGAATATTATCTTTGGCTGGGGCATGGGGGGGGGGGGGGGGGGGGGGGGCTTGGGGAGTCTTTTAAAATCTTGCGGTGTTTTTTTTTTTTTTTTTTTTTTTTTTGGGTCTATAGACAGTGTGATCGGTTTTTTTTTTTTTTTTTGGGTTGGTGGAGTCTTATCAAATAAGACTTATGTGGCTGTGGGTGGAGTCATACTCGTACATCTGGATGGCCTTGGATTTTTATTTTTGATCTTGCGTTTTTATATATTTATATATATATATATATATATATATATATATATATATATGCAGGTTGAGAATTTGAGATTGTTATATACTTTTTATTGTTTGGTGAAACTAGAGTTACAATAATACTTTTTTTATTTACACATCAGGTTCTATTACTTTACACTTGAATTTTTTTTTTTTTTTTAATTTCAGTCATTATAAATATATTATAGATAGTGTTTGTTTTATTTGTAAATATTGTTTTATTAAAAAATTTGTATTTGAATATGAAAAACTTAAAAAAAAACAAATTGAGTCTCAAAAAGGATCAATAAATAAATTTGTTATTAGTAATAAGCAAAATACAACATAAAATTTAGATAAAAATATCATAAATGAGCAAGAAATTTGCCAAAAATAGTTAGAAGATAATGAAACGAGAAGATAACAATGATGTTCAATTTTGCAATACAACAAATCTTGATAATGAATTTCAAAAGAATTTAGAAGTAAATGAAAATAATGATGAAAATGTCACAAATGAACAAATTCACCATAATGATGTTCAATTAGAAGGAAATGAAAATAATAATGACATGTCGAATTATATTTCTACAAATATTATCGATTGAAAAAGAAATGTTAGAAGAACTTAAATACAAAAATTTAATTAGTTAATTTGCAGCTCAAAAGGTATGACAAATATATTTTAAATGAAATATATTATAATATAAAAATATTAAATAAATATTAATTTAATTAATACATAAATATAAAAAGTACCTCATTTTAATTGTCACCTTAAGTTCCAAAATGTCTAGAGCGGGCCCTAATAACAAGTTTGGAGAACATGTAGAATTGCCTCAACATCACCACTATCAAAGTAGAAAGACTTTAGACTTAAGAATTGTAATAGCCATGTTAATTTTATGTTTTTAACAATGCTTGCGAATTGTGTCTTATTCACAATTAAAAATAGATTCTCATAAAATAAAAAACTGTTAAAAATAAAGTGAGGCCAAAAAAAGTACATTCTCCATTAAATTTAAGAAGATCGTTTAGTTCTTTGTTTCCTCTTAGGAGCACTGAAATTTCTAGAAAGTGGAAGTACTCAAAAAATATAATAAAAAAGAGCAGTTGGAAGTTTCTTGTAATATTTCCTAAAAGGAGCACTGAAATTTCATCACTTCCAAATTTCTAGATCCTTTCTAAATTCTCTCCTCAGTCCTCTCTCTCTTCATTTGCAAAATTTCAGATTGGATTCGACGCATTTTCAAAACTACGTAGGTCTGGTTGGGGATCAAGGTATTTCTTCTTCCCTAATTTATTTATTTTTTAATCGTTTTTTGGTTCTAAATTTCTAATTGATTTTTATTTGTTTTTTGGTTTTTATAAATTTTGCATGCAGATCTATTTAGATATTAGTTTTTCAATTTAATTATATTGTGTATGGTACTTTCTCAACTACATATATTGTGAATTGATAATACTATGACTTTTTATGATATATGAACTATATGAAAGTTGTTAATAGAAAATTTGGTTATGAATGAAAAATTATGACTCTATAAAATAAAAATAAAAAATAAAACAGCCTAATAACTTTTATTAATATTTTGGGTAAATTACAAATTACATATTTAAAGTTTGGGGTGTTTGAATTTTAGATTTTAAATTTTCAGAATTTAGATTTTACCTTATTGAAATTTGAGAGGATTTGGATTTTATACCCTAACGTTTTAAAATTTAGATCTTATTCTCTAATTAAGGATGTGTAGATTCTACACCTTAAAGTTTTAGAATTTGAGATGTAAAATTCAAACATTCTTAAAATTTAGAAAGTAAAATCTAAATTAAAAAATATTACAGTATAAGTTCAAATATATTTAACTTTTTAGGGGGTAAAATTTAAATTTTGAAAGTTCAAGGTTTAAAATTTAATAAGCACTCCAAACTTTAAAGGTGCTCTTTACAGTATAGTTTATTTCTTTTCATTTGTTCAGTATTGATTTTTTTTTTTTTTTTTTTTTTTGATATGTAGATCTATATCGTGATTCAATATTTAGTAGTAGAGCATTTTGCAGTGGCTTCAATGGGCATGGAAAATGCCTCGTCATCTTCTACTGTCCAATGGAAATATGATGTCTTCATTAGTTTTAGAGGAGAGGACACCCGCAACAATTTTATGGATCATCTATATAATGCTTTGAGAGTGAAAGGCATTAACACTTTTAGAGACGATGAGAAACTTGAGAGAGGAAAACCCATTTCACTAGAGTTGTTGAAAGCGATAGAAGAGTCGAGATTTACTATTGTCATTCTCTCAAAAGACTATGCATCTTCACCTTGGTGCTTAGATGAACTTGCAAAAATCATTGCTTGCAAGGAAGACATGGGAATTATAGTTTTGCCTGTTTTTCATTATGTGGAGCCATCTGATGTACGGAAACAAATGGGAACTTTTGTGCAGGCATTTGTTAAACATGAAGGGAAGGAGGAAAAAACAAGGGTGGATAAATGGAGAGATGCTTTGAGACAAGTGGGCAACCTTGCCGGATGGCATTTGAAGGATACTAGGTAATTTATCTAAACAATAATTTTTTTTTTTTTTTTTTTTTTTCCATTTTGCAATGTCCAAATTTGATTGATTGTGATTGTTGTGCGGGTGTGTGATGAGTCCCATATTGAGCATATATTAGTATAAGAGTTGGCCCAATAACCTCATGTGGGCTCAGAGACACTACTCTACAAATTGGGTCCTAACAAGGACGTTAGGGATTTAAATGAGGGAGTTTGTGATGCCTCAATTTGTTTGATTGTAGGTGTGTGATGAGTCCCACATCGAGCATATATTGGGTAAATATGGACTTTATTAATAAATATAAGAAGTCTCAAGTGTGACTAGTCCTTTTAAGGTATAGTGCATATGTGGCAGATTTATATATAACTATATATGGAAACTTAAGCAGATTTATATACATGTTTCATTGTATGCAGATCAATGTACACTTTTTTGTTTCAATCAACGCATATTCTATTTTTTTCATTGCAGGCTTGAGTCACAAGATATCCAAGAAATCGTGGGTTGGATATCGATCAACTTGAAATATGATGCATTCCCATATATTACCAAGGACGTAGTAGGGATATATTCTCGACTAGTAGAATTGGAGTCATGTTTAGCTCTAGGTTCAAAAGATGTCCTCTTTATAGGGATTTGGGGGATGGGAGGGATCGGTAAGACAACTCTTGCTAGAGTTGTTTATCATATGGTTTCTAAAGAATTTGAAGCTCGTTGTTTTATTGAGGATGTTAGGGAAAAGTTTGAAAAATATGGTTGTGTTAAACTACAACAGAAAATTATTAAAAAAGTTTTGATGGAAAAGAATTTGAAAATTGAAGAGGAGTATGATGGAGTTCTCAAGATTAAGAATAGGTTATGTCGTAAAAGAGTTCTTCTTGTTCTTGATGATATACATGAAGTGAAACAGTTAAGAATGTTAGCAGGGGAGTGTAATTGGTTTGGTCCGGGTAGTAGAATTATCATAACAACAAGAGATGCTCATGTGCTTAAAGCACATTGAGTAAATGAAATATATGAAGTTAAAGGATTGAATGATGAAGATGCTCTTCAACTTTTTTGCTTGAAAGCTTTTGAAAAAAAGCATGTCCTTGATGATTATATAGAGTTGTCTAACCATTTTTTGAATTATGCTAGTGGCCTTCCTTTAGCTCTTGAGGTTTTGGGTTCCTTTTTGTTTGGAAAAAGTACTGTTGAATGGAAAACTGAATTAAAGAGACTCCAAGAATTCCCTGACGATGCAATTCTCCGAGTACTTAAAATAAGTTTTAATGGACTCCAAAAACCACAGAAGGAAATATTCTTGCATATTGCATGCATTTTTAATAATCAGAAGAAAGATTATGTATTAGAAATACTAGATATTCTGGGCCTTTACCCTATTATTGGATTGAAGGAACTCATTGATAAGTCTCTCTTGAAAATTATGGATAATGATGTAGTGTGGATGCATGATTTACTTGAAGAAATGGGCAGGAACATAGTTTGTCAAGAGTGCCTTAATGATCTTGGGAAGCGTAGTAGACTATGGGATTATGAGGACATTAACAAAGTGTTAAAAAAAAATAAGGTAAGAAGTTATTTAGAAAATTTGAGCTCATTCCCTACCTTCATGTTTAACAAATTTGGAAGTTGAATAGTTATGCTAATAATTATTTTTGCAATTTACCAATTCCTTCTTGATTATTAGGGGTCAGAAGCACTTGAAGCCATGGATATTGCGAGTACTTGTAATGAACAACACGATGGATGTTGGAACCCTGAGGCCTTTTTGAAGATGGATAATCTTAAATTTCTTAGAATTTATGGCAATCTCTATGTCCCCACACACCTTCCTAAAGATTTAAGAATTCTTGATTGGATTTCGTATCCTTCAAAATCTTTGCCATCAAGTTTCCAACTAGATGAGCTTGTTCAACTTTGTTTGCAACAAAGCAAAATTCAACAACTTTGGACAGGAATAAGGGTAAGTGTGTTATTAAGTATCTTCTTTAAACTTTTCTTTAAAATTACAATAAATGTACACCAAGAAGCTAATTATTGTAACAATATTTTTTCTTCTAACAGAATTTTAAGAAGTTGAAGTTCATTGACTTGACCGACTCCATGGACCTGTTTATAACTCCAGACTTCACTGGAGTCCCAAATCTTGAGAAATTAGTTCTTGAAAGGTGTACAAATTTACGAGAGTTTCACCCATCTATTGGAATTCTTAAAAAACTTATTTATCTTAATTTACAAGATTGTGAAAGATTAATTCGTCTTCCAAGCAAGTTTGGAATGGAGTCTATTGTGACTCTTGAAATTTCTAATTGCCCAAAATTTGTGGCAAACCCGAAATTCTTACAGGAGCTTTCTCTGGATCGCACTGCTATTGTGGATCTAATTAAAAACTTGCCAGAGAACCTATGGATAATCAAAGGCCTAGAGATACTTGATTTGAGCAAAGCAGATATAAAAGAATTGCCTTCATCAATTGAACGTTTGACTGACCTTACTTCATTAACTCTAAGATATTGCAAGAATCTTGTGAGCCTTCCTAACACCATTTGTAATTTGAAGTTACTTAAGTCTCTTGATCTTTTTGGATGCTTAAAATTTCGTAACTTGCCAGAGAACATAGGAAATGTAAAAGGTTTGGAGTTGCTTAATTTGTGTTGGACAGCCATAAGAGATGTTCCTTCTTCCATTGACCTCCTTAAAAATCTCAAACATCTATATATCTGTAGATGGAAATCATCTGAATCTTATTCCCTGCCAACAAGTCTTGAGCTGCTAGGCTTAGTATTTCCTTCATTAATTTCAGCAAGTCATGTGAATCCCATAATATTGGGGAGTCGGATGAGCTCAGAACGTGATTCCCTGCAACCTCTTCAATTATCATTGCCTTCCTTATCAGGTCTTCAATCTTTAACATATTTGCATCTTAGTGATCTCAATCTTTTGTCAATCCCCAATGACATTGGCTGCTTGTCCTCTTTAGAACACTTAAATCTAAATGGAAATGATTTTGTTTCCCTTCCTAAAAGCATGTCTCAACTCTCTAATCTTCGAAGACTCCATTTAGAGGGTTGCAAGATGCTTCAGTCATTGGAAAATGTTCCGTCAACTATTGATTCAGTAATTGCAAACAATTGTACCTCATTGATGAGATTGCCAGAATTGCAATTTTATACTTCTAGGTCAGATCACTCCCATTTGAATTTCCAGTGTGTTAACTGCATCAAATTGTGTAGATATATTGGTAGTAGCGGTAACATGCGTCAGGTATCTCTCCCTCTCTATGTTCTAAACATTATTTTCCTCAAAAAAAAAAAAAAAAAAAAAATTCTAAACATTAATTATGCTTTGTATATTTCAGGGGCAAAGTGGTAAACTACCAGACATCTTTGACATTATTATTCCTGAATTTTACTTTCCTGAAGGTTGCTTTCCAAAAAGGTTTAAACATGAATCTGTAAGTCTTGAATTGAAGGTACAAGTGCCTTATGGGTGTCATGAACGGATGGGAATTGAGTTGTGCGTTTGTTTTTCAGTCGCAGAGGCTTCTAAACATTTTCTACTTACATGTTGGATTAAAGTCAATGGATTTGAAAGCGCATCACCAATACGCTATTCTTTTAGGGCAAACTATGGTAGAGTTAGTTCACGTCACCTGTGGCGGCTCTATTTGTCTCCTCGCTATTTTGACTCCCAATGGGGAGAAAATTTTCATCAAATTGATGGTAATGGATCCAATAAAATTGAGATTAGAATAAGTACTTCAAATAACTTGGAGGTGGAGAAAGTTGGGATTCATTATGATATTATTAATGATGGGGCTGGGCCTTTTGGAGAAGGCTATTCAATTGACGAACTACCTCGAAAGATAAGCAAATTTTTTCTTGTAAGTCATCATCTTTCTTCTTTCTATTACAATTTACAAGTCTTGATGTTCTCTTTATTTTGGGGAGGGAATCCAATGAAATGAAAGCGTTGGTTTTGAATTATTTTAGCATGATAACAAATTTAATTTGTCCTAGGTATATATAGAGATTTTTTCTTTTTTTTTTTTATTTCCCTTACTCGCATTTTAAAAAATAAAATAAAATAAAATCATTGTATTGTACTAGTTGTACCTTAGCATTATCTTTAGGTTTTCATATAGCCAAATTTTTTCTCTTTATTTTTTTTAACTAGGTTGAACTCAAATTTTCTTGTTGTCTTGTTTGTGCACTTTAATATAATGGAAGGAGGAGATCACACGTCCAAGAAGTGACGAGTTAAGTATGGTGGCAATCGTGGATGCCCTTGACGAGGACGCAAAACGGTTAGCTATTTAAATTAGCTCTCAAAATGCCTCTTATTATTGATTAAATCATGTTCTTTTTTTTTTCTTTTTTTTTTTGGTGACCTACAAATGTAGTGCTCTTTTAAACTTCTATATACAAGAGCTTGACCCTCATCAAAGTCATAATCTCCAACCCTTTCCTGGCTTGTCCGTGACTGGCAGCTCAAGTACTAGAAAAGCCAAGATATGTTGGGAAGAGGAAGTACAACAAGATGGTGGCATTGATGAGCTCTTAGCTGTGTCAGGTTTCCAAGTTCAAGCTTCAGACCTAGCCGAGGTTGCCCAGAAGCTCAAATTGCTCGAGGATTTGATGGGAAATGCTCAAGGTGATGGCCTCTCTCATCTCGCCACTGAGACTATCCATTACAACCCTTCTAATCTTAATGCCCAGAGAGAGTAGTGACGGTGAGAGAGGTTTAGGTTTTTTATTTTTATTTTTTTATTTATTAATACGGGTCAGGTTTGGATAATATCCATACCCTACCCGAACAATTCAGGTAATATCCATACCCTATCCAGTTAAGCTCTATCTATGAAGAACCGGGTATTACCTGGAACATTTGGATCGGGTAGGGTTGGATATCCATTACCTAATGGGTATGGCCATCCCTACAAATGCATATTGAAATTTCTCGTCCTTAGTATTAATATAATTTTTGTTTTGCTTTTTCTTCCATGGTTTGGTGTTTACTGTTCCCAGATTATGGCATAACCGTTTCTCCTGTACTTAGGGAATGCCCATTTGATGGTTACTTTTGTTGATTTTGTGGAAATGATAATGTTAAAGTTGGGTTCACCTGAACTTGAGATCAGTTTTACTCACTACAACAAACTTGAGTTTTTTCAACATTTTTTTTTATCCATAGTCACTAAAAAATTTTAATAAAAGACTTAATTTTCTACAGTTGTACACTTGTACTCAAATGTTGAGCAAGGCAAAGAAATTCATAAATTTATTTCAACAACTGGCATAACTGTTGAAATAAGTGATAAAAAAAAATAATTTAAATAGGGAAAAGTTATATCAACAGTTGGATGAACGTGGAAAAAATAAATAAATTATTTTATCAACGGTTATAAAGATGTTGAAAATAAAAACACGGAACTTTAATATACTCTACAATAAAATCAAAGATTTATACAGACTCGAATTTCTTGGGTACAATATGATAGCTGTTTTCTTCTCTCTCTTAGCTTACATCTCTCCCTTTATATTTCTCTATCATTTTCTAGGCAACCAAACAGACTTCTCTACTCAATTAATATCTGTTTTTTACGGTATTCGTTTTGATTTCCTCACAAAGATCATCGCCATCAAATTGATTTCACCAAGTTGTTACTATTATTTGACGAATTGTTTATATATTTGATGGATTTGATAGATGCGGATTTGATGAGAGGTTAGGGCTTTTTGATCTGAAACCATCCTTAGTTCCTTGTGCTCTACTATTTCATTTTTTTTTTCAACCACTGCTTCGTCAATTAGGGTTTCCTCCATCATTGCCTAATTTTTTTCACATTTTTTTTTTCTGTTTATTGCTCATATACTCCAGATCAAAGCATTTCTTTTTATTTCATATTTTGAATTTGGTTATTTGATTGATTTACTATTTTTCAATTTTGCATGTATTGCATATAATTTTGTTTTGAAATTGTGGATAAAGATTGTTTCGTTTTTACTTCATTTCAGTTTAATTTACTGGAAATGGCATTCATTTTATGCTCGTGATTTGTTGAACTGGTAATAATGGTTAATTTGGGAGCGTGGTTATTGATTTAGCTTTCATATTCTAGAGCTATGAAATTTTTTCGTAAAATGCTTGGTTTCCAGTGCCCAATTCAGCTCTTTTAATGTGTTTTGCTAGCTATTTTTCTCTCTAATGGATTGGTCTTATGCTGGAATTTGTTTGTTACAAGTTGATTTAAAAAAATTACTTGTGTGGGTTATATCTAGTGGTGCAGATGTTTTGCTTATGTGGGTTTTTGTAAATATCAATCAGTATGAGTTGTATAGCATAACACCACCTAGGAAGCACCAAAGCCAATTCTTCTCATGCACCCAAATTTGTCAAGTCATGTATGATTCACATTGCTTCACCACACAATCCCTGCTGGTTGGCCATTTATGGGTTTCATATAATCTTTTGGCAGAGGAATGAAGCAAAACAAGCATGTCTCAGGTGGTCCTTTCTACCAACTGCTTATTACCTCTCATTCAGCTCCCTCCTATTTGAACACGTGGATACCGAATCTAAACTAGGATAATGTCTCTGCTGGGGTATTAGAATGCACCACTCAGTTGATAAATTCAGGCAAATACTACCATACAAGCTCCAAGCTCCTGTATCATCTGACTTAAACATGCCAATATCTCATAAATCTCCTTTATTTGACAGTGTGATCTACAGCAGAAACAAATCCATGGAACATCCCTTTAGCCTCAATGCAACTCCACCCTGGTTTCTTCTTCAGATCCTTCTTATTTACTACCCTCCTTACTTCTTCAACTCCATTCCATTGTCCAAAACTAGCCTGTAGATTACCCAACAGAGTATGATACCCAATATTATCATGTTCCAATCTAAAAGCCTTTGTACTGTATATTCCCAAAGTTTTATGTCTTCATGAACTCTACAAGCTGCAAGAAGAGAACCCCAAATCCTACTACCTGAAAAATCACAATTTTCAATATTAAGGCTTAGGCCTCTTTAAGTTTTCCATATCGAGCCAAAGATCCACAATGCAAGTGTAATAATCCAAATCAGGTTGAATACCAAATATGCATTTCATGGAAGGCTCTATTCATTTATTTGTGAAACGCTGATGTAGTATCATGGTATTAGAGGGGTAAACCAAGAGCTTTACACTAAGTCTTTATCAAATTCGGACTATTAAAATTGTTCATTGGTTCTAATGTTAAAATAAATAAAAAAATATTTAATTTTAAATCTCAATTCTTAAAAGACAATTACATTATTTTTCTTACTTCACTTAAATAATTAATTTTTTAATAATATATATGTAAACTCTTAACTTGGGTCAAAAAGCAAATGTAAAAAGAACCTTATAGCTGGCAAAAAATAGCAATATAAACAGGACTTCTCATGTCAATGGGAAGTTACTGCCTGTCTTCCTCATTGTAGTGCTTGAATTTTTTAGTTTTTTTACTATAAAGAAAAAGCTATACAGCCCCAGTGAAAAAGCAATATGAAAAGAACTTTTTTTAAGAAGAAAATATGAAAAGAAGTTTATAGTAGCTGTTAAAATTAAAACAATGAAAAGAGAATTTTCGCTGTTCACGCACTACAACTTTCAGCGCCACTTTTGAAAAAGCGTCAAAAAAAGGATCACATAGATGATCACATGGCAACAATCAACACGATACATCAAATAAGTCAAATCATAGATTAAGACATTCCAGCCAACTGTACAATGTGCACATATGCATTATATGTTCATGCCCTGAAGCACAGCACTTAAGAATAGACTTCTGTCATGCAATCGCAATAATTAAAGACTTCGAATTTCACAATTTATACCCATAAGATCTGTTGCATATTATGCATTCAAATGCTCAAATGACATCAAACAATACTCGGTTTGTGGGAATTATGCAGTACTGACCTAAGAGATCATGGCATTGAGAACTTCCTTTCAAATCCAATCTACATTTATGCTATGGGAGTTGTATCCTAGAAAGCACGAATGCGGTTGGGAGAGTGCTGCACTCAAGTTCGACGCAGCATCCGACGCGGTTGCCGGCGTGTCGGTGCCACGTCTGAGCTTTTTTTTTTTTTTTTTTTTTTTCTCGGATTCGCGCCGACGCGGCTCGAATCACTCCAAATCGGCTTCGATTCGCGCTAAACCAGGCTGATTCGGCCAGAATCGGGTCGTATCGGCCATATCGGGTTGTATCGGCCGGCAACCGAAACGGCCGATATGGCCAAAACAGGCCGGAAACGGCCGAAATCGGCCTTGAATCTAGCTGGAACAGTCGAAATTCTCACCTCAGAGGCATAGTAATGTGTTTCTTGCCTTCTTCTTTCTTTGTTTTGTGAATCAAGAATAGTAATGTGTTTTTTAAGAATATTTTAATAGTAAAAATATATAGAAAATATAAATAAAAATATTTTTAATAATTTTTTAATCGCCGAGTCCCGCCGCACCCGCACCCTACTTTTTCAAAAATTGCCGAGTCCCGCACCCGCACCCGTGCTTCATAGGTTGTATCATAAGAGTATGGCTTTGAACAACTCCCACGACATTATTCATTAACATGATTTTCATCCATTTTTCTCACACCATATACTAAAGACACTCAGCTAGACAACTTCTAATAAGGATGAGCTAGCTATGCTTTGGGTTCATAGTCGAGTATGCCCTCTCCATCTTAGCTTTGCATGTGTAATAAAAGATTAAGATAGAGAATGTAGACACCTTCTACAAAGTTTAGTTTTGAAAAATTACATAGACCCAACTTATGCCAGTTCCCACTCTCACTTAAACCACACAATGTATCATGTCCATACAATTTCAAAATCTTGACAATGAAATCAAATACATTCCCCCACCAAAATTACCATAAACCAAAAGATCACTACTAAACAAGATCCATCACACTCCCCATTAAAAACAATTCCATCTAACATTCAACTATACCATGCATAACTATTCAAGCTGCCCAATTTACCAAACCAACAACATAAACCCATAAAAAAAAAATACCCATTAAAGAGAGAGAGAGAGAGAGAGAGAGAGAGAGGTGTTACCATTGGAAAAGGAAGAGAGCTCGGAGACGTAGATGGGGTCATTGTTGCCAAAGAGGGAGCCAGCATAGAAGGTCCCAACCATTAAAAGCAGAGCCACCATTACCATTTGACCTAATTTGGAATCAAACGCTAAACCCAGTGCAAAGCCACTCATTTTTTGTGCCTCTCTTTGCTTTGCTTCTTTCACCTTCTCTATTCTGCTTTTGGCTTTCTATCTCAAATGGGTTTTTCGTGAATTTGCAGGATTCATAAGGACTGAATCCACATTTGCAAATCTAAGGAGGAAGAAGAAGAAGACACTACCACTAGATTGCTCCCATTCCCAAGCTGTGAATTTTTATGTTAACTGCTTTTTTTATTTTCAATTTTATTATTTATACTTTGCACCGGCATGAGTGCACGTGTGATTCACTTGACAATGACACCTTTTTCCCTTTTGCTATCTATATATACTGAGCAATTGCATCAGAAGTTGCAAAGTTTTTCAAAATACAAAAAGTGCATGATTTACACATTGTAACCAAAAAAACACCCACATCAATCAATGTAAAAATGTGCAAATATACAAAAATGCTACAGTAACTATGCATATATGCACAGTTACTGTAGCTTTGCATTTGATTATTTAAATATTTTTTCTCTCTTCACTCTCACACTCGTCACTATCTCTTCACTTGAATCCAACGCCCAATACAGCAAGCCACCACCACCCAATACAGCAAGCCACCACCACCCAATCCAGCAACCTACTGCCACCGCTACCGCTACAAGATTGCAATACATAGTAAACCAACCACAAACTCAAAGGAAAATCAAATAACCCATACACGGACACACAATAGAGACGTAGAGAGGGAGAGATCTGATCGAGAGCTTGATGATGGCGCTTGATGATCTGGGTTTTGATTAGTGGCTGATGATGGTGCGTGGTCTGCAATGGCTGTGCTTGATAATGGTGGATTGATCGTTGATGGTGGCTTGGGTTGTGTGTGAGAGGATTTCAAGGGAAGAGAGAGGTGTGAAGGGTGTAGGAAATAATAAAAAATTGTAAAAGAATGAATATTTTATTGAATAAATATGTAGAATAGACAAACTAACGTGGATGTTTTGTAAAAATAGGTGTATAAAATAGAAAAAGTAGATATTTTTTTGCAAAATTTACAAAATTTTTACATCAACTGATGCAGTTGCTCTTAGGTTAAAAGGATATCACTCTTTACTGACAAATTAAGAGCGTTTTCTTTTTTGCAGTTCATAAGGCCTTAAAAGGTATTCGTGCTAGTAACTAGTAAGTGCTTATTTGTAATCTTGTTACTTAGTTTAATCTTGTTTGTACTATTATATTTTATTTTGATTCAAGTTTCTAAGGCTAACTGTTAATAATGTTCAATCCATGTCTTCAATTTGATTTTTGAAGTTCAACATTTTTACTTAGGCTTCAAATTGTTTTCTGCATACCATCAATCCGTTCATTAATTAGGTTTGATTTGTTCTGTTTGCACTCAAATTAATTGTGATCATGAATAATTTAGCTTCTTGAAACTCAATATGGATGTTTGGAAAGAAAGTCTAATCCATATAGTTGTATAAAATTTAAGCTTTTTGGGTTTTAAAGAGATTTAACTTGAAACCCTTTATTTTTTTCTTATATTGATGTAGCATGAGTTGTGAACAAGATTGTGCCACGTGAGTGCCAAAAAAGAGCCCTCAACACCTCCTTTCCCCCTCTAAAATTCATGTATAAGTTGCTTTTATATAGATGTACAAAATAGGGTTAAAGCCAAATAAAAGCCCTTCTATTAATAGTATTAAAATTCTAAATTATCGCATTTTCGCTTGAGCGAGATTCTTAAATTCAACAATGTAGAAGATGGAATAAAGGGTTGAGTCAATTTAGTAACATTTAGTAAAAAAGTTCAAAGCCCCAACGGAAGTCTAGTACTTGGTTCCAGGACACATAGAGCACAACACCATTATGGGATTTATGGTAAGCACATTGAAGCTTAAGTTAGGGAGCAAAAATAGAATGCTCTAAGTGATTTTCTTTATAGGTCTTCAATTGCATACCTTGTAGATGAGATGTGGGAAAATATTTATACCCTTCATTGGCATGTGTTGGACTGGGAGAGGCCATCATGACTCCCTTCCATTGCTTTTGGCAGATCTGACAGGGCCATTCCTAGGCATCCTTTCCAACTAGTTAGGACCCCCAACGAGGGGACAAGTTACATCACATTTAACGTTAAGTGGGTAATAAGAGTAGATGATCAGGACTAATTAATGTGATAATTACTGATTTGATCCTTT
Source organism: Quercus berberidifolia (assembly GCA_028535905.1). Taxonomy (NCBI): domain Eukaryota; kingdom Viridiplantae; phylum Streptophyta; class Magnoliopsida; order Fagales; family Fagaceae; genus Quercus; species Quercus berberidifolia. The sequence continues at coordinate 87,334,235 of JAPQVW010000003.1, read as the reverse complement.
GCTTACTTTCCCAGACCATATAGGTTGGTTGTATGAAACTGGATACCACCTTTGGCCTATGACCATTCATCGATATCGGCCAACTTAGGTGAAGTTACCATCTTACCCCTAGTTCATATGACACTTTGCTCACAAGTGTAATTATGCCAACTTCAAACGACTATATCTTACTCATTTAAATCTAAATTGGGTCAAATTTGTATCCATTTTAAAACTCCAAATGTCTACTTTCTAATTAAACAAATTTTACTCCAATTAAGTGTGACCCAAAAAATATAAGTAAATGATCAACTCCTTATGTTTAGTGGATTGAGACCTGATTGTCTTTAACTCTAGCTCAACCTTAATAAAATTTTTTTGATACAACCCAATTTAAACATTTTTTTTGTAATCGCACTGCTAGAAGACACATACTCATGTTTGATGGACTTAGGATCATGATTCGGATTGTGGGATCATCGGATCCTTTGATCCCACATTCCTAAATCAACCTAGATCATTTAGGATCATTTATATGTTAGATTCAAGGTTGAATTGCGTGGCAAATTATGGGTCATGTAGGATCGCAATCCCAAGCGTTGATCCTAAATAATTATAGAGCAAGAAGCTTTCTGGATTGGCCTAGAGAAGCAATAGAGATGAGATCATGAGAAAGGTTAGAAGAGGAGTGAGCTTCTTTAATAGGAGTTGGAGAATTGAAGCAGTTCTCCTTTTTGGGTATATAGAAGTGTTGTAGAAGTTGCACAGCCTCATATTCCTTGTGGAGTTCTTTCCACCAAATCATGACAATGTCATCTATGCTGGAATCTTACATGAGCAAACTAACAAGATTGAAATTAAGGGAACAAAAATCTTAAAGGCGCTGTTAGAAGTTAAAGTCATTCTTAGTGTGCGTTTGGCATGAGGAAATTTGTCGACTTATTTTACTATTCAGCTTATTTTTGCTACTATTTATGGGCCCTATTGCACTTTTAGGTACTATTCATGGGTCCCACTGTATTATTTTAGCTAATTTTTATCTTTATCTACAGTACTTTCAGCAAAAAATTTTTAGTTTCAGCAAAATAAGCGGATCCCAAACAGACCCTTAGGGTGTTGAAATTATCTAATAAGGATGCTTTCGTCATAAGATTCAAGGCTTGACACGTAAGAGAGGTCGACGGTCCCCCTGGACCCGTCGGCTTCATACAAATAGACGGAGATCCAAAGCAACAGTGCCATATGACTGACGGCCCCATGATATCTGACAAAGCATCTCCTTGAAGCAGACGGAAGGTCTTCGGACAAGGCAAGAGGCTGATGGGAATAAAGAGGCCGATGAGAATGAAGAAGCTGACGGGTCCAGCATGGCCTTGCTTGACCTCCACGAATATCTATACAAGTAAATGTCTTGTACCCCACGATTAACCCTAATCAAGGGAACCCTTATAAGGAAAGGATCCCGCTAAATACATAAATTAATGAGGATCTTCCCTACAATGAAAGACCCTCACCGCCAAGAAACAAAGGTCATCTCTACTGTACTATAAAAACTCTAAAGCCCTCACAAATCAAGGTACGCATAATTTACCCCAACTCTGGCACTTTAGAGTTGTGAAAGTTCTAACTTAATCTTCGAAGGGTATTTGGCCGGTATCACACCAGTACTCTCTATAAGGTCTTCTTCTTCTTTGTTGCGCAGGTTTTGTCTAGAGCACGTGAGAACTGTGTCACTTACTGACGATTTTTGGCATTATCATTATCTATCTTGGTTACTTTACTCATTTAGAGCTTTGAGTTGCTGTGCAACCTAGAAGGTCTTTCTTTGACAAATATGTGCCCTTTGTGACTTATGTCAAACTCTATAGCTTTTGGTTTTTTTCTTTTTTTGTCACATTTTATTAAACAATCAGCATAATTTGTTTTATTTTTTTACTAACAAATAAGTTACAGGATGCCAAGATGAGTCAATTAATTGAGTACAAAAAATAGTTTGCTAAACTTGCATTGAGTAATCACATTATTAACTTGAGAATATTATTTCTACTGAATGTTCCAAAATTGACTCATTTGATACATTTTGAGTAATTTGTATCGAGATCAAAGATGATATTTTTGTTAACATTTTTTTTTTCTAAGAATCAACGTAGTGCCTTTTATTTAATGAAAAACCATCAGAGTCTGCTAGAAACAAAAGAAAGAAACAGTGGTGGAGCATCCTCCATCCACGCATTATAATCTAAAATATTTAAAGCAAAAAGAGCTAAAACATGAGCAACCATATTACCCTCTCTCTTAACATGAGAGTAGTGTAATTTACTAAAACATCTAGCCAAAACAACTCCAAACCCTGATTTTCGTTCCCAACTGAATAGTGCATCCTCAAAATTGACCTTAACCATGTCCAAGATAGGAGCTCTTCAATGAACTCGGATCGGTGTGGACTGTGGTTGGGAAGGTTGCTGCACCACTTGGAATTCCATTAGGAGTTCTTTGGCCATGTTTGCAAGCTGATTTGGATTGCAACAAGGTTGGTTAGTTCTGACTCGATTTCGATGTGTCCATATTGTCCAAACCGTGACCGAGAACAACTCTATATTCTGTTTCGTTCTGATCATCCATGACAGCAACTCTTTGAAATCCATGAATGTTGCTTCCATAGTAGAACAGTGAGGAAAAAAACTTGCTTTAAAGACTTTAAGAAGAAGAGAATCGGTATTAATCAAAGACTTAGTAGTGCTAAGAATTCGCTCTAGCCTTGCTTCGGCTGCCCATGTTTCGGCTATGAACATGACAAAGGGATCTTTTGCCCGTAATATTTCACCAAGCTCTCTCTCTGTACATGGGTTCCCAAGCCCATGACAGTTCAATGCTAAGAGATTCATTGCTTCTGGCAGGGCTATGGAACAACCTCCGCCAATATCTATGATTGAGTGACATCCTCCTTAAAAACTTGCCGCCTCTTATTTGGTAGCTTAGGGAGAATTCTGTTGTCATCCATTGCTCTTTTACCTAGACCCTTATCTTCTTTTCCCCTCGTTGAGAAGAAGGTGAAACCTGGGCTCGTAGAAGTCAAGACCATTTGCCCTGTGTAGGTTTGCGAACTTTCTTAGTCCACGTTATTGATTTTTTGAAACACTTTGGATTAGGGTTTGTCGAGCTTTGAGTGTGAATAGAAGCTGCCTCCACGTCAGAATTTTTTTTTCCTTGGTTACTTGCTGACTTCTGTGTGCCCCTACTTTTAATTGGTGGAACTAAATTAGGAACTTCAGAATTACTCCTCCCATTAATGGCCCTCACCGAATTGCCCTTAATAGTCGGATCCTTATCATATCAAGCCAAATCCGTATCAATCTCTTTGATTTGAATATCAAATAAATTCTCGGGAGTAATTGAGTTCGAAATTAATTCTGTTTCCTTAGTTTTTGGCTCCCCTTTATTGCTTGCATCCGTTGACACCTTGACAGCCGTTGGAGAATTTGAGTCAGTATCATCATCAGGGGATAACGTGGCATTAATGGCAACCTCCTTTGTAACGGGTAAATCATTGGCATTGATATCTGAAATAACTCCTTCATCGGTTTCCATATTTGCCTGAACCATCTCCGGTTGGTTCTCCGTTGAATTGTTCACCCTTGTCTTCGCCCTCTCCCTTGCCGCTTGGAATTCTTTTCTCGTGAATGGATGTCTATTGTCATAGAAACCAGGTACCACTATGACATCTCTTCCACTAGACGTGTACGGGGCAGCCTTCAGAGTGGAATTGTACTGTTGTTTATCCACTTTTAGCGTGCCTTTACTCTGCAACCACAGCTCACAACTTTTGTCAGCATGATTCAAGCGCCCACACCAGAAACAGAGATTTGGTAAGCGCTCGTATCTGAATTGGACCCAATGTTTTGACCCATTCTCTAGTGTAATTACCCTACCTCAGCATAAAGGCAGTGTAATATCAATCATTACTTGAACTCGAATGAAATGTCCACCTTCATCAGTTACTGCCCCTGCTGATTTCTGAACTTCCCCAACAAAGTCGCAGATGTTTTCTGCCACTTCCTTCGTCATATAGCGAATTGGGATATCATGAACCTGAACCCAGAATAACGTTTTTGAAAAAACCAGATCTCGAACTGGACAATCTATACTGTACCTTTACAACATCACTAGATGTTTATTAAAACTCCAAGGTTGGTTTTTGAGAATTCTTTCAATATCATTGGGATTATCAAAAACAAACAACACTCGGTGTTCATTTTGGTTTTGGATTGTGAACCCGTTTGTAGATCTCCACAACTATTTGAAAGTTCGCGCCATGGCCTCCATATTTAGGAAACGTGGAGTAAGGAATTAAGCAACTAGCAAGTATTCACCAGATCTTTGTTCCTTGGATAGGGTGAATCCAACGGTTTCCTTTTCTGAAAGGGAAAAGTTGGTCAATTGATTTGCTAACTACTCCATGGGAACGAGAAATTGGAACAGAAAAAGGAAAGAAAGTGTTTCCCCACAACCCCGGGAGAAACAAAACACCACTAGCTCAGAAGGTACACTTGTTACCTACTGAGGACAAACTCTCCTTCCAATGAAGGGACCAACACACTTCTACTGCCTTAGAGAAGAGAGAAAACCTCACTTTCTAAGTGAAAGAGAGACATTTGGAACACGCAAGTTAAAGATTGACGATAGCAAACAACGGTGATAAGTGATGAACAAATTTTTGTTAACTGATAGAGAAGAGATGTAGAGTATGAACTTATATTTCGCCTCTTGTGCCAAAGGCAGATTTTTATACCAGCAATTCTGAATCTATAGTTTTGGTCCTCTGAGCAATGCCATTGAAATCGCTTTAATAACACAAAAGATTGTCCCTAATATATTGTCAATACTTCTCAAGCTTCATTTATTAATCTTCTCCATAATCAATTTAAAGACTTTTAGAACATTTGAAAAGCTTATTATGTAGTTGAATATAAAGAAACGTACAAAAAGAAATATGCATTACATTAAGCATGTCAGTCATTTTATAATATATATATATATATATATATATATATATCAGTATTTGATTTCCTGTTTTTATTTTTCTATGTTTTTTCTATCATATTTTTTAATACTTCCAAGAGTATCATGAATTAAACAGTAATATATCACAACTAGATTGAACTCAAAATAAGAGAAGTTTAAGCTAACTGAGGTAAGATGGTTTACAAAATCTTTTTTTTTTTTTTTTTTTTTTGGTATTAAAATATATATATATATATATATATACACACACATATATATGTTTGCCAGCATTATTTTTGTATTCCAAAGTAATGGATTTCGATATAACAATGAATACTACTGCATAAGTGCAAATCCATTTTCAAAAACAGTGAATTACTTTTTCGTTTTTCAATAAAAAAGTTTTTTAAAATGGTTTACTAATATATGCCCTAAGGGGGGCACGCATTAATAAATCCCTTTCAAAAATATAACGAAACTTTAACAAAAAGAATCCAGTTGCAACATATTTTAATAAAGCCACAAAAGAAGCATTGAGGTTGAAATTCAGGGTTTGGAAAATTCTCCTTCTTTAAATCCCATAACTGGTGTATCTTCTAAGGAAGACACGGCAGGCAACAAAAGTTGCTCAATTATACCCGATGGATTCATATTCAAACGGTTCTGCTGTAATAACACCTGATGAAAAAGGGTACCCATTCTGTCACAGAAATGAGCGATACAAGAACATGAAAGCTCATAGCAGCCAACCTGATCAAAGCCAAAGATAAAGCCCCATCAACAGGCGTTGGATCCATTATTTTAACCTCTCTTTCTGCGGGGAAGTTCACTTCTTCATATCCATTCAAATCAGAGACCTTCAAATCTTTAGTCTAATGCTTAATGGCTTCACGTTTAGCCGATTCATACTTCTCTGCTAGTTTCAAAATGCAATAACAGTTTTGACCATCTTGAAGTTATGACAGCAGCAGAAGAAGATTAGCCATCTTATCCCTACATCTGCATACCACTTGATAATATCAGTATCTTCAAGAGAAATGAGTAACTTGATTAGCCTATGTAAAACCAGCCATCTTAACTGCCTTACTAGCAAGTTCTATTGGTGCATCAACTTTCACACACAACCTTGTCAAATCCTCAACCTTGCTCTTAGCATATTCCATTCTTCTTTGTCCTCTACTCTCCTTTCTTCCTTCTCTAATGCCTTTTAATTTTGGACCAGACTCAAATATGAGTCAACTTGCTCTTGGAACTTATCATAGGCATCAACCAGCTCTTGGGGTAATTGATCTCTAAAGTGCCTTAAAGAGAGAAAATCGCCTGCTGTGACCATCCGATGCCATCCCCAGTGCTCTTCCAAGGACCCCAACAAATCTTGGACTGCTCATCAGCCCAATTCTGAAAATTTCTCAAACTTTGTTCTCAATTTGACATGCCAATTTAAACCCATCACGTTACTTCTAACTTCTTAAAACATGCAGCTAGGTTCTCATCCCCAGTTTCTTTCTACTCCTCTCCAGCACTTTTCATTAGCCCGGGATAATGTCTTTGCGCAGGCATTAGAATGCAAGACTCAACTGATCAATTTAGCCTAAGAATACTATACAAATTCCAGCATCATTCTACTTAAACACCCCAAAATCTTGTAAATCTCCTCCACTTGATGGTGTGATCTATCTGCAGAAACAAAACCATGGATCATCCCTTTAGCCTCAACACAGCTCCACCCTGGTTTCTTCTTCAGATCCTTTTCATTCATTACTCTCCTTACTTCTTCAACTTCATCCCATTGTCCAACACTTGCTTGTACATTACTCAACAGAGTATGATACCCAATATTACCAGGTTCCAATTCCAAAAGCCTTTGTGCTGTATATTCCCCAAGTTTTATGTCTTCATAAATTCTACAAGCCGCAAGAAGAGCACCCCAAATCCTACTATCAGGACAAATCACCATTTTCACTATTATAGCTAAGGCCTCTTTAAGCTTTCCACATCGACTGACGACCCAAAAGATCCACCATGCAAGTGTGATGCTCCAAATCAGGTTGAATACCAAATATCCATTTCATTGAATTATAAACTTCACACCCTTCTCTGACAAGACCAGAGTGGCCACAAGCAGACAGTAAGCTCAAGAAGGTGATACAGTTTGGTTTTATTCTTTCCCCTAGCATTAGACCAAAAAGTTCTAGGGCTTCAAGACCAATCCCATGGCTTCCAAAGCCTTCAATCATTGTTGTCCAGGTTACTAAATCTTTGACCGATATATTATTAAAACACGCTCTAGCAGAAGAAATATTTCCACATCTTATGTACATGTTTAAGATGGAGGTTTCCATGTGTGTGGTTTCCTCCATAGATCTGTAAAACAAATTTTTTATAAAGAAGCCATGGATTGCCTTACCCAATTGCAGTGCTCCCAGATAAGTATATGCATCAAGAATGCTTCTCAAAATCTCAGCCCCAGGCTCAAAATCTGCAGCTTGCATTTGATGGAACAAATTTATGGCATCGTTAATATATCCATTTTGTATGAATCCTGACATCATAGCACCAAAAGTAACAACGTTTCTATTTGGAATTTCTCTAAACAACTGAGCTGATATCTCTATTTCCGCACACTTTGCATAAAAGTCTAACAAAGAAGTGCGCAAAACAGCATCACAAAAACCAGTTTTAATGGTTAAACAATGTATCTTTTCTCCTTGAAAAAGATCTCTACACTTCCCAAATTCTGATATAAGAAATGTTAAAGTCTCAATGCTGAGTGCTGCACTACCCGCATTTCACTAAAAATATTCACTAACTTTTCAACATCCCCTTCCATGGCATAATAGGAAATCAGAATATTCCAGGAAACCTCATTCTTTCTGTCAATCTTGCTGAAAAAGATTTCGACTTCTTCAACACTACCTGTCCTAGAATACATTTTTAAAACTGAATTTTGTACTAACCCATCTATTACTAACCCACTCTTGATTGCATAACCATGAAGTTGCATCCCATGGATCAAACTTTCACTGGCACAACAAGCCTGCAACATTGCCATCAAAGTCACTGCATTAGGTTCAGACTTTACCATCATTTCCTGGAACAAATTGAAAGCAGTACCAACACTTCCCTCACCAACATACCCTGAAATCATTGACGTCCAAGAAACCGAATCTCTCTGTGACATAGCATCAAACAGTTTACGGGCATAATCTACACACCCACATTTCAAATAAACCTCAATCATGTTATTGCAAAAATACACATAAAAACCAAACCCCAGTTTCGTTGAGACACAATGGACCATCTCTCCATACATTACATCACTCTGAAGCGATGAAACAGCTTGGTTTACTATTGGAAACGTGAAACTATCATGGGCAACACCCAGACGTCTCATTTTTTTATATAACAACAAAGCCGAATGAAAAAGACCCAAATCAAGATGGGACTTAATGATCAAATTCCATGCAATAGTATGAGGTTTCTCTAAGGTATTAAATACACTGACGACGCTGTGAAGGTCATGGAATTGGGCGTACAAGCTCATAAGCTTTGAGGCAACAGAGATTGGTAACAGACCTTTTGAGACAATGAGAGAAGCATGGGCTTGTCTCAGAGTTTGAAGGTCCTTGCATGAATGTAATAGCCATGAAGAAGCAGATGAAGAATGAGTATTTAGGTGATGGGTGTGAAGAAGAAGAAGAGGAAGTTGTGGAGGGAGAAAGGAGAAGCGAAGAGGATGAAAGACATGACGGAGAAGCGAAGGAATATTGAAGCTTATAGATTGAACAAACAAAGGTGTGTTCTTGTTATTGTCTGATTGATGGTGAAATGAATACACAGTCGTGTGTTCTGTTCTACACTGATAATTCTTTCCACGGCTAACGGCTCTTATTTTGAATTTTTTTTTTTTGAGAAACCTCTTATTTTGAATTTTTTTTTTTGTTAGTGTAATAGGGCACCTCTTATTTTGATTTAAACTATATATTTTGTTTGGTTATGTTAGAAATTGGGCTGGTTTTGACCCAACTCATAAACCATGGCCCATGAGGACATGGGTTATCTGATAAGTAAGTTTAAATTTAAACTTACTTATCAAATAACCCATGTGGATGATCCATGGGCCACAGTTTACGGGTTAGGTCAAAACCAGCCCAATGTCTAACATTTAGCATGAGTTATCAATATCAATAGTGAAGTAATTTAAACTTAATATATATTGATATGAGTTATTAATATCAGTAATGGAGTAAATCTTTTAGGGATCACATATATCTTCTTCTTTTTAGAATCAACACCTAACAATTTTATTAAATTATTGGAGAATCAAAAATAACGAGTAGATGAATGTCTAATGAAACATACTCCATCCAAACTTATAAAGGAAAAGAAACTATTGCTCTCTTGGCCAAAGCATGGGCTACACAATTTCTCTACCGCCTAGTATGAGAGAAAGAAACAGTTCTAAGTGAACTAACAATAAACCAAGTGTCTTTAATAATCTGACCCAGTGATGGATGACCCCATTCCGTTGCCTTCAACGCTCCTCACACCACATCAGAATCACCTTCAAATTTCGATGAAGATATACCCAGCTCTATAGCAAAATTAGCAGCGCTTCTTGCAGCTAAAGCCTCTAACAGTTCTACTGTGCCCGGGTAGCTGATTTTTTGGGACAATGCAGCCATCACCTCTCTCCTAGCATTTCGAACTACAACCCCAATACCTGCCTCACCTGAATCAATGAACATTGCACCATCATAATTTGTTTTATACGTTGCACTCACCGGGGGTCTCCATTTTATGTTACCCATGGATGGCTTTGCTGTGGTCTTCGGAAACTTCACCTGAAAATCTGAGAGGTAAGTTCTTGCTGCTTCAAAAATTCTGTCCGTGGCCAGCCCCTTCTCATTCAGCCTCAAATGGTTTTTGTGGTTCCAAATAAACCAAGCTACCACCGCAAACAGTTCTAGACTGTTAATTCGCTGCCTTAACAGGTGTATTAGTTCCTGTACATCATGAACACAAGCGTGATTTGTACAGATCCAGTTGAAACAGGGGGCCCAAATCTGATGGAGCATCTTGCAGTCCCAAATAGCATGTAAAGTATTCTCCTGGGCCAAGAGACATGCACTGCATTTTGCATCATCAAGGACCTTTCTCTTCTTCAAATTCTCTTTTGTAGGCAATGCATTTGAATAGACTTTCCATAGAAAAAAATTTATTTTATTCGGGATGCGAAGCTTCCAAACACGTTTCCCAAACTGCTCCAGTTTCGATGTGTCCGAGCTTGATGAGACACTAGTGTTTTCAACCTCACAGAGAAGCTAATAACCTGTTTTAACTGAGCACTCACCACTTTTATTGGCTAGCCATAGTAGACAATCACTCTGCTCAATCCAACACAGTGGGATAGCTTGGATACGATTTGCCTCAAAACTCAGGAAGTGTTGATGTAGCAAGCCCTGGTCCCAGGTCCTTGTGTTCAAATTGATAAGGGGCTACCTTTGCTCCTTGCAGACTAGGCACATGTGGGGAAACAATTTTGGCAGACCCCTTTCCTGGCAGCTAGTTATCGTTGTAAATATCTATACTCTTCCCATCCCCCAGTCTCCACTGTATACCCATAGAGATCACCTTTCGAGCTATGAGGATGCTTTGCCAAGCATAGGAACCCCTTGCTGCTGAAGCTTCAAAGATCGATCCTGTAGGAAAATATTTGCTTTGAAAACCCAAAAGAACAGGGAGTTTTGAGGGATCACATATATCTGATAGTAAGTGAATCTCTACTAGTATTTTAAAATACTCCTACATTAGTCAAATTAATAAGAGATACAGTGAGTGAACATACGTATAGTTTTTGAGCGCTCTCTCAAAATAAGCCATCTCTCTGGAACATCATTTACTGTTCCCTAGAATTTGGAGCGTGGAAATTAGAAGAGACTCTAGTAGTCTCTCTTACGACTTAGAGGTGTTCCACAAAGGAGATAGTGAGGAGTTCGTAAAGCAAGCAAAGAACAAGATCCAGCAATTTGGTGATCTGTTCTACCAAAGGTATGTGTCTATATGACCTCTAGTAAAGTATATAACTATTCAACATTGGTATCAGAGCCATTTTATGCTTGTTTTCATTCTTGAATGATGCCATGATCTCTGATATATGTAATCCTATATGCATGCTAAAATTAAAAGTTTAAGTAATTTTTTATTTTCAGATCTGTAATTTTTAGAAGCATGTTATGGCACGTAGAGAGAGAAATAAAAAGGTGTAATTTTTGTTGAGGGTCATTTTTGAGAATCCAAGTAGAAAGAAGAAAGCCCAACAACAAGAGCAGCAAAGGGTTGGCAGCCAAATGGCAAAACCATTAGGCCCAGGCGGCAAGAATAATGGATCACAGGCCCAAGAAATAAACAAATGGACCTTGAGCAGGTAAATGAGCTTAAAGAAGCCCAGAAAGAGAGAAATAGCATACCCATGGGCAGTATATGATATAGAAAAGTGAGAATAGACCACTGCAGGCCTAAAGTAATGCAAACAAAGAAAGTAATGGGTTAATGGCAGGCCCATGAACCCCAAGAATGAGAATAAAGTAATTGGGCCAGGGAAGCCTAATGAAGTTAGTAAAAGCCCATGGGAATGAAGAGTTAGTAAAAGGGCTAAGGAAGCCCAAAAAAAGCAAATGGGCCAAGGATGCCCAAGAGAAAGACGAAAGGGACACAGGAGCCCATAAGTAGGAGAACCAATGGCCATGCTAAGCCATTGGGGGAAAGAGTAAACGGCTGGCCTATAAGAGGCCCAACAGGATTGAGTCATTACAGCAGGAATGACAGAGTAATATGGCAGGAAATGAGGGCACCAAGAAATGGGTCAAAAGAAATGTAAGGCCCAGTATCAAATAAAGCCTAACTCCTAAGGGGAGCGAGAAATCGAAAAGCAGCTCACATAAAAGGTCAAAGAAAACGGACTGTAGACTATGCAGGCAAGCCTCTAGACCACGGTAGACGAATTAGCAGCAGGAAGATTTTGGACACACATGGAAAGGAGGCACGCGTAAGGCCCAAGCACCACCAGCCTGTACCCAGCTAATACAGGACATAGTGAGATCGTGGGTCAAAGGTAAGAGAGCATGGTTTGGTGGTGGAGAGAGGGGAAAAATCTATTTTTGAGGTTCCTGCTCAAGCTCTTTTGGAGGAAGTGTCCTGCTGGGATGACATACTACCCAAAAGAAGCAAGCTGAGTTGGAACCACTAGGTGCATGCCATGAGGGATAAGGAGAGAGAAAGAACCCAGACCGTAGCAGGAAAGGGTGCCACGACAGACAAACAAACAAAATACCCTTATTTGTCTGGTGATGGGGGGTGGCACACAGATGGATCAGTGGTGGTCTGCAAGTACACCCCGACTAAACAAAGGTGGTTAAAGACTAAAACAGTAAAATTCAATCACGACATGCACTATAAAAAGAGTCCCTTGTCGTGAACAAGAGGGGGATGACAAGAAGGAGGGGAACCATAACTAAGGAATAGAAATTTGAAAAGATAGAGCAAGAAACAGAAAGAAACGAGTGTGAGGGAAAGAAAGAAAAGAGAAAAACCAAAAAGAAAATAGATAGAGAGTTAGAACGGCAGGCATGCACCAATAGATTGATTCCCTCTCTCCCTTAAAAAATCCTGCTCTCTGTCAAAACCAAAAGGAGCCCATTGTGCATTAACCATTCAGGTCCGTTTCCCTCAAGGTAGTTAATTTCCACGGCAGGACTTCCCCGGGAGATTAATTGCGTTGAGAAGAAACGTTCTTTTCCTCTCTGGTTTTTGCTCCTGCGGACTAGATTTAATCTGACCTCTTTCTCTTCTGATTAATCCATATATGTTACCATTTGTTCCCTTTTGTTCTTTTTGTAAAAGTGATTATTATTACTGTGATTATGTTTTCTTGAATAGGGATCATTTGGTTATTTTCTATTAAGTAGCTAGATATTTTATTTTGTTATTTTATCTGTCTGCCACAACTTATCTGAAACAGCTCTGTCTGCCGCAAGCATGTTCCTAGCAAATAAGGCATAGTTTGCGCACAAGCCGAACCAAATTAAGTTGCAGTTGGACCAGTCCCAACTCCCTTATCTAGAAAATTTGGGCTAATGCAGCAGGAAGTAGCCCAACACTACAAGCAAGGCCCACTACCTTACAATTGGCAACTCCATTAGGGAGTTGGGAAACAGATAGAGGCAAAACACGGAATCCCTCGCAGACAATGCCACCAAAGCCCAGAACGACACGAAACATGAGTGCCGCGCCCTCGCAAGCAAAGTCCAGGCCAACAACACCTCATCAACAACAGCCTAACCAAACGGAAGGTGCCAACAGAACGGGGGCTGATCCTTAGCCACAGCCAAGAATTCCCACAGACAATGTCAATACTTTCATTGAAGTATTGCAGTCACTACAGCACTCACAGCAACAAATGATGGAAGAAATCCGTTAACTAAAAGCAGATAAGACGAAAGAGAAGGAGAGCCAACATGTCCCAAAGCATGAGGCAGACAAAGAGGAAACACTGGCCCCCCAGAATGCAGAGCAACATTTCATTACTATGGCAGAGGTAGTAGCTCTCCTAGAGCAGGAGAGAGCTAGAGAAACTAAAGAAAGATTTTATGCATAGAGACCCCCCTACCCACTAAGGGTACTCAGCAAGCCATACCCTGAGAGGTATGAGCCACGGGCCTTCGCCCAGTACGATGGTAGGAAAGGAAGTGTCGTCGAACACGTGAGTAAGTTCATCAATACTCTCGGTCCCTATGCAGCGGATGAGGACCTATGTCTTCGAGAGTTTTCCAAATCGCTATGTGACCGGGCATACACCTGGTACATAGGCCTAAAGCCAGGATCCATCTCAACCTGGGACGATATGGTGGACGTATTCTGTACGAAATACTTCCACGGAGAAGAAACAGTGACGCTTGCAACCTTGCAAGCAACCAAGCAAAGAAGCGGAGAAGATTTGATGGAATACATCAAGAGGTTCAAGGACAAAGCACTTGATTGCTATGACCATTGTAAAGAAAGAACCTTAGTAGAAATGTGTATGACTAACATGATTCGGGAATACAGGGCAGTCCTGAAAAATCTATAAATTTTCCAGTTTGCACAGCTGTTGTAGAAAGCCAGGAAGACGACCCAATCTGTAAAACCAAGCTCAGAAAAAAGAAACGCCTCGCAGGCTATGGTGGTGTCCACTGGAGAACGGAGAAGGAAAACCGAAGGGAGGGAATACGATATGCCCCCACCCATACCGTGTACCCCAAAGGAACTAGATGTGCTGCTAGATAAATGGATAGCAGACAGAATCTTTAAACCCAACTAGGTTTCCAAAGAGCCCACAGAGGAAGAGAGAAGAGACCCTCGCTTTTGCCGCCTGCACAACTATGTACAACATCCCACCGCAGAATGCTGGGCGCTCTGCAGATTGGTGCACCGCAAGATTAAATAAGGGACTCTGGAGTTGACCCAGCAGGAGGTCCAAAGAAACCCACTCCCGAATCACAAGGGGAAGAGTGTAGCGGCAGTGGTAATATGCGCAGACCCGGGGGAGGATGAGGAGGAGAACTCGGCCTTGCCTGCCGCAGCAATTACCACCCTACAGCAAAGTACCAAATTCAAAAATTTGTTTGACTAGTTGGGGCTCACAGCAAAGGAAAGAAAGATAGCCACAGAGGTATTGGTGAGCATCACCTCCGGGGCCGGAGTAGAATGTTTATCAGCAGAAATCCCAGATAACAGAGCCCTCTCACAGGAATCAACCGAGATCACTTTTAGCAATGAGGATATGGAGGTGGGATACCCAGATCATAAGAGGCCCCTCTATTTGGCAGCATCCATAAATCAAATCCCCATCAAGAGGGTCTTGGTAGATACAGGTGCTTCCGTAAACCTCATTCCATTGAGCACCTTACAAGCGGCAGGAATTTTAGAAAGAAAGATCCAAGGATGCCTAATGGAAGTGATAGGGTTTGGTGGAAGGGGCGAGTACACCGTAGGCCACATCCAGCTATGGTTGAAAGTAGGCCCCATAGCTTCTTTAGCTTGTTTCCATGTGGTAAGAACAAAAGTATCCTATCATGTGCTTTTGGGAAGGCCCTAGTTGCACAAACACCGATTGGTCCCATCCATTTATCACCAGTGTGTGAAAGGAAGATTGAATGGCAGGATGATACATATAGTCGCAAACCCCTCGCCATTCGAGCAGGCAGAGGCTCACCTAGTGGAAACTATGTTCTACGACCAATGGGCTCCATCTGGGGAAAGCTCGGTATCAAAGCCACGAGATACCTTCGTACCTAAGTGGAAAGACGTCCAAACTGACCCAGAACCTGATCTAAGGGAGTTGTTAGCACGAAAGAAGAAAAGGAAAGAAGCACCCGCTGCAGAATTAGATGACACACCCCAATGTGTCAGGGTCAGAGGCCTTGATGGTAGGATTATGTATAAATTATGAAGGCGCGCGGGGCCCACAAGTGAGATACAAGCGGACCCCACCTAAGAATGGCAGCACGGGAGTTTGGCGTGTTGTGTCGCTCAAGAAAGTTTGAAAAAAGAGGAAGAGAAGGATGGAGAAGTTGTGGTAGAAAAAGATGCACAGGTTGTGGCAGAAGAAGAATTGGAAGAAGTTGACCTAGGGCCTAGTTCACAAGAACCAAGGCCTATCTCAATTAGTGCAAGTTTGGCAGAAAAGGAAAAATCAGAGCTAATACTATTGTTAAAAGAATTCAAAGACGTCTTCGCATGGGATTACAGTGAAATGCTAGGATTAGACCCTGGGCTAGTTGCACATACGTTGAATGTAGACCCAGAGGCCAAGCCAGTGGCCCAACCTATCAGGATATTTCACACAGAAATAGAAGGGCAGATAGTCAAAGAAGTACAAAAATTGCTAGCCGTAGGATTCGTCAAGCCTATTCAACACCCTCGCTGGCTATCCAACACCTTCGCAGCAAAGGGTTGGCAAATAAATGACAAAACCATTAGGCCCAAGCGGCAGGAATAATGGATCACAGGCCCAAGAAATTAAAAAAATTGGTCTTGAGGAGGCAAATGGGCTTAAAGAAGTCTGGAAAGAGAGAAATAGCATACCCATGGACAATATATGATATAGAAAAGTGGAAATAGACCACTACAGGCCCAAAGTAATGCAAACAAAGAAAGTAAGGGGTTAATAGCAGGCCCATGAACAAGAAGGATGAGAATAAAGTAATTGGGCCAGGAAAGCCCAATGAAGTTAGTAAAAACCCATGGGAATGCAGAGTTAGTAGAAGGGTCAAGGAAATCCAAAAAAAGCAAATGGGCCCAAGAGAAAGACGAAAGGGACACAGGAGCCCATAAGTAGGAGAACTAATGGTCATGCTAAGCCACTGGAGGAAAGAGTAAATGGCTGGCCTAAAAGAGGCCTAGCAGGATTGAGTCATTACAGCAGGAATGACAGAGAAATATGGCAGGAAATGAGGGTAATCAAGAAATGGGCCAAAAGAAATGTAAGGCCCAGTATCAAATAAAGCCCAGATCCTAAGGGAAGCGGGAAATCGAAAAGCAGCTCACATAAAAGGTCAAAGAAAACGGACGTCAAACTATGCAGGCAAGCCTTCAGACCATGGCAGACGAATGAGTAGTAGGCAGATTTTGGACACACAAGGAAGAGAGGCACGTGCAAGGCCCAGGCACCACCAGTCTGTACCCAGCCAATACAAGACATGGTGAGGTCGTGGGTCAGAGATAAGAAGGCATGGTTTGGTGGTGGGGAGAGGGAAAAATCTATTTTTGAGGTTCCTGTTCAGCCTCTTTTGGGGGAAGTGTCCTGCTGGGATGACATACTACCCAAAAGAAGTAAGCTGAGTTGGAACCACTAGGTGCATGTCATGAAGAATAAGGAGAGAGAAAAAACCCAGACCGTAGCAGGAAAGGGTGCCACGGCAGATAAAAAAACAAAATACCTTTATTTGTCTGGTGATGGGGGATGGCACACAGACGGACTAGTGGTGGTCGACAAGTACACCTAGACCAGACAAAGGTGGTTAAGGGTAAAAACAGTAAAATCCGGTCACGGGAGGCACTATAAAAAGAGTCCCTTGCCATGAACAAGAGGGGGACGACAAGAAGGAGGGGAACCATAATTAAGGAGTAGGAATTTGAAAAGATAGAGCAGGAAACAGAAAGAAACGAGTGTGAGGGAAAGAAAGAAAAGAGAAAAACCAAAAAGAAAATAGATAGAGAGTTAGAACGGTAGGCATGCACCAATAGATTGATTCACTCTCTCCCTCAAAAAATTCTGCTCTCTGTCAAAACCAAAAGGAGCCCGTTGTGCATCAACCATTTAGGTCCGTTTCCCTCAAGGTAGTTAATTTCCACGGCAGGACTTCCCCGGGAGATTATTTGTATTGAGAAGAAACGTTCTTTTCCTCTTTGGTTTTTGCTCCTGCGAACCAGATTTAATCTGACCTCTGTCTCTTCTGATTAACCCACATATATTACCATTTGTTCCCTTTTGTTCTTTTTGTAAAATTGATTATTATTATTGTGATTATGTTTTTTTCAATAGGGATCATTTGGTCATTTTCTATTAAGTAGCCAGATATTTTATTTTGTTATTATGTCTGTCTGCCACAACTTATCTGAAATAGCTTTGGCTGCCGTAAGCATGTTCCTGGCAAATAAGGTACAGTTTGCGCACAAGCTGGACCAAATTGAGTTGCAGTCGGACCGATCCCAACTCCCTTATCCAAAAAACTTAGGCCTAGTGCAGCAGGAAGCAGCCCAACACTACAAGCAAGGCCCACCACCTTACAATTTTTTGAATGTTTACATGTAATCCGAAAAACTGTTGTGATGAACATAAAAAGAAAATACGTTTTTCACTAATTTAAAATTGTCATGTAGTAGTTTACCATGCGTGTACCACTTTGCTTAGTGCTTGATTGGTTATCCATTAATCAAAGCGATGAGCCCCACGTTGGTGACTTGGTGTATTAGTTACACACAAATTCTTATACTTGTTGTTTCCTTCAATGAGGAAATTGTGCAATGAAATAAGCCACACGTTGAATGGCTATGTGGGTTTGACTCTATTGTTTACAGTAGTTTGCAAAGGATAACTTTACAAGATATAGATTTTGTAGTTATTGCTTACGTAGCAATAACTTATAAGTTATAACAATACAAAAAATTATATGAAAGTCAAATGTTATAACATGCACAGTGGGTTTTCTTATTATATTATAAACGTTCTTGTTTATTAGACATCTTTTTCTAGTATGACATATATTTAATACATATAATAGTGATGGCAATTTTTTTAACTGTGATGTTAAAATAAGATTGTGAAAATATGAGAAAATTGTGAAATTAGTTTTCTAATTTTCTGTATAATTATGCATGGAATTTATTTAATTTTTGAATTAATTTATGATGTCTTTTAACATATTGTGATATGATTGAATTGATATTATAGGGATAATTACAGTAAACCCACCTGAGGTTTGGCCCGTTTGCGCTTTGCCTACCTATGGTTTAAAACTTTACACTTTGCCCACCTGTACTTCAATCCGTTACCCCCCTGTTACCCACCTCACCCTCAGCCGCTAGAAAAACACCTTTTTATTCTAAATTAGAATATAACACAGATTAAACAACACGAACTCACTCTCTTTTCCTCCCGAGCCATAGAAACACAAAAATCCCTGTAGATTCCCCATTCTGCATCTGATATTGACATAGTGTTGCAAGTGTAAACCTAGACGAGCAACGGGTTGTTTAAGGGACTAAAATCCTGGTAAGAAATCAGTCACTGTTTGGGTTTTTACTTTGGGCTTGTGGTTGTTTTATTGTTTTTTGAGTAATCAATTAATGGTCAATGTTACATGTAATGGAATGAGAATATTGGTTGTATTTGTTGATGTTTATGAAAAATGTGACCACCTGTTCTTTGGATTTGTGTTTGTTTATGGGCATTTTGTAACGATCCAAAGAAAAGCGCTAGCCACATCTGCGCTATATCTCAAAAGGACTAGTTACAATTGAGGCTCCTTGTAATTGTTAATAAAGCCCAGATCTACCTAGTAAATACCCGATGTGGGACTCATCACACACCTACACACATTACACAATCAATTAAATTGGGGCATCACAATCTCCCCCACTTAAATCCTTAACGTCCTCGTTAGGACTCAATTTGTGGGGTAGTGTCTCTGAGCCCACACGGGATTACCGGGCCGGCTCTGATACCATATGTAACGACCCAAGGAAAAGCGCTAGCCACATCTGTGTTATACCTCAAAAGGACTAGTCACAATTGAGACTCCTTGTAGTTGTTAATAAAGCCCAGATCTACCCAGTAAATACCCGATGTGGGACTCATCACATACCCACACACATCACACAATCAATCAAATTAGGGCATCACAATCTCCCCCATTTAAATCCCTAACATCCTCATTAGGGCTCACTTTGTGGGTAGTGTCTTTGAACCCACACGGGGTTACCAGGCCGGCTCTGATACCATATGTAACAATCCAAGGAAAAACGCTAGCCACATCTGCGCTATACCTTAAAAGAACTAATCACAATTGAGGCTCCTTGTAATTGTTAATAAAGCTCAGATCTACCTAGTAAATACCCGATGTGGGACTCATCACACATCCACATACATCATACAATCAATCAAATTGGGGCATCACAATCTCCCCCACTTAAATCCCTAACGTTCTCGTTAAGGCCCACTTTGTGGAGTAGTGTCTTTGAGCCCACACGGGATTACCGGGCCGGCTCTGATACCATATGTAACGACCCAAGGAAAAGTGCTAGCCACATTTGCGCTATACCTCAAAAGGACTAGTCACAATTGAGGCTCCTTGTAGTTGTTAATAAAGCCTAGATCTACCCAGTAAATACCCGATGTGGGACTCATCACACACCCACACACATCACACAATCAATCAAATTAGGACATCACAAGATGATCAAGATGTGGTGCCCATGTGCAAGCCAAATGAGGGAGGGCCAAGAGACACCATCATACTGTATGTGGAGAGTGGTAATGCTCCACTTACAGTTGAAGTTCTTGATGGTGGAGGGGTTAGTGTAGGAGCTGGTGCAGGGGCTGCTGCAGGGGGTGGTACAGGAGCTGCTTTAGGGGGTGATGGTCTGGAGGAGGAGTTTGAATGGTTGAATGAAGGTTTGGAAGGAGAAGACTTTGCTGATGACATTTTTGGTGAGTCTTCTCCACCTCACACAGTGCCATATGAGCCTAACACTATTCCAACCACTGATACACCTCATCCAAACAATAATACACCTCATCCAAACACTAATACACGTCAGCCAAACATAGATGCACTTGGCCCAAGCAATGTTCCTCCTCTAAACATAGATTTAGATGAAGAGTGGGCTGAACCAGCTTTAGAGGATGATATTACAAGTGTGAATGGTTCTGATGATAGGCAGGGGCTTGGCAATTTGGAGTTCAATGAGAGGACTGATATGGAAAATGTTAGGTTGGCAAAAAGGATGAAGTTCCCAAACTCCCAGGTGTTTAGGAAGGCTTTGAGGAAGTATGTGATTCAGCATCACATTGATGTTAAGTGGAAGTTGAATAAGAAGAAGAAGATTTCTGTACATTGTAAGAACAATTGTGGATGGAGGTGTTATGCCTCAATGGTGACTAGGGAGTGCACATTTGAGATCAGGACACTTTATCCTGAGTGTACCTGCCTCCTAACATTTAAAAATGGGCAAGTTACATCAGCCTATGTGGTAAAGAGGTATTTGGAGGATTTTGGTAAGAATCCTAATTGGGAGGTCTTAGGTGTTAAGCACCATGTGATGCAGAAGATTTCAGTTGATTTAAATATTAGTCAGGTGTTTAGATCAAGGAAGGTAGCTAGGGGATTGATTACTGGGAATGAAGAGGCTCAGTATGGCCTACTTAGAGATTATGCAGAAATGATATTAAGGACAGATGTAGGAAGTAGGGTGATTCTGCAAACAGAGATGGCAAATGAGAATGCAGAACCCAACTTTAAAAGAATGTACATTATGTACAATGCTTAGAAGGTTGGCTTTCTAGGTGGTTGTAGACCCTTTGTTGGGCTGGATGGATGCCACTTGAAGGGTAGGTTTGGTGGGTAATTATTGTCTGCCACTGCCAAGGATGGAAATGACAATATATTCCCAGTGGCAATGGATGTGGTTGAGCAAGAGAACAAGGATAGCTGGATCTGGTTCTTGGAGCAGTTTGCAAATGACATTGGCAAGCCAGAGGAGCTCAATCTGGTATTCATCAGTGACAGGCAGAAGGTATTATCATCATGACTTCATTACATGCTTACCTTTTTACGTGCTTTCTTGCTGACATTGAATGCTTACTTGCTTACTTGATTGCAGGGCATTCTTCCTGCAATAGAAACTCTATTCCCAACTGTGGAGCACAGGTATTGTGTGAAACATATATACAACAACTTCAAGGTTAACCACAAGGGCATGGAGTTGAAGAGTGTACTGTGGAGGTGTGCTTGCACAACATCAGTCAGGGAATTAGAGAGGGGGATGGACCATCTTAAGAGTTTGGATGAAGATGCTTGGAAGTACTTGGCTGATATAGAGCCTGCATAGTGGACCAGATCCCACTTTTCTTCAAGAGCTTTGACAGATTGTATGGTAAACAATCTGAGTGAGAGTTTTAACTCTATGATTGTGAAGGCTAGAAACAAGCCCATCTTATCAATGCTGGAGTGGATTAGAGTTAGGCTTATGAGCAGGCTGTATATAAAGAAGATTGACATAGAAAAGTATGGTGGCAAGTTGTGTCCAAGCATATAAAAAAAGTTGGAGCAGTTAAAATTAGAGTGTAAGGGCTTTTGTGCAATGCCATTTGGGAGGTTTGTGTATGAGGTTGACAATGAGAGGGAAAGGCACGTGGTGGACTTGGTAAGAAGGACATGCAGTTGTAGAGCATGGGACTTGACAAGAATCCCTTGCAAGCATGGAGTTGCAGCCATTTTTGTGAATTGTGAGAAACCAGAAGACTACACCCATCCATGCTACTACAAGGATGCTTATGTGGAGACGTACAAGACACCCATACCTCCTATGCCTGGCCAGTCTGAGTGGATGTCAAGTGGCCAACCCAAGCCTGTTGCACCTAATGTCTATAAGCTACCAGGCAGGCCACCCACGAAAAGGAAGAGAGATGCTGATAAGCCTAACCCTTATAAGGTGTCTAGAGAAAACAGGCCAGTGAGGTGTGGAAGGTGTCAAAAGGAAGGGCACAATGCAAGGGGATGCAAGGCCAATGTCACTGGTGAGACACCATGGGAGAGGAGGCAGAGATTGCAAGGAAGTGGAAGGCCTTCTACACACAGACAAGGATCCTAGGCCCCATCTTCATCATAGACCCAATCCTTAGCTCAGCCCTTACCAACACATTAGCCTTACATTATGGCCTCATCCTCATCTAACCAGGCAGTAAGGTCATAACTACAAGCTCCAGATCCACAGCCATAAGCTCCATGGTCACAGCCACCAGCTCCATGGTCACAGCCACCAGCTCCATGGTCACAGAACCCAAGTCAGTGGTACTCTTCAGACTTCAGGTACACAGTTAGAGGAGCTTCTTGGTTCTCTTCAAGGTAGCCAGCACCACACACCCCTGCAGAAACATGGGACAGTAGAGCACCATCATCACAGGCAGTCTGAGTGGATGTCAAGTGGCCAACTCAAGCCTGTTGCACCTAGTGTCTATAAGCTACCAGGCAGGCCACCCACGAAAAGGAAGAGAGATGCTGATAAGCCTAACCCTTATAAGATGTCTAGAGAAAACAGGCCAGTAAGGTGTGGAAGGTGTCAAAAGGAAGGGCACAATGCAAGGGGATGCAAGGCCAATGTCACTGGTGAGACACCATGGGAGAGGAGGCAGAGATTGCAAGGAAGTGGAAGGCCTTCTACACACAGACAAGGATCCTAGGCCCCATCTTCATCATAGACCCAATCCTTAGCTCAGCCCCTACCAACACATTAGCCTTACATTATGGCCTCATCCTCATCTAACCAGGCAGTAAGGTCATAACTACAAGCTCCAGATCCACAGCCACAAGCTCCATGGTCACAGCCACCAGCTCCATGGTCACAGAACCCAAGTCAGTGGTACTCTTCAGACTTCAGGTACACAGTTAGAGGAGCTTCTTGGTTCTCTTCAAGGTAACCAGCACCACACACCCCTGCAGAAACATGGGACAGTAGAGCACCATCATCACAGGCACTGTAGTGTTGGGTTTGATTTTTTATTCATAAAACTGTGATACTAGTAGCTAACATGTGAATTCTTGTACTTTGTATCCTACAAGACCACCTACTACCAAAGGAGCTGCTTTGAGAGAAAGGGGTGATGCAGCTAGGGCTCAGAAATGTAGAACAAGAGGTGGAAAGACCAGCTGTGGTGGGAGAGGCAGGGGCAGGGGCAAGGGCAGTAAATGAAGACTAAGTCAAGACACTTTTGTTGTTATGTATTAAGGCTATGTAGTGTTAGGGTTTTATGCAGTTTGTAGACAATGGAAGGGTAGACAATGGCAAGACACTTTTTTTTTTTTTTTATAGCTGTTCAAACACTTTTTGTATTTTTGTAAGTTTTGTAAACATTCGGCAGCTGCAACTATTTTGGTTGTTGTACCAAATGCCTTATATTTACTGGTGGTTGATGAAAGACTATTCAATGCCACCTTAAAATATGTATACAATTTCCCAACTTAATGACAGGTGTTCAGAATTATTATTCTGATTATTGCAGTTTGTTATATGAGTTATTATTATATGAGTTTGTTTATGTGTGCAGGGTGTATATGTTGAATAGCAGGTGTATGTGTGCATTTGTTGTCTTTTCTTGCAAGTTGACAGATTTTCATGCACTTTAAATTCACTTTCAACACAATTGTCTTCACACAATGCACTTTATGCACAAACCAGCACAGCTCACAACATCCAACAAAACACCAACACCAACAGCTCATAGCTCACAGCTCACAAGTAGCCAATGCACTTTAAACAAAAATACCAACAACATCTAACATAAATAATACTTTGTCTTAAAAAGGCTTATATTATTAAGTGGCTTCAAGCCAACAGCATCTACCACCTTACATAGTTCTCATTCTCAAAAAATTCTTTCATAGTTCTATTACAATACAAATGAGGACCACCTTATATTACAACCCATCAGGCAGAATCAATCTCATCATTCCAACATTCTCACTTGAGCCAAAACATGAAAACAACATAACCAAAATAAATAAATAAACCATGACAGAATTAGTGCAATTCTACACTTTCTCTCTTGCTCTAAATCTCTCACTGCTATCTCCTTGGCTTGAACAGAGGAAGCTCGAAACTTTCTCTCCCTCTCAGTGGCTTTCGCTGCTCTGTCTTGAGCAATTTTTGCCATTTGGGTAGCTTCTGCTGCTGCCTGGGTAGCTTCTCTTTCCCTTTCATGTGCAAGTTGCAGCTCACTCTGCAGTAAATCCAATTTTTGTTGCACCAAATGGGAAGCTTCATTCTCATGCATACAAGTGGGATTATCAATCCATTTAAAGAAAGGGCACTTGGGACCAACCTGTTCATAAATTGAATTGAACACATTACATTCCAATCTCACGTGAATCAACTAGATTAAGTAAAAAGTATACTTACCTTATATCGACTACAACCTAGAAACCTTCTCCCAAAATTATCCATTGTCAGACTTGTTCTCAGCACACAAGTCTCATATGTACACATATGCCCACTTGAACCTGAGTAATTTCCACTCAAAGAAGACATCGATTATCAACTTCCCGTGAATCAAAGCTACCATCAAAACTTGAAACCCCAGCTTAGAACCATAAAGCAGAAATGTCGTACCTGGTGATGATCTATCTTTGAATATTCAATGCCTTAAGACAACCCAAAGTCAGAACCTCATCCTCACACAAAGGCACGATAAGAAAAATCAAAACCCTAGCTCAGTACAAGGAATTTTCACATTTCTAGGGCTCGGGAGGAAAAGAGAGTGAGTTTGTGTTGTTTGATCTGTGTTATGTTCTAATTTAGAATAAAAAGGTGTTTTTCTAACGTCTGAGGGTGAGGTGGGTAACGGGGGGGTAACGGATTGAAGTATAGGTGGGCAAAGTGTAAAGTTTTAAACCACGGGTAGGGGTTTACTGTAATTATCCCGATATTATATGAATGCATTGATGAATATGTGTCCAAAGGGTTTATGAGACTCTTTGGCTCATCTCTATAGTTAGAGATTGTATTGGTAATTTATGCAACATGTATATTTTTATTTATTGTTATTGTGGATGGATAAGACAATTTTTGAAATTATTTGGTAACGTGGCATGCCCAATTTTTTTAATTACAAGTAGAATCTTTGTAGTAGGGTACTTGAATATGTAATGTTTTTTGGCCGATGTTTTTGGCAATTTTTTTTTTTGGGCCATTGTTTTTGGCAATGTTATTTAAGGCTATGTAATTTAATTTTTGAAGCCATGTAAGGGGATGTGTTTCACGGTTACCTATAATTTTCAAATTTTGTCTTAGCATGTTGTATGAAATTACCAATAGAGCTTATAGTGGAGCCCATGCACAATGTGTTGTGCACAAAGATGTATGGACACATGTTATATGTATGATTTAATATGTGGATGGTGTGATGCTTTATTCTTCACAAAAATTTTATTTAAAATCAATTGGATGTGTTATTCCAATTTACATAGTGAGAGATGATTATGAGCTTAGTGAAATTTTCGATCTCACTATGTAGAAAGGAATATCATGGTCTAGTTGGATTTTTGGAAATAAAATTTAAAAATGTATGTGCTAATGTCAACTTGTGTAATGAATGGAGTGAACATGGCCACTAAGAATGTAGCTACTGATCTAACTAAGGGAGAGAAACTAGATGGAACCAACTATGATATATGGCATAGAAAAATTCAATATCTACTTAATGAATAAGAGGTCCTTGAAACCTTAACCAATGTGATGATGCGACTTGAAAATGGGAATACTGCCCAACATCACCGTGACTTAGAGGCCTATGAGTCTTGGGTTAAGAAAGATCATTGTGCACGCTTCACTATGCTAAGTAGCATGCATAATGATCTTATTGGGGAATTTGAGGACTACCCAAATGCCCAAGATGTTAGAAATTGGGTTGGTTTTGACCCAACCCACAAACCATGGCCCATGGATCGTCCATATGGGTTATCTGATAAGTTAGTTTAAATTTAAACTAACTGATATTGGTATGAGTTATCAATATCAGTAGTGGAGTAATTTAAACTTAACAGATATTGATATGAGTTATCAATATCAGTAACAGATATTGATATGAGTTATCAATATCAGTAATAGATATTGATATTTATCTAATAATTTCTTTATGTTGGATTTAGATTATTCCTCTTTTTTTTTTTATTGCTTATAATGATGATGTTTCTGATTCTGTAATGTGGCATGCTAGACTTGGACACATAGGAAAAGATAAATTGGCTAGACTAGCTAGAGAAGGCCTATTGGGATCTATCACTAATGTAAGCCTACCTATGTGTGAACCTTGTCTAGCTAGAAAGGCCTATAGGTAGCCTTCTGGTAAGGCTCCAAGGGCAATTCATCATTTGGAATTAGTCCATTTGGACATATGTGGACCTATGAATGTTAAGGCACACCATGACGCCTCTTATTTTCTCACATTTATAGATGACTATCCATGTTTCAGTCATGTCTATCTGATCTCCCATCACTTTGAAGCATTAAATTGCTTTAAGCGTTTTGTGGCAGAGGTTGAGAATCAGGAAGAAAGAAACCTAAAGGTTTTTCGAATTGATAGGGGTTGCGAATATTTGTCTAAACAGTTTCAGGAATTGTGTGAGGAAAAAGGGATACGCAGGCAATTGACGATTTCTGGTACTCCACAACAAAATGGTGTTGCAGAGATAAGGAATCGTACTCTATTAGAGATGGTTAGATCTATGATGGCACAAACAAACCTTCCAATTTCATTTTGAGGGGATGCATTATTGACTGCTGCCTACATCCTTAACCGTGTGCCTTCTAAGTCAATTCCCACAACACCATATGAGTTATGGACTGGTGCAAAACCCAATTTGGAGAACTTGCAGCCTTGTGGTTATGCAGTTTTTGTTCACAATACTTCCTATAAGTATGGGAAATTGGGCCCTAGAGCAAGTAAGAAAATCTTTATAAGATATTTAGAAAGCTCAAAGGGGTATGTAATGTATGGTGAACATTCTGATGGTGGAATGGTTGAGATAGAGTCTCATGATGTCAACTTCATTGAAGATGATTTTCCAAGCATCAGTGAAGCAAAAGAAGATCTTCAGCTTTATGAGCTGCAAGAACTTGAAGGTGTCATACCATCTTTGGGCGAGGGTGGAGAACCACAACTTCATCCTGAAATCGCCAAAGATAGTGGGAGTGATTTGGCTCCTAGTGGGAGTAAATCGCTAGATAGTGACACAGAAGGATCTAAGGTATGTAGAAGTGAATGTGGAACTATTCTCTGTTGTCATTTTGAGATTGAGAAGGAATCTTTTATATGTGATTCACTGGACCTTGATGAGCCTGCTTCCTATGAGGAAGCATTAGCTTCACCTGCTTCACATGAATGGATAGTTGCTATGAGGGATGAGATGGATTCTATGGCAAAGAATCAAGTTTGGAAGTTGGTTGACCTTCCGCCTAGGCGCAAGACCATTGGAAACAAGTGGGTTTTAAAAATAAAGCGCAAGGTAGATAGATCAATTGACAAATATAAGGCTCGTCTAGTGGCGAAAGGCTAACATTTTGTGAATCATTAAAAAGAATATAAAATTTGGAAATTATTATTTTAGTTTTAAATAAACTTTCTCAAAACTTTTTTTTTTCTGCCTATAATCCAAAACACCGAAAAACATAACTAAGTATTTTAATAAACTTAACAATGATTAATTGGACCAATTATGAAAAACAATTTATTGTTGATAATCCATTAAGGTTACTTTGCAGAAATTGTAATTTCATCCACCCAAAACATATTATTAAATAAAAAATTATTAGCAAAATCTAAGAATTAAATTTCTATATATGCATTGTTATAAAATAATAATAACAATTAAAGTAAAATTGAAAAAGCTAAAATTTGTCACCTGTCTAATTATTTTTGTTTGGCTAACATTTGCTTTTCTCTAAATAAATGACATTATAGAGTATTTCTAATACAACTATTAAGAGTACTTTGTTCACTACAAACGATTAAAAATAAATAAAAATTAGTAAAGTCTCATAGTTTAACATCTAAATTGAATACTATAAAAAATCATGATATGTCATAGAATAAATACCGAATTATCCAAATCATGCTATGTAATAGAATAATATTATATTTTTATATGCTATATTTAATTCTTTATAATGCAACAGGATAAAATTTAACAATCAAAGAGAACCAAAAAACAAAAAATTTTAAAAACAAAACTAAATCGCATTAACCTAAAGTAGAATTTTAAAGAATATAAAAAATAAATAGCCTAAAGCAGAGATACAAGAAAAATAAAAAATCTACCACAAATTTAGAGAGAGAGAGAGAGAGAGAGAGAGAGAGAGAGAGAGAGAGTCTTTGTTTTGTGAGGGAAAATTATGCATAGAATGGAAGAAATAGTGATAAATTTATAGTAAGAGGGTGTGAATAAGAAGAGACAAAAATAAAGGAAAATGAAGGGGAAGAGGAAGAATGATATTAATGTAGAGGGTAGTGGGGAAATGAAAAGATAAGAGAGGTATAAATGTTGGAGAAGTAGTGGGGAGATGTAAAGGTAAGGGAGGGAGAAAGGTTGGAGAAGTATAAATATTAAAAAATAAATGTTAAAAACAATTAGGCTAAAATGCAAAACTGACCCTCTAACTTTCTTCAGATTTCATTTCAGTCCTCTAACTTTATTTTCATTCATTTCAGTCTTTTAAGTTTCAGATTTATTCAATTAAAGTTTTTCTATTAACTTTTGTTAAAATTTTTTTTTAAAAAAATCTAAAAATATTTTTCAATCATTAATTGAGCTTTTTTAATTTAAAAAATTTGAAGAAAAATTTATAAACTTGAAAAATTAATCATAACATATAACAAAAGTTGATGGAAAAGTTTTAATTGAATAAACTTGAAAGTTAGATGACTGAAATGAACAAAAGTAAAGTTAGAGAACTGAAATGAAATCTGAAAAAACTTAGAGAGTCAGTTTTGCATTTTATCCAAACAATTGTATGAAATTGAAAAGAAAAAAGATAATGACATGGACGCTGATGTGGTTCAACTGGAGTATAGTAACAATAAATGTTAAGCTTTAGGTTTTAAATAGATATAGATATAAACATAAATGTAGATATAAATATAGATATATAGATATAGATTATTATTATTATTATTATTATATATACCACCAACTGACTTCTACTGTCTGCATTCCTAAATTTCGGAGTAAACATGTTATCGCAGTGTTTCTGTTGGAGCTTTCCCACTTGTTCTTATTCATCCATCCACCACCACAACCTTAACCTTTCTACAAACAAAAAACAACAACAACCCTTTCTTCTTTTTCTTCGCCTAAGACAACCCAAACCCAAATGCTCTCCTTTTAAGCTCACTTGTCTTGGAACTGGAGCTGGAACTGGAACTGAATTATTCGACCAAATTTCGCAACTTGCCCACAACAAGGTCCAAAATTGTTGCTACCCCATTTATTCATTTCCTTTCAATTTGCTTTCCCATTATCTTAATTCGTATTCCTTCACAGGTTTTAGTTGCAGCTGGTATTTCTGCTGCAATTGGACAGCTCTCTAAGCCCTTCACTTCTGTCTTACTCTATAGTAAAGACTTGGATTTCAAGGCTGCCTTTCAGGCCGGAGGCTTCCCTTCTACCCATTCCTCTGTACTCTCTGCCCTCTACTCTACTTTGATAATTTTTGGGTACATAATTAATATATATTTATAGCTGGGGTATAAGTATAAGCATTGGATATTTGGGATAATTTTAATCTTATCAAATTATTTTCACATTTTTTCATTAATAGGCGGTGGTAGCTACTGCAACAATCATTGCTTTGGAAAGGTAAGCAGTCAGCAGTGAGCACCACTCACCATTCCTTTCTATCTTTCAATGCTAGAGATATCATGAATTTTACTACATAACCTGTACAGACTGATGCGATATATTACCAATCACATTAAAGTAATTTAGATATTTATTTATAACTTTATTGAAGTGGGACTGTTAAAATTGATATGTGATTGTGTGTGATGATTGGATGATAAGCGAAAGTGTGAAAGAGGGGGCACACACAAAGGTTTACGTGATTCGGCCTAATGGCCTACATCCATAGTGAAAAAGCTTTTAAAGACTACATATTTTATTAAGCACTTGTGTTACAATGAACCTAATGTAGGGTTTATTTACTAGAGAATACTTGACTAACGCTAGACTAACCATTAACTAACCCAAGGTTAAGTTGCTTGGTCTACAAGTACATCA
Source organism: Quercus berberidifolia (assembly GCA_028535905.1). Taxonomy (NCBI): domain Eukaryota; kingdom Viridiplantae; phylum Streptophyta; class Magnoliopsida; order Fagales; family Fagaceae; genus Quercus; species Quercus berberidifolia. The sequence continues at coordinate 87,303,666 of JAPQVW010000003.1, read as the reverse complement.
ACTTACAATTGGTATTGGCCACTTAGGCCATAATATGTCTAACAGGGACCAATCACATTCATTGTCAATTTCTAGTTTGTAAACCTTTTGTAGTAACTTTTAAATTTTCCATCTTTGTTCAATGTTAACATACAAAACCATGCATGATCCACCATAATTAGTATTCTGTTTTATAAACATCATATATTGATTCATTCTATTCTTGTGTCAGATTGATGTGTGGATTTTGATTACAGGGGTCTCTCGGATTCAATTTTTGGCCTTACAGTTGTTTATGCTGGCCTTATTATGTATGATGCACAGGTATATGTTTTCTGCTGTTTTACTTCATATTGTCCTCATGTTTCTATTTTTTCATGTCATTTATCACATCTCCTCTTTTAAGTAAGTAGTTCGGTTTCCTCATGATTCAATGCAAATGGTGCTCCAAATATAACCCTCAATCTATCAAGAGTGTTAGTGATCGCCTTATTTTTCCATTTGTTTTCTTAATTAAATTAGGTTAAATCATACTTATATTTGCAAGTGCTACCAATTTGGTCTTGTTAGTGAAGAACCTTTTTTCTTTCTTTCTTTCAAAACTTAATCCAGGAAGAATGCTATGTAAATTATAGACTGGGATTTAGGATTGTGAGACAATTACCAACTTTTCTTTGCTCTATATATAAGCTAGTGAGAACTTAATGCATTGGAAGTTGGAACCTGGATCTTAGGCAACAGCTTTCACATCTTACAATTTGTCTATAACAGTTTGCTCTTGAGAAAGTACTGGTGATTTGGTCCCAATTGGATCTTAGACAATGGGTTTCAAATCCTACTTTCTAGAACTCAAATTGGATCTCTGTTTTGGTTTTGTCCAATTTGTAAAAACATTAATAAGATAGTTTTTAGTTTGTTTAATTTGGCTAATTAATTGCTGCTGTGGCATGATAGAGGGTTGTTACTTTCAGGAAGATGGACCTCTATGGACTTCCATCAGTGGCATTTAATTCACCAAAGAGGAGAAGAGTGCCACATAGGTCATGAGTGGACAAAAGCCTATCTGGTCTTGCAGAAAGTAGTGTGATCATTAGACAGTATTTCCAATTAGAAATATGATATAGATGGGAGATCTTCTTTCATACTTTTCCCATTTGATTGTTGCCAAAGCTATACCAAGTAAATTTGTTTCAAGGAACCTGATCTGCTAATGACTCACAAACCTTTTATTGTTGATGGCTCTTTCCTTCATTTATGATGGTTGTCTATTTGTTGAAACTTTTGAATATCTTCTTTTATCTTCTCTAGATTAGAGATGTCTGTCAATGTCATTAGTAATTCATGAATCTTGTTCACTGATTGTCATAATCTATAATAGTGGAACCCAACTCCAGGTTTAGATCGACTGCAGATTCATTGTTTGTGAATATCACTCTCTCGTCTCGTTCTCTCTGAGTTGCTTATTTGACAGTTTTATTGATTTTTTGAACTATTTCAAAACCAAGCTCTTCATACTATTTTTCCTTTTCTCTTTCCTTCTTTTGTACCTAACTGGATCCTTTTCCATCATTTTGTCTATGACATAGTACCTGCAAATGACCTTAACTTCTAATGCCATGCTCCCATTGTTGCTGCTCCATTATCAGTCACAATCTTCACCAAAACAAAGCTACTCCGTCAGGAAAATGAGCTGCGTCATTGAGACTATTACTTCATTCTATGTCAGCTATAAATTTTTCAAAATTGTTTGCTTTTGCTATATTTCCTAGCCACTAAAGAAGTCATATGTAAGAATGTATCTTCTGAGGTATGTAAGCATGTTTTCTAAGTAAAGGAAATGATAGTGAAGAGAATAAGAGAGAACACCGGATTCTCCATAAACCTGGTGTCGTGCTTAAAGGTTCAGAAGTTGTTCTTCAATTTTGTACAATGAGAGATTTTTACATGACATTTTCAGAAGTTGCATATGTTTTCTAAATTATAGTCAAACTGAAACATCAATCTGAGTGTTAATTTTACTTCTGTAGGGTGTGAGAAGATGTAGTGATCCAAAAAGAGGGGTCTTGCATTTTATGGAATCCCACATTGCCTAGGAAAGCACATGGGAATGTGTTTATAAGGAATGATCTCCCTTTAATGTGTAGAGGCCTTTTCCCCAGCGCAACCTGAGGAAAAACAAAACCATGAGGGGTATGGGCTTCAAAGTGGACAATATCTACACAGTTGGGGTGGGGTCATTACAGATGGTATCATAGCCATGCCCTAGTCGGAAGTGTGGGCCCCACACGCGAGGACGCGTGTGCCCGTAAGGGGGGTGGATTGTAGTGATCCAAAAAGAGGGGTCTTGCATTCTATGGAATACCACATCGCCTAGGGAAGCACATGGGAATGTGTTTATAAGAAATGACCTCCCTTTAATGTACACAGTTGGGGTGGGGTCATTATTGGCCAAACCAGACCTAATTTTGTCCCATGAGTGACAAACAACTCATAAATCATGCTATTATATCTTTAGTTTCTTCACTTCTAAATGTTTAGATATTTTTCAATATGTTCTTAGGATGTACTTCAGTTTTGTACAATGAGAGATTTTTACTTGAAATTTTCAGAAGTTGCATATGTTTCCTAAATTATAGTCAAACTGAAACATCAATCTGAGTGTTGATTTTACTTCTGCAGGGTGTGAGAAGAGAAGTAGGAAATCATGCAAAAGTCCTGAATAAAGTGCTGGCCAAAATACACGTCAATTCAGTTCACACTAAGGATGGAGAAAATATGATTGATTCTCAACCAGGAATATCATTGCCAGTAAGTTTGGAGAGACTTGGGCCCCTCGTGTCTGAGGAAGCAAGTTCTTTTACATCAAAATCAACAAATTCTCCTCTATTACTTAGATCAGATGACAAAATGAGGCAAAATAATCAGGCGGTGTTGTCTTCTGGCTCAGCAGCCAATGTTGAAGGAGTAGAAAGAACTATTGAGAATTTAATTTCTCTAAAAGAATCAATTGGCCATACTGAGATTGAAGTCATAGCTGGTGCCTTGCTTGGTTTCTTTGTCAGCTTGGCTTTATATACAATAATATGATACAGTATTATGTTGTATACTTCATTATTTTTCCCTATATTCTTTTTCTTAGGCATCTAGTGTTCAAAATCATTAGCTCATTGCAACATCATTACCTTACCTTATATTTCAATTGTTTGCATCAGAACACAATTGGGGTTCAGACTTAACCCAAGTGATCATCTCCTGCTACTTGACTTAGGCCAGCAGTTTTAGTGAGTTGGTCATCTAAGAATTGCTTGTTCATTTTCAGAACTTTCCAGGCATATCATAGCATTCGGTCATCCAGTTTCCATGCACTTTCCCTGTCAATTCTACTGTTGGGCAAGAGTGAGCTCAATGCACACCGGTTAATAATTTCTAGACTTGAAATCACTTGCTACCCTATAGTGTTATGTTAACAAGCTGATATAAAATATTACTAGTATTGTAGTGGGTTGAATATGATAATTTAAGAAATGGAAGCACTCCCAAAACTCCTGACCAAGAACAATCGCATGTTACACAACTGTTCTTTTACAAAAAACAAAAAATTAATTTTACTTCTTAGGTTCTGACAAACTGAAGGTGTTGATAAAAGATCCCTCAAAACTGTTGAGCTGTGCTGTTCTAGATACTGGTTTTGGATCTTTATTAGTCTGCCAAGGCTAACTGGCTTGACCGCATAAAGCTACATCTACTCGCTCCGGTTCTTCTACATTATCACCATATTACTCTTTTGAATCATCTTCTAAATTTAAGGTTATTAAAATTTTCTACGAACACAAAATATGGTATGCAACAAACATCCAAATGGGTTTAGGTGTTGTTTGCATTTACAATTAAGCGGATTGGCACCACTCTGCTAGAATGGATAATATGATTCTACATAAACAAACTTCAAACTTTAGAGCTCTTAACAACGTAACTAGGAAATAACCATGAAATAGGAGAGAACTCCACTCGATACTGGCATGAGATTTTATGGCAAGAAAAAAATTGGTGGTCACCCAAGGCTCTTGATAGTTTACTGCTAGTAGGCTAGTCCTGGTGTCTCACACCATTAGCCAAGTGTTTCCCAATTACTTCGAATCTCACTAAAAGAAAATCCAGATATTTAATTTATATACAACAAAAATAGATCAGGATCCAGCATTTACTTTCCCAGATAATTAATTACCACTTTTTTTTTGGAACCTATTAGGTGATTTTAAATCATCAAACCTGCTGCATCCGCCTTTTCTATAATTTATTTTACAACAAAATGGTGAGCATTGCTACAAAAGAATGAGTTATTGGCTCTTCATAGGGTTGACAGAATAGTTCTCTTCAGGTTGCTTTTGCCACCTATAATTTGATTCTTCTATCCACCGAGGAAGGACCAAAAACTTGTTCTGTTTCACTGCCCATCGAGACTTCTCTGTTCCAAGTTCCAACTTCTTTTGAGACCAGTTGTGTCACAGATGAATCAAGCTTTGTCACACATGCAGCTGCCAGCTATTCTGCCATCTTCCACAGAGGCTGATTTTCAGCCTGGTCTCTGGTGGGAAACACATGGCTGAACACAATTTTACACCCCTTCAGAACTTCCTTCTTAACTGTTTACAGCATCTGCAGAAAGAATATCTTTATTTATATGAATCTTCATAATGAAAAACCAACTGGTCCATAATTCTCCTTTTTAAAGTTTTCAGGAAAACAGGCAAAAGTTTATCAAAAGGAATGAGGGAATCAACAGACAAATATTACTGAAGTCACCACAAAATATTTTAAAAACTAATTCGTGATCACAAAGAGGAACGCATGGTGCCCAAACAATATTTATAATAACCATCAGCCTGCCTTAAGTAATGTTTTACTGAGAATGGATCTTCACTACTAATCCAAAACAAAGGCAGGATGCATAATTTAGACTAAGTTACACTCAATTTGCCAGAACACATGCCAGACTAAGTGGAACCAACGCAGAACAGGAGAGAGAGATGGTAGTGGTAATTAAGAAATTTACAGACATCTAAAACACTAAATGAGCCAGATTTAATACCTTAACACAAACAACATTAATTGAGCAGTTTTTCTAGTCACATTGGGACAAAATTAATATCATCCTTGTGACAGGAATGTTAAATTTACACTTTGTAGAGGTGCTTGCCACCAGGGGCCAGGAATGGACAACAAAAGATCAGACCAGTGAAAGCAACTTAGAATAACAAATGGGTCATGTTTCAGCTGTCAAGAAAAAAAATTACCTGCCTCACATCTTTGTCAACAAGATTTTCCTTAAGTTCCTGCAAGAAGGTTCCCATACATAAGAATTTATCACACAACAAATTTAACAGCTAATATCAATAAGAGAAACAAAGAGGGACACACGTCAAAGAACGTATTATGGCTTTGCTTAAGAACTTAAGCACAGTTGCAAGTGCTCCAGCAGTCTCATTTTCGTCCCTCTTCAACTCAGAAAGAGATTTACAGCCATGGCAACTTGAAGCAAAGGAAAGGTATTTTTCCATTGCTATTAAATTCTACTTGTTCTTTGGCCATACCTACAATAGTACATAACATTTACGTCAAGCTTATGGCAACAGGATGATTGCAGACACATAAACCTATAAGATAAATTGCAAGTTCAAAGGCCATGGAAATGAATTTGAACAAATAATAGAAATCATTTCTCTATGCACCTAAATCATAAGAATAACTGAATAAGTACACATATATTATCCAAAAAAAAAAAAAAAAATACACACAAAAGAATGAACCACATGCAAACTGGTACTAGGAAATACTTTCAAATTTCCCTTCAATGGCTTCAGACAGATTTTCAAATTTTCAAATGAGCATTACTCACATCAGCAGGGTAGAACACCACATTCCTTAACTCTGCCATTTTATGGAAGACAGCATGAACAAACAAAGATGCAAACTACAATGGCACCTTCACTCTTTCAAATTATACTTTAGTTCTAGCTCATTCTATTTGGACTTCATTGTCTATATGTTTGACGTTACAACTTCAAACATGTTTCCAGAGACACCAAAAGTAAATGATAGCATGATTGGCAAACCATAACTGCATAGAGCTAGTAGTTTTTTTTTCACGACCCAAGTAAGCTCCTAACCACATCTATGTTATACCTCAAAATGACTAGTCAAGTTATTGTAATCACTAATATAGCTCAGATTGACTGACCACACAACTGATTTGAGACTCAACACTCACACAATCTAATCCAATATCTGATCCATTTAGGGTACCACAATGTCCCCACTTAATTAATAACCAGCATCCTCTCCCATAAAAATAAAAATAAAAAATAAAAAGAAAAAAGAAAATACCTAGCATCCTCATCAGGGCCCACATTGGGCTACAGTGATGTTATTGGGTTGAATCTATTACTATTTGTCATAGCCTAAGGAAGCATTAGCCACATCTGTGCTATACCCTAAAAATGACTAGTCAAGTTACAATTGGGCTTCTCATAATTGCTTACATAGTCCAAATCAACCTAGTAAATGCCTAATATAGGACTCAAAACTCATACATCTAATTCAATATAAAATCCATTTGGGGTACCAAAGTTTCAATGCAGGCCAAAACCTGGACTCATAAATTCAATGACCCATAGCAGCTAAAGCTATGCTTCTGCACCATGCTCTACTCTTAATTTCTCACAAGTTCATGACTAACAGTATCCATTACCCTTTTACACCAAGTTACCCATAAGTACAATGAATTTGAATATAAAGGGACTGCACACATACAGTAACTCACATCATAGAAAAAATGGTAGCTTCCTTCCACCATAATAAAAAGAGAAATGCACTAAACAATTGTGACCACAAAATCTGTCTGATCCAATTTGAGTGCTCCAGTGTGCCAAAATTCTGCATATTGAGGTTGGCTTTCTGAACTTCAGCATACTCTCAAGCCATTGCTCTAAGGACCTCTAAAACTAAAACATACTACCTCATTGATGTAAAAGGACTGCTATTCAATCCCTTGAAATCCTCTAACAGCTGATTTCTATAGTGATGTATCATTGACTATAAACAACAATAACTAGTCTAGCTCTGTAGTATAAGTAATGAGGTGAAAATTTTCATAGTAAAGTAAACAATGCTTTAATAGGAAAAAGAGTCCTTGCCAACATGATGTAAGATGCAAGTCTTCCAAATTTGGGCTTTTATGTGTATAAGGACAAAAAAATGTGAAAACTAGAAAAGAACCGCTGAGAATAAAACTACTACATACTTCAAATAATGATAAAATTGCCCATTTCCGTAATCTGATTCTCTTCCCTACAAATAAGAGGACTCATAATTTTGAAAGAACTTCCTCTTCTTTTAGTGGGTAAAACAGTAAGATCAAAAGTATTATCATGTGTAACAAAAATTGGGTAAGCAGAGATATTCAGCTGATCACGGATGTACCTACATCTTCTGTATCATCAAGAATCAGAACAGCACCTTCTTGCCTAAGCAAGATATCAAAGGCCCTTTTGATGTTCTTGGGTGCCACGCTTACATGAAATCACCTTAGCACTGAAGTACTCTCCTTGAGGATCAAGCAGCTTAGCCATTTCCGATGCATAGTGCTGATCACCAACTGTATAAATGTACATCTCAAACATTTCTCTTGCTTCTTTTAAAAATGTGCAAACAAAGGTCCTTAGCTTTGTCATGTATATATTTTTTTGATAGGTAGCTTCTTCTTCATATCAATTTGCATAAAGCTCACCATGAGAGGCTGGCTTTTGTGACATCGGTCCATTTCATAATTTTTGAATACCATAAGGCCGCAAGCACATCAAGTCACTCAAATGCCCATAATGTCAAAGAAAAGACAGTGCAATCAAAACCAAAAGAATTAGATAATAAATAGTCTTTACCTCATGAATGTAGCCCAATGCCACACCAGATTCGGCCTGCAACCTTTGGCCACAAAGTGTACACATTTCTTTAAAAGAACCATATGGATGTGTACATACATCCTTCATTATGGATGCATCTGCCAAACAAATAACAAGTTAAATATAATTCAATTCAACACACATCCAATAATTTGAATTTTTTTTCTTCCAAAAAGAGTTTCAAAAGAATACAGAAAGTAGCGCACACATAGACATAGTTTGGGTTAGCATCTGGAGTATCCATCTAATGTTTAAATACAAAGTAGCAGAGCAGGCATGTAAATATTTAGATTAGATGGAGAGATGAGCAAAAAAAAAGGGATAAATATTACACCTCTTAATGTTTGTGGTTGTAAGGATGAATGTGAAGTTGATGGCTGAAGTTGTTCCTCTATATTTTCTAACTCCTCCTCTTCCACTTTGCGTCTTTTAATCCAATCCTGCAGTATATACATAGTTGAACAATGAGAGTCAGTCACTGAGAAGAAGAAGAGGAAATGAATATGAGAATGTGAAATGATTTGTAGTTACACCAACTTAACAAACTCTGCTAAAAGAAAGAAAGGAAAGGATAGTAGAAGTAATGAAGAAGAAGAAGAAGAAAAACACAACAGCATAGCATGAATATTGAATAGTAGGTACGTAATAATTACACTTTGAATTAGCTGGTATCTACAACAAAAAGCATAGTGCTTTAAGGAAAAGGTAAAACTCAAATAGTCAACTGAATGAAACCCATGGTGTTTGCTGCATTGCATTGCATATTGGGCAATAAACAAAAATCTGAAATTGAAAAAAGAACACAACTTGCATTGCATTGCATTTGTATTAGCAAACACACACATAGACATATAGACATAGTTAAAGAAACAGAAGCTACCTTTCTCTGGCATCAAGATCTACATGGAGTAACGGAGCCAAGTGTTGAATGCTCGATGACTTCACCAGTGAATGTGAATGTGAATCAGTCACAATGGAATAGACAGTACACATCTCCACTACTCTGCTTGCTTTCCTCTCTGTTACAATCCCAGAGCAAAAGGCGAAAACAACACTTGGAGAAAGAATCCCGTGGTAGACGTGTAGGGCCTTGTTAGCTTTAAGGTTGTATAACTGTATATTGCTATGGGCTAGACTAGACTTGAACATAGTCAACATACTACTTTGTCTACAAAATACCCACTTATATATGGATTTTACTAATGTGTGCTCTTAGGGCACATATTAATTTCCATTTTTGGAAAATTTTTTTTTGAAAATTGAAAAAGTAATGACAGTTTTTTCAATTCTCGAGAAAATGTTTCTAAAAATAGAAAGCTTAATGTACATTAACCAGACCCTTTATATATTTACACCTCTAATTTCATCATATGGTAAAATATCTACATTTTTATTAAAAAAAGAAAAAGAAAAAGTGAAAGAGTACTTGTTGTCATTACACTATTAAATAAAAATAATATTATTATATATCTTAGAAGATAACAAAATAGTTATTATTATTATTATTATTATTAATGCAATTGTTAACATTCATTACGTATTTTCCTTAAAATAAATTTTGATTACATAAAAAAAAAATCCTTAACAATATAATTAAGTCCTTTTTGGTAATTTAGAACCAAAACCACTAGTATTTTATATTAATGTTATCCAAACACTTATTGTAACTTTAAAAATAGAAAACACACTTTTTTTTCACTGTTTTGTCAAATGCTTATTTGTGGTTTTAAAATGTGTGTGTGTGTGTGTTTTTTTTTAAAAAAAAACTACTTCATCTAAACTCTAGTGTGAAAAATAGTAAGCCTAACATTCAAAGTAGAAATTTGTTGATTTTAAACTTCAAGAAAAATCGCATTTAGATCTTAACAATTAATTTGACACAAAATTTACTTACGTCTTCTTTACTTTGACTTATAAATTTGATTAATCTATTATTGCAAAATAAAGTTATAATTAATTTATACTTTGATCTCCAAAAACCTCATGGCTACTGGTGGCTCTCTCTCTCTCAAGCTTAGCCATGGCCAAGCTTCACGAAGCCCACGCCCCACCACTAGCACTAATGGTAGATTAGCTCAACAGCACCACCACAACCGCTGGCTGCCTCCTCCTCTTTATTTCACTTTATTCTCTTTGTTTTTCTCGTTTATTTTCTCATTTTGTTTATGGCTGAACCCCCTTTTGTGTTTGGTTTTGTGATTGGTTTTTGGTTTGGTTGATTTAAGGATTGGTTTTTCTATTGGCTGAAGTGATTTAAATGATTTAGATTTAGGTTTGTAAAATAGGGTACTGGGTGTTTTTGATTTCAAGCTTGGCTATTAGAGTATAGAAAATGGGATTTTGGGGTTGATTTCAAAATGGGTTTTTTGATTTCGAGCTTAATTGTGTGTAAGATTTGTTTGTGGTGGTGGGCTTTATAAATATGGTGGTGAGGCCATGGTCTTGCTGATTTGGTATGGGTTTGGACTTTGGTATACACACAAAGAAAGAACAGAGAGTGATGAGAGAGAGAAGACAGACGGTCAAAATGACTAACATTCCTAGCGTTATTTAGGGACTAAATTGGTTGGTTTTGAAATGTTTTTGAACCTTGTTGGTATTATCCCAAATCTCATGGTATGTTATTGAAATTTACCCTTATTATAAAACAACATATTTTACACAGTTATACACAACTCAAAAAACAATTAAAATCGTAACTTAAAGTCACGTTTTTGCATGTTGAAAATCATGACTTTAAACCATGGTTTCAATAATTTTTGGGTGTATTTGCAAGAAGTATTACCCTTACGTCAATTATTTTATTTATTTTATTTGCAACATGTACTACCCGTACGAGAATTACCCTCACGAGAATTACCCTCGAATACCTAGCCACCACAAGCACCTTAAAGCAGTTATTACATCTATTTGTTTTGGCCGGGTACCTTTAAGATATTCAGCACTAGGAGTATATGTGTATGCATATTATGTAGTTATGAGAATGACCCTCGATTGTCTACCTAGTCACTACAAGCACCTTAAAGCAGTTGTTACACTTGCATCTCTATTGGGTTTTAAATTGTTATTCTGTTCTTGTCATATTAATTAAAATATGCTTTTTCTCAAAAAAATAATAAAAATAAAATATGCTTGAAAAGAGGTCATATCATATTATATTAAATTATTATGTTGTTGTTGTTGTGTGTGTATATATATATATATATATATACTTGTATACTCTAATTACTTGTTTAGAAAAGGTAGTATAAGCTAGCTAGGAGCCTAGGAAGCGATTGAAGATGTTCATGACCTGTTTAATTTAGAGGTCGTCTTAATTAATTAAGCGTGGGCCGGTCACAGTCTCAATGTCACACGGTGGCGGTGCGGTTCCATATCAGTATGCATATATACGCGTTGCAATATGCAAAGTGCAAATACAGCACACACCACCACGTTGACTAACTTTAATGATTAACGTGGCCTACTCTTATACTAGACATGAATATATGCAGTATCGGCTACCAAAGTATACGTTAAATTATGAATGAATCATTATGTACAGCCTAAACAATTCATATATAAGATAGGGTGGGTGAGGCTATATTATATATGTACTAGTGAATCGAACTTGTGGCATATATAGGCAGAGGCAAAGGCAAATTAAGATTGGCATATATTATTATAGTGATCGAGTAGAGAAATCAGAAGTGATGTCAGGGGCACAGGGAGCACAGCCACCGGAGTCAAAGACTGCAACAACATACGAGTCAATATCTGGGGGAGAGAACAAAACAAAGATTGAGATACGATCAAAAGAGGATCAGGGTATGATTCAAATAGATAAGTTGCAGGACAAGGTCCAAGATGCTGCTGGAAAAGGTGGCCCTGTATTTGGTGCTGGTAAAGATGAAAACAAGCAGGACCTGGGTGTTACTGGGACACCTGCGAATGAGAACCTCACCTAGCTAGCTCTATATCATATGTATTTATATTAAGCTTTTTATGTACTGTACTGTACTAGTAGTGGCGTAATAGTGTAATACCAATATCTCCCTTATTATATCATAATATATGTTTGTTTGAAATTTGAATAATCTTAATTTTTGTTAGTGGATGCGGATTATATATATTTGTGTGTTATTAATTAGAGGATTGATATTTGTAATGTGAAAGGTCTAACATATCACACAAGAAATATGTTTGTAACTTTGTATTCTCTCGAGTTTCTTTTACTCCTCGCTGTTTCTATTGTTGAACCTAAGCTTGGCGAGCCTCATGGGCTTGGTCAATAATTTCTATTTAGTGATTTCTACCTATACAAAAATCCAGGAATTGTTTAGCAATGGAATAAAAAAAAAATGAAGTCAAGTGGTATGTATAGGTCAAATTATCTCAATATAGTTCTCAGCCAGTTCAAACCTGGAGAAAAGAGGCGAGGGTTGCAATGGTTCAAGGCCAGTGTAAAATTTGGTTACTTTTCACGAGTAGGTAAAAAATACATGTAAATAATTTGGTTACCTTTCATAAGTAGGTGAAAAATACATGTAAATAATTATGATTAGTTTGCTTATAATGTTCAACTAATTAAGGCTTTATTGTTGCAATCTCATTGGTCAGGAGAGAGATATAAAATGAATCTAGTATTTTATAGGAAGTAAAACCTATGCAATTACCGCTTTACTAATCATGTTTTTGCAGAATCTGAACATTTAAAACAAGTGGTTTTGAAACAACTGAAGCAATGGCCGAAGAGAAGTTTTGTACTTTTGTACACTAAATTCATGAGGTCTGTTTGGTTGCTGGGAAAAAAAGAATGAAAGTAAGCTCTGTTTTGTGGGATTCGTGGATTGTGTTGATCAGGTCTCTTTAAGAAGCTATGGCATTTATGGGTTTTTATGACTGTTTGGGTCTGTGGTCTGTCTGGCTTTTATTCTTGAGTTGTACACTGTAGCCTATAACAGTACAATCATGTTTAATTTTGAGCTCTTGTAATGATGTTTCAATGATTGAAATGATTATCGTAAATATTATATAATGGAAAATGGAAAAATCCATGTTTAATTTTGAGCTCTTGTAATGATGTTTCAATTTTGATTGAAATGATTATCGTAAATATTATATAATGGAAAATGGAAAAATCCTTATGGCTTGCATGAGTTAAGGAAAAAGACATGAAATTACAACATATAATAAAAGAACGAGTGATTTTGTACCTATTACGATTAGGAACTTTGAGAATTTAGTGCATTGTCTACAGATTAATTAGCTCTACTAGTGCCAAATAATCGTAGAAAGAAAATAAAGGTTTTTTCTTTCATCAATATCTCACTTTTCAACAGTAATCATTAGGGCCCGTTTGGTACATGTGTTTAAAAATTGAAAATTGTTGTTTAAAAACTTTTATGAAAATACATGTGGGTGAAAAAGTGTGTGAAAATACGTGAAATTGTTTAAAAACTGAAAATTGTTGTTTGGAAACACTCACCAAACACCCTAGGTGTACTACTATTCTATTACTATATTTCATCTTCGAGTAATTTTTTAGTTTTTGAGTTGAGGATTTCTTTTTTTTGGGTGTAGGCCGTAGGGTGTGGTTTGGGTAGTCTTATGCTACAATGTGAATGTTGCACATTTTCAAATGAGCTCTTGATTTTGCCAGGATATGCTCATAGATAAGGTTGTTTCTTCTATTATTCCCCTTCAAGTACCTGATATTAAGACGTTTGTGAAAATCCCACTTGTTGGCAAAGTCCATACTTTTCTTCCAAATACTCCAATTTATCATGTTGATATTGCTTATTCATACGTTAAAACTGGAGAGAGGCATTATCTTAGTTGCTTTTGGCACCATTGCAAATTTGAGCATAACTTGATAGTATTCTTAAAGCATTTGGTTGGTTTAAATTGCAATTACAGATAATTATAATGGGGGTGCATCCATTCAAGTATACAACTAGGCTTTTTATTTGGTTTCTGCTCTAATATGAGTAAATGATAGATAAATTGCTGAATTACGGTAGATATAGTTTTTCTTCTGTTGGGTTGCCTTCATCATGGTACTTGCAGTCTGTTTTTAGCCAAGCTTGAAATAAGGGCTTTACTTATCCAAAAGGTGTGGGATGGTGTGGGGCACTAGAAAGGTGCTTATAGCAACTATGATTTAAGTTCCAGTGAAATTGTTGGTCTATTTCACTTTGAATGCTCGAAAATGTGTGAAAACACGAGCTATTTAGACCCCCAGATTAAAGTTACAACTCGATTGATTTTACTCTAACTTAATACTAAGTGCCGAATAGAGTAAATGCAAGTGGATAAACAAACAAACTACACTAACCCATAATCATTATAACACAGCAGTAAAATGAAAGGTAAAAGAATAGGGAAGAAGAATGCAAACACAAGATAACACGCCGATGTGTTATCGAAGAGGAAACCGAAGAACTCGGCGAAAAACCTCCCCGCCGCCCTCCAAGTGGTAATCAATCCACTAGACAATCAGTTGGGATACATGGGTTAGCAAGAGACCCTTCAAGCCTAATATACCTGATGTACCTAAGCCCTCCAGGCTCCTACTCCAACAAGACTTCTCGGAACTGTGTCTTGTCTAGCTCTCCGGATATCGCAATACGCCCGATTGCATCCGTCAAAGCTTGGCTTCTTCCAATGCTTCCCAGCAGCACCAAAACCTCACTTGACACTCTGAAAGGGTGTGGTAAGTGTTTGGGCTATCAACCTCTCAATGGTATGGAAATGGAGAGGTAGGAGTTGAGGAAAATCTACAAGCAATTGTGTAGAGAAATGTAGGTATAACAATCTCTAACTCTCAAGGTTTGTGGCTAGGGTTTATGTCTGAAGCACTCCTCAACATCTGTGGGTAATGTGGGTATATATAGTGTGGGTACAGAAAGTGTGTATCAGATAGGACAATCTGGCAAAACAAAATGTTTCGCAAGTGTCTCGCAGGAAGGCCTTACCCGCGAGCTACTCGCGAAACACAGTTGTCTCCATCCTGTCCTGATTCTTTGCATTCCAGTCATATACAGGGCACATGCATCATTTCGCAGGATGCTTAGTTGCGAGCTACTCGCGAAAACTCTTCAGTCTTCAATTTGCTTGAGTCTTCACATTCTCTCTCTCTTACAGGAAGGCCTTACCATCAAGAAGGCCTTACCCGCGAGCTACTCATGAAACATAGCTATCTCCATCCTGTCCTGGCTCTTCGCATTCCAATCATGTGCAGGGCACATGCATCATTTTGTGGGATGCTTAGTTGCGAGTTACTCGCGAAAACTCTTCAGTCTTTAATTTGCTTGAGTCTTCACATTCTCTCTCTCTCACACACAACCCTTACAATTAAATCTCACAAGAAATACAGGGTACAAAAGATTGAACATAATTACAATCAAATTTGGCACGGAATTAAAGCTAACAAAACATATAGTTGTAAATTACAACTTTACACACTCGAAACCAAATGAATCATTTTTTGCTAGTCAATAGAGGATTGGTCTTCTAGGATGTTACTGTGCTGATTGAAATTTGTTTTTTAACATTGCAAGATGATTGAAATTTGTTTTTTAACATTGCAAGATGGTGGAGCCCTAGCCAAGCTACATTGCCAGAAAAGATTTTGAAGTAAGGGATTGAAGTCATTTATCTTGAAGTTAATAGGACTAATTTTCAGTATTACTGAAGCTTTAAATTTGATATATGAGTTGTCCAATTTTGACACTTACCGTCTTTGTGTATTTATACAAAACCATTACAATGATATATGGTACAAACCAAGATAATGTAAGAAAATGTAGTTATTCTTTTCTTAATATTTCTGTAGCTATAATGATGTTTGTGATTTATCTTTTGAAATGTTACAAGCCAATTTATGTGATGGGGAGGGGCATTTTGAAACTGATGCCCAATGTAATTACAATTTGAACTTGGAACAAAATCACCAATTGTACACATGCTATTTTATGATAAGGCCTAATGCTATTTTATGACAAGGCCTAATTAAATTTTCTATTATTTGGAACTTATGGAACAACTTTGCTACTTTTCTTTCTTGGTTTCTCCTGTAAAAATGGAACATCACATGGCATGTAGTGCTTGGTTTCTCTAGGCATCATTATTTGAAGAGACAAAGCTAACATGAAAAATTTTGTTTATTCAACAAATGGTCTAAAACTTGAGTTCCAGTTACCTCAAAAAAAAGGGGGTTAGTGAAGAATTATTCTCACAAGCAATGAGCTATTACAATCTCTATAAGAAACATAGCTTAACAAATACAAAAAATATGTACATGACATGTCACTTGTTTCAAACTAAAAAGAAGTTAACATTTATCAAATCTAAAACTTCAGCAAAACTAAAAAATTAGTCTTGGTAACTCTAAGATACATGATTTCAATCCATCATGAATGCTTCAAATCCTTTTTTGGCAATATAGCTTAGCTGGGGCTCTATCATCCTGCAACTTTGAAAAAGAAATTTCAATTAGTACATGAACATCCTAGAAGACAACCCTCTATTTACTTGCAAAAATTCTATATGTTTATTTGGTTTCAAGTGAAATAGACTAACAATTTGATTGGAACTTGAAACATAGTTATAAGCACTTTTATAGTACCACACACAACCCATACCTTTTGAAATTAGAAAAACTCCTATTTCAAGCTTGGCTAAAAACAGATGGCAAATACTTTGAAAAAGGCAAGCCAATAGAAGAAAAAATATTTCTACCATAATTTAACAATTCATCTATCATTTACTGCAATTAAAGTAGAAGTAGACATGTGAAAAAGTGATAAGTAATCAGTGGATGGATTTTTTTTCAAGATAACACCAATTTTCAAACAATTTTGTTAGTTAGCATTGTTTTCAAACTATTTAGGAAACTAACAACTCGAGTCTCTAAGACTTAAGTTGACTGTAGCAACTCGAGTCTCAAAGACTCGATTTCTATGAAAATTCACGTGGATAGACTTAAGTTCCAAAAACGAAAACCCAAAAATCAAAACTTGAAACACAGCATGGGAAGCTTAGATGGAGACCAAGCATGGTACGACCCTCCATTGCTACTGTACACCTTCTTGGCCAACTTTGATGATAGATCAAGACCCAGAGAGAAAATCAACAACAAGAATGAAGAAACCCACCCAAAGACCCCAAGAGCTTGATTTCAATCATTGCCGCCGCCACCTGGGTTCGATCTCTCTGGTTTGTTGTTTTTGTCTTCGTGGTTTGGGTTTTGTTAGAAAGATCTCTCTATTTTTTGTCTTCATGGGTTTCTGGGTTTGATCTTTCTCTGTTTTTTGTCTTCGTGGGTTTCTCTATTTGATCTTTCTCTATTTTTTTGTTTTCGTGGGTTTCGTGGTTTTTTGCTTGTTTGCTTGTGTACGTTTGTGTTTCAAGTTTTGATTTATGGGTTTTCTACAGACTCGAGTTACCAGTGAATTTTCATAGAAATCAAGTCTGTAATACTCGCGTTGCTATAGTGAACTCAAATCTCAATGACTCTAGATGTTAGTTTCCTAAATAATTTGGAAACAATGCTAACTAATAAAATTGTTTGAAAATTGGTGTTATTGTGAAAAAAAAAAAATCCATCAGTGGAGCAATAAGTATATAATGCACATTTCTTGAAAATAGTTGCAAAGCATACACACTGCCAATGCTTGTAAATTTGCCAAAAACTAAAATTGGTGAAGTATTCTCTTACACTCTAATCTCTTTAGGCCTAAGTATTTGTAAACATGTGCCAAAAAAAAGGGATTCTCAAGCTAATACCTAAAAAAAAAAATTTTTTAAAAAAATGTGAGCAGAGAATTTAAGCCAATACTAAAAGAAAAAAAAAAGGAGGGCATGGGAGTTCAAAAGTTCATGTGACAAAATACTCAAATTACAGCGTATTGAATGAATATGAGCTAAAAACACCATTTTTTTTATTTTTTTTTTATTTTTTTTTTTTATCTTCTTTTGAAGAAACTATGAGAGTAATAGTTGGAAGATAAAAACTAAATTGGCACTACTTGGCTTAGTGACATTAACTATGGAAACAAGCATTTTCACAAACACCTTAAAGGCAGTCTTTCAATAGGAAGCTCGTATAGACTAAGCCCTATCAATTTCAACTTTAATTAACAAACTTACACAAATTCAATAAACTATAAACATCAAATACGGGACCCAATTTGTACTTATCACACACCCTTAGACCATTTCAAAGGGTACCCATAAGCCATATTTGTACTTATCTATTATTCCCTATGAATATGATATTATATTACCATCAAAAGCATGCAATTAAATGATTGCTCATTGAAAAAAGAAGGAAAAAAAGAAAAAGAAAAAAGGATAGATTAACAATGACCCAAGTGACCAAACAACCATAAGAACAAACCCTAAGAGAATAAGAAGATGGGACATGCATTTCAAGTAGATCGAATCTCAGCCAAGCATAGACCTTTTTGCTGCACAAGAGTGAGAGAGGGGAAATTCTTAGCTTGCTGACCTTATAGATCTCATCAAGCTTGGGCCTGAAGCGAGCAATCTGAGAGCTGAAGGAGGAGAGGTGGACTGGAGACATAGCAGGTTCTTGGAGTGTGATGCACAATGAAAAATGAAATTTGAAAGCTGAGGGCCCGTTTGGTTATAGTTTTCAAAAATTGTTGTTTAAAAAGATGTGAAAATTGTGGTTTAAAAAGTATTGTTGAACAACGTGTTTTTAGTGTGAATAAAACAAAAAAATGTGTTTGGTATCATAGTTTAAACAATATTTTTCAGTGTTCAAAAAATGTAAAATATGTGTTTGGTATGTATGTTTTGTTTGATAAAAAAAGCTGACCCGTATTAAATAACAAATTTGTAATCCCTTTTTTATCCCTTCTTTATCCCATTTCTTTCCGTCTTTATCCCTTTCTCTTCAGTCTTCCCTCAGAACAGAAAACCAAAAAGCCAAACCCACGCCGTCCTCATCTCCATTGACGCCAAAGAAGATCCACGGCTGGGCTTCACGGTCGTCGTATCTCATCTCCACCAAAAAGCCAAACCCACGCCGTCCTCATCTCCATTGACGCCAAAGAAGATCCACGGCTGGGCTTCACGGTCGTCGTATCTCATCTCCACCAAAAAGCCAAACCCACGCCGTCCTCATCTCCATTGATGCCAAAGAAGATCCACGGCTGGGCTTCACGGTCGTCGTATCTCATCTCCACCGTCAACATTCGAAGATCGAGCCCGAGATCGAGCTTTTGTCGCCACCGACCCATCACTCGAAGATCCAGGTTCGAATCTCACTTTCACCTTGCTTGTCAATGGGTTTTTGTGTAAAGAGTGAACATTTCCTTCTTCACTCAGATGTCTCCACTTGTTTGTGTTTTTTGTTTTTTGTTTTTTTTCCTTGTTTTTCCTCACCAATCGGGAAAACCCATTTTTCCAGTTCTTTGTTTGCTGTTGAGAGAATAGTTGATTTACAATCCAAATATACATGCCATACATTCTCGAAATGTAGAAGGGTTTTCTCAAAATCTTTTGCTGTTGAAACAATTTTTGATTTACAACCCAGTCGATTTTCCATTTTTCTTAACACTCTGTTTAGTTGCCGAGAAATTGTCGGAAGATTAAACAAAAAAAAAAAAAAAAATTCTAACAAATCTGAGAACTCTATATATTAATAATTTGTTGTGGTTTTTCCTAGGGCTTCACAGCAACCAAACTCCAATGTTACTTGCTTGCTGTTTGAAATTTGAGGGTCTTTTGAGTGTGATTTTTAAGCTAATATGAAATTCTCCGTAGCTGATTATTAGTTTTATTTGTGAATTTGTACTGTTAGTTTTAGTTGATTGGGTGTAGTTTAATTACTCATGAATTTGTGACAGGTTTTACTGAATTATGTTGAATTCAATTTGGATATGATGGATATAATGTGTTCCTCAATTATAGTGAGCAAAACAAAGGTTTTGTGAGGTTTGGAGCCCGTTTGGTTGGTTTTCCTTTATAGCTCTCTCTGTGTTAATTGTTTTGATTCTTTATGTCATATGCTGTATTCAAAACTTCATGTTAATTGTAGCTTTTTATAGTTAGGACTCCTTGTTTGGCTATTTGCTGCATATAGAATAATGCTCAGCATCTAGTGTTCTTTTGTTTAGCTAATGCTCAGCATATAGAATACTGCTTAGCGATGGCTGCACATACAAAGATGCACAACATCTACTTTTCACACGGATTTTACCTCATGATTCGTTTCTCCTTACTTTTTCATATACAAAACAAGCTGTTTTTATTTATTGCCAATGTTGATTTCCTCATTATAATGTATCAAGATTGTAGCTTTTTATTGTTGGTAATTGGTACTCTCAATGTTTGGCTAATACCTACATATAGAATAAATGAATAATGCACAAAATCTACTGTTTTTGGTTTTTCACTTAATATAGTATACACGTTCAACTTGATATGATGTCTCTCTGAGGCTGATTTGTAGATTTCAGTACTGTCGGTTTTCTTTGTTTGGGTTCTGTGAACAGTGGTTGTGCTAGAAAATATTTTGAAAGTTTGTAGCCATAATAGCTTCTGTTTACCAAAGTATTAGAGTAATTATATCCATCTTAATTCTTAGTTGCCCCCACATTCCCAAGTCGGGTGTGTATAATAAAGGAATCTCTTTGAATAACCTTCCTGTGAGCTGATGCTAAGTACTGTATTCATTCCCTAACCGCACAGGCAATGTAGCCTGATTGGTCCATTGCTACTACTATTAGTAATATACTTGATTTGCGTAAACTGTTTCTGAATTGTAAGTTTAGTTGTGTTAGGAGATGTTGCAATACTGCTGCCCATGTGGCTGCAAAGTTTGCATTTAGATGTTGTGGAGCATGTTGTTTCAATATGTATTGTATCCCAGCAGTGATTGCTGATGCTTGTAAAGCTGACAGCCTTTGTTTCGCTTGTTGAATGATAATGTTGTTGATTAGGGGAAAAAAAAAAAAAAAACCTTCTTGTGATTGCGTTGTCTATATATATATATATATATATAAAAGGTGCTAAAATGTATAATGGGTTTAATTAGGTCTTAGCTACAATGTTTATTAAGTAACAAAAAAAAAATCGGGCTAATTAGTAGTAACGACATGGATTCCTCAATTGGGCTGCTCGGATATGTTACTATAGTGTTTGTTGCACGAATGGATAGCATGTTCAAATGGTTGTTTAATAGTGTTGATTACGTTTTTTAATGTGTAAGTGAGTAGGCTTATGGCTTCTTCTTACAGATGTCAGACACAATGCATGACGATATTGACGATGGCCTTCGGTTCCGAAATTGCAACTGTTTTTGTGGCTTGAATGCAAGTGTGAAGATTTCGGATAAGCGAAATGAGAACCGGTACAGGCTTTTCCAATGTTGCCCAAAGGACACATGTCGGTTTTTTCAATGGTGTATTCCCTTGAAGACGCCATTGTCATATGCAGAGGATTTCCAGCAACTACAAGAAGAGCTATGTGTATTGCGAGAGGAATTGAGGGTCATACATGACAAGGTCCACCCCTCAGACCAACCAAAGAAAATGGTGAAGATTAGGTTCATTGCTTGGTGTTTGTTTTTCACCGCGCTTGCACTACTGCTAACTATGACGATGTTGTAAACCAAACTGTTATGATGATGTGTTAATTCCTACTATGTAATCATATTATCTTATTATGTACTACTAACTCCTTTTGAACTTGATGCACTGTGTAATATTTTTAGACAATCTTGAGTCATCCATTTTGCTAGTGTATACAATATGTATCGGGCTGACTCTTGATTCTTACAATAGTATGTTATTGGCTTAATGGTACTTTTATAGTACTGATAATTTATTGGAACATAGGAGAATTGTAAGTTACGATTCTCTTCTATTGATGATAGTAATTATTTGACAAAGTTATTATTGATGATAGTAAGTATATATACTTGAATATAGGCCGTTCATTGTCAGGATATTGCCTCTATATCCACTTACGCTTAGCTTCTCTGTCGTACCCGCAAATGATGATGCTGAGATATCCGAAGGAATGAAAAAAATGTAACTAAGCCCGCAATATATTCTTTATTATAATAAATAAGTTTAATTCATAGAAATTAAAGAACAGTACATTACATAATCATCAATCATGAGGCTGGGAAATAACCCAAGAAGTTCTTATTAATAATAATAATCCATTATTATCTGTTGATCCAAGGCTACCCATCCTCTAATAATCCATTATTATCTGTTGATCCAAGGCTACCCATCCTCTCTCCAACCACGTTGACAATAGCTAATCATATTTTTATAGTAACCAGAAAAGAGAGCCAACAAAGCATTAACTTTGATTCATGGAGTAGTGATACCTGCAAAAAGGAGAAAAACGAAAAAGATGTCATAAACACAAAGCATGTATTCAGTTACAATTCTTTACCACTGGGGTCAGGCATAATACATTTTCACATACACACACAAAACACACCAGTCCCTTTGCAACCCTCGGCAAACCAATTAAGCAGCCCTCCCCTCTTATTAGCAAAACTGGCTCAATATTCGCCTAAGTCAATTAATATAAGTGAGGTATTTCTTATGTTTAAATATCAATTAAATAATATTTGTTTTTAAGTTTCTATTATTTGATATTTTATCTTTTCATTTGAAAATCATTCTTCTTACTTTTGGTGATGATGCAAAATAACTAATTAATTTTTTGCAAACAATTTTTTTAATTGATAATAATGTACTCAATGTTTTTGTGACAAAAATATTGATCATAATTAAGTAGGATTTTTTTTTTTTTTTTTTTTTTTTGTAAATTTTCTTTGAACATAAACAAATGTAACAAGTATTATCACTAAAATCCTATAAAGGATATATGTATTTGGGACAAAATAGAATCTAGCTTTTCAAAAAGAGGGAGATTAGTGTAATTGTGTGAAAGCCATTCAAAAAGTGACTAATATATGTTGACAATCCAGCTTCATAGGCAGCCATTAAGTTCACCAAAAACAACAGTAAGAGCCGCTGCAGTCCAAATTAAAGAGGCTCACTACCCCGTTATACAAACCTATAACAACAACAAAACACAGTAATCTTCATCTAGACTTATACAAAGTTCCATGTCATCCACATTTTAATAAAATAATGCCCAAAAAGCTCAATCATTGAACAATGTAATCTGCCCACATAGCAGCAGTTATCACATCACAATACTCCTACATTGCTCGTTGTGCCCGAGAATTAAAAGCTTCTTCAGTGCCCCCACTACCTACGCGTGCAGCTCCTGCTAGGTTTGCGTCGCTGTTACGTACAAATGATCCTTCCCACACATGGAACATTTCATCTGCCCGGTTATACATGCGAATAAAGTTGTGTAGTGCACAGCAAGCAGCCACAATCACCCGTTGTCTAGAGATAGAGAAGAAGTGCATTCCAGTCAAGATCGGGAACCTCGCCTTCAAGACGCCAAAGCATCGTTCAATCACCATCCGCAATGAGGAATGCCTATAATTGAACAACTCTTGTGGGGTACTAGGCTGCCGGTTTGCACCCCGAAACTCTTGGGCATGGTAGCGTGTGGACTTGTGTGGGGGGAGGAATGCACTGCCTATTGCATACCCCGAGTCAATGAGGTAGTACAATCTTGCAATACGAGTGATAACCATTGCCAATTAATGTTACCCAACACAACTATTCTTGCTAGTTCCTTACTACCAAAGTGTATCTATACATGTATGTATACGAAGCATGCACTACAGTTTTTTGATGTCAGCTTAAACAATGAGTGACCATGCAGTGATTGACTTTAACTTACTACTCCATGAAAGCAACTTTCCCTAGTGAGATGACAAACTTTTACACGGCCTTTTATCCATGATATAGAGTGCTAAATATGAATCACACAGTTCATTTATTGAGTGAATTAGTTTAGATATAATGAAATTACCTAGCTACCAATCAAGTGCAGTGTATAGAAGCAGTTTTTTTATTATTTATTTTTTATTTATTTATTTTTTTTACAGAAAGGACAAAATATAAAGTAGTTACAAACCCATTGACCTTAGTTTGGATTTCTAAGTGATCTAACGTAAATATCCAAATTTAAAAAAACCCATTAAAAGACATTCATGAATGAAATATGTGACATGAGATTTAAAAAAATATGACATATAAACCACACAACCCACAAAAATTCACACCCTTTTTGAGAATTATCATAGACAAGAATTTCATCCTGCTACTCCATAATCCCATTTTGAATAGTTTTTCACATCTGTAATATGCTACAAAATACTTTGGAAATGCGAAGTCAGATGCAATAATGACCAAATCGAAATCCAAATGTGGTAATTTTTTTTTTTTTTTTTTTTTTTTTTTTTTTTTTTTTTTTTTTTTTTTACCTCTAGGCGGCCAAGGGAACTCATACTCGGCATGTCCAAGTGCGTCCTGCATGTCTCGTGAATCATTTGCACTCCCTTCCCATCCCGAATGCACATACGTAAACCGCATGTCAAAGTTGCATGCACACATCACGTTTTGGGTAATATCACTCCGTCTATCTCTAAATGCGGTGTTCCAACCGGATGGGGCAGAAGCACTTATGTGCGTCCCATCGATAGCCCCCACACATTTCTGTAAAAAAAAAAGGTAGCTGTAATTAATAAATTACACTTATGTGCAATATAGTGTGAATACGTAAGCATGGATAGCACCAAAAAAAGAAAAATCAAAGCATACCTCAAACCATGGATAATATTTCCCATTCCCTCGAAGTGATTGAGGGAGCTCAACTGCATCAACGTCGGGTCGGATGATGATACATCCCAAAGCATGGATAGCACGCAAGGTATGCCGGAACCGCCTTTGAATAGTCTTGAGAGAATGTTGGAAGCAGTTGGCAGCTACCCGGTAGTCAGCGTTGTGTCCGACGATAAATAGAACTGTCCCAACGGACTCCTCAACTGAAACCCAACCAGTGTCCTCCTCTAATAGGTGCAACCGCTTCAACTCATTACACAAGTGTCTAAAAATGGTCTTGTCCATGCGGAATATGTCATAACACACTTGCGGATTTCCTTCTAGTCCTTCAATCACATATGACCTCCCACTCAGGATACTAGTGCACATAGGTCGCTTCATGTAGTACTTTTGCACGTACTCTATACACAGCTGAACGTAGGCTGTGGCAATCCCAAGCTCCACCTCACTATCGTACTCATCTGAATCGGACTCAGCCATGCCTGAATCACGATCTGAATCGGACTCAGCCATGCCTGAATCACGATCTGAATCGGTGTCGGCCATAACTGAATCACACCTGTGGGCAGCCATTAAGTTCACATCAGCCACTATAAAGAAGTACATATATATGTATATATTGCTTTATGTATATATATCTATATTGCTCTATGTATAGAAACCTGCTTCTCAAGGGATTTTTTATGATAGATCCTACAATCACATGAACCTTGCAGCCTAAAAAAATGTAGGCGCCTTCGCTAATTCTACATTCTGGATTTACTAAACATGGAACAAATTGCTTTACTTCGTAGAGTACACTATGATTTTTTTGTTTTCCTTTTCTTTTAATGATGTTAATATTTTAATAAAATAAAAATTGTGAGTTAACCCCTTTCTAATGGCAAAAATATGTAAGTCCATCAGGTGGATATGTGGCCAACCTTGGAGGCAAGTGTTTGATAAATTCATCTCACCATATAATCCAAACAATATTAAACCTTTACGACTTCAAGACAAATATGGTTGTCAAACACAAGAAGACCTAATTTAAGGAATAGCAAAGAAATATTTGTAAGAGATTATTATGACATTGATAATTTTACATATTATCTTTGGTTTAGTTTTTTTAAAAATTTCGAAAATTTAAAATGATTTCATTTAATATATTTTCTTCAAAATGATATTATTATTATTATTATTATTATTATTATTATTGGCTTATACTCAAATACAACATATGAACAAAATAGTATTACCTTTTCAAAAAAGTAAATGGATTCCATCAGTTTGTTATGGCTTAATTAGTTGAAGGAGCCTCCGCAGTAATTGACTACTATATATGGAATACTCTATGGATACAATTGACAAGTTACTATAGACAAGATTAAGTATGAGTTCACCTGACTTCCTCCTTAACCTATTAAAAAGCATAAAATGTAATGATTTTTTGTAATAATTTTTTTTTCCAAAAAAAAAAAAAAAAATCTCTAAATGGATTTTTTTTTTTTTTTTTTTTTTTTGTTGTTGTTGAGAAATAAGACTAGTCCTTTATTGAATTAATAGAAACTTCTATCAAACATTACAAGATTGGCAGCATCACAATGGATGTCTTCTAACCAAAATTGAAGGTTCGAGAAAGATCTTTGCTAATTTAGTTAATTTATCAGCTACTGCATTGCCCTTGCGTTTTACATGGGTGAAAGAATGTCAAAGTGAAATATTGAATGGATCAATATGAGCTGAAAATATACCAATCTAATATTTAGCTATGACTTTCACTCATATTGAATTGCTGCCACTCTTTTTTTTTATTTGTATGGTTTTATTTGCCAAGTGGTCATTAATGTACATTTTGAAGTTTTCGGACCAATCATGCACGTGCAACTAAGTAAGGTACCCTGTCCTATGGTATGTTCACTAGCTTTTACCCACGATGTTGGCATTTACCCTGTCCTATGCCATCAATTCAATTCTTATTCATTACTAACTTTCATATTCCTAAAAATAATTACGTATCTTCATTATTGCTCATAATTTGACTCACATTCATTAATTCCTTTTCAAAAACTCAAGAAGAAAAGCCGATTGTGAGAGTGCGTGGAAAATATCATTAAACTGCTTTTAGAGCATGTAGCTTCGTGGTATTGAAAATGGACTGAAACATACCCATTGGACTGAATTATGCCTAATGGACTGAATAGACTAAAATGGACCGTAATAGACCGAAGTGTAACCAGTGGACTGAATAGACTGAAGTGGACTGAAATGTACCAAATGGACCGAAATGGACCAAGTAGGCCGAATTGCTAATCTGATGGAACCAGATGATGAATCTACTAAGTTGCAAAGAATTAATGTTGAAATCAATGTACTACATGGGAGATGGACATGATGTATATATATTGTCACTACCTCATTAGTGATTACAACATAAATGGTTGACTACAATATACATGGCTCTTTTTTCTTCTTAAATAAGTTTTAAAATACCATAAATATTGAAAATACCATAAATACTGTTTGTGTGGATTTTATTACAGGCCTTCTAGCATTTCTTTCCGAGTAAGGAAATGTTGTAATAGACCTTTCATCTTACGAAGCAAAGCATGGCTGGGATTTGTGCAGAAATCAACCTTTCATTGTCAAAAGGCTAACTAGATCCTATTCCTGGTCTGGTCTCTGCTGTTGAGACAGTTGGGAGAGGTTGGGTGGGATGCTATTGATTATGACAAGTGGTTTTTGTGTAGAATCATTGGACTGTGATGGAGTAAAGCTTCCGTGAAGTGAACTGGCATGCAGTGGTCATTTTTAAACAAGTCCAACAACCTCATGGGTAAGGCATGACAAATATACTCACAAGATAATAGACATATTAGAGTTCATAATTTTATAACTCTGATTAATTCCTTAGAATGACATTATGACAGACCACAATTAGTATTATTATTATTTTGTTGATGAGAAACTAACCAGAAAAATTTATCAAATAGAAAAAGGAAGAACAAAAAGAAGAAATTGAAATAACTACAAAAAATTAAAGACAGATTCAAATCAAATGGAAGCTATTATTCACCTAGAAATGCATGCAAAGCAGAAGAAAGGAAAAGAATAAGAAATTAGTGAACATCTGTGAACAGTGGTCTGAAAGCAAACTTCAGTACATCCTTCTAATTACTAGAAAATAAATCATTTCCTATGAATTGAAGTGCCCTAGAGCAGTAAACAAGAGCTAAGGCTACATATAGTACCTCTCCTTGTAGATTTCCACAAATTATGCAGTTTTTGATTTCTGAGGAAAAAAAAGCCCTCCAAAATGAGTTCAAAAGCTCTAGTTAAGAGAAGGAAAAACTGCAATTATATACTCTACTTGTTCCTGTTCAATTATTATTGGAGTAAAAGTACATCAGATATACTATTTAACGTGTTTAAATATTCTAAGAAAAGACATTTGATCTAAACCCAAACAGGAAAAAAAATTAATAAAAAAAAAAAAAGATAGAGCCTTTCAAAGCCTACAAAAGTAGGTCAAAGCTCAAATACACACCCAGAGACAATGTTAGCTCAATTTCTTAACTTGTTACAATGTTCACAAAATAATAGAAGTGAATGCAAGCAAATGCATCTATCTTTTCTTGGTTTTATAAGATCAATAAGGACAGGCTGGAAGGATCCAAACCCAACCCCACTTCCATAGTAGTTCCATTATTATTAGTGAAGAAGAGAAAGAACACACTCTAACCTTTAATTAAGAAGTTGATATTTTTGCAACACAAAGAAAAAACCAGCAGCAAGAAACAAAATTAATAAAGCTTACATAAAGCAGAAAAAGGGAGACTTAATCTAAAATTTTTCAATGAAGAAACTGATACTTCCAGCAAAATCAAATCATAATTAACAAAGAATGAAACAAAGATTTATAAAAAGGAATACCTGAAAGCTAAAGCTGGTTGTGGAGGCATGAAGATTTAGTAATGAGAGGCAATAAACAAAAATCCTTACCTGTAAATACCGTATATGCAGATGGTACACTCCTTTGCTCTGAGACCCAAAATGCACCTGATTTATGCAAGCTATATAGACCTGGATCAATTATAACAGACGTGGCTCTCTCATACCTGCAAATTTCATAGAAATTACAATCCTTTTATTAGCCAAAGTTTTATACAAAATTTGCAGACAATTCATGTGCTGCTTTCAAACTAATTCCACCAAAAATACAAATAACTAACAAAAGAGAAAGGATAAGCCAAATACTCATTCCAGCCAATGTCACTTGTATGCTCAATAAAATACTACATTCTTAAAATAGCTGACAACGTCTGAAGCAGATATGTGACACAAAAAAGAAATTTACAAAATGGAATGCAGCAGCTTACTTTTTAAATATATATATATATATATATGTCACCAAAGTTAGAAATTCATAGAAGACACGACAACCGCAAAACATCTTTCTTACATAAATACCATACATGTCCCAAGGAGGTTAACATAATAAAGGAAGGCATAATGCAAACATTGTTCATAGTATTAACATAATACAAACTTTGCGTATTCACATTAAACCAAACTAAGAGTACTAATTAACTTCCTAGGCTGTCTACACGGTGCACATCATCAGTTAACTTCCTAGACTGTCAACCACAACCACCACTACTGCAATCCACCCCCAATAAACTCAATCCAGGCCCTTCTTCTATCAACCGTCATGGCAAAAAAAGCGGCTCTACTCTTGGCGTTATGAAGCTCCTACACGACTTTGCAATACATGACATGATCAACATCGGTGTGCTAGTTCAGAAGAGTTACAGCTGCTGTAATTGACTCATTGGCAGCCCCCACAGCAGAGTCTCCAGTGTCGATGGACTTTTTCCCCCGACGGTTCCTCATGTCAGTAAAACCCCATATTGCCTCAGTCATGGATTCAAGGGAGTGCCCTTTCTTCCTTTTTCCACTTGAATGAGATGGTTCAGCTGGCCGCTTTTCAGCTTGCCTCCGGCTTTGGGCTTCACTCAGTGTGGGCAGCTCCTCCACGTCATCCAAACCATCGATGCTGACATTGACATGTACCCCCTCAGATAGAAAGGCTGCATCAAGTTCTCTCTCTTCATCACTATTGGGAGTTGGTTGGGCAGATGACATTTGGAGGAAACCCGTGGCTGTGTTTGAATTGAAAAGAGTGCCCAACAGCTCATAGTGTCTCATCCCCTTTCTCTTGAACTCCTTGAATCTATGATTGACCTATTAACAACCATATATATTGGGTTAGATGTTTTATTGATATAAAACCCAATACAAAGTAGATGGCTAATTTATAATAACCGTATAACAACACTCTTTATTCCAAATTTCAGAAAGCCAAAAAGGTTTTTTAGGAAATTGTAGACATTGAGTAATTTCACAGATGAATAATATAAATAAAATAATATAAGTCAAAGATATAAGTCAGAATTTATAAGTCACATTAAACCCCATTAAACCCACAGTAAACCCCATATATAAGTCAGATTTTATTCCATTCCTAAAAGTATCATCATGGGAAAATGCTACAAAACAACTATTTAAAGCCACTATTATTAATACACTCATAAGCCAATAAACCTAATATTTTTGATATTTTTGATATTTAAGTCAGATTTAAGGACTTACCGCAAATGCAGCAGCCCAAGCATCGTCACTGGCTGTCACCGTATTTGAAATGGGGTCCCATCCCATTCCTGTACGTGCGATGAGCTGGGAGAATGTGCGGTGTCTCTGTTTCAGTCGTTGATATTTTTGTGTAAGTTGTGCCTTGGTGTAACTTTTAGACGCACGCTTGTTAAACTCATTGACAACTATTGTCCAAGTTCCAGACTTGAACTGGCCTTGGGGCATATTCCCTTTAGCATCCTCTTCTAACAAGATATCAATAAAATGTCTCTCAACTGCTTCAGGCCACTTCTTATCCTCGGCATCATCCATCTAAATACATGTTGGTATACTTACATAAACTCGTAAAATGGTCTTCTATGATATGGATTTAAAATCTTTAACTTACTACTAGACCCAAGCAGCAGGCATATAAGAGAAAATTCACCCCATATAAAGGAAAAATACAAAGATACACATTCTATACACATCAGTTTTAGCTCAACTTGTAGTGGCATTGTATATTTATGAAGGCATAGGAGCATATTATAAATTTATAGTTGAATATATGTTGAAAGGTTAATGTATCAAACCAAAGCTGAAGCCTTTTTGGTTCATGACATAAATAAGCAATTATACTACTTTGAATCTTTTCAAGGAATGCACAATACTATTTTTCAATTATCATACACAGAAGTGAAGCTTCAAAGATTGTATGTAAATCTGAGAAGTTGGAACTACCATCAACAACAACACACAGTCCAGCCAAAAGGCCAGACTCAAAACAACAAGAGAGTCAACACACAGTTAGGATAATAATACATTTAAA
This sequence comes from Quercus berberidifolia, assembly GCA_028535905.1. Taxonomy (NCBI): domain Eukaryota; kingdom Viridiplantae; phylum Streptophyta; class Magnoliopsida; order Fagales; family Fagaceae; genus Quercus; species Quercus berberidifolia. Next base: position 87,272,545 of record JAPQVW010000003.1, on the reverse strand, counting down.
ACAACAAGAACCTCCAAAGAGGTTAACAGCATTAGCAACACCAAGTTCAAGCAAGCCAACAGAAATCTTAGTTGTGAATTACCACATTCATTTTTTCATGCACTTATAATTTCAAGAAAAGAAAAATTTGATAATAACTTAATTTAAGAATAGAACTACCATTTAAGAAGTTCTCACTTAATTTTTTGTATATGTAGGTTTTTTTCACAGTTTGTGATTACCCACATTTGACTTATGCTTCATTTATTTCCTGAGGGAGCTTGTAGCTATCTGGGATTAAAATGGTAGTTTTAGGAATCCAAACTTTCTTTCCCCTCCTTCCACTTTTTGGCAACTAAATAGACCAACAGTGTATTGTATAAGTTATTTTCATGTATTGGATTTTAAAATGTTTGGAGACATTTGCAGGGGATGGGAACCCTATATAATAGTTGAAGTCTCTCTCTCACACGACCATTTATACATACTCCCTTTCTACTTCAACGAAAACATTAAACCATAACACAGAACAAGCATACATCAGCAAGCCACAAAATGAAGAGATTTTTTCAATCAGCTACATACAAGATTAAAACAGAACTTAGAAGCATGATTCACTATATATTACACAGACGTACCAGTAAGGGAACACGGTCAGAAGAGGAAGCAGATGAGGAAGCAGATGCTCTGTAATGCACGAGAGAGGTGGATGAGGAAGGGAGTGAGGCGTCCATCCGAAAGAATATATGGGATTAAAAGAAGCCCTAACATGAATTAATGTGAAATGATCTGAACTTGATTGGGATGTGAAAGAAAGCTGAAACAAGTAATTAACAAAATTAAAAACCTTACCTGACCGACCCCTTCAGACTGTGTGAGTTTGCCTTTTCCTTAGCAACAGAGCGTCGTTGGTGAGGAATTAATTGGGAGAAAGGGATTACTGTGATTCATAGGGGTTTCTTCCAAATGATGTGTGTGTGGGATTTTGACGCGTTTATGAAGCTACTGTTAGGAGTAATGGCGCCGGATCTGTGAGGGGTGAGGTGGAATGCCACTGAGTCAAAGTAGTAATGGAGGTGGGTGAGAGGAGTAATGGAGTTCGGACTGTGATATTCTTTGTAGAGATGAGAGTAGAGAGGAGAGGAGAGATGAGATGATATTCTTTGGGGCGTGAAGACTGATGATATTCTTTGGGGCATGAAGACTGAAGAGATGAGAGTAGAGAGGAGAGGAGACAAACATTAGAAAAAAGCTGATCAATGGGTCCGGGCACAGTGAAAACTGAATTCAATTTTTATTACCGCTGTGCCATCAGAAACGTCTGTTCATTGTTTAAAATGTGAGCCGAGCATGTTTCAAAAAATATATTTCAAACAGGGGTTTTTGAGCAACCATTTCCAAACAGCCCTATTTTAAACTCTATCACCAAACATATTGTTTCAAATTTTGGACACTAGTGTTCAGTGTTTAAACACTGAACACTGTGTTTTCAGTTGACAAACCAAACGGGCTCTGAGTAACCTGCCTAATTCACTTCTAAATTTTGAATTTGCCTTTCAGATTTGAGATTTGATTTTGACGGAGTTAACAAATGTTAATGTTTTTTTGATGAATTAACAAATGTTAATGTGAGTGTTGTTTTTTAGCTGATGTGGCACAAAATTCTATGTAAGCAAATTTTAGTAAGGTGTCTTGAATCTATTGGTTGGGGACTACAAGGTCAGCTTCGTGACCTTGTAATCCCAGACTAGCTGAGAATTTCCCTTAAAAATTTATATAATGACATTTATTTTTTTTGTAAAACTTTTTACCCGTGTAAAATTCTCTTTTGTTTGTAGGAAGAGTATTGTCTCTATCCATCTTTCGGCCTAATGGGCAGTTCTTGTAAGTTGGACTGGGCTAGTTTCCATTTCAAATTTGCCTTCTTCTATTTTGCGGGCTTTTGGATAGAAATGGAATTTAGCCGAATTCTTTTGTTTCTCTCCTATTTCAGAGTGAACAATAAAGTATTTATTCAAGGAAAAAGAAACAGTACTCTTACTATCCAAAAAAAAAAAAAAAACAGTACTCATATCTTACCACACAAAACACAAGTATTAGCCAAGGGCAGTGCCACCTTAAGGTCAGGGTGGTCCCAGGACCACCCTGACCTGAAATATATATATATATATAATTTAAAATTTTTTATTTGTCTACCCTTCAAAAAAAATTTGGGAACACTCAGTTTTTTTTTTGCCAATAAAATTAAATTTTGCTCCATAATTTGTTCTACATTCAGTAGATAAATGATTACTTAGTTGTATACACTGAAAAAGATGTAGTTTGTAGCATTGATAATGAGATTATCATACAACGATTTCAATATATGAAAACTCGTAGAAAACAATTGTAAACTTTATGTATTTTTGTGTTTTTTTATTGTTGTTGTTGTCAATATATGAATTTCTCCTTTTGTTAGATTGTATAATTTATACTTCTTAAAAAAAATCCTAAGAAAAATTTCTGAAGCTGCCATTAGTATTAGCTTTATTTATTACACAGATCGGGTTGACACAGAGCCCATTGAGTCACTGGTACGTTACTATGTTAAAATAACAGCACATTTCTCTAACAAAAATAAATAAATAAACTCACACTTTTTTTCAAACAGAATAATAATAACGTAAAACGCCACACTTTGTAATTACTCGATTGAAAGGCGTTAAGAAAATCGAATTTTTATGATAAACCTCAAGTTCTCAACCCTCACCCCATTATATATCTACCAATAATTTTATTTAAAAAAAATATCCCTAGCCCCAACGCCTTCCCCTCCATAGCCAAAATAAATTCAAATAGCCCTGCTATCACATAGCACCAGCTCAAGAACATCAATTTCCTCAAAGAAACCACGTAAGGTGAAAGTCCCTTTTTTTAAAAATTTTATTTTCTCTTTATGGCTTAATTTTCATGATTTTTTTTTTTTTTTTTTTTTTTCATGAAATTGGTTTACTACCTTAATAACAATAAGTGTCTAGTTAAGAGATGTATTTAGGACATTTATTAATAAATCATTTTAGAATACTTTTGATACCATTTTTATGATTAACATAAAAAAACTGTATTAAAAAATAGTTACTTTTTTATTCTTTCATGAAAAGTTTATAAAGATATTTCATATAATAATATAAAAGTTTGTCCTCTTTGAAATGATGATGATGATGATGATGATGATGATGATATATATATATATATATATAATGAAATGAAATGAATTTGTTATTTGAATTATGAAAACTAGTATGTAATTCATGCAAATGCATGGATGTATTAAAAATAAAACACAATTTTTTTATAAAAATATAAATAATTAGTCAAATTATTTTATCTAGTTAGTAACGGACCGTATATAGTCATGGTATATATATATATATTATTAGGTTTTTATTATTTATTTATATTAAACTTCTCGTTTTTTACATTAAATTAATTCACTTGGTACAAAAATTAAAAAACTTACATTAGATGAGACATGTGGCGTAAAACTAAACTTTAATTGAATTCTAATTTTTACACTGAATTAACTAACGTGACACAAATTTTAAAAATTAAATTAGATGGGACATATGGCACAAAATCATACTCTAATTGAATTCCAATTGAAATATAATTGGATTTTCTCTTAGTTTCACTTATTAATATATATATATATATATATACACACACACACACATATATATATATATATATATATATATATAAAATACCCTCCATGGATCAATTATTTTTCTCTCCAGCGGATATGAATTACACACATATAAAAGATACTTATATCAATATGAAATATAAAATATGTGTATATTAAGTGATCCATGTTATGAGGTTTGAAATCTCACATAATGATAGCATTTTCATTTTATTTTGATTATTTCTTGTGGATTTTTGCATAAGTAACCATTTTATGATTCTTTTTAGAGTCAAATTCCTACTTACAAATTAATGAAAGATTTTAATAGCTAGATAAACACATATTGCTTATTACAAAAAATTTTATGAAGGAAAATAAATTATTATATAAAGGATTTAAGGTCTTATTGGTTTCTTTTTTAATTATGTTACTTCTGAAAAATGACGATAATATTCTCTCTTTTTTCATTATATTGAAAATCTTACTTCGCTATTTTGTCTTCTTCTTTTTACCCCTACCTTCGTTTTTTTTAATAGGTTTTGAACCTTAAAGGAAAAAAAATTGATAAAATATCAAAATAATAATAATTTAATGCATTTTGACACATGAAAGATATAATAGTGTATTGATTAGAAGAGTGATAAAAAATTAATATATAAGTAAATTCACCAAAAGTCAAAAAAAAAAAAGAAAAAATAAAAAAAAGGACTATCATTAATTTTGGAGGGTAGCAAAGTTACAAGCTAACTATTAACTAGCTTATTTTTTGGTGGGCTAGGGCCAATTGATCGCCCCACGCTCCCTCTCTTAACCCATTGCGCCCCCACACCCCACCACCCCCCCCAAAAAACACCACCAACCCATTGGCTTTGCCCTTGTCTTGCCTTCCTTTCTCCTGTTATCACTTGAAGATGGAAAACTAGAAACTACGTTGTATAGTTGCCTTATCAATACAAACTAAAATATTCAAATTCAATTTTTTTTTAAAGGCGCCCAAAAGAGGAATTACTAAATATTTCCTTTTTCAGGACTGCCATGGAAGAAAGAAGAACAATGATGTTAATTTTACTGCTTTGTTTGGTGGTCGGGATGCTCGTAGGGCAGTGTAAAGCAGGAAAATCGGATTATGATAAATGCTTTGATAAGTGCTTCATGAAATGCCTTTCTATAACGGTGACTAGTCATTACCTCCGGAAATCATGCTCCAAATGCGCCGCTCATTGCGACCTTAAGATAAATAAGAAAGCTTGTTTTTTGTTTTGGTGTTGGCAAGTTAAATGATGTTGTAATGGTACTAGTGATATGATATCAATAGAGACAACATATACAGGCAAGAAGAAGTCACTGCCAAAGATGAAATAAAAATTACAATGCTAAATACAAATGAATAAATCATGACAAATTTTTAGACCAAATCTTTGTTCTCACAAGTCAATTATGAAGATCTATTGGGGAAAAAATATTTTTTAAATTATTCAATGAAGTAAATATTTTTTAAATTATTCAATGAAGTACTAAATTAGGATGGACAATAAGTCAAGTTTGAAAGACTCTAGGTGATCTAAGGGATCCTTAGATCGTCGTAGGCCTCTACCTGCGGCATGCGAAACTTCGGCGGAAGGGGGAATGTAGTGACAGATGCAGTGAAAGGTGAATCTGTTTGATGGACCAACTCGTCGAGGACACTCGACACTCGTCCTTTGAGGGCGTTCATCATGAAGTCCATCCGTTCCTTCATCATCTGCATCTTCGCAACCATGTGTAGTGGAGTTGTGTCTGTGATGAGCAGACGGCTAGTGTCCTGTCGTTCTTGTCTACTTGGGGTGTTGCTACCTTCTGGTCCTTCTTCGTCCCTTCTCTTAGCACCACTGACTTCTTGTTCCTCCCCATGATTGTTAGGCCCTGCGTTCCTTTGATGCAGTTGTTCCTCCAGATCATGGTTCTACTTAGTAAGTTGTTCTACGGCTGCGGTGAGGGTTTGGACCTGTCTTTCAAGGGTAGTAGTACATGGTTCGTCTCCTTGGTTGTTGTAGGTTACCATCGAGCCAGTAAATACCATGCAACTCTTTGTCTGGGAAGCGGTAATATGGCTTGTTACTTATTTCCCATAGACGGCGCCAACTAATGATGCCGAAAATCGTTAGTAAGCTACACGATCCTCACGTGCTCTAGACAAAACCTACACAATAAAGAAGAAGAAGACCCTACAGAGAGTACCGGTGTGGTACCGGCCAAATACCCTCCGAAAGTTAAGTTAGAGAACTTTCACAACTCTAGAGTGCTAGAGTTGGGGTAAATTATGCGTACCTTGATTTCTGAGGGCCTTGGGTTTTTATAGTAGTGTAGAACTGACCTTTATTTCTTGGTGAGGAAGGTATTTCCTTGTGGGGGAATATCCTCATAAATACACATATTTCACGAGATCCTTTCCATATAGGGACTATGTTGATTAGGATTGATCGTAAGGCGCAAGATATTTCCATTTTGAGGTTCCTTGGAGACCACTTAGGCCACGTAGATGCCACGTGGCTTCACCACCCATCACCCTTATATCCGTCTACATGGGGATCCGTCCACCTTGGAGAATCCACCCGTCTCCTTACCCCTTCGTCTGGGACGCGTTCCACTCTAGACCGTCCCTTTCCTTATCACCGTCGCTTACGGCTGGCTTTGTTGAACGGGTTCATCTACCTTAAATATTATCCTCTCCATATATATATATATATATATATATATATATATATATATATATATCACTTTTAAGCATTATAGCACTAAACCAAAAAAACAAATAAATAAAAAAGGGTATTATTGTATGCGCAAAGCGCGTGTGATGAATCTTGTTATATATGTTCGTTAGTGAAATATTAGTGAATCCATGTTTATTAAATAATAATATATTATTAGAGTAATTGCATCCAGCGGTACACTAATGATTATGTAACATGTACTCAATAACACAAATTTAAAGATAGAGAAATAGTGACTTATCTTAATATGGTTTGTGGCTCTAGCTGTATAACATCAGTGAACATAACATTCCAATAGTTCGATAATGTGACGAATAGTTCTACCTATTTTTTATGATGTGGATCCATCCGTTGTACGAAAACAGACTGGAACTGATGCACAAGCATTTGATGAACACGAAAAACGTTTCCAGAGAATATAAAGAGAGTCCACAAGTGGAGAAATGCTTTGAAAGACATCACCAATCTCTCTGGATTGTCCTTACAAGATAGGTAATTCCTGTTAATAACATAATTTCAATTGAATATATTAAAAAACCATCTGTATGGACATATACGAGATTTATTTTGTATCTAGTAGTTAGGATGTGATTCTAATGCATTTAGTATGACAAATGCATCCATTTATGTTTGTGTACTTGTCCTTTGATAGTGTTATCTCCATACAATTTAATGGCTGACGTGATCATTTTAAAAATTATTCTTTTGTAGAAATTATTGCATTTACTTATAGGATAAGGATATATTGGATGGTCACACTGCTTAATTGTCTTTTTTATTTGTAGGCTTGAGTCAGAATTTATCCAAGATATTGTGAAAATGAAATCACATAAATTGAGTTATCCATTTCCAAGAGATACCAAAGGCTTAGTGGGAGTAGATTCTCAAGTGAAGGAATTGATGTCGCTTTTAGCTATAGGATCAAATGATGTTCACATTATTGGGGTTTGGGGAAGGGAGTAATTGGTAAAACAACTCTTGCTAAAGCAGTTTATTGGAAAGTTTTTAATGAATTTGAAGTGGTTGTTTTATCACTAATATTAGAGAAGTATTTGATAAATTTGAATTACTTCCATTACAACAAAAACTTATTTGTGATATTTTGATGGAGGAAAATGTGAATATAAGAGATGTTGATGATGGAGTTCATATGATCAAGAATAGGTTATATCATAAAAGGGTTCTTCTTGTTCTTGATGATGTAAATCAATTCAAACAATTAGAAAAGTTAGATGGGGAGACAAATTGGTTTGGCCAAGATAGTAGAGTCATCGTAACAACAAGAGAAGAGCATTTGTTGATAAGACATAAAGTATATGAAATATATGAGGCTCGAGAATTGGATGTTGATGACGCTCTACGTTTGTTTACTTTGAAGGATTTTAATAAAGATCTTCCTGTCAAAAATTATCTAGAGATATCCAAACATTTTGCAAATTATGCTAAAGACCTTCCTTTAGCTATTGATGTTTTAGGTTCTTTTTTGTACAATAGAAGAAATGAGGAATGGAAAAGTGTATTAGATAGGCTCAAAAAATTTCACGAAAAAGATATTATGAAAATACTTCAAATAAGTTTTGATGGACTTCAGGAAATTGAGAAAGAAATATTTCTTCATGTAGCATGTTTCTTTAATATGAAGGACAAAGATTATGTAATAAAAGTACTAGATCGTCTTGGTCTTTCTCCTAAAATTGGATTAAGGGTTCTCATTGAAAAAGTCTCTCTTGAAACATTGTGAAAATACATTTTGGATGCATGAATTACTACAAATAATGGGTCAAGACATAGTTTGTCAAGAACCTTGAAAGTGGAGCAAATTGTGGCTATATAACGACAGTCACAATGTGTTGAAGAAAAATAAGGTAAGAGAACATTCAGAGAACTTTAGCATATACCTTATTTTGACAAAGTTAATACCTAATATCTAAACAACTATAAAATTCATATATTTTGTGACTTGCTCATCCCTTTTTTCTTTATTATTAGGAATGTGAAGCAATTGAAGGACTTGTCATTGAATCGGGTGATCAGCATATATCCAAAGAGGCTCCATTGAATTTAAGTGATTGTAAAAATCTTGTTGAGCGGCCTTTAAGCCCATCACCTAAAATATGGAAGCAACTTTCCTTAAGCCCATCACTTGAAAGAATTTGATCTTCAGATATATTGGATCTGAGAGACTGCAATCTTCAATCAATCTCTGGGAATCAGCTTTCTGCAATCCCAAAACTCATATTTCGAAGTCCAAAGTTTTTAACGGTATTGGATCTAAGAAATTTCCATCTTCAATCAATCCCTAGTGCGTGACATGTTTTTTAGATTGCTAACAGGAGATACTCAGCTGTGTACATTTATATATTGCCAAACTCTAAACATCATTATTTGTTTATGTCTAGGGAATCTATAAGGAACCCAAAATACATTCCGTGGCTACCCTTAGTATTGTTATTCCTGGAAGTAAAATTTTGAGATGGTTTAAACCTTAGAATGTAGGGATGATGGTGATTGCACAGGTTGTTGTTGGAAAAACATAGTTTGTATCTCATACAAAACATACGCAGCGGAAAATTAATGGATCTACTTCATTCGCAATTGATAACATGTACTATATAAATTTCAGAATTTAAGAACAAGAGAGCGTATTTTGGTACGGTGAATTTCAAAACCAAAGATTAGAAGTACTTGGGAACACTTTTAATCTTCACTCCAATTCCACTAACGCCCAAGAAGTGTGGTCTCTCAATCAGTTCCAAGGGAGAAAAAGAGAGTGGCTTACACTCACATACACACCATTTCACAATAGTGTCTCTACCAAAATTTTGTATGTTTCTCCCTTAATATCTAATTGATTATCTAATTGGGCCAGCCTTTTGGGCTATTCCAATTGGGCTTAAGTATGTGGCTTGGAGTGGGACCAAAAGGGACCAATAAGACACTAGTTCCAATAGATCTTGGGCTTTTCTGTCAATTCTTGACAAGTCCAAAGTTACCATTAACTATATTTAATACCACTATATAAATATAGTTGCACTCTAAGTCGTATTTATAAATTATATCCCAAGACTTTATTGTATATACAATCCCTTCATAAAATATTCGTAGAAATACAAAGTCATGAATGTAGACCGCCACTTTGAAGATTACTACATCTTAATCCTTGAGTACCCAGTTTAATCCTTTAAGTTATTCATCATATATCTATAAAATCTAATTTCATAAATATATACTTTAGTAACTCCTTACTAAAGTGGTTAGGCCTAACACTCTGAATAACCAAATCCATTAAACTTATCTCAAGAGAATATTTTATATCTCCATTAAGAGACTATGATTTTCATCTTGAGAATATATGTTTCATCAACATTAAATGTGACTGCCCAACATACCGAGGTTTTGATCGTCACTTTAGATCTCACTCTTGATATATCAAAGCAACCTACACTTCATGATCAGGTTCATTATTCTCTCAGGATTAAGAGTTCATGCAAATAGAAATCATGAGATTTATTATTCATTAGACAGTCGTTAGGAGAATAATAAATCTCACAGCGGTCTAGTTCAATATGTCTTAACTCTTAAAATATATCAACATACCAACTAAAAGTCCCACTTCCATGATCAAGACAAATCATCTTAGTTGATATGTTATAGTTTTCGCAAATGAAATGCCCAATTCCATCACTGACTACGAACTAAAATTATGAGTTTACAAAAAACTTGTGATTTATATCTTCTGTGACTAAATCACATACTATGCATCTCATGGAATATATGATAATGTCCAAATATTCATGTTATCATTATTTTAGATAATAAAAAAAAAACTTTATTAATCACAATATTAAGTCTACATAATGTCGTACATAGTATCATACAATAGGATTTAAGGGCACTAATCCTAACAGTTGTGCCTTCTCATTTGTGTAATAAATGGATGGGAATGGCTATGTGTGCTGTTTTTTCTTGCCACTTTCTTCATTCAAGAAAAAAATTGTTCCATGGAATTATGTTTTCTTCATTGCCATATTGAAGTCAATAAACATGTAAGTGTATAGGAATCTGCAATCTTTAGCTATAAGTTTGCTCGGATTGGATCACATCACCTTTGGCTGCTTTATTTTCACCCTGAAAGTTTTGATGAGAATGCTAGAACAGTATTGAGTCAAATTGAAAAGAATATGATCATTCAGATGGAAGTTAGATATGAAGATTGTGACAACCCATGCTTAGAGGTTAAAAAATGTGGATTTCGAATGGTATACGAGCAAGACATTGAAGAAATTAGAGAAATGATGGCTCCCCACAGCAAAAGCTGCAGCATCAGTCCTTATGAGGGTTCAGATGCTCAACATGATTTTGACAATTCAATGGTGGTAAAAGAAGGTAGCAAAATTAAGTGAAGCCATGATAACTACAATGGGGCTGGGTCTAGTGGTGAAGGCAGCTCTAATGATGTACCACACTCAAAGAGGATTCAAATATAAAAGGATGTTTGGCTCATTGTAGGTCTGGGAGTTTACCAATTATTTTTCTCCTAGGTACATATAATCGTCGTCTCTCTTTCTTACAAGTCTTTTTTGTTTTCAATTTTACCTTCAGAATTTACTTTAATACAGCCCTTGATATATAGGCTGACAGCTTCTACACTCTAAATGTGTCTTCCTTTTGTTTCACATATGGGCTTCCAAGATTGGAACGAAGTTGGAAAAGAGCTTAGGAAATGGGTCTCTCACAGTGCTGCTAAAAGCTTAGTTGATGGGTGTTAGCTTCATATTGGGCCTGTGGTAACCTTGATTTCTTTTGTTAGAGAAAGTGGGCCCCGATGCAAATGAATCTTCCATTCTTCCTTGTCCACAAGATTGTTTACAGGACACCAATGATATGTGACTTTTTTGTCAAAATTCCATTACCATTATTAGTTTCATAATAAATGCACCAAAGCTTACTATGTCATTTTCATTTTACCACCTCAAACATATTTTTCCTCCAAAAAAGAAATCCGTAAATTAATCATCAACTAGTTTTGATAAACTTGTATTAGGAACAAAATACTAGTAAACTAGACACAGCTAAGTCTTGTATTAGGAACAAAATACTAGACACACCTAAGTCTTTGAGAAGCCATCATAGCCAAAGGAGCTCAGATGTGGTATCAGCAAGGGCACAATATTCTGCTTCAGTACTGGAGCGGGCCACATGAGTTTGTTTCTTGCTTCACTAAGAAATTAGAGAAGAACCAAGAAGAAAGCAATAACCAGTGGTGGACCTGCGATCAGTGGGATCTCCTACCCAATCAGCATTAGAAAATGCATGGAGAATAAGAGAAGACTGAGCAGAGTAGAAAAGACCATGAAAGAAAGTTCCCTTTAGGTATTAAAGAATGCGCATAACAGCAACATAGTGAGTCAATCGTGGAGCAGACGGATACTGGCTCACCTGGTGAACAGCATAGGAAACGTTTAGACGAGTGACAGTGAGATAAACTAGGCTACCAACCAAGCATTTGTAAAGAGAAGGATTAGACAACGGTTTCCCCCCTGAGAGAGTTAGATGTGCATTAAGCTCAACTGGAGTGTCGACAGTCTTGCTATTAATGAGTCCAGCTCAAGACAAGAGTTCAGAGGCATACTTCGCTTGAGTAATATAAAGTCCATTTGTAGAATGAGTGATTTCAAGACCCAAGAAGCAGTTGAGATGTCCAAGATTTTTCATCTCAAACTACTGACTGAGAAAATTCTTGAGTTGTTGAATGCCACTGAGATCATCACCAGTTATGATCATATCATCCACATACAGGAGAAGTAAAATAGTGTCTTTGTCAGTGTGATGAAGAAATAAGGCAGAATTATAATGACTGGCCATGTAACCCAAACGAGAGATGGTAAAGCTGAATTTGGTAAACCAAACTCGTGGAGCTTGTTTGAGGCCATAAAGTGCACGACGAAGGTGACAAACCTTATTTGATTCAATAGAGAGACCAGGAGGAGGTTGCATATAAACTTCTTTACTTAAATCCCCATTAAGGAATGCATTTTTGACATCCATTTGAGAAATGTCCCATTTACTGGCAGCAGCAACAGCTAAGAGGGCACGAATAGATGAAATAGGAGCAACCGGAGCAAAGGTCTCTTCATAATCAATCTCATACTCCTTTGTAAAACCTTTTGCAACAAGACGAGTTTTGTAGCGCTCAATGGACCCATCAGAGCGGGTCTTAATCTTGTGAATCCACTTACAACCAATCACAGATTTCTTAGGGGGGAGTGTCACCAAATCCCAAGTATGGTTTTTAGATAATACATCAAATTCCTCTTTCATTTAAATCTGCCATAAAGGGTCAGTGGAAGCCTTACGATAGGTGTGAGGCTCGTGCAGTGTAGCAAGGGCAGTGTAACAATGATAGTCAAGTAAATGTGCAGGAATGGATCTTACCCAGGTTGAGTGGCGAGGTGGAATGTCTTATAGAGGATCTTCAGGCGAACCAAGAGCAGGAGACCCAAGCTTAGGGTTGGGGTTGGGTAGCTCATCTTCGACCTGATCATCTTCTACTTGTTCATTTAAGGGTGAACTAGGAAAGAGATCAATGATATCTGGTGGTTGGACAGAGAAGTCTAGAGGAGAATCATGAGCAACTACAGGAGGATCAGAAGCAACTACAGAAGGAATATGTGCCTCATCTGGAAAAAGATCTAAGACAGAGGAGGAAGATAGGGAGGCATGGAAGTGAGAGAGCTCGACAAAGAGGCGATGTTCCCAAAAGACAACATTGCGGGAGAAACGAAGACAATGAGAAATAGGATCATAACATCGATACCCCTTTTGAGTTTCGCCATAGCCAAGAAAACAACAAAGCCTTGACCGAGGCTCAAGTTTGTTATGCTCATATGGTTGAAGAAGAACAAAACAGGCAGAATCAAAGGAGCGAAGGTGATGATAATTTGGAGATGACCCAAAAAGGTGCTCATATGGAGTTTGATTTTGGATGACAGGAGTGAGAATGCGATTAATAGTATGAATAGCATGAAGTGCAGCTTCACCCCAAAAAGGAGCAAGAACTTTGGCAGAAAGAAGGAGAGTATGAACAGTGTTAAGAATATAACGAAGTTTTCGTTCGGCTCTACCATTTTGCTGAGAGGTACCTAGACAAGTTAGTTGATGAATAGTGCCATAGGAATGCAAAATAGCTTGGAAAACATATTGAGTGTATTCAAGAGCATTATCAGATCAAAATTTTTTGATGCGTTTGAAAATTTTAGTTTCAACCATTTTTGCAAAATTACAATATACTTGCAATAATTCAGAATGATGTTTCATATGAAAAATCTAGCTATAGCGAGAGTAATCATCAACAAAGACAACAAAATATCGAGATCCACCAATACTAGAGACAGAAAAAGGCCCCCAAACATCAGAATGAATAAGGTCAAAGATATCAGTGGATATTGATTCACTAATATTGAAAGGCAAAGCTAGTTGTTTTCCTAACTAACATGAAACCTAACTAACATGAAACACAATCAAAATGTTCTGTAGACACTGAACCTAACAAACCTCTAGGAGCCAATTCTTGAACTGAAGAGGAAGATGTCTGACCAAGTCAGGCATGCTAAAGTGCAAAGGAAGGAATAGAAGAAACAGCAGCTGCTGCAGCAACAGAAATAGGAGCAACAAGTGGAAGATGAAGGTTGTCCACAGGAAACATACACTTAACTCTGGGACCGGTCCCAAGCTCCTATCCCGTCCTCGGATCCTACACAATACACCTATTGCAACATTCTTCGGTTTTCTAGTTTACTATCTAGACGGTTTATTTTTGCTACAATACTTAAGTATTCTTTTTAAGCTTCTTTACCTTTAAGAACTACCTTTGGTTTAATAATAAGAGGAATATTCAGATATGATTGATGTGTTTTTCTACAAAACATTATTTAGTTCATAAAGTGGACGATTCATCCCAGGAGGATGGAAATTTTTTTTAGTCCGTAAAGTAGACGGTTCATCCTAGAAGGGTAGATATTTTGTTAAGTCCAATAGAGTGGGCGAATATAAATTGGGTTCACAAAATGGACGGTTCATCATAGGAGGATGGAAATTTTACAAAGTCCATAAAGTGGACGGTTCATCCCAGGAGGATGGATATTTTGACAAGTCCAATAGAGTGGACAAATATAGGTTAAAAACCATAAAGTTGACGGTTCATCCCAGGAGGATGGGTTTCTTGTAAAACCAATAAAGTGGACGGTTATGATTAAAGTCCAAGAGGACAATGATCATGGTCCATTAAAGTAGACAGTCCTAATAAGTTATTTCTAGTCCACAAAGTGGATGGGTGAATTTAGGTAGACAGGTTTTAAACTCAATGCCCATGAAATGGACGGCCTCAAGAGCATATGGCAGACAAGTCCGTCAAAACAGAGTCATCCATAAAAGGACTATTAAGGTTCAAATAACATCCACAACATAGATGGGTCAAACAAGACAGACCCATTGCATTCATGAAATAAAATAATAATAATAATAATAATAATAATAAACTATGGAACAAGCAATTAAGCAAAATAATGGATGGGTAAAAATATGAAGCCCTTGAAGAGAAATGTATACATATGACGGATAAAGTAATTAAAAATAGGTTCTCCCAAAACTTTACAATTATTTCATTGAACCATAAAAAACTACTCCTTAGGGGGGGTATTTTCGACTTGCTCTCTGACATTCAAGGGCTGACGAGTGTCATCCTCAACGAGCTGAACTTGGCCTGGAATAAGAGCTGACTCACTATTGCCATGAGCAATGTCATCAGCTAATAGGTCCTCCGTGCTCTTAGAGGCGACGGGTTGAGCAGTAGCTTGGGCTTGGGCATCAATATTGACTTGAGAGAAGTCAAGGTCAGGGTAAGCTTTCTTTGCTTGACAGAGAGCATCATCGAATCCGTTCGCATAACAGACCCCCAACTCCTCCAGGAGTGCATCAGAGTCGCGATATTCACGGACCGCAGCCTCCTTTGCCTAACAGATTTGATCCTTATCGTCCTTGATCTCCTTCTCTTTGTCCTCAAGGACCTTTTTCGCGTCTCCAGATGCTGTTCATGTTCCTTCCTGACCTTCTCCGAGCTCTCAAATTTCTTCTCTATACCCACTTTCCAAGACTTAAGCCCGATCAGCACGTCCTCTATCTCCTTGGCCTTCGCCCGTACACAGTCCAGTGCTATCTCCTGGTTCAGGCACCGTCCCATTAGCCGTTTCATCATCACCATTGCCTGAAAACATGAGGGTTAGCGGCTAGATAATTACAAGGAAAGGACGGATAGAAAATGGATGGACGTGATTACCTGAGCAATGCTGAAGAGCCTCGTCTCCCTCATCGCCTCCGTCGAGTGGTTGCCTAATTCCTCATAATCTTTAGTTGTTATGATGGACGAAAGCCTCTCCAAGGCATATTTGGAGTCCTCTCGTAGGAGGAAGGGTGGCTTCTCCTGTGTGGTGGATAGATCCTTCATAAAGCCTTTTCCTGCTCCATGTTTTACGTAACCGTATTTACATCCTCAACCTCTAGCCCCACGACGGGCTCCAATACAATCTTTGGCCTTTTTGGTGCACGGTCCTGCTTTGGTGGCACTTTCCTTTTGGTAGACGAGTTATTTGGATCCGTAACCTTGGGGATCCGACCTCCCTCTTCCTTCTTCTTGGCCGCTTGTGCCTTAATCATGGCCCTCCTCTTGGCGGCATCCATTTCTACAAAAGTGGACGGGCGTACTTACCTCCCAAATAAAAGAATACAAAATTCACAAGTATTAGTGACGGACTTACTTAGGCGCACTTGTGTGTCATAACAACGGGCTTCAGCGGTAGGCTTCGGTTTGTCACAATACCAGTAAATGGTATCTAGTGTGACCAATTTGGCCCAAGTCCTCTCCTCTAGTTTTTTTTTGGCAAAAATTTTTTCCAAGAAGCTCCACTACTCGAGTGTAACTTGTGGACGCTCCCGAACTACAAAAAGAGGACGGTTAAAGTAATTTGAAGAATTAAAGAAACAAAACCGCTATTCACAAGACTTGTGCACTAGGACAGGTGCATACCAGACGGAGGCAATATACCCTAGGTGGTGTCAACGGGCATGTGCTATGTGTCCCCTAGATGGCACATCCATTCATCCCCCTCCAGGAAGAAGTACCAGTTCTTCCAGTTCCTATTTGAGTCTGAGGTCTTGTATACGAGCCTCAACAACGGGCTCCTAGGCACAAAACTATTCATGCCTTTTAACTGGTTTATTTCATTTGGATGGTAGCAATGGAGGAATTCTTGCATCGTCAGCCTCCTAGCACCGTCAGTCATAGCCTAGTACAGGACCTCGACTCCTAGGAAGACCCTCCAAGCATATGGGGATAAAATGGTTGACGGCTAGACCTAGGTGTTTGAGTAGCTCACGATGAAGGGAACTCAGGGGAAATCTAAGCCCAGCCTTTAGCATTTGCTCAAACACCCCAACGCCCTCCACTCCTTCATAGTAACACTTCTCCGAGTCGTATGGTAGACGGATGGAGATGTTATATGGTATTTGGTATTTGGCCCTAACTGTCTTGAAATGTGGCTCCTTGATTGTGGAATTAAAGTCATTCACCGTCCACAAGGGTAGCATGATGAACTCCCTAAGTCCATCAGGACCCACGACGGACTGAATTGAGGGCTCAGCGTCGTCTAGACCGTCACTAGAATCTTCTGGGCCATCCATCTCCAGACCCTCAACTCTTGAGGACGGAAAAGAGGCAGACGGACTTCTCTCTTCACTTGGACTATCATGATCATTGTGACCTAACGAGTACACTTCCTCGTAGCCCGCCCTGTCTTGGACATATGACCGTTTACTTGACGCACTAGAAATAACCTATATGTGATGGTGAAACCTAAGACTGACGGGTCAATAGTTGATGACGGTAATACAAAATTTAAGATAAAATAAAGTATAAGAAGAGAAAAATTTTCTTCTAAGTGTAAGGAGGAGAATACTCACCAAAATTGGAAGATGAACGGTGAAGAAGCATTGACGACGAATGCAACGATTGGACGGCTTCATTTGTCTGACAAAAATGACGGAGGCGCTCTAATCGTAGATTTCAGTAGAAAGTAAAGAAATGAGAGGAAGAGAGTTTGGCTTATATAGAGGGATAGCACGGAAGACGAAGGGACGCTTCGATCCAAGAGAATGGCCACTTGTTGAACGCCACATGTCCTGTGTCATAAATGGTTTCAGGCCAGCTTGTCAAAGACGAGCGTGTTTCACAGGATCCAAATTGAACTGTCACCCAACAGGCTCTTCCACTCAAAGATCACCGACCCATGGGGTGAAGGGGGCAACTGAAGAAGGAAAAAATTGGAGTGGACGGGTCAAACGGCCACATGCCATCCAACTTGTCTTTATGTGATTTCCAAGAAACCTTAAATGGAAAATACTTGCGACACACAATTAGCCCTAGTTCATAGAGTCCCAACATGAATAGAATTCTAACACGAGGAGAGTTTTGGAACATACGTGCATTAATGAGGATCTTCTCCATAAGGAAAAGACTTGTTACACAAGCAAAGCCGTAGGGATGGCAATGGGGCGGGGCGGGGCGGGGCCGAAGGATGGGATCTTCGCCCCCGCCCCGCATGGATTTTTTTTGCCCCATCCCCGCCCCGCCCTGTATGATGGGGAAAATTTCTTGCCCCATCCCCACCCCTTAAGACCCTGCGAAGACCCGCGAAGCCTCGCCCTACACCGTAAAACTTTATTTCTTGTTAATTTTCCCTACAACTATCACCATTTTTTCAAATAAAATGACATGTTTCAATAATAAAAATATACTTGAAATTATAAATAAATTTATTCTATCGAATCAAACTAATTTTTAGCAAATACTAAATAATATTATCTAAATATTTAATAAGATAATATCACAATAAAAATCTCATAGTATGACACAATAAAATAATCCAAACTCTTAATACATAACAAAATAAAAATTGCCTAGTTCTTCAAAAAGAATCTCCACTTAAATAAAATAATATGATGATATTTTTGTTTAAATAGTAGGGTTTTAAGGTATGAAAAAATTACGTTTTAACCCTTATTAATGCGGGGCGGGGCGGGACGGGGATGGGGTGGGGTGGGGCGGGGTGGGTCTAAAAAGTGTAAACCCATCCCCGCGCCACCCCGTGGTGCGGGTCTAAAATCTCGCCCCATCCCCGCCCCACCACCTTTGCGGGGTGGGGAAAACCCGCACGGGGCGAAGCGGGGAGGGGCGGGTCAAGCGGGGCGGGGCAAAATTGCCATCCCTAAGCAAAGGAATCTGGCTCTACACGACTATAAAAACCCAAAGACCCTCAAGAAAAGGTACGCATAATTCACCCCAGCTCTGGCACTCTAGAGTTATGAAAATATTCTAATTTGACCTTCAGAGGATATTTGGTCGGTACCACACCGGTGCTCTCTGTTAGGTCCTTTCTTGTTATTGTGCAGGTGTTATTGCGAGCGTGCAAGGATTGTGTAGCTCATTGGTAATTTTTTTGGCATCATCATAGAGCATTGTGAAGGACTCTACAAATAAGAAGACATCTTGGCAAAATTTCCTTCTGAAATCACTGTAACAATAAGACTTACACAGTCATGCTAAAAGCAGATGTGGAAAATGTGAAATCCATGGTCTTATTAGAGGGCCAGGAATTTCTGTCATTTCCCAGTTGTCATTTGTGATTGAAAAGAGCTTTCCATGTTTCTGCACCAATTATTTGCTAGATCTCGCCCATAATGGACTCTACACAGTACACATATGTTACCTTGAATTCTTGGTTCTGAGCGGTCCCAATGCGTGAAGACTCAAGAATGGATTTTAAGTCCAAGTATATATGCTAGCTGTGTGTGAATGGAAAGCGATTAATTCTATGGTGTTAGCTAAACCAATCATGTTAACCATAGGAATTTACAGCCCCCGTGACCTTCTCTGTAGGATGGGATTTTCTAATCGTTATGTTAGGTCATACTAAATCCTTTGTAATAAGGAAGAAGATAGTCTTCTTAAGGATTTTTTTTTTTTTTTTTTTTTTTTTCACTCACTCACTCTAGTTAAGTGATAGGTTGGAATGTGTATCTAAGTGTAAGTATAGATTAATGGTGGTAATATATATAGTGATGAGTGTATGTTATGTGAACATGTATTGAGTCTTAAATCGAGTATTTAATAGGTCGAATAAGGGATTAAAAGTAACTAGTCGCATACCCGCACATTGCGCATGATAATTTTTTTAGGATGCTCTTATTAAATATTTTATTAATACGATAATTTTAGTTATTAACCATTGGTTTTCATTAGTTTTTAAGTTAATAAAAACCTTAAATATACCTTTTTTTACCTTTATACACACACACACACACATATATAGTGAATCTTTATACATACTTTTAAGAAAACTCTATATATTCCACTTTTTTGGATGCGTAAAATTATATACTACTACTCCATAATGATAGTGGTTAATTAATTAATTATATATATATATATATATATATTTTAGTGATCTTATTTATAACGCTTCTTACCATTATCATATATTTACTAATTGATGGTTTGCATAACAAGACGATAAATGAGAGGTAGCATTGTTCATTAGATGTTCGACAGTAATAGTATATGAAAATTATATATATATATATATATATATATATATATATATATCTATCAATTTCAAAATCATCATTTAAAATAGTTAAAACTCTTAATTGATTTTGGTAAATAGGAGGATTTTCAATAGGAGGAAAACCAAAATCTGATGGAGCAACAAATGCAGAGTCTTCTTCATCATCAATAGCAACGTTGCCATGAGGAGAAGAAGATTCTGCTTTAGTAGAATTGAAAGGAGTGCTAACTTGGGAGTTACCGCTGGAAACTCCTTTTAGCCTTAAACTAGTGGGTTTTTCAAGACTTTTTTGCAAAAAATCATTGAGATCTAGATCTCTTTTTGAAATATTTTCAGATCCAGCAAAGGAATGCCTTCCTTCGTTGATCCTCAATGGTTGGTTATTTTGAAAACTTATTTTAATAATACCATCAAGATATTGTTGAATATGAGTGAGATCAAGTTCATCAAAAACAGGTTTAACAGAAGGAGATTCTTGTTCCAATAACCATTCAGTAGGAAGCTTAACATCTTGCCATTGAATCATTTTTTGGAACTTGAACTTTAGCATCAGGAGTTGAACATTGAATTAACATAGTTTTACCAGAAGGTTCTCTGTGATTTATAGTACTAGGATTTAATTGAGTACCCAACAATCTGTAATAAATGTGGTAAATCAAAGCAAAAGGCTTACTACCTTCTTGCATAATATTACCAGATGAAGCAATATTTAAAGTTAAAGCTTCAACAATATTAGGATCATCCAAAACAAGAGTAAGATTAGGATAACAGTTAAAATAAACAGGACCATCGTACAAAGAAGCAGTAATCATACCAAGAATGCTATCTTAAAAATTTTTAAATCTAGCATCACGTAAACACATGAGAACAGAAGCATTAATACCCTTTTGGGTGAGTGGTTTAATAGCAACTTGAACCACACCAATATGCAAATAACTAAGTTTTTTAGCAATAAACTCATTAATATTTCTTTTAGAAAACAAGCAACATTTTTCATGAACTCTAGAAATAGAAAATGTTTGTTCAACGGTTCTCACTTTGTAAATGGGATAAAATTAGTTTCAACAAAATTAGTCTTATAAACGGATTTAGTATCAACTTTAGGAATATTCCATTTCCGGAAATCAAGGATCTCACAGTGTGATCTTCTTCATTTACGATAACAGGAGGAAAACTAGTCCTGAAGCTGACAGAGGAGTTGGTTCTCCACAACTTATACATACTATCCTAGGTTCAACACTCAATTATCATGTTTTTCTCACAATCGTTGCATTTCGTAACACATACCCTAACCAACCTTATACCTCTCATGCCCTACACGCCCTCTCTTGGCTCAAACGGGCCTTACAGTTCAATTCTAGGAATTCACTTTACGACTAGGGTGGTGCCAACGACGGTAAGAAGGGAACACAACAACAGAGTACCAAAAGTTCGGGAAGACACGGACAAGAAATAAAGACACAACAATAAGAAGACTCTGCATTTGTTGCTCCATCAGATTCTGATTTTCCTCCTATTGAAAATCCTCCTGTTTACCAAAATCAATTAAGAGTTTTAACTGTTTTAAATGATGATTTTGAAATTGATTGGGATTCCTTATACAATGAGTTCGTGCTCTAAAAAAAAAAGACCTAAAAGAAAATATTTCCAAAAATAATTTTGCTCAGTCTGAAAAAGACTGTGTTAAGAGAAAATGGTTAGAAAAAATAAATCAATTGAAAAAACATATTTTGTTTTTTGATTTTCTTGAAAACCATTATGTTTCAAAAGATGAGGTTTCAAAACAACATTTAAATGTGATAAAAAAAATCAAATTTTGTTAAAATAGATAAAACCATTATTCGGTCTAGTCATCCTCCTCTTGAGCCAATTTTGATAACTACTAAGAAGGATGAAGTGACAAAAGAGGAAGTGAAGGCCTCTCCTTTCAAAATTGCTGATGATAAAACTCCCATTGTTAGGCTTATTGAACAAAACAATTTTACTAATGAATCTTTGCATGTTATTGGTCAACAGCTTGACCGTATTGAAGAAAAAATTGTTGAAAAAACTATTTCTGTTGAAAAACCTGTTGTTTCCGTCAAGACTGAGGAACCTTTGATTAATTTACCTAGTCATGATAAAAATTTCAAGTTCAAAACCTCCCAATCTAAAACTCTTGAAATTGTTGAAAAAATGCTTTCTGATTTGAAAGTTAAAACTGAGGGTACTTCTCGAAGTACAGCCTGCACTATTTCAAGAAATGGAAAAAAAATTGTTTCTGATGAAAGTACATATTCTGATACTGTATCTTCTATTTCTGCAAAAAAGATTTTTGATGATGATTTACCAGAAATTAAAAGATTTGTTGGAAATTCCAAACCTATGTTTCTTACAAAAAATTGGTATTCAAAACCTACTCCCCCTAATATGCAGTTTGCAGAAAGACCTTTTCAAACTCAGTTTTCTGTTTTTGCTAATAAGATTTATGAATGGAATATTGATGGTTTGTCTGAACAAGAAATCATTAATAAAATGGGTCATATGTCTATGGTTGGAATTGCTTATGTTAATAATCATAATCTTGATCACCCTTAAATTGTTGACCTTCTTGCTACTGGTTTTTCTAGTACTCTTCACGGATGGTGGGATTCATATCTCATAGAAGATTCTAGAGAATCTATTAAACATGTTGTTAAAAAGAATGATGAAGGTTTGCCTCTTTTTGATGAAAGTATTGGTCGAGGTATTCCTAATGGTGTTGATACCTTGATTTATACTGTTATCAAACATTTTGTTGGTACTCCATCTAATATTTCATCTCGAATTTCTGACTTGCTAAATAATTTGAGATGTCCTACTATGTCTGATTACAGATGGTACCAAGATGTTTTTCTTTCCAGAGTAATGCATCGGAAAAACTGTTTCAAGCCTTATTGGAAAGAAAAGTTTATTGATAGTCTGCCTCCTATCTTTGCTCATAAGGTAAAACAAGAGTTAATTGGTAAAAATGATTCTATTGATTATGATAATTTAACTTATGATGATATTTTAAGCACTATTAAAAAACTTGGCATTAATATGTGCAATGATGAAAAACTATTAAAACACCAATTAAAAAAAAAAAAAAAGAAGCTAAATATGAAATGGGTAATTTCTGTGAACAATATGGTTTGCCCCCTATTGCTCCTTTCAGGAAAAAAGGGAAAAAACATGATAAAAGTCACAAAAATTACAGCCATAAAAAACATAAAAGATATAGAACCAACTTTGTGCTTAACATTGGTGATAAAGAGCAAGAAGAATTATTCAGAATCCTTGAATCAAACAATTTGTCTAATTCCTTGGAAGATGATTTTTCTTCTTCTTCTTCTGATTCTTGCTATCAATCTGTTACTGATTCCTCTGATTCTCCTAATATTAAAATTGGTTGTCGAGATTCCTGTTTCAATGTTATTAAATCTGTTAAAACCCTCACCAAGAGTGAAGAGAATGAAAAATTAATAATTCAATTGATAAATCAAATTCAAAATCCTGAATTACAAAAAGAATATTTGGATAAGTTCAAGAAAAATTTGGTAAAAAATGAAATTGATAAAAAACTAAAATCAACTATAAGCTTTGAAGAAACTTTGGAAAGATTTAATAAAAAGAAATCCAAAGATTTAATTGTTAATGATTTACAACATGAAATTAATATTGTTAAACAAGAGATAAGCGAATTAAAACGTGATTTTAAAAATATTAAAAGTGATAACAATAATCTTAAACAAGAACTGATAATGTTAAAAGTTGATAAAAATCTTGATAAACAACAATCTGATAAATCTGATAGTAAACATGATGAGCACAAAGATGGAGATGAATCCAGTCAACAGGCTCTTCTTTCTGATAAATGTATTGCTTATATAAATTTATATATATATATATATATATATATTATAAATAGGGTTAAATGAAATGTCAAAAAATGGATTTTTAAATTCTCTAACTTTATTTCTTATGTAATTTCTACTACTATCAGAGAACATCTCTTTTTTAGTTATGTTTAATATGGTTTCTATAGTTAGAGTTTGATTAGTTTTAAATTTTAATTTAGTACTATGATTGTATTTAATTGTTGATTTAATTTTTTAATGAATTTAACGGTTTATGTTACTACATTGTAAAGTTTTTAATGTTCACCACACGGTAATCTCTATTTTATTTTTTACTTCTCCTTACAACCTCTTTTTTTTCCAATCAACGATTACTAATTTACGTTTGGTTTTCTATTATTATTTATTTATCTACTCTTTATTACTTTGTATTGGTTCTCTCTCTCTCTCTCTCTCTCTCTCTCTCTCTCTCTCTCTCTCTCTCTCTCTCTCTCTCTCTCTCTCTCTCTCTCTCTCCATTGGCAACCTATTATTTTCCAAAATTTGATGATGATTCTATGACATTAAATATGCATTATTAGTTTTTTTTTTTTTTGGTAATTTAGTGTTTCTAACTTGATTTGTTTTGTATTCATTCTTCCTTTGATGCATTGGGTGTAAAAATGAGTGTTTCCCTAGCATTACTCCACTTAATGTGGACAATTGTATTTATTTAATTTAGGCAAAATATTATATTTTAAAAATTTTAAAATAAAAAAGGAGTGGAAATATAAATAATTTAATGATATATATGGGGGATGTGGCTGAATTTAAATGTTAAATATAATTATATGAGAAAAAAATTAAAATAAAATACATAACAATAAACACTAAATTATCCAAATGATTCTATGTAATATAATAATAGTACATTCTTATATACTATTTTTAATTATTTATAATGCAATATGATAATATTTAACAATCAAAACCATAAAAAAATAAAATAAAAAATAAAAAACTTAAAACACAAAACTAAATCTCATCAACCAGAATAGAGTTCTAAAGAATACAAAACCTTATCAAGCTAAAATAGAGATGCAAGAAAGAAAAATCCACCAAAAATTTGAGGGAGAAAGAGTGAGAAATAACCATTTTTTTGTGAGAGAAAATTATGTAAAGAATGGAAGAGTGAATGATAAATTTATACTAAGAGGATGATAATAAAAAGAATTAAAATAAAGGAAGATAAAAGGAAAGAGGAAGAGTGATATCAAGGTAGAATGTTTGGGGAGATGAAAAGGTAGAGAGAAGAAGAAACGTTGGAAAAAGTGTAAAAGTTAAAAAAATGAATACAATTTGATGAGCACAATTTTCTTTTATTTGAATTTAAGTAAAATATTACAATTTTTTATTTTTTAAAACAAAAAGAGAGAGAGAGAGAGAGAGAGAATATAGATAATTTAATGATAAGGAGGATGTGGTTGAATTTCAATATTGAGTAAAATAGAAGAGAAGAAAAAAACAAGAAAAATTAAAAGATATAACAATAAACACTAAATTATTCAAATCATGCTATGTAATGGAATACTATTTTATTTTTATCTACTATCTTTAATTTTTTATAATGTAATAGGATAAAATTTAACAATCAAAGAGAAAAATAATAATAATAATAATAATAACTTAAAACACAAAACTAAATCGTATCAACCTAAATTAGAGTTCTTAAAAACACAAAAATTTATCAACCTAAATCGGAGATGCAATAAAAAATAAAAATCCACCAAAACATAGAGAGAGAGAGAGAGAGAGAGAGAGAGAGAGAGAGAGAGAGAGAGAACTATGCAAAGAATGGAAAAGAGTGACAAATTTATAGTAAGAGGGAAGGGATAAGAAGAGACAAATAAAGGAAGATGAAAGGAAAGATGAATAACAAAATAAAGTATAGGGTAGTGGGGAGATGAAAAGGTAAGGGAAGAAGAAAGGTTGAAGAAAGTATAAATATTTTAAAAAAAATAAGTGATGTAAAAAAAATTATAGGAAAATTGGAAATAAAAAAGAAATATATATAGATGTTAAAACCGACAAAGATGAATATGTAAAGTTAATAATCTAGTTATATATATATATATATAGATATATAGATATATATTTAAAAAAATAGGAATAGATAATAAATAATAATTATGTGGCGAATGACGTGGTAATGAGGTGGCACAAGAGGAGTTCAGCAGCAATAAATGCTACTCTTCAACTTTTAGTAATATATAGATATAGATTACAAGAAACCCTAATTATAACTTAAGTAGTCATTTTGGGAGTTAATGTGGATGTGACTTATGCTTCCTCAGGTCATGACAAATTATATTATAGTTAACTTGGTAATTAACTCCATGATCAGGAGGCACGGTACAATGTGAGACTTGTGGCATAATCAGACTTAACAAGAATATCAAGAATTTAAGTGAGGTTAAGTGGGGGAGTATGAGAAGTTTGAATTGTGCAGGCGTGTGTTGAATTTTATAGTGAGTGTTTACTAGGTTGATTTTGGTTTTATAATTGATTAGAAGGAGACCCAATTATAACTTAACTATATTTTTGGGTGTAGAGAAAATGAAAGTACATCATTAAAGACAATGAAGAACAACACATGTATGCAATTTCATACAATAAATAATTAAAAAATAAGATAGGGAAAGGTTAGT